>JASDDO010000019.1:172800247-174005333 GCA_030015575.1 Agapanthus africanus
AACTCTATCTCGAGGGGGAGCACTGCTTCCGTCCCAAATACCAACGCGTACGGCATTGCGTTCGTGGCCGTCTTGAATGTAGTTCGATAAGCCCAAAGGGCTTCTTGCAGCTTCTCGTGCCAGTCTCTCTTATTCCGGGAAACGGTCTTTTTTATGATCTTCGTCAAGGTCTTATTGAAGGCCTCGGCCAGACCGTTAGCTCGTGGGTTGTAAACTGAAGAATATCTCCAGTCTATATTGTGCTGTTGCGCGAAGCGGCTAATCTTATGGCTTCTGTAGGCTGGCCCGTTATCGGAAATAATCCGCCGTGGGGTTCCAAACCGATAGATGACGTGCGTCTTGAAGAAGTGGAGGATATTCTCCATCTTCACTTCCCTCAGCGGTACTGCTTCTGCCCATTTGGAGAAGTAATCAGTTGTCGCCAGGATGAAACGATGTCCCCGGGACGATGCTGGCTTGATGGGGCCAACTATGTCAGTCCCCCACATTTCGAATGGCCAGCTAGCCACCGTTGGGTGTAGTGGGTTCGGATGTTGGTGGATAAAGTCTCCATGAATCTGGCACGAGTGGCATTGCTTCGCATACTCGAGGCAGTCCTGGGTCATCGTGGGCCAATAGTAACCCATTCGTTTGATTTTTAACTTCATCTTTGGGCCTGCTTGGTGAGAACCGCAGAGCCCGTCGTGAACTTCCTGAACGACTCTTTCTGCTTCGTCAGGTCCTAGGCATCTCAGCCATAGAGAATCAAACGATCTTTTGTATAGAGTGTCATTAACAAAAGCAAAAAATAGAGCTCGTTTGATGAGCTGATGTCTTGAAGACGCTTCTTCGGGCATTCGGTGGGACTTAAAGTAGTCTATGAAGACTTCCCTCCAGTCCTCAGCCTTCTCGCGGTCTTTTATTTGTAGGGTCGCCTGCTCAGTCGCTCCCTTCTCTTTATATAATTCCGGAGGTATTTCTGCCGGGGCGAGCACTCGACGGCTTTGTACCACGATTCTGACGTCATCAAGGTTCTCGTCAGCCAGTTCTTTAGCAAGTTTGGCCAACGCGTCTGCTTTGCTGTTTTCCGCACGCGGTATGTTCTCCAAAGTATAGGAGGGAATTTGGGTCAATAGTTGTTGCACCTTTTCGCCGTACTTCACCAATTCTGGTTTGCACGTTTGGTAGTCACCATTTACTTGACTAACGACCAATTGGGAATCCCCGTATATAAGGAGATTTTCGATTCCCATGTCGATGGCGATCTCGAGGCCTGCTATCAGAGCTTCGTATTCAGCTTCATTGTTTGTCCTCGGCTCTGTTAAGGAGAAGGCGAAGCGCATTATCCCTCCTTGTAGAGTTGCGAAGATGAGGCCTATCCCCGATTTGATCATTGGGATACCCTGTTTCTGTTTCTTTACGGAGGATGCTCCATCGAAATAGAGTTCCCATCGGGTACTACCGCCGTCAATCGCATCAAATGCATGCTCGTCTGGCAACTCGCAGTTCAGAGGAGAACCAGCAGGTACTGAATGCTCAGCGAAGAAGTCGGCAATGGCCTGGCCTTTCACTGCCTTAAGAGGTCGATACGTTATTGAGAACTCCATCAGGAGTAGAGCCCATTTAGCGAGTCGACCTGTCAATATAGCCTTTGACATCAGATATTTAAGAGGGTCCACCTTCGAGATGAGACGGACTTCATGTGCCAACGCATAGTGCCTGAGCTTTGTTATCGCGAAGATTAACGCCAAGCAATGTTTTTCAATGGGAGAGTAGTTGCTTTCTGCCCCCAGCAGAACTCGACTTAAGTAGTAGAGTGCTCTTTCTTTCCCTTGGTCGTCCTCTTGTGCCCATAATGCGCCTAAAGAACCTTCGAGGGCGGTTGTATAAAGAATGAGAGGTTTTTCTTTAACCGGAGCAGCCAACACCGGCGGGTTCTGCAGGTATTGCATGATCTCGTCTAGCGCGCTTTGGCATTTTTGATCCCAGACGAATGGGGTTCCCTTCTTCATCAGGTGACTGTAAGGACGGCATTTGCCTGAAAGATTAGCGATAAACCGCCGGATGTATGCGAGCTTCCCTTGGAAAGACCGCAACTGTTTGAGGGTTCTTGGCGGAGGCATTTCCATGATCGCCTTGATCTTAGATGGATCTATTTCGATACCTCGATGTCGGATGATGAATCCCAGGAATTTACCCGAGGAGACTCCAAACGCGCATTTGAGGGGATTCATCTTCAAATTATATTGACGGAGGCGTTGAAAGACAGTCTCCAGATGTTTTAAATGCTCTTCGTACGACATGCTCTTCACTACAAGGTCATCGATATAGCACTCGACGATGTCATGTATGAGATCGTCGAAGATCTTTGTCATGGCCCTTTGATAGGTAGCACCGGCGTTCTTTAGACCAAAGGGCATAACCCTGTAGCAGAATATACCCAAAGGGGTCCGGAAAGCGGTATGCTTCTGGTCTTCGGGATGCATCTTTATCTGATTGTATCCTGATGAACCGTCCATAAAGGAGAAAACCTCATGAGTGGACGTGTTATCTATCATTAGCTCGGTTACCGGTACTAGGAAATCGTCCTTCGGGCAAGCTTTATTGAGATCCCTGAAATCCACGCATATGCGTACCGTCCCATTTTTCTTCATTACCGGGACGATATTGGCGATCCAGTCGGGATATTGGACTTCTTGGATAAATCCAGAATCGATCAGCTTCTTGACTTCGGCGTTGATGCTCATTTCAAGCTCGAGTCGCATCCTTCTTGGCGCCTGCTTGACTGGCTTGATATCCGGGGATATTGCTAACTTATGCACAGCAATCTCCGGATCTAATCCTGGCATCTCGGAGTAGTTCCACGCGAAGCAGTCTTTATGTCGTAGAAGCACGTTCTTTAAAGCAGCCACCCTTTCTTCAGATAGCAGCTCGCTGACAAATGTCGGTCGCGGGTCATCTGCCGATCCCAACTCAATCTTCTTGAGGTTATCTGCAGTAGTATGTATGCCATCTTCCAGTTCTTTCGGAGCTGGCGGAAATTCTGAGACCACCTCATCGTCGCTGTTCTCAAAGCACCAGGGAAGGTCATCCATATTCTCGGGCTCTTCTTTTAATATCGTAATCGTGTAACAGGTGCGAATCCGCTTCCAGGACTGAGGTGGATCTGGTTTTGCTTTTGCGGCCTTGGGTTCGTGCCTTTGTGGCGGCGTTACCCTCCAGCCGTCGGATAAGGCGAATCTGCCAAGCTGATACTGATCCTCGACCCAATTCTTGAAGGTGAAGCAATCTTCGAGAGAATGACCTATCACTCGATGGTAAGAGCAATAGTCTGGGAGTGAGGCTTCGCCCGCTTGTTCGGGGTGTTTAGACTCCGGCAATGTAAGCATTTGGTGCTTTAGGGCAAGATCGAGTATCTTCTTCGTCTTTTCCCGAGGAAACGAGTATGCTCGACCCATTTTCTTCATGAGGGATAGGTCAATAACGCTCGATTCCCGTTTGCGTGGCTTCTTAGCCCTGCTTTGCTGCTGTTGAGCGCCTTTTTGGCCTTTCGACTTATTTCTGCTTTTGCGTTGAGCCTTCTTTACATCAGGTTGACAAGGAGCGGCATTTTCATCCTTTACAGCCTGTTGGGGAAGGCGTTGCGTCTTGGCTTTCTTGTAGATGGCCGTCTCGCGGTTGTGGTCTTCCCGAGCTTTCTGACCCACTTTCCTGATAGGGTTGTCCATTCGTTGTTCAAACGACGGACTCGGCATTTCAATCGCGGGATCTAGTTTTGATGAGGGGTTGGCATCTCCTGACAGGGCGTCCTCTTCTTCATCAAAAGTATATATAGCGTAGCTGCTGTGGGCCCGTCCCCGTATTCCGGTTCTCGCGTATCCAAGCCCAAGTGTTTCCATTTTCCCGTTGGGCAATTTGCGTTGAGTCCCAGGGACATCCCAGATCCTGTTGTAGAACCCAGCTTGTCGAACAGTCTGTTTTAAGGGTACTCCTTGGCGCTTCAATAGCCTCTTTAATCCATTTGTATAGTATCTGGGCAGACGGATGGGTTGGAGCCTGTCGAGTGTAGCATCCGCGCCATGCCAGATCTCTTTCTCTACTTTCGACTCTGAGGATCGGTAGAATAGGATCGCCTTCTCACCCCTTTGCCTGGGAGGGACGTAAAATGTTCGCAGGTCCTGCACATTGTGAGCTTGAAGTGTGTCGAGATCCTTGTAGTGTTCTCGCGGTACCATGGTGATTTGCAAACTATGGTCATTGCCAGGGGGTGTTTGTATTGACAGCCGATTGGAGAACACGGCGTTAACTTCATCTTCTGAATCACTTCCGAAGACCAACATGGGGGCGGGCGTCCCCAGGTTGTTGCGTTGAGATGGCCCTGCATAAACTATCTCTTCCTCTTCTTCGGTATCGCTCCCGAAAACAGGGATGGTGGCGGCTGTTTTATTTTCCGGGTGGCGGCTGTTTTATTTTCCGGGTTGCGACACCTTTCTGTATTCTCGAAATCTGGCAAAAAGTACTTCGCATCTTCGTATTTGCGGACTTCGTTCACGGAGAATGGGTTCAACTCACCTGTTACGGTATACTCGAAACCATCCTTAAAGTACTTCATACACTGATGTTGCGTAGAAGGGATGATGTTGTACTCGTGTAGCCAAGGACGGCCGAGTAAGGCGTTGTAGCAGGTCTTGGCGTCAATGACATGGAATTTGACGTCTGTGACGAGAAGTCCGAAGCGTAATGTTAGTATTACAGATCCGAGAGTCCGTGATGACTGTGAATCGAAACCGGAGATAGTGATTTTGTCACGAGCGAGGTGCTGCACACTCATGCAGATTTCCTTCAACACCCGAACATTAAGGAGATTGACGGAAGATCCATTATCCACCAGGATCTTGCCTATCCTGATATCATGGCAGTATCCAGAGACATATAGGGGACGGTTGTGGTCGCACGTCCCGAGAAGGAGGTCTTCGTCACCGAAAGTGATGTCGGCCGTATGCACTTCCTCTAGTTCATCCTTCATCCTTTCAGTGGCGATGAAGGCTTGAAATTGCTCAGGTTCTTGTAACGCCTTAATTAGTGAGTCTCGCGCCTCTTTTGATAATAGGAGAGCATTGAGAATGCTAAGCTGAGAAGGTAGCTTCCTTAGGTGCGCTAGGATGTTATAGTCCACTTTACCCTTTCTAGGAGGGTCTTTGGCAGCCAGCTCTCTCATGACTTGGTCATCTAAAGTGATATCTTCAGTGACCTTTTCCTTTCCCTTATCTTTCCTACTCGCGGGCCCGAGATTCTTTTCTGGGAGTGTGCGATTGCGCAGCTGAATGTTCTCGCAAGCCTCCGATTTCTCCTCTTTCCCTAATACAGATTCTTTAAAGAGAGGGCCCAGAGCTATTTCTTCATCAGAGTCGCTCCCAAAGGTGAGAACTTGTGACCCCCTGGCGTTAACCATGTAACAGTTGCCAGTCGTTCTGTTGTGCCCATCGACAGTACTTCTTCGCTCCCGACGGATCTTGCGTTTCATGCGCTTAAAATGTTGCCGATGAGCAACATATCCTTGCCACCATATCTTAAAGGCGTCGCACTCCTCCATGGGGTGTGAGATTTTCCGATGATATGCGCAATAATCAGGGTGCCTCTCCACCCCATCGTGCGTGTTTCCTTCCGAGGGTGGTAGCTTCATTCCCATTGACATGGCTTTGGCAAACCTTTTCCTCGTCTTGAATATCTTCTTGTCTACTTCGGATGCCTTTCGCTCTGGCAGGGGTAGTTCAACTCTTTCGTTCAGTCGCCTGCATTTGGCTCCTTCTGAAGCGGCCATCTCACGCTCCTGATCCGCTTTACTTTTTAGGCGAATCTCGTCTAGAAAAGCGTCGATCATTTCGTCTGTTGGCCATGCACGCTCTGGTTCAGGCTCTGCCTCCAGCTTCTTGGTGCCAGGAGTTTTCCCATCATCGGTAAACGAGTGGGAGAATACGTTACAACTCGCCACATATCCTTCGGATTCATCCGACGAGCTCTCTCCATCATCTTCCTCTTGAAAGATGTGGTTGAGGAACTCTTGCAGTGTGACAGGAGTTCGCGCCTTTTGATTGTATTCTTCCAGCGCGTCGATTTGCTTCTGCAAGTTCGTGTGCTCATTTCCAAGCTTCACGGACTTCTTGGATTTCTTCTTCTTTTTCTTCGAAGATTTTGACGGTTGGGCGTGAGTATTTGGGCCCTTATCGCGAGTCTTCGTAGTCAGGCGAGGCTTCAACATCCCTTCGATAATTTGAGGTTCAAGAGGGTCCTTCCATTCGATCGCAGGGCACGCATGAAGGTCTCTCAGCATTCTTTTGGTTTTAGTTGATAGCACGACCTCCCATGGAGCTTCTTCAATAAAGGAACAGGTTGCCCCCGGTGTATCCGCTTTCTTAGGAGTATGCGGCTGTAGTGGGCTCACCTTCCACTTTTCGGACAGTATAAACTTCCCCTGGAGGTACTGATCTTCAATCCATCCTTTGAAGACGAAGCAATCTTCGATCGGATGACTTACCGTTTGATGGTAAGGGCAATAATTAGGGTTATTCACCTCCGTGGGTTGCGGCGGTCGCCTTGGATTTGGTAGGTTTATAAGTCTGTTGCGTATTGCCAGCTCGAATAGCCGTTTCGTCTTGTCTCGTGGGAACGAGTAAGGACGTTTCATCTTTTCATTATAATACCGGCGTCTTTCTTCCAGTTGATCTGCCGGTTTCGGGGCGTTAGGTTGCTGTTGGGCATTTGCGACAAAGGTTGCCCTTCCTTTACCCTTGTCATTCCGAGGTTCCGACTTCGGGGGAGGTGGTCTATGACCCATCTGGTCCATCTGAGCCAACTTGTCGATTAAAGCCTGGAATGTGGTTGGCTTAAAGAACATCATAAACTGGGAGATAGTTGCGTGGGGGTCTAGGGTTCCCACGAACATGCCCACTGCGGGTGCCTCCTCAATGCGTTGTTCGCATCTTGACCACAAATTCCGCCAGCGTATAGCATACTGGACCCAGGTTTCGCCTGGTTTTATCCTGGCGTTAATCAGTGCTATTATTAGAGTGCGTTCGCTGGCACTTGCGAATCGCTGAGTGAATAACAACTCCATTTCAGCGAACGTCTTGATAGAATCATTCGGGAGTTCCGAATACCATTCGAACGCTGTTTCTGATAAGCTGCCCACGAACTGGCGAAGCAACAGTTTATCATCACCGCCGGTGTTACCGCAGAGGGCCCGGAACTGGGCAACATGTTGATGGGGATTGCCGGTCCCCTTATACACGTGGAATTTCGGTATCGTATAGCCTGGCGGGTATTTGATTTGGTCGTACCAGCTTGGATACGGCCGCCCCGTTTTTACGACTTGACCAGCTGCCTCAGTCGCATGATGAACTCGGATTTGCTGGGCTATATAGTCAACCAAGTCAGCTTTAGAGATCGTCTCTTCCTTGGCCGTTGAGGGGGCTGGCGGTGGATTTGACGTTTCTCCTCGGTCGTCTTCAAGAACGATTGGGGGATCCTCGGCGGGTAGGTCCTGCTGGATCATCATTCCTATCATATCTTGGAAGAGAAGGCCCATACGCTGTATGTTGGTTGCTTGTTCGGCAGCCTCTTTGTCCTTTTTCTCCAGTATCCGGCGAAGGAATTCAGCGTCGGTTTCTTCCTCCTGGCGTGCGTCTGAGGACGTTTCTGGGTTTTCTTTTGGCCCGGTAAGTGCGGCCATAGCATTCATCATTTCTTGGAGCTTTTGCTGCTGCTCCTGAGCTTTAGTCACCGACCGTGTAAGCGGTCTATGACCCGTGGACGCGCGGCTGTCTTCTTTTCCTGACGCCATGTATACGGTGTGGACCATCATGCCCCCAGACTTAGGGCGTCTGGGCTTAGTGCTATTAGCTGTCGTTGCAGGCTGGGGGATCTTCTCTGGCTTCCTCCTTTCATGAGCCATGGAGGTTGAGGAGGCCGTTGAGGTGGGCGTCCAGACAGCCTTTCGGGGTTTAGCCTGGTGACCAGCTTCCGGTTGGATTTTCAGCTTCTTGTGCTGGCGGGAGAAGTTTGGATCGATGATCAAGTCTCGGGCCTGCCGCCAAACCTTATAGATTTTGGAAGACAGCCGTTGAGGGGATCGGGGTTGTTCTGATTTTATTTCCATAACCTTTCTTAAATGGGGAGGAGACCTCTTTAGCACTGCAGTGGGAGAATTCCTTCGCACCTTATTTAGCATCTCGAAGCTGTTCCCAGTTGGAACAGCAGCATTAACTTCTGCCATCGGGGCTGATGGAGTTAACCCGGAGGGGGAGTTGCCCCCAGCCTTCCTTACTCGGCGCCAATGGCGACGTCGAGCGTGTCGAGCGGAGGGCGTTGGTTCAGCGGTGAGAATGGCTTCGTCTTGCCCCCTGTGTAGGTGGGGGGTCGTTGCTGGTGTTAGCCTGTCAAAGACCGACGTCTTTTGGGTAGCAAGGGCGGGAGCTGAAGCCGTCAATCTTGTAAAGACCGACTTTTTGGCCGGGGGAGCCGCCTTGGCGACTTCAGGAGCAGGACCGGTCACTTTCTTAGAAGCAGCCTTCTCTGGGATTGTAGGCCCCATGATGGGTCCACAGGATTTCTGGCCCAATCTAGAGAAGACCGAGGCGCTGATGTTGGGCGACCCGTTGGGATGAGCCGCGGCAGGGGTAAGACGATCAAAGACCGACTTCTTGGGAGCTCCCTTTGTCAGCACTGGCGCCGTGAAGCTTGTTGGTGGGAGTATAGTCCCGAAGAACAATCCGGTAGTGGCCTGAGTCACCTGGTCCACCGGCATTGTGAATAACGAAGCAGCTTGGGGTCCGTAGGCTATACCTCCTGGCGAGGCAAAGCGTTGGTCGCAATTGCAGTCTGAGCGGTTGGAGAATTTTACGGAAGTAAAAGCCATCGTTCCTTTGCTTTCTGCAATAAGCGAGACGCCAATTCTTAGTATCTTGAAACCCAAGGGCCACCATTAGCGAACCGCGATTGGTTCGCGAATCACGACACGAAGTGTGGAGTGGAAAGAGGAAAAGGTCCCACCGGGCGTGCCAGAATCTGTTCCCCTCCGAACGGCGGCCGAGACGCGGGGACGTCTATTGCCTGAGGTTCGGGGCAGATGCTAATTGGTGCTTCCGTCCACCTCTCCGAAGATGCCAAGTTGATTTATGGCACCGTGTATCGAAGGTTTGAGCGGATGCGTCCGATGTAGCAGACTTCGTCAGATTCCCCCTCACTTGAGGGGTTTTTTGATTGTGGGGACGCTCTTCCCTGCAGGCGCAAGCCCCTGCAGTTAATTACGCTACCGCGTTGCGGTAACAACTTTCTCCTTCTCCAGATGGTCACTTCGTGTCGTGTGTTTTTGTTTTATTTGTGGTTGCCCGTGGATTGTATACGGAGACTGAGTTATGTCGTCGTCCGTAGGACGTGGACTAGTCCAAATCCGTATTTATCTTAGATTTGGGTTTGGGGGTTTGGTTTAAGGATACGTTAGCCATATTTGAGGCTAAGATCAACTCAAACGTTTGTTAAGGATACGTTAGTCTAGTTTAAGACTAAGATCAACTTAACGGGATCGTTTAGATCCGACAAAAGAGCATTTGGGGCTCTATTACTCCAGTTTAGGGACATAGTGGTCCATTGAATATATGGCCGTCGGGACCCGTCACCTCTCTGACGACGTTGAAGGATTACAACGACAAATATCAGAGGAGTTCAGAGATGTACCCTTGAACCGAAGTTGATTGGGGGGATTCATAGTCCAGTCTGTTTGAAGGTTTAAGGATACGTTAGCCATATTTGAGGCTAAGATCAACTTAAACGGGATCGTTTAGATCCGACAAAAGAGCGTTTGGGCTCTATTGTTCCAGTTTAAGGACATAGTGGTCCATAGGTAGTTTAAGGACATTGCGGTCCATAGGTAGTTTAAGGACATTGCGGTCCATTGTTAGTTTTAAGACATCTCGGTCAAGGTTAAGGACGTCGTAGTCCATGGGTTTAAGGACCCCACAGTCCATTGTTAGTTTTAAGACATCTCGGTCGAGGTTAAGGACGTCGTAGTCCATGGGTTTAAGGACCCCACAGTCCATTGTTAGTTTTAAGACATCTCGGTCGAGGTTAGGGACGTCGTAGTCCATGAGTTTAAGGACCCCACAGTCCATTGTTAGTTTTAAGACATCTCGGTCGAGGTTAAGGACGTCGTAGTCCATGAGTTTAAGGACCCCACAGTCCATTGTTAGTTTTAAGACATCTCGGTCGAGGTTAAGGACGTCGTAGTCCATGGGTTTAAGGACCCCACAGTCCATTGTTAGTTTTAAGACATCTCGGTCGAGGTTAAGGACGTCGTAGTCCATGAGTTTAAGGACCCCACGGTCCATTGTTAGTTTTAAGACATCTCGGTCGAGGTTAAGGACGTCGTAGTCCATGAGTTTAAGGACCCCACAGTCCATTGTTAGTTTTAATACATCTCGGTCGAGGTTAAGGACGTCGTAGTCCATGAGTTTAAGGACCCCATAGTCCGTATCAATAAGTGGTCATCGGGACCCGTCACCTCTTTGAAGACGTTGAGGGATTACAACGCCAAGTATCAAAGGAGTGAAGAGATGTACCCTGGAACCGGAGTGGATTAAATAGTCTTTGGCCCAATTTGGGATCAAGACCAATTAATTATGTTATGAGCCCATTAGCCCAGTTAATTACGAATTGAGGACTTATGGCCATCTTGGGCTAAGTCCAATCATGTCTGGAATATTGACTTCCTGTTGGCCCCTTGAAGGAGAGGCTTTGCCTCTATCCATTCGGCCAATTGGGCCAGTGTCTAGTGTTAAACACTAAAGACAAATCAGTGTTGAACACTGGGAATAAGATTGATAAGTTAGTGTTTCAACACTAAAAGATAGTTGGTGTGAAACACCAGCAACCAGGCTTTCAGATTAGTGTTGAACACTAAAACAGTCCAGTATTAAACACTGGCAACAGAAGTCCCAAACTAGGGTTGGACACTACGGTAATCAGTGTTGAACACTGCAAATATAGTTCTGTGCTTAGTGTTACACTAAGGCCAAACAATGTTTTGTCACTGAATTCAGGGGTTCCGTTTTAGTGTTTAAACACTAAGGCAAAAGGGGTCACGTGGCAACACGTGAGAGCGCCCTCCCTTCACTTGTTCTTCTGAGACTATGCATCTTTTAGAGCATCACGTGCCATCACGTGACGGGGATTCAAGCGGTTATGTGTTAAAGCTTCTGTCAAGAGTCACGTGAGTCACGTGAGGCACTGCCTCCAGAGGGCTTTCTGTAGATCTTTTAGGGGGGAGGGTCACGTGGTGGCACGTGACCCTGCCTCTATGTATGTTGTTTAGAAGATCTGTTAATCTTTTTTCAGGAATTAAATTCCTCGTAGGGTTAAACCCTAATAAAAAGCTTTAAATTCCAGAGGAATTAAATTCCTACTTTCTTTTGAAGATTTATATTCTGGAATAGAGTTGAACTCTGAATTTTCTGTAGGAATTAAATTCCTCATATATGTGAAGAACTGAATAGGGTTAAACCCTAATAAAAGCTTTAAAGAATTAAACTCCCATTCTCGATTAAAGAATTATGATTAAGGGAATTAAACTCCCGTTGTTTCAACAGAACTAAGTTCTTAATTAGGGTTAAACCCTGTTTCTTTTTGTTCTGAAGGAATTAAATTCCCATAACACAGGGTCAAGCCCTAATTTTATTTTAAAGGAATTAAATTCCTATAGTTCTGTTAGAATTGAATTCTCGTGCTTCCGTTCCCTCTCTATGCTTTGGATCTGCATGGCAGGATCTCAATCCATTGAGAATTAAATTCTCAACTCAAGGGGAGATGTGCACTTTACAGATCCTCCATCAAAGAGAGAAGAAATATGTCCCTATGTTCTATATCAGAGTTAAACTCTGTCGAGAATTAAATTCTCTTTCTTTCAATGAAACCTTCCCTTTCTTACCTAGGGTTTTCTTTTGCAGAAGATCCAAATTCCTCTCAAGTATCAAGGCTCTCTCTCTTTTCTTCCCTCTGCGTCTATATTTTTTGAGTGTCTCTTGGCTCCTATTTATAGGAGAAGCAGCCGAGTCAATTGTTTTTTTTTTGACGAATCTTCATTGAGAGATTTGATTTGCATCCATCATTCGTTTTGGACCTTTGGATTATTAGGTGAATTTTATTCACCATTGGATTTCAAATCCAGGGATTCTCCTTTGTTATTTCTGTTAGATTTAAACGGGAAATCTTTCCAAGTTCAGGATTTTTCCATAGATAGATGATATTCAATCATCTTTAAATCTTTAATTCGGTTGGTTCCAGATAATCGCTTTCCTTTGGAAAGATTTGAATCTCTTTCAGAATTTAATTCTGTTAACAAAATGGGCTTTGAAAGCCGGTCACGTGTGACCACGTGACTCATGGTCACGTGTGGACACGTGACCTTCTTGGAACGAGCCTTCTTCCTTCTTTTGCGCTTTACCTTTGCCGCTGCTTGGTCATCACGTGCCAACACGTGACCACTGGTCACGTGTGACCACGTGACCCTTGTCTGAAGCCTCTTTCCTTGATTTCACTGGAGAACAAGTCTGCTGCTTTTGAGTATCATGTGCCAACACGTGACCCTGGTCACGTGGTAGCCCGTGACCTCTTTTGGAGCCCTTTTCCTTGATGTACGGGAAGCTGAATCTGCCTTGCCGATGCTTTTAGGTGTCACGTGCCAACACGTGACTGCTGGTCACGTGTAAGCACGTGACCCTCTTCTGAAGCTTTTTCCATAAGATTTTCTGATTTTAAATCAGGAAACACCCAACTTGAAGTACTGAGACGAATTCAACCTTTCTTCAGAAGTTCGTCCAACTGAGCTCGGATCTCCTTCAATCCTTCAGGACTTAATCGGTACGGAGTTTTAATCACCGGTTGTGCACCAGATACTAAATCAATGCTGAATTCAAGAGCTCAATTAGGAGGCAAACATATTATATCTTTCGGAAATACGTCCTCGAACTCTCGAACTATCTCTGGCTTTTCTTCTTCCGCCTGTAATGTTGCAATCATTGCCTTCTTTGGTTTAGCCTTGTAGGTGCTAGGTTCCAGGGTATGGTCTCCGCTCTTGAAATAAAAGACCGGATGATCTGGTATCTCAAACAGTACCCTCCTTTGACGACAGTCGATGGTAGCGAAGAAAGTTCCTAACCAGTCCATTCCCAAGACTACATCGAAATTCGGTATGTCCAGCACCTTGAAGTCCGCATAAAATTATCTGCTGCAGACTACCACTGGACACAAATCGTATCCCATAGTTGCATTTAGAACGTCGTTCCCTGAACTGACATTCCAGCTGGATACGAGCGGTTTAACTGGAATCGCATAAGTTCGGACGAACCATTGCGACATAAAGTGATGTGATGCTCCAGTATCAAACAGTGCTAAGGCAGGTAGGGAGGCTACTGAGATTGTACCTAAGTTGTGTGGGATTTGTTTAGGTATAGAAATAAAATATATAGATATATACAAGTATTGAAAAGGTTTGAAAGATTAGGAGTTACCAGTGATGACTTGGCCAGTGGCCTCAGCTTCCTCCACAGTCATTGTGAAATCCTAACGCCGGGATAAATTCCTCCTTGCTGGAGGCACATTCCTCTGTCCCTGGGGCATGTTTCTTTGCCCTTGAGGCATGTTCCTCTGTGCCTGATGGAACCGACGAGGTGGCTGTACCGGAGGTCCACGTGGAGGTGGAGCATGTAAAGCAATGTTGGGGTCAAAAATTACACCCCGGTTGACCAAGTTAAAGTCAAAATCAAACCTAAGTAAGCGGGCCCAACCCCAGGTCAAGTGGGCCCATGCCCAAGTCGAGCCCCGCAGCCGGCCTCTCCCGTGCCAAAATGAAAATTATGTAATAAATAATTTTGATATAATTTTTATGAATAAATGTAAGAAAAATGGGCATGAAGCCAAATTTTTGTAAAGCCTGTGGTTCATGTGCAAAAGAAATGAGCACCTGAGGTATGGGATGGGAATGCCATTTTGTAAAGCCTAAGGGGCTAAGTGTAAACTTGTAAGTCTATATAAGACAACACGATAATGAAATGAAAGAGAAGGGTTGATTCTCCCTAAAAATTAGGCTTTCTGTGCCTCCTTCTCTTTCCTCAAGGTTCTAAACCTTCTTCTCTTTTCTGAATTAAATCAAGAGTATAACTCTTCTTTTTCCAAAAAGAAATAGTTTTTCACCATAAAACCTTTGAAGGGGAACTCGGATCTTCCACCAAATCTCCAAAAAAGGAGATTTTTAAATCTCACCCCCTTTATCCAAGATCCAGCCAACGGGGAGGAGGAAGAAGGAGACCCATTTCCAACAAATCCCATTTCGGGAAGATCCAAAACTCAAAAGAAGATCCAGGGCTAAAGAGGAGAAGAAAGGGGTCCCCTCTGATCATCTTCAAAGATTTCTAGGAGTTTAACTCCATTCAAGATCTGTTGGAGTTTAACTCCATAAACAAAACCCTTTTTAGGAGTTTAACTCCAAATCTATACATAATCCCTGTTAAGAGTTCAACTCCATAGCCCCTTAGGAGTTTAACTCCCGGCCCAGGGGCCAAGCCCCTTTTTCGCTAGTGTTTCCAGCGGTCGCGTGCCGCGCACGTGACCCCCGAGCGCCAGCGGTCGTGTGCAGGGCATGAGACCCACGGCCGCTCAGCGCCCACGTGCGCCTCACGGGATCCGCGGGCGCTCAGCACTCAGCGGTCGCGTGCAGGGCACGTGACCCGCGGGAGCCACGCGCCCACACGCCTGGCACGTGACCCGCGGGCGCCACGTGCCCACACGCCTGGCACGTGATTCGCGGGCACCAAGCGCTCATGCGCCTGGCACGTGACCCGCGGGCGCTAAGCGCCCACGCGCTTGGCACGTGACCCATGGCGTCTAGCACCTACGTGCCATGCATGCATCTTTAAGACGCTCCTCACCCCTCACTTCCCATGCACTCCACAACCAAAACACGTCTCCCGTTGGAAAAAATTTTCTAACGGGGCGCTGCCCCGCACCCCGCAAAGAGGCTGCTAGCCCCCTTGACCCAAGCCCGCTATCCGGGTAGCAGGACCCCCATAAACTCTGCGGGGTCCTTGATATATCCAAAACCCTTTCAAAAACACAACACACGGCACATTGAGTTCGCATTACTAGTTTGACCCGTAAATCGGAGGTTCCCTCGCTCCAAAAGCGAGGGATAATTAACGGTTGTTTAGTCCGCGGCTGCCGGAGATTCGGATCTCCATGATCAATAAACCCCGGCCTACCTTAGGCAAGGGGAATTTGTATACGCCTGACAAGCGTGCGCGTATTCCCATATCAATAGGGTGACGAAAAACACCCTACAGATTCTGACACGCCCAGTGGGACATTTCTCTCCTCCCATATTTCGGGTTAAACGTTCATGCGAACTCAATCAACATACATATCGATATTTATACTAAAATAATGCTCTTTCATGCAGGATTTTAAGCGATCAAGCCTCAACAATATCTCTAAGGACAAGTTCAGCTCTCGACACAGCTCCCATCTCCTACACGATGAAAGTGGACGCCAGGACGATCCTTCCGGCCATTTTTGGACGACAGTGGGAGGAGACGCCGCTACCATTTGGCTCTATTTTGTTCGTGCCAGCTAACACCATCCCAGCTTCTCAAGTTCCAGTAACAGAGAGACTAGCCTCGAAAGGCAGGAGGCCAAATGTGGTGATCTCGAGGGCACCACTAACCAAACGCAAGTCAGTGTTTAAATGATTTTCCTTAACCCCGGCTGGGGGCAAGGCCCTCAACACCAACAAAGAAATAAGGCATCTCGGGCAAGCTCCAGCGGTGTCCTTAACAACTGCTCAATCGGGTGTCATCTCTAAACTCCCCGTCAATCGACTCACGATGGCTGCCTGGATGACGGATGCGCATCAAGCCCTCAAAATCGAGAAGCTAAGGCAGAAAAGGCTCAGATATAGAGCCAGCAAAAGGGTTAGGGCTCATACTAGGCTAAACTTCAGAAGGTTCTAAGAATAGTGTTACCCCACTAAAGATAAAGAGATGGCTGGATATATGGTCCACACTGTCTACATGGTGGGCACGCGCAGCAAGAGCAAGGATGGGGCCACCATATCTCAAATCCAATCTGGGGTGAATGTGGCTGCCACTTCCCAAGACCAGCCTCCTCTGGAAGGTAATGAAAACCCTTCCAGTGAGGCTGATAAGCAGAAAGATCTCTCGGTTCATGAGGAGTCGGGCTCAGAAAGCGAAGAGGAGACAATCTTCCGTCCCAAGAACGCAGAGCGGCAACTTTTCCAAGAGATCCGAAAACAGCTCAGAAGTAAAGACAGGGAGATGGCCAAACTTTACTCCAAAATTGATGACTTGACGAATGCCATGATGCAGCTCACGGCCCAAGTTGCCTCTCAGCCGTCTAATTAAGTGCAGGGTTCTGTTCATGAACGGGGAAACAGTGTCCCGAGACAGCCGACGCCTATTCCCTCAAATCCAAAGGTGGGTGAGCCGCATGAAAGTTGGCCGCATCCTATCTTGGGAAATGTCTTGACTACCAATGACAGCAACCCGCTAACGCAAGATCAAATTATGGATTTGGTCGCTAACAAAGTCAAAACACTGGTGGCCCAAGCCGAGACGCGAAAAGATGTCAGCGGTAGCGGGAGACCATATCCTGCTCGGTATGATCTGGTAGAGTTTCCTGGTGGTTATATCATCCCCAAATTCGGAATATTCGATGGGACGGGAAATGCGAATCAGCACATCGCCCACTTTAAAGCCTCGTGCGGGAATACTGGGGGCAATGATGCACTTCTCCTCCGCCAGTTCGTTAATAGCTTAACCGATGTCGCTTTCGATTGGTATGCGAGCATACCAGATGGCTCTGTCAAAACTTTCGTCCAAATGGAATCTCTGTTTCGACAAAGGTTCATGAGTGTCAGCGATAAGATCACCATCGCCGACCTCATAAGGACCAAGCCAAAGAACAACGAAAGCAGCACGGATTTTATAACCCGATAGCGCAATCTCTCCGTCAAATATGAACCGCCGATAGAGCAGGACCAATCTGTCAGTCTCCTCGTCGGAAATCTCAACAATTGGATGGCCCCGTTTCTATGCACCGCAAGTCTCAAAACATTCAAGAGCTGACCAAGAAAGTTCAGATGTTGGAGCGCTCAAAGCAGGAGTCTTCCTCCGATTCCCAAAATAACAATAGGTTCTGGAGAAATCGAAAGGACGATAATCGCAAAGGCAGAAATTCCAACAATACCGAATCTTTTAGCTCTTCGGCTAACCGAAATAAGTGAGGGATGAGCGGGCCTAATGCCAACCAGCCTCGGAAGCCAGTGTTCGGAGGAGGAGGAGAATCTCCATTGAAATAGAAGCTGGATAAGGTCTTTTCTTTCAGAAGAGACAAAGTCCATAGAATATTCAAAGACGCCTAAAGAAACGGTCTACAATTGGCAGAATCAAAAAGACCGCAAGAAGCGAATATGATTGGCGACCCCAAATATTTCCGCTATCACAGAGTGATAGGTCATGCTATTGAAGACTGCTTTTGTTGGGGTAAAAAATTACACCCCGGTTGACCAAGTCAAAGTCAAAGTCGGCCCCAAGTAAACGGGCTCAAGCCCAGGTCAAGTGGGCCCATGCCCAAGTCGAGCCCCGCGGACAGCATCCTCCATGCCAATATGAAAATTATGTAATAAATAATTTTGATATAATTTTTATGAATAAATGTAAGAAAAATGGGCATAAAACCAAATTTTTGTAAAGCCCGTGGCTCATCATGTGCAAAAGAAATGAGTACATAAGGCATGTGATGGGCAAAATGCCATTTTTTAAAGCCCAAGGGGCTATGTGTAAATGTGTAAGCCTATAAAAGGTAACATGATAATGAAATAAAGGATAGAAATTCATTCCCTCAAAAGCTAGGGTTTTTGTGCCTCCTTTTCCTTCCTTAAGGTTCTAAACCTTCTCCTTTTTCTTGAATTAATTCAAGAGTTTCATTCTTTCTTTTCTAAAAAGAAATAGTTTTTCACCACAAAATCCTTGAAGGGGAACGCAGATTTTCCATTAAATTTCCAAAAGGGGAGATTTTTAAATCTCAACCTCATTTCTCCAAGATCCAGCCAATAGAGAAGAGGAAGGAGACCCATCCCCAAAAATCCCACTTTGGGAAGAACTAAGGCTCAAGAGAAAACCCAGGACTCAAGGGAGAAGAAAGGGGTCCCCTTTCATCATCTTCGAAAATATCTTGGGAGTTTAACTCCACAAAAAATAATATATATATATATATATATATATATAATACATATTTCTTTTTGGGAGTACAACTCCCAGTGCAGGGGCTAGGCCCATTTGTCCTCTTTTTTAGGAGTTTAACTCCAAAAGTCAATTGGGAGTACAACTCCCGGTATAGGGGCTAAGCACCTTTTTCCCGCCGGCGCCGGCGCCCAGCGCCCGCGTGCTGGGCACGTGAGGCGCTGGCACCTATGCGTCCTTTGCACGTTATTTTCCCTCTTTTCTTTTTATATATACACACACTCCACAACACTTTCACAGTTAGAAAACATTTCTAATGGGGCGCTGCCCTGCATCCCGTAAGGGGGCTGCTAGCCCTCTTGACCTCCAGCCCGCTATCCGGGTAGCGGGACCCCCATAAACTCCGTGAAGCCCCCGATATATCCAAAACCTCGCAAGACACACATACGCACACTGCACATTGAGTTCGCATGACCAGTTTGACCCATCAATTGGAGGTTCTCTCGCTCCAAAGACGAAGGGTAATTAATGTCAGCTTAGTCTGCGGCTACCGGAGATTCGGATTCTCACAATCAATAAACCCCCATCTATCCTAGACAGGAGAAATCTGTAGTACGCCTGACAAGCGATGCGTATTCCCATCTCAATGGGGTGACGAAAAACACCCTACAACTTTGTCTTCAAAGATTGGGTCAAAAAGCAATTCAAGGCAGGAGAGATAGAACTGTCTAAATGCGTGTTAACAAACAGTCAAGCTGCGATCACCAATTTCATACAAACGGAGACCGAAGCCCTTTGGGAACCTGATTCTCTCAGACATCTGCCTTTCTATGAAAGGAGTGGACCAAGGAGACAAGTTAAGAGCCAAACGAGAAATATCGCCAAAGAAGAAGCAGTAGATGGGTACACAACCCATACGGTCTACATGATGGAGTCCAGAGGAACAAGTCCTCCTATGCCTTATAGCCATGATGATGACGTGGTTGTTGCCATCCAACACCGGCTCAGTCTAGATGACGGATAGCCCGCTTATGCAATTAAGCCAGAGGAGTCCATGATTCCTCCAGAATCGAGCCCAGGCTCCAACATACGACCACCACGTCGTTAAACTGGGAACAATTGACCACCACGTCTGGAAACACCCGACCCCTAAGTCGTTAAATTGGGAATGCAAAAAAATGTGTAAATAAAAGAAAGAAAAATGAAAAAAATGAAAAAAAGCCGAAATGATGGGGCAACTCGCAATAAAAATCAGCGAGTAAAATAAAGATGAAAAATAAAGCCAAAATGATGGGGTAACCGTGAATAAATAGCCGAAATGATATGAAAATCGTGAAAAGCTGAAATGATAGAGCAATTGCGGTTAAAAAAACCTCCAAATGGCGAATGATGAGTCGTTCCTGGTACCATATTTCAGTGCAGCGATGCATATGCTAACCAAAATTTCAAATCTATGAATGTCCCAACGGCGAATGATGAGTCACTCCTGGTACCATATTCCAGTGCAGCGATGCAGACGCCTACCAAAAATTCAAATCTCTGAATGTCCCAACGGCGAATGATGAGTCGCTCCTGGTACCATATTCCAGTGCAGCGATGAAGACGCCAACAAAGTCCCAAAATTCTCCCAGCCCTACGGCTGGTCTCCAAATTGACCACCGTATACAATCCATGGGCTCAAATAATTCTCATCATACCCATACCCCGCCGCAATCACCAGTCACGCGGTCGGTCTCTGCCATCGGAATTATGCTTCATTTGGAAAGACCCACTCATGTGTCCTCACGATATATGAGGAGAACAAAACATACGGGATCATCACGACTCGTAAGAAAACATCTTCGTGGGATCCTTACGACTCACAAAAGAAGAATACACTTGGGAGTCCCTACGACTCCTAAGGAGAGAGTACACCTACGAGACCCTTTCGACTCATAGAGAGAAAATGCTTTTATGGGACCCCTACGGCTCATAAAATTGAAAAGCCTTAGGTGATAGGGACCTAAACCTGTCTCCTAAGCCATCGCTCCCCAACAGGCAGAGGCAAATGATGAATTGCTCCTGGCACCTCTGCTTCAGTGTTAGCAACGCTGATGCCGACCCTAACTCCAAAATTACAAACTTTCGACCCAATAGACCCCTAAGTCTTTAAACTGGGAACATATGACCTCTAAGTTGTTAAACTTGGAACAGATGACCCCTAAGTCATTAAACTGGGAACGAGGGAAGTCCCCTCACGGCAAATGATGATTCGCTCCTGGTACCATATTCTAGTGTAGCGGTGTTGATGCCAAACCAAAACTAAAATCCCCAAATCCTCTCATGGAAAATGATGATTCGCTCCTAGTACCATATTCCAGTGTAGCGATGCTGATGTCAATCCAAATCACATCAAGTCAGCAAGACAACCAACGACCTCCTTGGCGGAATCAAGCTCCACCTCGGAAACAAGTCGAATCCAGACACCGCAAAAGTGGAGCAAGTCAACTTCAACTCTGACACCGCAGAAAGCAGAGCAAGTCAAATCCAATCCCGGCACCGTAGAAAGCGGAACAAGTCAAGTTCAACCCTAACACCGCAAAAAGCGGAGCAAGTAAAATCCAATCCCCGACACCATAAGAAGCGAGCAAGTCAAATCAAGCACCGACTGTCCACGTCGCTAAAATGGCAGCACCGACCGTCCAAGTCGCAAAAAGGCTAGCAACGACCCCCCGGTCGGAATTATGCTCCAACTCGGAATCAAGTTAACTACTGACCTCCACGTCGGAATTATGCTCCGACTCGGAATCAAGTCAACCAATGACCTCCCCGTCGGAATTATGCTTCGTCTCGGGAATCAAGTCAACCAACGACCTTCCCGTCGGAATCAAGTCAACCAATGATCTGCTCGTCGGAATTATGCTCCGTCTCGGGAATCAAGTCAACCCATGACATCCCTATCGGAATTATGCTCCATCTCGGAATCAAGTCAACCAATATCCTTCCTTTGTAATCATGCTCCGCTCTGTGGAATTATACTTCGGTCCCCGGAATTATGCTCCGCTCGTCGGAATTATGCTCCGACCCCTGGGAATCATGCTCCGCTCTTCGGAATTATGCTCCGCTCGTCGAAATTATTCTCCGCTCTTCGGAATTATGCTCCGCTCGTCGGAATTATTCTCCGCTCGTCGGAATTATGCTTCGATCCCTGGAATCATGCTCCACTCTTCGGAATCATTCTCCGATCCCCGGAATCATGCTCTGCCCTTCGGAATCATGCTCCGATCCCTGGAATCATGCTCCGCTCTTCGGAATCATGCTCTGATCCTCGGAATTATGCTCTGATCTCCAGAATCATGCTCCGATCCCCGGAATTATACTCTGATCCCCGGAATTATGCTCCCGGAATGATGCTCCGCCCCTGAAATGATGTTCCACCTCAAAGTCTAACTCCAAAATCCATCAATTTCATGCACACAACTCATATATATGGTGTGCATTTATTGATGGGGGGGCTTTGTTGGGGTCAAAAATTACAACCCGGTTGACCAAGTCAAAATCAAAGTCGGCCCTAAGTAAGCGGGCCTAAGCTCAGGTCAAGTGGGCCCATGCCCAAGTTGAGCCCCGCGGCCAGCCTCTCCAATGCCAAAATGAAAATTATATAATAAATAATTTTGATATAATTGTTGTGAATAAATGTAAGAAAAATAGGCATCAAGCCAATATTTTGTAAAGCCAATGGCTCATGTGCAAAAGAAATGAGCACATGAGGCATGGGATGGGCAAAATGCCATTTTGTAAAGCCCAAAGGGCTAAGTGTAAACTTGTAAATCTATATAAGGCAACATGACAATGAAATAAAAGAGAAGAATTGATTTTCCCCAAAAATTAGGGTTTCTGTGCCTCCTTCTCCTTCCTCAAGGTTCTAAACCTTCTTCTCTTTTCTGAATTAAATCAAGAGTTTAACTCTTCTTTTTCCAAAAAGAAACAGTTTTTCACCATAAAACCTTTGAAGGGGAACTCGGATCTTCCACAAATCTTCAAAATGAGAGATTTTTAAATCTTACCCCCTTTTCTCCAAGATCCAGCCAACAGAGAGGAGGAAGAAGGAGACCCATTTCCAAAAAATCTCATTTCGGGAAGATCCAAGGCTTAAAAGAAAATCCAGGGATAAAGAGGAGAAGAAAGGGGTCCCCTCTGATCATCTTCAAAGATTTCTAGGAGTTTAACTCCATTCAAGATCTGTTGGAGTTTAACTTCATAAACAAAACCCTTTTTAGGAGTTTAACTCTAAATCTATACATAATCCATGTTAGGAGTTCAATTCCAAAGCCCCTTAGGAGTTCAACTCCCGGCCCAGGGGCTAAGCCCCATTCCGCTAGTGTTTCAAGCGGTCGCATGCCGCACACGTGACCCTCGGGGGCCCAGCGTCCGCGTGCCGCACACGTGACCCACAGGCGCCCAGCGGTCGCGTGCAAGGCACGTGACTCGGGGGCGCTCAGCGCCCACGTGCGCCTTACGGGATCCACAGGCGCTCAGCGCTCGCGTGCAGGGCACGTGACCTGTAGGCGCCCAGCACCCAGTGGTTGCGTGCCGCGCATGTAACCCGCTAGCGCCCAGCGGTCGCGTGCAGGGCACGTGACCCGCGGGCGCCCACACGCCTGGCATATGACCCGCGGGCGCCAAGCGCCCCGCGCCTAGCACGTGACCCGCAAGCGGCCATGTACCATGCACGCGTTTTTAAGACGCTCCTCACCCCTCACTTCCCATGCACTCCACACCAAAAACACGTCCCCCGTTGGAAAAATATTTCTAACGGGGTGCTGCTCCGCACCCCGCAAGGGGGCTGCTAGCCTCTTGACCCCCAGCCTGCTATCCGGGTAGCGGGACCTTCATAAACTCTGCGAGGTCTACGATATATCCAAAACACTTTCAAAACACAACACACGGCACATTGAGTTTGCATGACCAGTTTAACTCGTCAATCGGAGGTTCTCTCGCTCCAAAAGCGAGGGATAATTAACGACAGCTTAGTTCGCGGCTGCCAGAGATTCGGATCCCCACGATCAATAAACCCCGGCCTACCTTAGGCAGGGAGAATCTGTATACGCCTGACAAGCGTGTGCGTATTCCCATCTCAATGGGGTGACGAAAAACACCCTACAAGCAAGTCGAGTTGCAAGAGCCTGGATAACTGGCCGCCGTGGAAAAGTGATCGCTGGTCGGGGTGAAGAAGCTGGGTTGAGACAGTATGGGCAAGCTCCAATGGCATGAGTGGATGTACCACAAATCAAACATAGGCCATTCGCACGCCTACAATCCTTCGCCAGGTGTCCATTTCTTTTGCAGTAGAAGCAAAAGTCTGAACTGAGTCGGTTAACAGTTACTCCTGGTCTCCTGGGTACAAAAGGTGGCCTGGAAAAGGCTCTTCCTGCCATTTGAGTGGCAGGGCGTTTCACACCGGCAGTTTGAGGTCTGCCCTTCTTCTTCACTACCGCCTCATAACGTTGGGCAGCCTTCAGAGCAAGATCATGAGTTGGGAAATCCTCTGTAGCTAGTGCAGCTTTGATTTCCGGGTCCAACCCTTACTGAAATCTTCGTGCCCTGATCTCAACAGTCGGGATCAGATGTGCCGCGAACCTATTACGACCTTGTGTTAGTAGTGTAGTATGTGATATCAGGAAATTGAATATTGAGACATATCTTACCTGCTAAGCATGGTAAACTCAGCATCATATTCATTCACAGATTTGTTCCATATTGAACCTTGCTGTAAATGGATGAACTGTTATTCTATGTCAAATCGGGCAGTCTCAAGGAAATATTTCGTGTCAAACATATCGCAAAATGTCTTCCATTCAATTGGTTAGGCGAGTCGGATTTCTTCAGCCTTCCACCAGACTCTGGCGTTGTAAGTTAGTTGCAACTTTATATGTAACAACCCCAAATTTCCGATACAAATTTTTCAAAATATTTTTTCAAAATCCATAAAGGGGTATTTATTACCTGAGCACAAGACTTAAGTAATTAAATAACTCCATTTTTAAAGTACAAAGAATTGATTTAAATTCAAAGTATACTTGGAGTATTTAATATTGCTGATATCTCTTTAAGTAATTATTTCACACAAATAATTACAAGAAGGAGCTTGTAGCTCATTGGTAATACCTTGCATTGCTGAACCAAGCCACCAGAGTTCAAATCTCATACCCCATATTATTTTTGTATTTATTTTGTTTTAAATCCTTTGGAAGCCCAACAGTCCAAACACCATAACTCCCAAAACTTGAACTACACCTGAAAAAGTAAATATACCAGAGCCTTCACCCGACGACCCCCCACCTCTACGACCCTCGACTCGGCCGAGTCGGCCGGCGGACCGGCCGGCGCCGCCAGCCGGACTCGGCCGGACGGCCGAGTCGTCAACACAAAATTTGTGTTTTTTGGCCTCCCCTACCCCCCTGTATACTTTAAATCTTCAGATCGGTTTCAGAGAAGCCAGAAAGCCTCATTTACTACAATTTTTAATACATTTCATATATTTTTACATTTTTTTTATCAAAAACCCTTCACCTACCCTATCCCCAGCTTACCCTATAAATACACCCCCTACCTTCTACCCTCTCATCCCAAAATCCTGAGCCCACTCTCTCAAAATCTTCTCAAGAGTTGTGTACTTTGAAAACAAGTTCGCAGCGAAGCTCCGGCGAAATTCCGGCGGAAATTCCGGCAACGTTGTTAGGAACAATCGGCGACGAAGCAACGCATCGGCAACCCCTTTAGTCCCCCCTCACTCCTTTGTATAAATCAAAACCCGTAAGTCTCATTCTATCTCTCTTTCTTATTCTTTAAAATACGAAATTACAAAACCCGACGGAATCGGAACAAATCCGATTTCTGATTCGGTTTTCTATAAAATTTCACTTCTCACTAATACATTCATGCTTAAACATCTTTATATTGACTATTAAACATTTAACAAACAATTTGAACAAGTTTCATCACATGAAATGATAGCGTTCTCAAACTATCGTATTTTTCACTTAAATACCACAATATTTCGATTTCACATTTAATCCCCTTAACTTTGCTATACATTTAAAATAGAGCACGAGGTAATGACCTACCTCCACACACACGCATATACAACCTAAAACGATATTATCAAAAAACTTAGAATACGATAAAACAATACTTTCATTTAAATACCATATTCTTAATAAAACCATTCCTAAAAGTTTTAGATTTGATAAACTTTTAAATAAATATCTCTTATTAGGAAAACACGATAAGTTGTGGACATCGATCGTTTATCTAAACCTGACTTTGTGGTGTCTAAGCTAGGCAAGTGAGAAATGTACCTTTAAAAGGCCCGTCTCACGGTGATTCGTGAGCGAATCTCTCCTTTCCTCACTTGTACTTATCTGGCCACAATTGGCGGTGAAAAGGCGATTTGAGCCATCTAACAACTTGTCGTTTAGACCATTTAGAAATAGGCTAGTTGACTTAGGAAACCCTAGAATCTAAAATACGGAAAATTGACATTTTTATAAATAAATACCTTTTACTTTATAAAACCGTTTTCTAAAGAATTAGTATTTTACAATCTTTGCAAAGCGCCGCTACAACCCATTTTTGGGGAACCCGTTCGGGATGGTGCGGATTATCGCATATCCTCGGGCTTAGTAGTGCGAGATTCAGACCTCCGCAAGGAGCATTCGGTCTCGAAAGGTTTAAAATACGACATCTTAAGAAAATGAGATTTTTGGAATATAAAATATTTATTAAAATTATTTTTGTATAAATATATGTATTTTTATCATTTAAATATCTATTTTATCATGATATAAATATTTCACCTTTTTCCAAAAATCACAAGAATAAATTTTACACTAAAATACCATGAACTTCAAATAAATCAATATTACAGATAAATACCTTTATTTATAAAACTAGGATATTTTCACTAAAAATGGCACAATATAAAATACACATTCATTACAACTCTAAAGACGAATAATGAATACTTGAGGTGTATTTTGAAAAGTATATAAAAGTATTTTTACATAAAACCCCCTCAAGTTTTATAAATTACCCTAAGGATTCTAGTAAATATAGGTTTAAGAAATAATCAAGACTTTGATTACATTTCTAATTGTCTAACTCGGATTTGAGTCTGATTATATCCGACTTGAATATAATTCAAGTACAATCTACAATCTACAATATTCCAATTCAATATGAACACATGAATCCGTGAATCCGGTTATCAATCTATACAACTTGACTGAATCAAACCATGGATATACATCCATTATCCAGTTATTCCATTTACATGATTATGCAGTTACATCCGTTTACTGATATCATGGTTTTGGTCAGTCATCCAATTACACAATTCAATTTACAAGACAATACAATGCAATACAGTACTATCAATAACATAACTACACGGGGTATTGGGGTAGTTCATTCGTGAATCCAACATAATCTCAAGAGTCCCCCTAAATCATGAATCCATATCTACTAACACAAGCAAGCAATCATGAGGGCCCGTGTTTCCATGCTCCTGGACTGTGGCCTGTTGAGTTTGGAATACTTCGGCGACGGTCGAAGTCCCGCTACTAACATATCATTTGGGCCCGTGGTTCCCTACCCCTGGATTACAGCCTGTTGGGTTTGAGAACACTCTTGAGATTAGTTGACATTCACCCTTGAACTTACGATAACAACAGTATTAATACTAAAACAATATAATACAACTATAAAAACTACTCTCTCTCTTACTCCCTGTCTATTATATTTCTCCTCTTATCTTTGGGACTTACCGAGCGACCTGTTCGCTGACGACATTCTCTTTCTTTCTTTTTTGAATGTCGTCAGGTGGTTTGGACCCGGCAGAGATCGAGCCATCTACAGAAGACTTGGAGCAGTTTGCCGAAGACCCAGCACTGTAGTTTCATTGTACACCTTTCCATTCAGTACTTTTCATTCCTGTTATGCCACTGTTTAGGCATTTTTTTTATTTCAGTTGTATTTCCTTTTCATGCATTGTACAAAAGAATGTTAATAAATAAAAGTTGCTGTTTTTATTATCTCTTGTCTCTTGTGTATTTATTTTATATTGCTTAGATATGCTTAGCGTATGTATTTCTGAGTATTTACGCAGCGGACCTCGTCCCGTCCCCGTACACTGGAAAGCGGGGCGTGACATTGTAACTCTCACCCAAGCAATCTCCGGCACTTGTGCTGTTGACAGGTCATCCACAATAGACTGAGCCCATTTCTCTGCCTCTAGTGGGCTCTCTTTCCCAGAGAAATGTTTTGGGTGCAGTGCCCGGAATTGTTTGACTCCGGGTATCTCGATCTTTGGACGGTGCATGAGGATAGCGGCCTGCTGCTGCTGACCCTCCAAGAGGCTCTTTATCGCCTCAAGCAATACCGTTTGCTCGTTGTTGGGAGCTGCAACGGTAGGTGGTGATAGAGTAGGAGGTGGGGTGTTGCCATTGACGTTCGTGCTTGTGTTGTTGGAAGAATCCATGACCTTGATAGAAAAAGAAATGTTAGGATACATTCAAGGAATTTGAAATGTAAAAAATATATAGTTGCTGATTCTTATACTTTCTTGTGATATATTGCTTAGAATTCCATGTAGAACTGACCTGCATGGGCCACCAACAAAACCTATCACGCCCCGCTTCCCGGTGTACGAGGAAGGGGACGCGGCGAGGCCACGACGTATTTACTCAGAAGTAAACACGTTAAGCGTAAATAAACAATATAAATAAATGCACAAGAATAACAAGAGATGTAATATAAACAACAATTTTTATTAATATTCATTATTTACATTACAACTGATTTGAAAAGGAAATGTACAATGATAAAAGCAATGCCTAAACAGTGGCGTACAAAAGAAAAGGTAAATACAAGTAAGCTAGAAGTCGACTGTGCTTCAATCTGCTCCAGATACTCCCGACTGGGCTCGGTCTCTTGAAGATCTGGTACTCCCGACGAACATTCCAAAGAAAGAAGAGACATGAATGTCGTCAGCGAACTAGCGCTCGGTAAGTCCCAGAAGAAAGGAAAGAATACGACAAGTAGAGAGAAATATAACTGCAATTTGCACAGGTTTATGTTTATTATGCTAACGTAGTTGTTTGTAGCTTGGTACAGAATGTATCAGTATATAAAAGAGGAGTCCAACTATCCCGTAGACTATGGTAACATTTAAGTACAAGGCCCCATCAAAACCGACGGGACAACGACACGAGAGTTCATGTAGGTGTCTTTTAGTGTCCATCATTGTGCCACTTTTAAAACATTCCGTACCAGTCTACTCCTTTAAATCCCGTAATGTTTTATATTGAATTATAGTTATCAAACTTGCCGAGACTATAGATACAAATTGTTCATGTAATCAGGTTCAGAATGTAAATAAATAGGCATGTAATCAAGTCAAGTTATAGCCATGGTTCGGTCAAGTCAAGTCTTGTTTGCATGTTGATCTTGTTCTGGTATTCAGGTTCAGGTTCAATTATACATGTTGGTATATTGGATTCATGTTTGAATTGGATCCAGATTAGACTTAGACTCAGATCGAGTCAGACACTTTAAAATAGATTTGGATCTTGAATTATATTCGGGTATTATCGGTAACTGCTGCACATGGATAGCAAAATTTATGTCTTTTTCCAAGACAACTACCATTGATAACTCCATTAAGTTTTTCTATCTTAAATAGACAAGCACCCACTTTCTCCGGCTCCATGAGGCTCAAGAGAATTGATCCTGCTTAAACCTATATTTACTAAAGTCCTTAAAGGTAATTTTATATAATTCGAGGGGATTTTATGAAAAATATTTTATATACTTTCAAAATAAATCTCGAGTAATTATTTATATTTTTTAGGGTTTTCATGGATGTGAATTTTAAAGAGTGGGATATATTAGTGAACATTTACATAGCTTGAATAGTTCAAGATATTCAGTGTAAGACTTGTCTTGTATTGATACTTGATGGTATTTTAGTGAAACTTGTCATTCTTTTATTTTTAGAAAACATGGAATTTTATTATAACTTGAAAATATGTGATTTGATAATATTTATATAATATTAAAAATTAATTTTATTATTAATTAGAAAATCTCGTTTTTCTTAAAAATCGTATTAGAAATCTTTCGAGACCGAATGCTCCGTAAGAAGGTCTACATCTCGCTCTACTAGTCCAAGAATGTGCGATAATCTGCACCATCCAATAACGGATTCCCTAAAAAGAGTTGTAGAGGTATAATCGCAAAGAATTTTTATAATACAATTTAAAGAAAACCAGGTTTTTATAGTTCATGATATTTTAATGAAATATTGTATTTGCCACAAAATTATATTTCCAAGAGTATCGTGCTATGTAAACATGTATGCATGTGAGCGGTAGGTCATTAACCCTTGAAGTTTTCTAAAGGTATGATTAAGCAAAGTAATAGAATATGGTAGATTCAAAGTTCATGGTATTTAAATGTAAAACTCAATTTAAAGTTGTTTAACATGATGCTTTTGAGTGAAAGTTAATTCTAAACATTAGTTTCATGATTAACAAGCAAGATATAGAATATGAATGAGCAAGGCTTATTAAAAAGTGTAGTTTCAATGATTTTAGAATCAAATGTCGATATAACTCCACTTACTGACATGTTTTGAAAAAGAGAACTTTTTATGTAAAAATAAAAGGATGGGGAGGGACTTACAAGCTAGACGGTTAGGAAAGAGGTAGAAGAAGATGTGGCATCTTTCGTGGCGTCGTGGAGTCACCGGAACTTACTCGATTCGTCACCGGAAATTGGTCTTGGGCTAACTCCAATTCTACTCCACTTGTACTTGAGAAAATTTGATAATTTTGGCTAGGTATTTCAGAATGAGGATGGGCTAGGGGATGAGTTTGTATTTATAGTGTGGAATTAGGGTTTTGAAATTGAAAGAATGAATTAAAATGCATTAAAATTGGATTTGAAGATGAAATTGAATTCTTTGTTTTAATTCAGAGAAATCAAACAGTGCAGGGGTAAAGGGGGTAGGCCAAAGGTTTTGTGTGCAAGACATGGGCACTATTGCCCACGGTTGGACCATCGGCGCTGGTCCCAAGCCCAATCTCGCCAGCCACGTGTAAGGAGGGGGTCGTCGGATTGAAGCCACGTGTCTTATTCAGTATAAATATCATTTTACACATGTTTGTTTTCTCAGACTTTTCATTTCTACGTGCATTGCACGTGTAAAATTTTGGGCTTCCAAAAAGTTTAAAAGAAAAATTCTTAAAAATATAATGCGCCTAAGGGGATTCGAACACAGGGGCTATGTCACAGTAGTGTAAAACTTTACCAATGAGCTACAAGCTATTTCTTGCTGTTCTTAAACAAAAATAACTTATAAAGTATACTCATGCTTGCAAACTCTATTCTGTACATTAACTTAAAAAAATTTCGTACAGTAAATTCAGAGTCGTTACAGCAATAGATTGAAATTCCGTTACTAACACTTGATTCGGGCTCATGATTTCTTGCTCCCGAGGCCCTACTATTGATTTTGAGGATACTCTTAAAATTTGGTTGATATTCACCCTTAAACTTACGTTAGTTAGATTATCTTGTAGAGACCTTTTAGGAAAAATTGACATTTACTTCATGTTTACCACCACACACTTATCACATATTTATGTTAACCAACACATGCTATATTGTATTGCCATTACTTAACTGTCATGCTCATGTTATATTGACATGCTTACATAGTCGCTAGTAACACTGTCATGTTATACCTGTTTATATTTCATGATCCCCATTCATGCTGTATCACATATCACCTTGCACATTAATCTTATAATTCACATCTATCTCGGGGACCTACTAAGCATAAATGCGCCGATAGACATTCCATCCATTTTTTTATTTCCTTAAAATGTTCGTCAGGTGATCCAAGGACTGAGGAGGTGGAATCGACTGCCGAGAATTATAATCAGTTTGCATCTGAAGCAGATTCTCAGTTTTCTTTCCAGTTTTCATTTAATGCCACTTGTTAGGCATTTTTATGTTTATGTTTCTTATTCAGCCATCATGTATCAGTTGAAACTTTGCGGAATCTTAAATGTAATAAAATAGTTGTTGGGATTTTCATTCTCTTGCTTATTCTTGTTACTTTTTATATAGCCTGTAAACTCTTAGCGTTTTTGTTTTCGAGAAAATAGCTTTTCGGAATAAATACATCGCGGTTTCACATACCCGTTACTGCTCTTTTAGGAAGCGGGGCGTGACAAAGCCAAGATCCTTTATGGCTTTTCTAAGGATTTTGCAAATCTTCTATGGAACAACTTGGGAAATATGTCCCATCAAGAATTTGGTTTTGGAAAAACTTGTCAAAAATAATGTTTTTGGAAAAAGTCGCCATCCTATATAAAAGATTCCATTCCTATGACCCAACTTTATATTAGTTAATTAGAAGCAATAAAAAACGGTTCGTGTGTTGCCATGTGTCTTGCGGCTCCTACCATGCATACCGTGACATTATATATTCCAAACTTCCTTTCGAACTTCCTCATCCAACTCAACACTAATACCAATGAGCAACAATTCAGTTGGTATGACACTTCCTTACTAGGGAGACTGCGAGTTCGATCCCCAGGAGGGGAAGTGGTCATAATTTAATGCTTTCATAGCAAATTTGTGGGTCCCCTAGGTGCGTGTGAGCTTGTGTATGCTGTGTGCGTAGGTGTGTTGTATTGTATGCATGTGTTAGGCTTAAGGGCCTGTTCAAAATAAAAAGAAAAGAAAAGAAAAGAATAGAAAAGAAAACCTCAATGCTAATAGTTGGATCCAATATTTGGGTATCTGGGCCTATACCCGCAACCGACCCAATAAGCAAGCCCTGGTTTCACCCCTTCCCTTCAAAACAGCACCAGAAAGCTTTAGGACTAAGCACTCTCTTCTTCTCTCCAAAAACCCCTTTGGAAACCCTAACCCTCATCTTCTTCGATGCAGTAAAATAAAAACCTAATTCCTAGACTCAAGAAAGCTCGAGGAGCAAAATGTCGATTCGAGTGCTAATTCCCAACGCCGAGGTCCTCAACAAGTCCTCGGCGCTGCACATTAACATCAACGCCGCCAAAGGCCTTCAGGATGTGCTCCAGACCAATCTTGGCCCCAAAGGAACCATCAAGATGTAATCTTTCTATCTTCTTTCTATTATCCCTGCTTTGATCTTCAGGTTTTTTTAGTCTCCTTTTGATCTGTGTTTGTATAGGCTTGTTGGTGGAGCTGGGGATATTAAGCTTACCAAGGATGGGAACACTCTGTTGAAGGAAATGGTAATGGATCTTTGAAATCCTAGTAAAGTTTTGATCTTGTGGGTTTTATGAGACTGATTGAAGTTATATGGGCAGCAAATACAAAACCCTACGGCTATTATGATAGCAAGGACGGCGGTGGCTCAGGATGATACAAGCGGGGATGGGACCACCTCGACCGTGCTGTTTATTGGGGAGCTGATGAAGCAGTCCGAGCGGTGCATTGATGAAGGTTTGTGGTGCTTTGCAAGATTCTAGTGCTTGTCTCTTTGAGTTATGATGCTTGTTACTGTGATTCATGATTTAAGTATTTTTTGGGCCAAACATCATTTATGTTGCTTGCATTTCATATTTGTATTATTTCAATTGTTGAACCATGGATGAAAAGATTACTGGTAAGCAACAAATATGTTTTTGATTTGGTATGGTGTATTTTATTGTTTCATTAGGAATATATTGGATGGTAGGAGAGAACAGGAGAGTTAGAAACCATGAGCTTAAGAAACATGACAAAATTTATTCTTGACTTGTTATGCGGCAAGAGACTAAGAGCACCTTAACTTAAATGTTCTATTTAGGATTTATTTTGACGCCAAAGACATGGTTATTGATAATGAGTTAGATACACAAAGAGAGGAAGGGAGCAAGACAACGTAGAAAAGTAGCAAAATCTAATCTTGGCTGGTTAATGTGGGAAGAATAACCTTCACTTTGGCTTCGTAGGACGAATTTTGATTGCATAGCTATTGGTTATACATTGACATTGGCTTAGTGTGCAAGAGAGTATTGGAAGAAGGAAATAAATCCATTTTCTCGATGTCAGTGAAACACATTCATTTCCCTCATAGTGCGATTCATTTGTAAGGATAGGAATATTGATGACTAGTTTTATTATAGTTTATGGGACATGGATTATTATCCATTATTGTTCGACATACACTAGGATAGTTTTCACATGTGTGAACATCGAAACTCTTCTATTAAAGTTAAACTTCCACAATTTTTTTCTTGTTCAGTTGGTGCAAATGCCAAACTAGGAAAGAGTTTGTCTTAGATTTATATGGATGACTAATCCCTATGTATTTTTCTTTTGACAAAAGAGCTGGCTTTGAAAGGCCCCTCAATACCTATGTAGCTTTTTGAAAGGGACTTATAGAAAAGATACCATGTTAACTCTATAGGTTTTCTTTGCGTTGGTTAGTGTTATATACAAGCTATCATTGGCTAGTAATTGATTACACAGATTAAAGAATCCCGGTGATTGCACAAACTGAAGTTTGGTTAACTGGTGGCAATACTCTTGTGATTATTTGAATTTTGAATCAACTTTTGACCCTAGTAGAATTGACGAGTATGTTCTTGCTCATTCTTTAAGATATAGTTTGGACTGCTTTTCATGTACATGATGGATGTCTGATACTCTGATGGACATTTTTAGCAAATGGTATTTGACTAATATGTGAAGACTGCATAGTAAATTTGAAACCCTCAAATTGAGCTGACAGCGCAAATCTCGGTTTTGGAGCTTCTTTTTTAAAGTGTGAGCCATTGACATCTTGAAAGATGATGAGTAAATCCAACAAGGTGAATCATACAGTAGAAACAGAAAAAGGAAAGGACACTTACTAAATATTTGTGCATTTGATGGAATACTGGTGGTGGGATTTTTTTTTTTGCATTCTCTTAAACTTTATAGGAGTTAGCAATGTCTCTTCGAGCTGGTTTGAGATGTATTTGCCCTTTTTTTTTTGAAGAACGAAGATTTTCCCTGCGACTATTTTATCGGGATAAAGTTTTCCATTTAAAAAAAATTGCGATAAGTTGCTTGTTATGTGATGAAAGAGAATTCCATAGAAACTTATACTGTAGAAATATTAGGTTAATGTCACTATCCTTCTTCACTGGAGCTATAAGTGGAGATCTTCATGTCTTCTTTTTTTCATCGACTTCTAGACTTAATGGAGAAAAGAATTTGACCTTAACCACATAGGATGTGTAATTGCGATATCTAAGCTGTTCAAATTATGTTTAAACCTTTAATTGATTGTTTCATTACTCAACATGTTCGTTTTTTAATTTCACGTGTAGAGCCGCTACTTTCTTTGAAGAGTTGCTTTTGATTTAACGTGACAATTTTATGCTTTACTGTCAGAATCATATACTCATCATGAACTTTTAGCTTTATATATTTAGTTTATGCAGGCAAATGTAGCTTGGTTTTATGTGAGTAGGTTAACTGCCACTTTTCTTTTAAAAAATCATTCTTCCTAATCAGTAGACATAACTGCGCTGTATATCTTTGTTACTGAGTTGGTGATATTATGCGGTTATTTTTGGTCTAGGGATGCATCCACGTGTATTGGTCGATGGATTTGATATAGCTAAACGTGCAACACTGGAATTTCTTGAGAAGTTCAAAACACCTGTTGTGATGGGTGATGCTCCAGACAAGGAGATGTTGAAAATGGTTGCAAGAACAACTCTTAGGACAAAGGTATTTACTTCTTCCCCTTGCAGCATTACATATTGTCCTACCTTTAGTATTTTCTTTGTTTTCTAACATTATGCCAACTTTTTTTGCCTAGTTGTATGAAGCTCTGGCTGACCAGTTGACAGACATTGTGGTTAATGCTGTAAGTATAGTTTGTTTGCTTTATAATTCTTGTACTTAGTTGAAAGCTCATTTTCTTGTTTGTCTTGTAGTTTCTTGTTATGCTATAGGAGTTTACTTTCGTCTTTTAAAATAACTATGTTGTTAATTAAATTGATGGATTTTTTTTATTAATCACCCTTAACCAATTTCTTAAACTTTTAGAACTTTAATTTAATGAAATACTTGCGTCAGATAACCTAATCTGCAACCATTATAATCAACAAGAACAATAACAACAAGAAAACAAGCCCTTATTCCAAACATTTGGGACAGCTAATGCAATAACCATCAGTGTATTGTTTGATAAGCTAATGATATCCGCATCATCATCAATGTAATTTTCGTCTTAAAATGGCTAGCCTTTCAGAATATTATTCTGAAATCAAATCTCAATACATTCTCTCAGTAATTCCACTATTGTTTGCCATTGTTTTGTCATCAAAGAAATGACTCTTCACTTTATTGTTTAGCACAAATTCTCACCTTTGCCTGACACATCTCCTGTTGTTCATTAGTGTCACATGGGTATAAAATATAAGATGGGCCAAACCTCAACAACGCTTGAGTTTTATTGTTGGAACCCACTTATCATTAAAAGCCCATGTGTAAAAGCCCATCACTCCAACTCCTCTAACTTTGAACTTCCTCAATTTTTTTAAAAAATAACTTTAATATGGTATTAGAGCCAATGGCTCGATCCTCCAGAGGAGGAGTGTTGAAAGTAAAGACAGTTCCACATTGAAAACAACAAAAGAAACATATGGGTATAAGATATAAGATGGGCCAAAGCTCAAAAAGGCTCGAGTCTTATTGTTGGAACCCACTTATCATTAAAAGCCCATGTGTAAAAGCCCATCACTCCTCCAACCCTTCTCTAACTTTAAACTTCCTCAACTTTTAAAAAAACAACTTTAACAATCAGTATATGCTGGTTGGAAAATTTTATCCATTGGTTTTTCATCATCTCTCAGTCTCTTGTTAAACTACAGTGCCATTGGCGTAACATGGTGATCTTATGTGAATGGTGGTTTAATATTATAGTAATATAGCGCTTACATTCAATTATACATTCATATTCTACCATTATTCTGCACATTTCATCTAGTCTAGGAGGTATGGACACTTCTATTTGCTTGTGCATGTAAAAGATGAATTTAGTGTATTCAAAGAATGTATCAATATTTTACATAAGATGTCTCATACCCCAAAAAAGGGGAATTTTTTTGAAATCATTACTTTGTCTTTTTGGCCTCAAGTGGGACATCATGCTTGGCCCTGGACAAGAATGTGTGGCGAAAACTTTTTAAGTTAAATCCTGTTGAAATTAAGTTTAAATGTGATGGTCAGTGCTGTTTTCTAGCTTTATTTCAGCTTCATGTTTGCAAGATAAGAAGTGTCATTCTTTTATGCATGCTTCAAAAGGTTTTTGTAGATTTCTAGTGTTAGCTGCCACATTTTGCATAACGATTATACTCACCAGGTCTTCTAGTATCTATTATTTCCACCACTTTTTTCCATTATGTATAACAAAGTTCCATTTTTAGGCCACTTGTTTCTTCCTAATTATAACAGGTGATACTGAGAGCCTATCCATTGGCTATCAATATTACAATCACATTGTTTTTATAGAAAATAATTTAGTTTCTCTGAGCAGGTGCATAACTAGCCGTCTCTCTTCTTTGTGATTATGATGCAACTGTCTAACAATATTTCGTACCCTCCAATTTATTGACCCGTGACATTTATTAATCATTATTGTGTCTAAATGGCCAGGTACTTTGCATCCGCAAGCCTGATGAACCTATCGACTTGTTTATGGTGGAGATTATGCACATGCGGCATAAATTTGATGTTGATACAAGATTGGTATGTAGACAATTTCCTTTATTAGAGTAGCCTTTTTTAACGTCATTTTTATGTTTTTAATTAGATTTGAATTTTTTTTTACTTGTACACGTTCATTGGATAAACATATTCTTGCCCTACCAAAATTAAGTTTGTAGTTGAGTCTTATAAAGGAAAGTTTGGAAGTTATCAAAAAATTAAATTGTGATATAACAAACCAATATTAAACGTATATGTAACTTTGTAGTTGTTTCATAAAAATTATTTGTGATATTACTATCCAATATTAATCATAAATTTGTAGTTATTCCATAGTTTCCTTATTTTGTTCCAACTTATTGACTTATTATATTGTTTAATAACGACAAAACAAAATTCATTCTCCTAAAAAAAGAATTATTGATAACATGACTGCATTGATTTTCTTAAATAATCTTGGTATTCAAACTGTTTGAATGGAAGCCACTGCAGGCATAAGAAGTCAGACTCTGACATATAAATGTTTGATTTAGTATTGTCTTCAGTTAGACACATGAATGCCTTGTTTGACCGAACTAGAAGTAATTGCACGTACGAATATAGTCATGAATAAGGGCAATGCAAATTGCAAAAGAGAGGGTGTATAGTGCAATGAAGCTATAGAATCATATAAGTAGGGGAACCGAGCAATTATTAAACCATCTTTGATTGTTGATTAAGCATCTTAATCATGTGGGAATATTTAATTAACTGGTGACCCTTAAAATCGAGGATATACATGAAAAGTGGACATTTTTTTCTGTAAGAAATAAAATTGATGTGAAATTTTGATGCCTGGCATGACGAGTGTTCAGTAGAAGGCTAGTTTGTTGATAGAGACGGGATAATAAAGGAAAGAGAGCACCTAGTTGTATGTTTAGATAAGAGGATGAATTGTTTATATTAGTTAATATACCAGGGGCTGTGCCTTTCATCGGCACATTGTTCTAATTTTCAATTTTTTTCATGGTTCCTTTTTTTATTGTTTGTAGGATTGCCTATTAACAACCTTTTTTAACAAGTGTGCTTTTGGATGGGCACATTGGTTCCAATGTATGCCGTATACTGGCCTATTATTCCATGCCTTCAGACTTGTAATTTCCTTTAAGCTGAATTTACAGAGTGTCAGAGTCGTTGAGGTTGTCTTCAGTCAATTATGTCATTTATAAGATCTAAGGTTGACATGCTTTGCATATGGGCGAGTCTGTGTATGTGTGTTTCTATATGTGATTAGTAAGTATTGTTTGCCTCTTGTATGCATCTATTCCCACTGATCTGTATCTATCTGTTTATCAAGGTTGAAGGTCTTGTCCTTGATCATGGTTCCCGACACCCTGATATGAAGCGCAGGGTGGAAAACTGTTATATCCTGACATGCAATGTATCTTTGGAGTACGAGAAAAGGTATATGAACTTGGGTTTGGTTTCTTAATCTACTAATGGTTACATAGAGTAAAAAATTTCGCTGGGCCATATCTGAGTATGTTATTTGTCTTGTATATGTCTTTGCTCTTCTATTATTTCTACGTAAGCTAGGTGTCTAATTTTTGGTCATATGCTTGCCAGTAAAATGCCTATATTGGAGTTTGAAATGTTGACTAAACCATCTTGTTCATTATATTAGTAAGTCATAGCCAATGCCGTCTAGTTAGGAGCACGAGTGCAAGCCTATGAACTTAGTTCCATTTGATAATGGACTGTTCAAAATCCAACCTGGTGATTTTTTAGTTTCTAAAACAAGGTTTTTGATGATGCTTAGATTTAGGCTCTATCCAAACTGTCCTTTTTTCACAATTGTGATCCCTTCAGCCTCAATCTTTGTGGTACGTGTTTTATCCGTAAGAACAGTAAATTAAAAGGACAAGTTTTACAGTAAAATACTATAGCAAACTTCCATTAAGTTCAAACTTTTATTCCATCTGTACATGGATTATCCAAATTCCTACTTGATGAAAATATAAGTTTGTCTACAACAAAATTGTTGGCCTAGTTTCATTCTTCAACTTGACTGCTTCCACATTTTGATGCTTTCGGCCTCAATCTTGGTGGAGCAATTTAAACATTTAGTAAGAAACCCTAGACTGAAAGGTTTAAGTTATGATAGAAAGATAAGAACCTAAATGCATGGTGCCATAGTTACCTCACATTACTCATCCCAGTCTCGTCCTGCACTATTTGCTTTAAGTTGGTACTTAATTTCTTGAACCCTTTTGATTTTTTTGTTGGAGTTTTCCCTTCATCTTTTCTATTTATCCATCCTTTTGTCTTGCGCCGATGCACTCATGCACATTTATCCCCCCCCGACAATACTTAAGTATGACCATTCTTGTCTCTATGCCTGCGCTTTGGGGGGTTGGGGGGTTCACATGTTGATACTTATAAATTTGAATGTTTTTAGACCTTTATCTTATTGTTCATTACATACTGCATGTATCAGTATCATTGCATTTGAAGATATTTTCAAATTTATACTGTTCTGACAGCAGCTAATCCAATTTTTTTCCTTCTCTTAAAAGAAATATTTTCTTTGCATTATCATAAAAATCATCTTTGGTTATTTTTGAAGATGTATTGTAGGTTTGTTCGCTCCAACTAATATTTCTCTTATCTCAGTGAAATAAATGCATGTTTTTTAGAAGATGCATTGTTGATATATTTGTATCCAACTAATCTTTCTCTTATCACAGTGAAGTAAATGCAGGGTTTTTCTACTCCAATGCTGAGCAGCGAGAAAAAATGGTTGCTGCTGAAAGGCGCCAAGTTGATGAGCGGGTTAAGAAGATCATTGAACTAAAGAACAAGGTTGGGGGAGCTGTTGCACTTAAACCACACTCATTTTAGCAAAATAATTCATTTATTCACATTATTTTGTGATATGCAGGTTTGTTCGAGCACTGACAAAAATTTTGTGGTGATCAATCAAAAGGGAATTGATCCTCCGTCACTGGACCTTCTTTCAAGAGCAGGGGTTAGTAATGCTATCATTTGATCTGTTATATACCTACACCTGTGTAATCGATTTAATCTGCATTTGATGGTTATGTAATTTTTTGCATAATCTTTCTTGAAAGCTTAGTATCTGTTACACCTGCACCTGTGTAATCAATTTTACTATTTGGTAGTAGATGTGTTTAGGACTACGAGGTACCAACGAACAGACTTGGACTTATTTATTCTATTGGTTCTTCACGTTATGCATAGCTGGATGTTACAACAATTGCTTTCTTCTAACGTTATTTCTCATTGGCCTAGGAAATTACCGCAAACACCTTAATTTAGAACTAGAACTTAACAAGATCAATAATTTATGCTCTCGCAATAGCTCTAGAACTAATGTCTAAGAAAGAAGAAATGTGGAATAATGAAAAGTTCATGTTGGATTCCCTCTTCCTTGTTTGGGGTTCAATGGATTGGGACACCCTTGTTTTACCACATGGCCATTACGCCATAAAGTTTTTAAAAGAAAGAAAGAAAGAAAAAGATGGATTGCTGTGCCCATGTATAAAGCTATAAATGTCAGACTCAAAGCTTCCCGAACTCATAGCCTTTCTTCTTTTGATGGAAAGACTCCAAGGAAATAAATATATAGATCTCTTTATCGACCTACTTGCTTGAGTGATAACATTCTCCATGAAGCTGAGCTTTCAGGGTAGATGAACAATTTACTCTGTAGGCATAGCTGCTATTACCTGTTCAAATATTTCAAGGACCAACTGCTAATAAGTTTCAGCATAGCAATACATTAAGCCATGATTAATTACTCGGTTACCAGAGGATAACATCTCTAATTTTGTTAATTAACCAGTAACAATAATTTTGTGGATTATGTGGTAACTTACACCAAATTTATATTATTGTTCCATAAAAAACAGTTGTCGATTGTTTTTTTTACTATTTATGACAACTGTTCCTTTTGATTCTTTATCTCAGGGGAACAGATATCACTCTTTAATTCGTAAAAGTTGGTTATATGCGTTTGCATGTGTGAACCTTTGTCAGTATTCTTGTATTTTTTCTTAAGTATTTTGTGATTTACAGATAGTTGCTCTTCGAAGAGCAAAGAGGAGAAATATGGAAAGACTAGTTCTAGCCTGTGGCGGTGAGGCTGTTAATTCTGTTGAGGATTTAACTGAAGCTTGTCTTGGTTGGGCTGGTCTTGTGTATGAGCACGTCCTTGGGGAAGACAAATACACCTTTGTGGAGAATGTGAAAAATCCTCATTCTTGTACAATTTTAATTAAAGGTTGTTGACCGATCTCTAAAATCTGTTTTTCTCACTCTTTCATCATTCATCAGTAATACAGATATGAAGAGGACTTATGCATGCAAGCAACTCACTTTCTATACTCACAATCTTGTCTAATGCAGGTCCAAACGATCATACTATTGCTCAAATCAAGGATGCTGTTCGTGATGGTCTTAGATCTGTTAAGAATACGATCGAAGATGAGGCTGTTGTTGCGGTGAGATTCTGATTACTTGGATATTTTTGAATGGTTGTATATGTTTGCTATTTCTCTTGAATTGTTATTTTGATTCTCTACTTTAATATCCTTTGTTTGGATTCTATAATGCAGTTTGTTCTCTACTCAAGCTGACTTGTACGTGATTTGTTGTGATACACTGCATTTTATTTTTTGTTTTAGCTGTTTTTGTGCATCTCTACTCGTTCTCAGGCCTCGCCTTTTAAATTCTGAGCAGTCTTTAACTGATAAAGTGCATCTTTATTGATTTATCGAATTATTCATTCTTGTGCATTAATTCCTACCCTTTCTCAATCCATGTCTTTCACTGTTGAGCAATCATTGATCTATCCAAATTTCCCTTTCTCTTTTTTACCTTTCTCTCTACTGATACTACTTTGGAGATCAGGTTTGTTGGTCTTACAATTATATTTCAGGGGGTGTCATTTTGGTAGCTGCATGCGTTTTTTAAATTTTTTTTGGGATATTCAAGGTGGTTTGAACCATCATTTTTGTCAATATTTGCATGTCATTTTTGTCAATATTAGGAACTTGGTATTTTTCATGGTTTGTTTGGATTTTGAATATTAGGTTGATGGCAATAAGACATGTTTTTATAGTATGAAGGAACAAAGGGTTGCTTGGTTTGAATCAAGTCTGAAGTCCCTCGTTTTGTGTCTTTTATGTGGCAGCAACAAACAAGGAAATGAAATTATGAATGCCAGAAAAAGATATCTCCGTCTATTGGTAGACATTTCAAATCAAAATTACTATTACCATTTTCTTAGATTAGGAAAAGATATCTCCATCTTCTAGTTGGCAATAAATTGTAGGACTTGAATCATTATGATTTATAAGTTCAAATCAAATTACTATTACGATATTCTTAAATTCATGAATTCCTTTTCTTTGTGATTACAGGGTGCAGGGGCTTTTGAGGTTGCAGCAAGGCAGCATCTAGTCAACAATGTAAAGAAAACTGTTCATGGGGTAAGCAATTTTCTCAACTCTTGCTTGTTAACTAATTTGCTGCTACTGAATCTTTGTTTAAAAATATATGTTATCTTTACCAGCGTGCACAGCTTGGTGTTGAAGCCTTTGCCAATGCACTTCTCGTTGTGCCCAAGACTCTTGCAGAAAACTCTGGCCTTGACGCACAAGATGTCATCATAGCTCTTACGGTAAACTTCTCTTTGTTTATACTTATCTTAATACCATTGTATATAGAACAATGATGTTTTTCCCCCATTGGCTTTATCAGTTCCTTGGAGTTGAACATAATTCCGGGCAACAAATTTATGTCTATCCTTTCTTCTAGGCTTTTGATATAGTGCTTATTGGACTGACCTAAGCTTTGCGTATAGTTTATAGACATGTATTTTGCAGTAATTAAGAGAGGGTTACTATCAGATTGACAACTTGACAACTGGTCAGAAAACCGTGTACATATAGTTTATAGAACTTTGCTTCATAATACATGGCATTTTGACGGACCATCGTAGGCCTTGTTGTAGTGATAATATGTTATTATAAGAATGCAAACTCCTTTTGGGTCTTTGCTAGTTGATACGGAGGGCCTGCTTGGTTGCTAAACCTCACAATTGGATTCTAAAAGCTGTCGTAATTTCTTGATGGGCTGTCTCCAACGAATTCACATTTTCATGTTAGTTTGCAAGGAGCTGTATGAATTTCTGTCTTCTACAACCCATTTTGTAGAGGTCAAGTGTTTATGTGGAAAGAAAAAGGAATGATGGACACTGGTCATCTGATGAATGGTCTAAAAAAAGTAAGTTGTTGGTTTCATGAATAATCAGTTTAGTGCCTTTTTATCTATATTTTTTCTCTCCAAATCCTAGCAAAAAGCTCCAACTTTGGATTCCCGCTTTTGTTGATCAGTCATGACTCGTTATCCCAGTTTGTGCCCCCTACTTTCTTTGGAGCAAACGAAAGATGTGCCATTCCACATGGAATTGTACGCAGGCCCAAGTCTTGTCGTCTTTTACTGATGAAGGTCTTGCAATCAAATAGTCCCTTGTTTGAGACATCCATCCGAGTGCCATGTAATCTGTCCTTTTGCATGTCATGTTGCACGGTTGCACCTTGTACAAATTGCTCTTATTGACTACTATCAGTCTAATGGGTCCTTGAAATCTAGAATTTCTTGGATTTTTGGGTGGATTTAATTATAGCATTTCAAAAAAAAAACATTTTAATGAAATTTAAATTCATATGTCCCTTCAACATCCCAGACTTTCTGTGCTCTCTTTTATGCACCTGCACACCTTTTTTTTAAAAATATAAATATACCGTATCAATTATTATTTTGATTACTATTATTAGGGTGAACATGACAGAGGAAATGTTGTGGGTTTGAACCAGCACACTGGAGACCCGATTGATCCTCACATGGAGGGTATCTTCGACAACTACTCCGTGAAGCGCCAAATTATAAACTCTGGGTATGCCGCCATATTGTTGTACAATTATTATTACACAATCTCTTTTAGTGATGTGCTGGCTTAAAAAAGGATAATATCATGATTGATTCTTATTGCAGGCCTGTGATTGTGTCTCAGTTACTTTTAGTGGATGAAGTTATTCGTGCTGGTCGCAACATGAGGAAACCAACTTAAATTTCTCAACGTCATTTGCAACCAATGAGTTGAAACGAAAAAAGTTGGCCAAATAATTGAAACCATTTTCAAGCGTTTTTTATAAAATGGTCCGAAAGGACCGCTTTGTGAAATGTATTCTTGGGTCATCAGTTTTGAGTTTTGCGATTGTTATAATTGATGGTTACTAATCCAATCTCGACTTCTGTATTGCTCATAAGTATGAGTTTGTTTCCATAATTATGTTGTCTTGTATTTATTTTCAATGAAAAAATGTCATCGAGTATGCTTAAATCCTTCAAGTTTGATCTTAGAAACTGTGGGTTATGGTCGTTTCATTTGAATAAGAAAATACTGGGAAAAATTGGTTTGTTGTTGTGCCTTTGGTTTTTACAGGTATTTTTTTATTATATATTTTGTTTCTCATTTAATTTTTGTTAGTGTGCATGAGACCGAGATATCTGGGTGCTAAGTACATTGGTTTTACTATCAACAGCTTCTGATTAAAGCCCTTCTCCCAAAATTTTATACTAAATCTTAGAGTTCTAGGTAAAGCTGAGCAATTTTGCTTGATTAGTTGATTAGTAGAAAACTACTCTTAACTCCTAAAATTCTAGGCTAAATTGCAATTAGATTCTTTAAATGTATTTAAGTGCAGAAATGGTGGAACATTAGCGGATTTTAGGGCAACTTAACCAAAGATTCTAAGCTTTTACCCTTGTGATTGTTGTTAGCTTTGTTAGTATAAGCATTTATTCTTAAAATACCTCTGAACTTAAATCGTTTTCCCAAACATTGGTTTCTGCCATAAATTGTAATTAAGAAGAATTATATGTTAAAAATCAAGATTCATGGAAATTATTTAAGAAGAATTTTAAGTAAAAATAATAATATTTTATAGTTTTGTAATAGTTATTCTTATAAATTTAAGATGATATATTGATCATTGGGCAACTAGCAATGAACTTTTTTTTAATTATTCTTTCACAAAATTATGAGAACATTTTTTACCATGTGTCATGCAAAGAATTAAATTAAAATTTTCTACTTGAATCCCTCTCTCAAATATTAGAGATGGATATTAAATATTTGAGGAAACAGGCTATCAGCTAGCCAGTTGACATTAAACCGTCAGCCAGCCTATTACGTATCCCAATCCGACCATTAAATCGACGATCCGCTCCAACCATCCTATTCCACACATGGAGCGATCTATGTGAAATTTTGATCCATATGATGTATTACAAGTGATGGATCAAGCATTTAAAAAATCCATGGCTCTTAAACACAATAAAAATGTCATATATCGGGGACTTGATCGAAAACATGGATGGTGTCAAAGTGATTAAAATTTTATACACATAGATCACTCTATGTGTAGAATAAAATGGCCGGAGCGGATCGTCGATTTGATGGTCGTATTGGGCTATATAATAGGCCAGTTGACTGTTTAATACTAGTTGATAACCCATTTCCTCTAAATATTTTGAGGGAAAATAAGTATTTGAGAGGTCTATTATAACTTCTCCAAATCCGGTTCGAGTAATACTTTTCGTACCGGTGCGGTGTGATGAAGTCCATATAGGCTATATGGATTACCATTAGATACAAGATGGGGTATATGATACAAGTATCTAGATGGTGGATAACATAATCCATCTTGTATCCAATGAGAATCCATGTAGCCTACATGAATTTCACCGCACCGGTAGGAAAAGTATTAGTCGATTAAAAAACGTCGACATAATTTTTCTTAATCTTTTTGTGGGTAAAAAATAAATGAGACTGGAGGGAGAGGGAGAATAAGAGCGAAAAGCAGTTTGAGTTGCATCACTAGAATTAAGAAACAGGTGAAGAATTTTTCAAACTTTATTGAATTTTTTATCGAAAATAAGAATACCACATGCATCCTGTTTTTCCAAGTTATAAATGAAGAAATAGTCATTTCAAGAACAATTTAGAAATCTTTAAATTAAAAAAAAAAGAAGAAATAGCACAAAATGTAGATTTTGGTTAAAACATTAAGGCCGGGTTTGGAAACCGAGTTAGGTATTAGATAAACAGAGTTTCCTAAAATTATCTAAATTTAACTCTAAAATCCTATTTAGACCGTGTTTGCTTTTCACTTTGGAGTTCGGGAAACTCCCATTGTTCAAACTTCATAGTTAAGATAAATGGAGTTTACTAAACTTCAATCTCTATGTTAAAAAAGAAGAAAACATTAATATTGGAGCCCTGATAACTCTATGTTTCAGAATTTAATAATTTTTAAAACCAAACACCCAAGGAGGGAAGTTTTTACAAGAAAAGAATCCCATTCCTAAGTGTTAGGACCGAAACCCGGAGAAAATTAGACAACAATTTAAAAAAATGTTAAATTGGAGAGGAGACTCGCTGTGCGCGTTGATTCACACAGTGCCGAAGATGATATTCCATCTTTTGCAATATGCAAAAGGTTTAGGCCAAACAGTCTTAGGATACAATAAATCAATGTCGTCAGTTAATATGCACTCATAAACATACGACGTGAGTACACTGGCATGTAGAAACTTTACAACGATCAATATTAGACACTACAACGCCTAATTAAAAGTTGAAACCGTTACGAATCGATTTGTATGAAGCAACTTGAGAATTATAGCTTAATCACTGTGGCAATTCTTCACCACTAATTCTTGTTTCTTTCTTTATGAATTTATTTCTCTCCGTTAGAGTTTAGTCCCATATCTGGAAATTGGGAGAGTTGACATATTGTAACACCTATATATATAGAGAGGCTCTCTATATCTTTTAATAAAGAATTCTATTTTTCCTCAAATTTCTTGACATGGTATCAGAGCCATGTTTCGCCAAATCCTAACCGCCAGCCATCTCGTCGCATCCACCCTGCAACCCTAGCCGCCAGCCACCTCGCCGCATCCACATCGCCGCATCACCGCCTCCTGATCAAGATCCGAATCCATATCCAGATCGCACCACCTCGCCCCCAGATCCAGATCGCACCACCGTCTCGTCTCCATATCTCGCACCACCATCGCAACACTATCGCACCACCTCGCCTCTAGATCACACCACCACCTCACTGAACCATCTCACCTCCAGATCCAGATCGCACCACCATCGCACACCACCACCGCGCCTCGATCCTCCAGTGACTTCGCATCGATGATCTACTTCATCATCTGTTCGGCTTAGATCCAGTTGCCGATCATCTGTTCTGTTGGATGTCTTTAGATCCGGTTGTGGATCATCTGTTCGGATTTGTTTATTCGATTGGGAGGTAGGATGGTGTTAAGAGTTTTCGTGTTGTGACTCTGTTGTTGCCGCCGCCATAGGTGACGCTGAAAATGATATTGTCGAGCGATTTGTTGTCGGGCCAACTTTGGCTTCTATTAAGTTGTTGGATCGGAAACTCAATGGTTCGAATTGGCAACAACGGCAGATTATTGAGATAACGGATTTGACTGAGAGAGGTAAAGATTATCATCTCACCAATGATCCTCCCAACCTGAAAACTGCTGCTTGGATAAAAGATGATAGATTGATGAAAGGTCTCTTATGGGAGGTTATGGAGCAGGAGGTAATGGATCTGGTTCTTACTTGTTCCACTGCGAAGGAGATGTGGATATTGTTGCAGTCTACATATTCAGGGAAGAGTAACATGTCCCGGGTTTACTCTATCTCTTAGACTTATTCTAGATCAGATCAGGAGAGTCGAACGTTAGAGGAGTACTATGCTGCTTTTAAGAAGATATGTGATGAGTTATGAGCTATTTTCCCTTTAGAAGATGATTTGGAGAAAATGAAAACACGCCAAGATAAACCTGATGTACTGACCTTTCTAAGAAGTTTGAATTTTTCGTATGATGCAACACGACCACTAGTGATTGGTAGTTAGTCGTCAAAGAATCTTCACGAGGCGTTCCATCTGATCCGAGAGATGTTTCCAACTCACCCGAGCGCGGAATCGGTCGTAGAAAAGTTTGCATTCGCTGCTATACTACAGAGAGGCGGCTTCAGTCAAGACAAGGGTCATTCTGGTCGAGGAGGAGGTCGTGGCAGTTATTATGGAAGAGGGGTTAGTAGGGATAGTAGCCTAGGTAGGTACTCAGGGAGAGGATCTGGAGGTAGTCGAGAGGGGGTTGAGTGTAATTATTGTCATGAACTTGGTCATATGAAATATGATTACCTGAAGAAAAATAACGGTTCTACAGCTCATGTCGCTTCCGATACTAACTCTGCCATTAATTCTATGGATACAGAGATGTTGGAAAGTTTTAGATTGTTTCAGCAGTTTCAGTTCTCTTAGTCACAGTCATCATCTAGTGCTACATTTTCTAAGACATGTAACTATACTGCTTGTCTATCCTCAGTAGCTCCTACGTCATGGATGATTGACTCAGAAGCGTCAGATCACATGACTGAGAATTCATGTATATTGTCCAATTTCTTACATATTTCTCACACACCTGTCAAACTAGCTGATGGTTCTATTTCACCTGTTCAGTTATTTTAAATTCGTCTATACCTCCGCACTCAGTTTTATATATGCCCCGCTTTCCTTTCAATTTGCTTTCTATCATCAATTCACAAAATCCCTAAACTGTTGTGCTATCTTTTATCCTAATCACTGTGTATTTCAGGAACTAGGAACGAGGAAGACGATTGGTACTGGACATGTGTTTGATGGTCTGTATCAGATAAGTAGTTTTTCAGAGTCGGTTGCATACTTGAGTGATTCTACAGCCTTAGATTTGCACTGTCAGTTAGGACATCCATCATTACAGAATTTAAAGAAGTTACATCCAGAAATTTCTGCGACTGCTGGGTTATTGTGCAAGTCTTGTCAGTTAGGTAAGCACAATCGTATATCTTATCCTCTTCGAGTCAATAAGCGAGTTAGTATTCCATTTAGTTTAGTTCATTCCGATGTATGGGGACCATGTCCCGTTAAGTCGTTATTTGGTGATCGATACTTTGTCACATTTGTTGATGATTTTTTCCGTGCAACTTGGTTGTATTTAATAAAATCTCGGTCTGAAGTTTTTTTTCCGTATTTTGCAAATTCTGTGCTGAAATTAAAACACAATTTGATGTTTCTGTGAAAATACTCCGTAATGATAATGCGGAAGAAAATCTTTTTTTCTGAGTTTCAAAATTTTATGCCTATCCGGTATTCTTCATGAGTTCTTTTGCTCCCATACCCCTAACAAAACGGTATTGCTGAGCTAAAAATCGTCATCTGCTAGAATTCGCTGGAGCATTACTCATTCATTGACAAGTTCCTCATCGTTTATAGGTGGATGCTGTTCTTATTGCCGCTTATCTTATTAATCGTATGCTCTTCTTTGTGTTAGATTGTCAAACGCGTTTTTCTATCCTATTCCCTAATGACCCTTTATTTTCTGTCCCCTTTTGAAATTTCGGTTGTGTGTGCTTTGTTCATGAACATAGACCTTATTGAACTAAGTTGGATTCTCGATCCCTTTAGTGTGTCTTTTTATGATACTCTCGCACCTAAAAAGGGCATCGCTGTTGTCATCCTACCTTTCGTCGTTATTTTATCTCAGCTGATATCATCTTTCATGAGTCGCAGTATTTCTTTCCCGTGAGTCTATCCCCAAATGACACCAGTGACATGGTATTTCTTGAATATCCCGAAATTCCACAGGAAAAGACTGTTCCCACTCAAGCATGCAAGCCATCTTTGGACACTACTACTGCTCCAGCACCTGAGACGCCTCCACCGGATTAAGATATTCCTCTGACCCTAGCTCCTGTTATACCAACCCCTGAGCCAACTCCTGATCCGATTTCTGAACCCACACCAGCTTCACCTTCTAACCTTGATTTTCCCAGCGCGATCCGCAAAGTATCTCGTTCCACCGCTAATCCACTTTACCGTTCCGTCTCCTGTGCTCATTTGTCTTCTCCACACAGTGCTTTTATTTCATCTATGGATAAATATACCATTCTCACTGTCACGCTCCGCTTCCCAGAGTGCGCTAAGATCGGCACGTGACAGAGCCAACCATGCTACCTGTGGTTAGGAAACATCTCTCCACAGTCACATTACGACTATCTAGAAGATATTAAGAACAGTAAAAAGAGAAATAAACTACCTAGTACATGTCCATATGCCAGAATAAACGAGTCAAGAAATAATATGCGGAAGCAATATATCCAATAAACAATAACAATATGAAATGTACGTCCCATAATACGGGCTCACATCAGGAATGAAAATGCGGAATAAAACTAAACTAACCAGCAACTAACAAGATCTTCATTGCTCGGCTTGTTGGTCAAAATACTCCTGAACAGCCTGCGACAGAGATAGAGGATCTAGGCCATGCAAAATCCAGACGTCAGTGCGTCATGATATCAACAATAATAAATGAACAGGATACACGAGAGATGCAGGCATGAATCATAAACAGTAGCATGAGTGTAATAAGTAAAACACGGATATAGAACAGTGAAGTGTATCAATATATGTGGCGTGCAGTGATCAATATAAACTGTACTACTGGGTTATCTATTCTAAAGTTGTTCGAAATCAATTAATGTCATCCTCCATGTAACTCAAAGGATATGTCCCGTTACCCCCCGGGACCACGATCAGGAATATGTGAACCAAGAGTGGTTTTGTCCCGTTACCCCCCGGGACCACGGATCAAGAATATGTAAGAGTCACGATTGGCTCTGTCCCGTTACCCCCCGGGACCACGGATCAAGTAATACCCTTTTAAGTTACACTTTAGTTTACACTTTTGATTTCCCCATACCCCCAAGGTTATGTGTTCAAGTCAGGTATTAATAAATCTGGAGCTAATACCAACACAGGATCAAGCAAGTACATGTTTGTCTAAATAGACAACAGGATATGTCCGTAGGGACAACAGGTCAAGATTGTCGGCATTAGTAACAAGATCAGGTATCAAGTCAAGCAATGGTATATCAGGTTATGACAGGTAGTGCACATATGTCAAGCAGATGCTCATAATAAAACTGTAGCAGGTACGGATGCACAATAAAAGTATGGATGCACAAATATTTATCAGGGATTACATCATGACTATGTAAGGTGCACATTATCAAGTATGGGGTGCCAATAAAACAATAATATGTAATAATGTGACATGGTATGCGAATAGATATAAAATTAATGGTATGGATGCACAAATATCGATTGGGGTTACATTTACAGTTCCAAGACTAAGTAGGATGCACATTATTAAGCATGGGGTGTCACTACAATAATAACATGAATTAATATGATCTATAGATGCGGTTATATATATTTTAAATGATATGGATACAGACGGGTATTCGAAAACAGTAAAACTGTAAAATGGATGCACAATGTGATAAACGGGTAACATTTTACTTATATGGATGCACAATATTATACCTAGCATGTAGCAAGATGAATTAGCATGCATCTAGATTTGTAAATAATGATATGGATACAAACGAACGTCGTAAAACTATAAAACTATAACATGGGATGCATAATTTAAAATACATGTATTATATTTATTCAAATGGATGTAAATAGAGTAACATAGCATGTAGCAAGATAAACTTGCCTCGATCGAATCACGCGATGGATACGCACGGCACGTCCGACGTCGGTAAATCGTCGTAACGCACACGCGGCATGCGGGACGGGTCCAGGCAAGGCAAGAGGGTGATCACATAGACAAGGTATGTCCTCTGGGTCGTCTGGATTGTCGGCGTCAATCCCGGCTCCGACGAACTATGAAATACAGAAATCAAGAATCTAAAGAAAAGAAAAGAAAGAAAGAAAGAGAAAGAAGAAAAAGAGAGGGAAGAGATTGCTCACTGTGGTTTAAGGTGCACATGGGTCAGGAGAGGAGTGAAGGTGACGATGAGATCGACTGAACTCCGGCGAAGCTTGGCTTTGCTGTTAGGGTTTAGGCTCGGTTTTGTTTGCTGGGGTGTGCAGGGGTTGGTGTAGGAGGGAGAATGCAGAGGAGAGGGAATGGAGAGGTGGTGTGAGGGTAACGAGGTAAAGGGGAGATGATGTTTTTAGGGTTAGGGTTGAGAAGGCAGAGGGTTGTGATGATGGTTGAAGGAGGAAGATGCTCGGTTTAAATAAGAAGAAGAAGAAGAGAAATATAAGGAGCCGGTTAAGGGAGGTGATGCTAAGCTCGCGGGAGGTGACGAGATCCCTTCTCACCGCGAGAGGAGAGAGAGAGAGATGCGAGAGGAGAGAGAGAGAGGGGAGGAGAGAGAGAGTTGTCGCGTAGTGAAAAGAGAGAGAGAGAGAGGCTGATGGTAGGGTCTGGGTTAGTTTGAGAAGTTAGGATTTTACTTTAAAAAATTTTGTTAGTTAAATTAAATTTTAAACCGTCGATTTTAATAAAGATATTATATTTAATAAAATTTGAATTTTGGGGGGATACAAAAATAATCCAAAACACGCCCGGGTCGGGTCTAAAAATTCAGTTTCAAAATATGAAAAATATATGTGACGACCAAAACTAAAAATGAATGTTCGGGTAACGAAAATGCATACCCCCAAGAACGGATGCACGTACGTGCGCGTAGCCATCCAAACAAGTCCGTTTCACTGAACGGGACGAGAACAAGATGCGCGGATGCTACCACGGGGTTAGGGGTATCATGCAGGCCGTGCAATGTATTTTTAAAATATTTTACTTGATTTTAAATGTTATATTAAAGAAATGCAGATGCCAGATATAATACCAGTATGCAATATGTATAATATGAAAGTGCACGGATCCACATAACAAGCCAGGATAAATCATAAACAGGAATCAAGACGGGTTTCAAGCAAGCGGGTCGGGGTCGGATGCAAATATAGATGTCAAATACACTATTCGCACCCAAAACATAATAAATCAGGAAAATACCATAAATAAAGAAATACTTGAACTGGAATCGGTATATGAACTAGGGTGTTACACTCACGAATGTATATCAGGCTCTTACACGAACTAGGGTGTTACACTCACGAATGTATATCAGGCTCTTACACATCCTGGCTGGAAACAATTTATGATTGAGGAGATGACTGCTATTTGGCAGAATGATACTCGGGATCAAGTTCCACTTCCACATGGAAAGCGTGTAGTTGGTTATCGATGGGTATTTTCTGCAAGCTCAACTCCGATGGTTCCCTCGCTCGGTTAAAGTCGTGATTAGTAGCCAAAGGATATTCTCAGACCTATGGGTAGGATTTTACCGATACCTTCTCCCTATCGCGAAGATGGCTTCTGTACGCCTATTGGTTTTTTTTGGCTACTACCTTTAATTGGCCCCTGCATCAGCTTGATATCAAGAATGCCTTTTTACATTGTATTCTTGAGGAGGAGGTTTACATGATGCAGCCGTCTAGTTTTATTATTCAGGAGGAGTCATCGAAGGTCTGTCGATTGAAAAGATCTTTGTATAGACTCCAACAAATCTCCGAGGGCCTGGTTTGTACGATGCAGAAGGTATTAGAGGTTTTGGGATGAAGAGAAGTAATGGTTATCACACAGTATTCTATAGACATCAGCACGGCCGCTGAATCATTCTGGTAGTATACGTGGATGGCATTATTATCACAGGCGATGATGAGGAAGGTATTTGTAATCTTAAAGCGTATGTTTAGAAACAGTTTCAAACTAAAGATCTTGGCCAACTTAAGTACTTCTTAGGGATTGAGGTAGCTCGATCTAAGGAGGAAATCTATCTATCAAAGAGGAAATATGCACTGGAAATACTTTCTGAAAATAAAATCATGGACTGCACACCTCGTCACACACTGATGGATTCAAATTCCAAGTTGTTACAAGATCAGGAAACGTTACTAGATGATCCAGCTAGAAACATGAGGTTGGTTGGTCAGTTAAACTACCTCACTGTCACTTGACCAGATATCTCATATCCAGTTAGTATTGTAAGGCAGTTTCTGAAATCACCCCACACAGGCCATTGGGATGCAGGTATTAGGATTCTTTAATATTTGAAGAGTTCTCCAGGAAAAGGATTGTTGTATACTGATGGAGGACAAAATAGAATAGCGGGTTTTTCCGATACTGATTGGATAAGGTGTCCGACAACTAGAAGATTCACTACAGAGTATTGTGTGTTCGTAAGTGGGAACCTAGTGACTTAGAAGAGCAAGAAGCAACGTGTGGTATCACGTTCTAGTGCAGATTCCGAATACCGTGCTATAGCGAACATCACTTGTGAGATGGTATGGGTCAAACGATTTCTGGAAGAATAGGTGCGGTTTAACACAACTTGATGAGGTTATATTATGACAATCAGGCTGCGATCCATATTACTTCAGATCTAGTGTTCTATGAGCGGACCAAATATATCGAAGTAGATTATCATGTGATCCGAAATAAGATTGTTGGAACCGAGAAGGAGTCTTCAGAGATTGAGATACGACATGTGCGCACAGGTCACCAGTTAGCCGATATACTTACTAAACCACTTGGCCGTGATAGGGTACAATTTATTTGTAACAAATTAAGTATGGACGATCTATAAACTCTAACTTGAGGAGAAGTGTTTGAGTTTAGTACCACATCGGGGAAATTGAAAGAGTAGACATATCGTAACACTTATATATAGAGAGGCTCTCTGTATCTTTTAATATAAGAATTCTATTCTACCTCAAATTCATTGACACTCTATTTTTATTTTAGAGAAGAAAATTTCTTCTCTGTTTATAAGAAGGCGGCAAGCCACAACTATCGGATTAAACCTACTATTGCATTCAAAAGTCAGCCTTGATGAGAACAGTTCGGTCAAATATATGCTTCTCTTAGATGAACCATTGCACCTTATGCATACTCCTAATATACCGAACCATTACATTGAATATATGGTTCAAATCACTGCATAATATTCATTTTCCTTGAATGAAACATCGAACAATCTGAATATGCACATGTATTCAACTTTACATCGAACTTGGTTATATGCAGATTAATATAAGTAAAATAATTGCTGGGACAGTGAAATTTAAACCATGCATTGAACGAACATATAAATACTTAATAGAGTAAACTAACATTAAAATATACAAATTTTGAAACAAAATAATTCTCAACAAAAAATCCCTACAAGTATAACCTCGTAACAAACAAATAAAAAAAATCTTATAATTAAAAAAACAAAAAACAAAAAACAAAACTACATCAACTCCAAATCACACGCACGAATATGCTTCCCACCTATTGAAGCAAGCCTGGCCCCCTTCCCCCTTCTCGTCACTACTACTATAAGCAGTTGTCCCTACGGAACAAGGAATCCGTAGGGACAACATTTTATTGCCCCTACGGATTAATCCGTAGGTCCAAAGATTTGTCCCTACGGTGCCCTACGGATTAATTAAAAAATATTAAAATGTAATCTTTTATTTGCCCCTACAGAGCCGCAAGAGAAGGCCTTACGGATTAATCCGTAGGGGTAACGAAAGGTTATTTATAAAAAAAAAAATAAAACCCAGAAATTTCCTCGTCGTTCCTAAATTTCCCAACTCCCCCGCGATCGATCTCCCACGCGTCTCCTCGCCACCACACCCGTACACGCCTCCTCGTCACTGGTACACCTATCGTCGACTTCCTCGTCGTCGTTGGCCGCACCGCAGAGACCCGCGAGCTCGTCGTCGACTGTGTCTCGTCGACAGCAGAATCCCCGCCCTCCTCCATCTCGTCGAGCTCTTTGCCGCTGGCAAAACTACTACTGAGGTGAGTTAATTTCAATTTTGAACTTATAATTATGTTTTTTGTGTGTTATTGTTGATTTTAGGGTTAGGGTTAGGATTAGAGTTGCTACTATACGGCCGGGTTGATTAGGTAGGGTTAGGATTAATTAGGTAGGGTTAGGGTTAGTTAGGGTTAATTAGGTAAAATAAGGTTGGTGATGATTAGGGTTAGGGTTAATTAGATTAATTAGGGTTGATTTTGGTTTAGGCTAGAGTTAATTTGGGTTGGGGTTTGGGTGATGATTAGAGTTAGGTTAATTTGGGGTAGGGTTTGGGCTAGGATTAATTAGGTAAAATAGAGTGTATTTGTGTTAGGGTGTTCATTAGGGTCAGTTTGGGTTAATTGGGTTAATTTTAGGTTGATCAGGGATAATTTGAGTTAGGGTGTTGATTAGGATTAATTGGGTTAATTAGGGATAATTTGAGTTAGGGTGATGATTAGGATTAATTTGGGTTAATTTGGTTAATTTGGTTAATTAGGGTTAGGGTTTAGGGTGCACGAGTTCCTACACGACGATACTCGATGATAACGTAAACGCACAATTTTACCGTAAACACAATAAAAATTTACCCTAAACAAAAAACCTTCGATCCCTTAATAACAAAATGTAAACGTAAAACCTATTCAAGTTAAATGTTCAATTTAAAACCAATATATGATACTAGATAATAATATGAAACTTTCATATTCTCATTGATACTCATATGTGAAAATCAAAGCGCGACTTAGTCCCCGTCTATCGGTTAACATAAGTTCGATATTCGTCATGACATAGAACTATACGAAGGTCATTAAATATCGCACGGTATAGTTCGGTACTAACAACCGTCGTGTATTCTATGTGACGAGAAGATTCAATCGTATGATAACCAATAGACTTGTCCAGTGTGGATAAGTTAGGAATGTATAAAAGCAAACACCTGCATTCACTTGTGTTTTCATTCGTTTCGAGTTATTTCGTCGGTACTTTTCTTCTGGTTCTCCATGTACAAAGATAGATTAGATGTTCATTTCAACGTTGTTTCACAGCATTGAAATGATTATCTATTCTATTACAGTGTACTCGGAGAACAACGGGGAGGTGCTGCCGAAATTTACTCGAAACGGATGAAAGCACGAGCGAATGGGTGTCTGATCTATACATTCTTAATGGGATAGAAGCCTTACACCCGACAGCCGAAACACACACATACAACACGAATATACAACAAATGCGCACACAAAGCACATACACACTAACAACTCTACACTTAAGCGAAATCATAATTTGAAACACATATACACATATATACAGAATACAACTCATACTTGGGTATCTTCAAATCTAACTTTGTTTATCGATAATTTATTCTTTTCAACGACAAACTTGCCGCTACGGACTTTCTTCTTTGTCAGTAACCATCGCGTTCTTAGATTTCTCAATATAATCACCATAAACTACAATTTATATGTTATACAGTCTAATATGGCCCATGAGTACATCAGAGTTAAGGACTGGATGTACGTGGATTGACAACAACGCATGCAATCTAAGTTTGTCGTAGAAGTAGCTGCTTTCATTGAATTTGCACGCGCACATAATAAGATCGTGTTAGAGAAGATTCTTTGCCCGTGCGATAGATGTGGGAATAAGTTCTGGCAGAAGGTAGAAATCGTAGAGCTTCATATCGTTAAACATGGTTTTACTAGACTTTATACAACTTGGCTATATCACGGGTAAAGACAAGAAGAAGACGGTAATACGGCAGAAAAAGAAGGAGAAGACGGTAATGCAGCAGCAGAAGAACAACACGATAACTTCTTTTCAGGAGAAGAAATGGAGGATATGGTAGAGCCCGCTCTAGGTGATAATATTCCTACCGAAGATGACATTCCTTCCGGCCAAGGACCGCGTGCGGATAAGTATGAAAATTTCATGAATGATCCTAGAAGACTAATTTATGAGAATGCAAAGTATTCAACCCTATCATAGTTCGTCCAACTTTTCCAGATTAAGTGCCTAAATGGATGGAGCAACAAGTCATTCATGATGCTTCTGAAGTTCCTGAAAGATTCTATGTCCCCGGGAAATAACGTGCCCGACAGCTGGTACGAAGCCCAGAAGATGATGTCTGATTTGGGTCTAAAGTGTGAGAAGATTCATACATGTCCCAAAGATTGCGTGTTGTACCAAAATGAGAATTCAGATTTGAAACAGTGTCCAACATGCGGAGAGATTAGGTATAAGCCGAAAGAATCTGATAAGAAGCCTGATATATTTGTCAAGATAGCATGATACTTTCCCATAACACAGAGGCTGCAGAGGCTATTCAGGTGCAAGAAAACAGCCAAGGCAATGATTTGACATCACCGTGCTACTCCAAGTGAAGATGGAAAAATAAGTCATCCAAGAGATTCACCGACATGGAAGGATTTCGATAGGAGGCACGAAATATTCAGTAGCGATCCTCGCAATGTCAGGCTCGGAATCGCTAGTGATGGTTTCTGCCCATTCAACTATATGGCTGGAAGCTACAGCACATGGCCCGTTGTAATGATAGTTTATAATCTGTCACCTCGGTTGGCTATGAATCAATCCTAATTTATGATGCCTCTTCTTATTGACGGACCAAACTCACCGGGAAACAATATTGACGTCTATCTCCGACCTCTGATCAATGAGTTAAAATCTTTATTCATTGATGGTGTAGAGACTTACGATGCAAACACAGATACAACTTTCACACTGTGTGCGGTTTTAATATGGACAATTAATGACTTTCCTGCGTATGGAATGCTATCAGGTTGGTATGCACATAGTCACAAAGCATGCCTTTATTTCCATCAATATACAACATCGAAATAGTTGAATTTTAGCAGGAATGTTTGTTATTGCGGTCATCGGCATTTCCTGCTAATAGACCATCCCTACAGATTAGACGCTGCTCACTTTAATGGTCATCAGGAGGTTCTTGGGTCTCCAGCCTCATTGTCCCGAGAGGACGTGACTGCTCAGTGGAATGGTTACAATAATGTGACCTTCGGGATAGATCCGGCAAAACATGTCAAACCACCCTACTGGAACAAGTTAAGTATTTTCTACGAGCTTCCATACTGATCAACAAATTTAGTGCGTTATTGTCTGGTCATCATGCACATAGAGAAGGGAGTATCTGAGCACGTACTCAACTTGCTTCTTTGTAAAGACGGAAAATCGAAAGACAACCTCCGTTCTCGGATGGATCTTCAGGATTGGGAAATTAGAAGTGAATTGCATCCTGAACCGATAGCGGGTAAACCAGGCAAGTTTGTACTTCCCAATGCTGCATATCATATGTCACAACCGGAGAAGAAAAGATTCCTGCAGGTGTTGCATGATTTGAATGTTCCCACAGGTTTCTCAGGATCATTTAGCAAGAAAATAAAAATTTTGAAAGGTAAGATCGATGGACTGAAAAGTCATGATCACCATATTATTATGGAGCACCTTCTCCCATTAGCCCTCAGGACTTCCCTTCCCGAATAGGTTGGTCTAGTAATCAATGACCTTTGTTGCTTTTTTAGAGGATTGTGTGCGCTAAAACCATGGATGTTGTGACACTGGAGAATCTAGAAAATTCTATTGCATTGATACTTTGCAAGCTTGAGCGTATTTTCCCATCGTCATTCTTCGATATCATAATACACCTGACGGTTCATCTTGCAACCGAGGCTAAGTTAGCCGGACCGGTACAATATCGATGGATGTATCCCGTCGAAAGGTACGTGAAATTTTTCGTTTCGTGCAATTTGTAAAATTATTGTTGTCCTATATGCCCGTACTTATTTATTTAATATATTTTTCTTTAGGTATCTCTACACTCTAAAAAAGTATATACGCAATAGAAATTGACCAGAGGGTTCTATCATGCAAGGTTATCTTTTAGACGAAAAAACCACATTTTGTTCCCGCTATCTGGATGAGAACATTGAGACAAAACTTAACCGGCCTTGGAGAATTCAGGACGGGCCATATGGTAAAGCGTCCTATTAGAGAGTAGACACTGTGTTTATCAACAGGATATATCGGTTTATCCTTCTCAATAGCGTATGTCTTGAAGAAATTAGAGCGTAAGATTTTTTTGGATTAATTGTTATATTTGTATTTGTTTGTGTATGAAATGATATAATATTAATGTCATAATTTATTGTTAAGAACAGAATTCATATTAATGAGGCACGTGAGGGGCATCCTGATTGGAATGATGAACGATTGGAAAAATATCATCAGGATAATTTTTGCGATTGGGTTGCAGATCATGTAAATTGTTTGAATAACATGTTATTACTACCAGTCTTAATCTAAACTTATATCGTTATGTATTTGTCGTAAAATTTGTTTTGTCAGATCCACGATCCGAACTTGTTTGCATCATTAGATAAAGATTCAAGATGTTTAGCTCAGTTTCCTAGTATGGAGGTTGCATATTATAAAGGATTCGGTGTCCTTAGATACAAATTTGAAGTTGGGGATATAGAAATATCTCGAACCACTCAGAATAATGGGATTGCGACGGTAGGATCTGATGGTGTGATTTATTATGGATACTTAAATTGCATACTTGGCATCCAATACCCCGGACGATCAGAACCGTTTTATATATTTCAGTGTACTTGGTATGATATACGAACCGATACGGATAAGTGGAGAGACAATCTCGGGACTTAGAAGGATAAATATGGATTGACTAGTGTGAACACACTTCGATTTTACGGTCAGGATGATCTATTTATCTTTCCGAACCAAACGTTCCAAGTATACTATTCACAGTGCTTGAAGCATCCTGGATGGAGTGTCGTATGCCGTTGGAAACCCAGGGATGTTTACGATGTCCCAGAATTCGAGGATCGTATGGAGGACAGCGATGAGAATGAAGAGGAGAGAAGACTTAGAGTGCTCCGACCGTCTGTTTCAAAAGACAGGTTGTCTTCCACTGATCGTGAAGTTACGTGGGTTAGAAATGATATCGATGAAGAAATCCAAGTAGATATGTCTAATGCGTCCACGAAACGAAAAAGGTTATCAGTAATATTATATTATTACTTCACATTTCTACGATCTATACATATATTGCATGCATATGTAATGATTGTACTCTTATATAAGTTTGATGACGTCCACCGGAGTAGCGAGGGGCGGCAGGAGCACCAGCCGCGGCAGAGGCAGAGGCAGAGGCAGAGGCAGAGTGGTCCTGCCGCCCGAAGAGCTGCGTAGGGAGCTTCATAGGACCGGTCTTGCACCCCGATCGGTATCCCCTTCCGATGACTCCTTCCGTGTGGACTTTGCCACACCTCCAGGTATATTGCACGCATATTCATTTTGAATGTAATATTATAGATATACACGCATAATTATTTCAAAATTACTTATATAGTCAATATTTAATTGTCTAGCTGTTGGTGGTGCGTCCACATCAGAGGCAAAGGCCACCACCGCACCTGCCGGCATATTTATATATCCTATGGTGCATGCATATTGATTTAGAATGTTATATCATAAATATACACACATTCTTTTTTCTCTTACTTAGATAATCATTTTTTGATTGTTTAGCTGTAGGTGGTGCCTCCACATCTCGGGCAAAGGCCACCACCGCACCTGCGGGTATATTTATATATCATATATTGCATGCATATTGATTTAGAATGTTATATTATTGATCTACACATTCTTTTTGCAATTACTTATATAATCTATTTTTAATTGTCTAATTATAGGTGGTGCGTCCACATCTGGCGCAGAAGCCAGTCCCACCATTTCCGTACCCTCCGCTCAGTCTTCAGGTTAGTTTGAATAAATATAAAATATTTATTCATTTTACATACCCTCTAAGAATAAACATGAACTCCATATAATTTTATCGTCAATGTTTATTTTCTAGTTGGAGGGGGCACGTCCACGTCCGGGTCACCGGCTGTTCCTCACCGGAGGAACTATCGTCCCGCTCGTGCTGCTGTCCGGGCCCAGGCTCATGCTGCTGTCGCCGGAGGTATATATCGCAGTTCAATTTTCATTAATCCTTGATTTCTAAATACCACTTTGTCTTAATATTCCTTGTCTTGATATTTCTTGTAGATGCGGGGCAGCCCCATCCCGAGAGGGGGACTCGAGGGCTGAATCAGTCCCACAGGATAATGCCCGACAGAGATAGGGGGAGGCACCATTCCCCCTCTTCTTTACCCCTGATTATCTCTATACCGGCGATTATGTCGAGAGGTTCGGCCGGTATATGGGGGATGAGAGCCGCATCCTAAAGAAGTATCCACTTCACGTTGAGTGGGGCGATCAGCACTGGCGCTCATTTGCCCTCTTCTGGGATTAAGTTCGTGTATTAATATATATTTTCATTTGAATTATCCAATATATTTATTATTATTTAACACTTGCAATTTAAATATATTATTTTTTTGTATTTGTCGTTGGATTACGACTTTCAGTCTATACCTGACCCTGATCACCCAGAGAGAGTGCTCGATCTTCACGCTCTGTACCAGGGCCTAATGAAGAACATGCAATAAAAGGTCCGATACAATAGGAACGAGCTGAAGATTGACTGCTATTCTCCGTGGATGGCGACCCCCGAGGCAGAGAGAGCGGCTCTCCTACATACTCCGGCCTTTACGAGAGTCGACGTAGATACATGGCCTCTCTTGTGCCAATATTTCGACTCTCATCGCAAACAGGTTTGTAATTTAAATTTAATTCATTGTTTAGTATATAATTTATTTTTTTGTATTGCTTAATTAGAAAACTAAATCTGAATGTGTTGTGTAGAAATAGGCCGATCAAAATAAAGAGAATAAGAAGTCGTCGAAGAGGGGTCGCCCTACTTATACAGGAGGCTCGAGGAACATTACTCGTGCCATGGAGGCATCAGTAAATTACAATAGATGTATTTTGATATAATATAATATTAAGAGTTATTTTATAATATATATAAATTTTTGGTGAATTGCAAAGAGCTCAGACCCTGGCGCAAGGTGGTAAACCGAGTGTGCTGACCGCGTATCTTGCCGTCCACGGCACCTCGACAGATCCCGCCACGGGCGAGCTTCGATTCCCCGACACCGCTACCTGTAGGGTGTTTTTCGTCACCCCATTGAGATAGGAATACGCGTGCGCTTGTCAAGCGTATTATAGATTCCCTCTGCCTAGGGTAGGCGGGGGTTTATTGATTGTGGGAATCCGAATCTCCGGCAGCCGCGGACTAAGCTGCCGTTAATTACCCCTCGCCTTTGGAGCGAAGGAACCTCCGATTGACGGGTCAAACTGGTCATGCGAACTCAATGTGCAGTGTGCGTGTGTTGTGTTTTGAAAGGAGGTTTTGGATATATCGGGGGCCTCGCAGAGTTTACAGGGGTCCCGCTACCAGGATAGCGGGGTGCGGGGCAGCGCCCCGTTAGAAAATTTTTCCTAACGGGGGATGTGTTTCTAGTGTGGAGTGCACGGAAAATGCGGGGTAAGGAGCGTCTTAAAGATGCGTGCATGACACGTGGGCGCTGGGCATCCGCGGGTCACGTGCCTGGTGTGTGGGCGCCGGGCGCCAGCGGGTCACATGCGCAGCACGTGACCGCTGGGCATTGAGCGCCTGCCGGTCGCGTGAGGTGCACGTGAGCGCTTAGCGCCCGTGGGTCACGTGCACATCACGCGTCCGCTGGGCGCCCGCGGGTCTCGTGCACGGCACGCGTCCGCCGGAAACACCAGTGGAAAAGGGGCTTAGCCCCTGGGTTAGGAGTTGAACTCCCAAGGGGCTTTGGAGTTGAACTCCAAACAGGGATTATGTATATATTTGGAGTTAAACTCCAACAGATCTTGAATGGAGTTAAATTCCTAGAAATGTTTGGATCTTCTTTTGAGCCTTGGGTCCTCCCGGAATGGGATTTTTATAGATGGGTATCCTTCTTCTTCCTCTCCGTTGACTGGATCTAGGGGGGACAAGGGGAGGTGAAACTTAAAATCTCTCATTCTAGGGATTTGATGGCAGATTCGAGCTCCCCTTCGAGGGTTTTATGGTGAAAAACTATTTATTTTCGGAAAAGGAAGAGTTAAACTCTTGATTTAATTCAAAAAGGAGATGAAGGTTTTAGAACCTTGAGGAAGGAGAAGGAGGCACAGACCCTAATTTTTGGGGAGAATGAATTATTTTTTTTAATTTCATTATCATGTTGCTTTTTATAGGTTTACAAACTTACATATAGCCCATTGGGCTTTACAAAATGGCATTTTGTCCATCCCTTGCCTCATGTGCTCATTTATTTTGCACATGGGCCATGGACTTTACAAAAATTTGGCTTTATGCCCATTCATGCGTAAAAAATTATATCAAAATTATTTATTACATGATTTCATTTTGGCATGGGGGGCCGGCCGTAGGGCTCGACTTGGGCATGGGCCTACTTGGCCTAGGCTTAGGCCCACCTGGCTTGGATTTGACTTTGACTTTGACTTGGTCAACCGGGGTGTAATTTTTGACCCCAACAAAGTGTCCCCATCAATAAATGCACACTGCATATGTGGGCCGTGTGCATGAAATTGATGGATCTTCTTTCACGTGGAGGCGACTTAATTTGGTTCCTGCTTTTTAGGAAGCTGGCACTGCCCTTTTTATGACATGGACGGTCGATACTTGACGTGTCTCCGAGACGGAGTGTCGGTGTATGACGTATCCCCAGCACGGAGTGTCTATGTTGGACGTTTCCCCGAGACGGAGTGTCTGTATGTGACGTTTCCCCGATACAGAGTGTTTGTATGTGACGTTTCCCCGGTACGGAGTGTCGCTGGTCGACTTGTCCCCGAGGCGGAGTGTCTATTTGTGACGTTTCCCCGGCACGGAGTGTCGCTGGTCGACGCATCCCCAAGGCGTAGTGTCTGTGTTGGACGTTTCCCCGGCACGGAGTGTCGCTGGTCGACGCATCCCCGGCACGGAGTGTCGCTGGTCGATGCATCCCGGCATGGAGTGTCCCTGGTCGACGTTTCCCTGGCCCGGAGTGTCGCTGGTCGACGCATCTCCGGCACGAAGTGTCGCTGGTCGACGTTTCCTCGGCACGGAGTGTCGCTGGTCGACTTATCCCCAAGACGGAGTGTCTAGTTGACGTATCCCCGAGACGGAGTGTTTGTGTTGGACGTTTCCCCGGCACGGAGTGTCGTTGGTCAACGCATCCCCGGCACGGAGTGTCGCTGATCGACGTTTTCCCAGCATGGAGTGTCGCTGGTCGACTTATCCCCGAGACGGAGTGTCTAGTTGACGTATCCCCGAGATGGAGTGTCTCTTTGTTTGACACATAATTCGATGCTGGAATTGGTTGGTTTGATTTGTTTGATTTTTGCCTTATTCGGCGGGACTTTAGAATTTGAGAGGAATTTGAAATTTATTTAGCATCAGTATCGCTGCACTAGAATAATGGCAGGAGCAACTCATCATTTGCCCTAGGAAGACTTGGGATTTTGGTTTAGGTTTGGCATCAGTATCGCTACATTGGAATGTGGTACCAGGAGCGAATCATCATTTGCCGTGAGGGGATTTCCCTCGTTCCCAGTTTAACGACTTAGGGGTCATATGTTCGAAGTTTAATGACTTAGAGGTCAAATGTTCCCAGTTTAACGACTTATGGGTCATCTGTTCCCATTTTAAAGACTCAGGGGTCTTTTGGATCGATTTGGAATTTCGGGATTAAGGTCGGCATCAGCGTTGCTAACACTGAAGCACAGGTGCCAAGAGCAATTCATCATTTGTCGTTCCCTGTTGGGGAGTGATGGCTTAGGAGACAGGTTTATGTCCCTATCACTTAAGACTTTTCAATTTTATGAGCCGTAAGGGTCCGATAAAAGCATTTTCTCCCTACGAGTTGAAAGGATCTTGTTGGTGTACTTTCTCCTTAGGAGTCGTGGGGACTCCCAAGTGTGTTTTCCCTTCGTGAGTAGTAAGGATCCCACGAAGGTGTTTTCTTACTAGTCGTGAGGATCCCATAAGTTTTGTTCTTCTCGTGTATCGTGAGGACACATGAGTAGGTCTTCCCAAATGGAGCATAATTCCAAGGGCGGAGACCGGCCGCTGGACTGGTGATTGCGGTGGGGTATGAGTATGATGAGAATTATTTGAGCCCGTAGATTGTATACGGTAGTCAGTTCGGGGACCAACCGTAGGGCTGGATGAATTTTGGGATTTTGTTGGCGTCTGTATCGCTGCACTGGAATATGGTACCAGGAGCGACTCATCATTTGCTTTTAGGAATTTAGGGATTTGGTTGGCGTCTGCATCGCTGCACTGGAATATGGTACCAGGAGTGACTCATCATTCGCTATTTGGAGATTTTTTTTATTTTACCGCGATTGCTCTATCATTTCAGCTTTTCTTATCGCGAAGGTCGCGATTGCCCTATCATTTCAGCTATTCATTCATGGTTGCCCCATCATTTCGGCTGTTTATTTTCATTTTTATTTAACTCGCTTATTTTTATTGCGAGTTGCCCCGTTATCTCGGCTTTTTTTATTTACACATTTTTTTACATCCCCAGTTTAACGACTTAGAGGTCGATTGTTCCCAGTTTAACGACGTGGTGGTCTTCTGTTTCCAATTTAACGACGTGGTGGTCAGTTGTTTGCTTATCCCAGCTCCTCGAACTTTGATCTTGGCGGAGTTGTGTTGATGACCGTAGCTCTGTGGCTTGTCGGTACATCTGACGATGTGAAGCTTTCCCAAGTTTGTATTGGTTCTCCACCCAATCTTTAAAAACATAGCAGTCTTCAATGGTATGACTCACCATTCTATGATATGGGTAGTATATGGGATTGCCGGTCATGTTCATTTCATGTGGCCTCTTTGGAATAGGCAGTTGCAGACCGTTGTTCAAGGCGTCCACGAATATTTCGTGAACTTTATCCCTCCTGAAGGAGTACACCTTCGTCTTTCACTCCATTATAGTAGGTGCCCTTACTGACGCTGGTCCTTGAGGCCGATCAGTCTTTGGTTCGCCGGCTGTCCGCTTATCCCATTCGGGGTACTTATCGGAGAGACTGGAAGCTGATTGCGGCCGTTTTTCACAAAAGTGTTCCGCTCTTGGGCTGGAGGGAGTATCGGTTGGCTACTTTCGGATATTAATCTCTAGCTCATGAACCAAAATTTGATTTTGCTGTAATTGCAATCGGACGACTTGGGTCGTGAGATCTGCCACGACGTTTGCTAGCTCGTCGACTTTGGAATGGACCTTGGCCGTCTTCTTTTCCCTGTCCTGAAGCTGCTTTTGAAGCCATTGGAATAATACTTGTTTTATAGTCCCAAGTATGACAACGGGGTCATCCTTACCGCATGAGCTTGATTCAGCAAGAACCACGGGTTCCTTTGGCTCAATGGCCTAAGCGGGCTCTTCATCATTGTTGGGAATTCACCCGCGCACGCAAACACGTATATTTTGGAAATGCGATTGTTTTTATGAAAACGGAATGCGCACGCGAGATCGTTCTCGTTTTAAATATTTATAAACCGCAAGTGCACGGTGCGTTGTAGCAAGCCGGCAAGCACGGGTCGATCCGCAGGGAATTGTGATTAGGTATTGTGATTTAAGATTCAACAAATTAATGAATTGTTGGTTTTGTCACGAAAAATATAAAGAATACGAAAAAAACGGAAAACAAGAAAGCACGCAAATAAGGTAAGAAAGAAATTGGCCGTGGCTTTGACTTGGAAGGTCGAATCGCGACATTTACCTCTACACTCCCTTGATCATGAGTTGTCCGGTCTTACCTTGATCTTGGCATGAAGCACGACTTGTCAACGCAGTTGCGGAGCACAAACCGTCAAATTCCGATATTCGCCGCAAAGCACGAAACGAGTCCGTTTTGATCACTTACCGTTTGTATGTCTGAGCTTGGGGTATCAACACTAAACACAAGGGTTAGCAAGCATACCGCAACAACAAAAACACAAAGTAGTTAGTGAGAGCAAATGGTTTTAGTGTTGAGTTTGCTAAGGGTTTGTGATGGTATATAGTATATCAAACAAAGAGTTTGTCAAGCACCTTATCACAACATACCATATCCAAACTTAGCAAACTTAACACTAAATTGATTTTAACTTAAACATTAAAATGGGGAAAGGGAATGAATATGGTATATGAGGAGGTTACAAAGTAACCATGTTTCAAAATACCATATCATGTCAATATATAAGCAATATTTAAGTTAGAATCATAAATTAAGCACATGAAACATAAACAAGAGGTGGAGGAGGCAAAGCCTTTCATCTCACTTTCTCACCATTACCACAACCAAAGAATTAGTTAAGCATGATAATAAAGCAAGTAAAGAAAAGAAAGAAAGAATAAAATAATAACAAAAGCAATATATTAACACTTGAGAGAAGAGATACAAGATTTTTGATAACTTATTCAACCTCCTTAATGAAGCTTTCCAAAGAAAGATTCAAGAGAGAAGAAGAAGAAGAAACCAATTGAAGCCCACTCAACACTCAAGCTAAACAAAAAAAAAAGAAACTAAGAAAAACTATGGTGAATACATGAGAATTATAGAGATGAGAGAGAGCCTTCCCTTGTTCACTGGTTCTGCTTTTATAGGCACCAAAGAAAAATAAACAAACAATAAAAATAAGGTGACTTGGCAACAAGGGAGGCCCCATAGAAATTTGGTGCACTTTATGGCAAGGGGGGCCGAGCTCACCGGTTTTGGGAGGGGTGTGGCCGGCCACTTTCCGAGCATATGGGTTTGGGTTTGCATGGTGGGTTTGTGTGCTCTCTAGAATCACTCTGGTGCTGGTTGTTTGGTCTAAAATAACCTGGTTTGTATGCAGAGAATTGGAGGGAACACAATGCCACACATCACATCAAATCTTTTTGCATTTATTACCCATGTCCCCCATGTGTGCATTGGGCAGCCCCCTCTCTATGTCCAAGCTATGTGCACACTTGTATGTGTTGGACCATTCTTGGCAAAAAATGTGTACACATGCATTATTTCCAAAAGAGGTCTTGGGACAGTGATCGGTTTTCTGTTCTGTTTGCAGTGTCGGATCTCAAATGTTATATCCGTGATTTTGAGTATGTTTTCCAGTATTTGTCACGGATACCTGTAAACTGTAATTACTGAGCAGACACTGATTAATAATACTGATAAATAGCAAAATAGATAATGAATGAAAGGTATTAAAATGCAGTTTTCTGTGGTGAACAAATACCCCTAAACTTATCTTTTGCTCGTCCCGAGCAAAACAAAAAATTCTGACCTCACTTTCGCAGGGAACGCGATTGCACTGAGCACGTGCAACAAGCCGTTAAATCTCTAGGTGTCCCTAGTAGGAGGAGTGTTGTCTCCTGAGGGTTTTTAGCGTATTACACCCACAAAATCCAGTCAAGTTAGCGTCGCAGAGAAACTGTTGATTATAATCTTAAAGTTAAGAATCAAAGTTAGAAGTTCTATTACCCAAGTCAGAAACGTTAAACCCTATTTTTCACTCTTCGCAATATGATTAACATAAGCTCATACGCGTCTTTACGTGATAGTGTGGATAGTGTTCATAATGTTTTTAAGAACCGATTAGGGTCATTATGTCATAAATACAGACCAGGATAGACTTCTAAAGGATCACACGAGTTTGAAAGGAGTTAAGGATTTCTCAAGTTTTATTCTCCAGTTAGGTTTCAAGTCAGAATATACATCAATTTTAACAGAGAACCTAAGTCTTATACTTCACTCTACCCTTTCACCTGTTTTTGTTCATACACACCTTTCATTATCGTGCAAAACGTCTTAATAAATATAACTTCATATCTCCGTGAAAAAACTGTTCTAATAGAAAATTTGTCTCCGCCAAGATTATTCTCCCACAAAGAACCGTTAGCACTTTTAACTCGGAGAGAAAACTTGTTTAGCTTGTTTTATCTGGCGATTGGAAATTTAGCGAGTTTTGGGTCAATGACTCCCAAACCAGATGGTTTTAGGGTATTAGGTGTGGAGACACCCCAAAGACTTAATTACCCAAGTTACCAAGGCCACAAAACAAAAGACTCATTTTATTTTAAATAATTCTGCACTCAGTGAAAACGGAGATATAGCCAGCTTTTTCTTTTAAATCCTGAAGACGTTACATGTGAACGTGTAATTACTCCAACAGGGTTTCAGATGGGTTATTTTTCAGACTTATAGCTTCTGTTAAAATCTCAATAAAATTCTTCATATCTACTTCACTGTATGAACTATTCTTGATATTACTTAACTCAGAATAAACCTGTTTGATCCTAAAGATTTTTATCAATTTTAAAAGTTTACAGACATGTCAGACTTTCATCAAATTCTCAAAAACATACGGCACGTGTAAAGTGTTTAAAAAGACGTATATTAGCAACGGTTAAACACAAGGGAGGGTTATATTTTGGGTCGTCAATCTCACAACAAGGATTTAGTTATTTCTAACTTATCAACCGAACTGTCAGACTTCGAATCTAAGTTCCCCCACCAGCTAACATGAAAAAGTTTTTATATTTTATGAATTTTTTTTTCATTTTTTATGGTTTTTTTAATATGTATGCAATGCAGAATATACAATATACACATGATGTATATAAACGCAGTGCTCACCCCCAAACCTGAGTTTTACGATGTCCTCATCGTTGCCCCCGTCTCCGGTAGCTAGACTTAGACATCAGGGTAAGAAATTTATTCAAAGAAAGAGAAAAAAACCTAAGACTAATTACAACATATACAGGTTAAACGATTGGGTTAGTCCAGAAATTAATACCAGCCATTTAAAGATTTTGTCTATATAGTGCAATGGCTAGTAAAAGAATGTGTATATACAAAAGAAAAAGAAAAAGAAAAGGTATATGTTAGGTGTTAATGAAGGGCATGGACGTGTAAAGGTAGGGATTAGAAGACGCTGAAGGTGAAGACGAAGTTTTGAAAAGCAAAAAGAATTATTGTTCGAATGAATTGAATTTTCAAGAAGTATATGTGGAGTTTCAAAGTCAGGTTCGTGTAAAAACTGGAGTTCATCCGCTAAAAGTTCGGTAAAAGAAAGGTTCTTAGGATGTTCCCAAATGGATCCTGACTCAAACTCACCAAGTATATCAAGTTCATCCGCAAAAATTTTCTCAAAACTTGCTATGAAAGAATATGTTTCAATGCTGTCTTCATCTCTATGATTTTTCACAATTCTGTTCTTATCACTATGGTTTTCTAACTCTCCCAATGCCGTTTCTTCCTCATCACATTCACAAACGGTTAGGTATATGTCATCCAAAAAAGTAGGTTCCCACACTAACATTTCTTCCGAAACAATATCACTAGGTGATACAAAAATTATGGGTTCCTGATCATTGATCTCTTCTGACAATCTATCCAAACCATACCCGTAAAATTCACAAGATTCCTCCTCTAAAATTGGAATGCAAAAATCAGTCGGAGGGCTTTCCTGTGTGTCCCGATAACACCCAGTCAATTCAATAGCATCGTCATCTATGAAATCATCAAAATTCAATTGATTCCCTATCTCACTCGGGTGACTTCCTAGATGACAGACATTAACATTATTGGGTTCCGATTGACTGTGTTCACTCCCTAGCATCTTCTCAGCTAAATGTTTCGCGTGTTCCTCTATTCTAGCCAATGATTGAGCTTGAGTAAGGAACAATTGCTCAGACTGTTGTATGAACAGGGCTAGCGTAGAAGCTGATTGATTCTCGACCACAGTCATTACTTCAATACCTTTTTCTAAAGTGGTCAACCTAGCATCCATCTCACTATCACACCCTAATGATGGTTCAATTGTTTCAGGTTGGAGGGGTTGTGATGGTGGTGATGCTAATGCAGTCAGTCTGTTGACCTCTTTCTCTAAATCCTTAATCATTAGGTCTCTAATTGAAGTGGGACCGGGTTCAAGAGTGTTAGGTGGGTGGCCATTATCAAAAATCTGGGACGGTTGGTCACCCCCTAGAAAAGGAAAATTTTCATGAATGTGGGAAGAATCGTGCAGTTTGAACAAAAGAATTGGGAATGAGTATAAACAAAAGAATAAGAATCGTGAGAAGTTGAAGTAAATTGTGTATCGCCCATATGAACAAGAATTCACAAATATCACAAAAATAAAGAATATCACACCCCTAGCAGTCTATGGTATGCTAGTCAGCTAGACCAGCTCAAGAACCTGATTGTCGAAGTAAAACTGTGTCGAGAAACGGGCTCAAGATATACGGATCACGAATCCAGGTAAGTGCAAGAGAGAAGGGGAGGTTTTCCAACGCTTTCGCGAAGTTCCTTACTTAGATAACCCTTTCTCTTGAACACTTGCCTAGACACCCCGTGAACGATATACCGTTAAGCGGTGTTCTAAACACAGTTAACTTCTCCTAATGAGCGCGATGTCCTTAAAGTCAAAGTCTAATTGATTTTAAATTACTGGGGGTATGCAAGAATACAGTTTTGTGATTTGTGGGCTACGGAGAAAAGGTGATGAAATCCTTTATCGTATCTTGTTTTGGTCTTTTTACCCTTAAATCCGTATTAAGATGCAAATGAGCAATCAATGAAAGAATTCAAAAAATCAAGCAATTTAAGCAATTCTGTTTCTTGTAAATTTAAGCGCTGCAAAAAATACGGTTAGTTCCCTATTCAATTGGCGACAAGTTTGTGCGAAGAATCCTGCAGAAGATAGAAATATTGGACTACGTTGGATTCGAGAAGAGTGTGTTAGGAAATTACGTACCAAAATGATTTGGGTTAAAAAAAACCTCTTTGAAAGTGATCCCGAGACTTTGATTGTTCGCTTGCGCGGGTCAAACTACCCGGATCTTTGGCACTGTACTTCACTAACGTTTTGCAATTGAATTTGATCCTCGCTCCGCACGATCGCTGGTCGTAATTCCTTAAAAACCTGAAATGTCGGAAAATACGATATCTAGTGTAAAAAGCGATATATATGCCCCAATTCCTGCACACTCAAAATTGTAAAAATCAAGCAATACCAATAGAGTACCAACACTGCACTGGAGATCACCAAAAAAGAAAAAATCAAAAACACCTTCACTAGGCCGGCGAGCTCGGATATTTCCTCGATGTTGCCGGCCAAATGAAGCTGGGTTGTGATGGAATTTTGCATGAGTTTTCTAGGCAAGCTCAGTGCTCTTTTGGTATAACTTGATTTTTAAGTTGGTTTACAGAGTGATAGCAGACTGCAAGGACAAAGAAAAAAATGAAAGAATTTGTTAGTTTGTTTTAGTTTTTGAAAAAATTGAGTTAATAGCTAATGAGTTAGTAAGAACCAGAAATAACAATACTTAGTACTACCAACTCCCCGGCAACGGCGCCAAAAACTTGTTGGGAATTCACCCGCGCGCGCAAACGCGTATGTTTTGGAAATGTGATTGTTTTTATGAAAACAGAATGCGCACACGAGATCGTTCTCGTTTTAAATATTTATAAACCGCAAGTGCACGACGCGTTATAGCAAGCCGGCAAGCACGGGTCGATCCGCAGGGAATTGTGATTAGGTATTGTGATTTAAGGTTCAAAAAATTAATGAATTGTTGGTTTTGTCACGAAAAATATAAAGAATACGAAAAAAACGGAAAACAAGAAAGCACGCAAATAAGGTAAGAAAGAAATTGGCCGTGGCTTTGGCTTGGAAGGTCGAATCGCGACGTTTATCTCTACACTCCCTTGATCATGAGTTGTCCGGTTTTACCTTGATCCCGGCATGAAGCACGACTTGTCAACGCGGTTGTGGAGCACAAACCGTCAAATTCCGATATTCGCCGCAAAGCACGAAACGAGTCCGTTTTGATCACTTACCGTTCGTATGTCCGATCTTGGGGTATCAACGCTAAACACAAGGGTTAGCAAGCATACCGCAACAACAAAAACAAAAAGTAGTTAGTGAGAGCAAATGGTTTTAGTGTTGAGTTTGCTAAGGGTTTGTGATGGTATATAGTATATCAAACAAAGAGTTTGTCAAGCACCTTATCACAACATACCATATCCAAACTTAGCAAACTTAACACTTAATTGATTTTAACTTAAACATTGAAATAGAGAAAGGGAATGAATATGGTATATGAGGAGGTTACAAACTAACCTTGTTTCAAAATACCATATCATGTCAATACATAAGCAATATTTAAGTTAGAATCATAAATTAAGCACATGAAACATAAACAAGAGGTGGAGGAGGCAAAGCCTTTCATCTCACTTTCTCACCATTACCACAACCAAAGAATTAGTTAAGCATGATAATAAATCAAGTAAAGAAAAGAAAGAAAGAATAAAATAACAAAAGCAATATATTAACACTTGAGAGAAGAGATACAAGATTTTTGGTAACTTATTCAACCTTCTTAATGAAGCTTTCCAAAGAAACCTTCAAGAGAGAAGAAGAAGAAGAAACTAATTGAAGCCCACTCAACGCTCAAGCTAAACTAAAAACAAAGAAACTAAGAAAAACTATGGTGAATACATGAGAATTAGAGAGATGAGAGAGAGCCTTCTCTTGCTCACTGGTTCTGCTTTTATAGGCACCAAAGAAAAATAAACAAAAAATAAAAATAAGGTGACTTGGCAGCAAGGGAGGCCCCACAGAAATTTGGTGCACTTTGGGGCAGGGGGGGCCGAGCTCACCGGTTTTGGGAAGGGTGTGGCCGGCCACTTTCCGAGCATATGGGCTCGGGTTTGCATGGTGGGTTTGTGTGCTCTCCAGAATCACTCTGGTGCTGTTTGTTTGGTCTAAAATAACCTGGTTTGTATGCAGAGAATTGGAGGGAACACAATGCCACACATCACATCAAATCTTTTTGCATTTATTACCTATGTCCGCCATGTGTGCATTGGGCAGCCCCCTCTCTAGGTCCAAGCTATGTGCACACTTGTATGTGTTGGACCATTGTTGGCAAAAAATGTGTACACATGCATTATTTCCAAAAGAGCTCTTGGGACAGTGATCGGTTTTCTGTTTTGTTTGCAGTGTCGGCTCCCAGATGTTATATCCGTGATTTTGAGTATGTTTTCCAGTATTTGTCACGGATACCTGTAAACTGTAATTACTGAGCAAACACTGATTAATAGTACTGATAAATAGCAAAATAGATAATGAATGAAAGGTATTAAAATGCAGTTTTCTGTGGTGAACAATCATTTGGATCGAGCCTGTGTTGGATGGCAACAATCTCGTCATTGTCATGGCTATAAGGCATATGAGGACTTGTTCCTCTGAGCTCCATCATGTAGACCGTATGGTTGTATACCCTTCTATTGCTTCTTCATTGGAAATGTTGCTCGCTTGGCTCTTAGCTTGTTGCCTTGGTCCGCTCTTTTCAGAGAAAGGCAGATGTGTGAGAGAATCAGGTTCCTGAAGGACGTCGGTCTCCGTTTGTAAGAAATTGGCGGTCGCAGCTTGACTGTTTGTTAACACGCCTTTAGACAGTTCTATCTCTCCTGCCTTGTATTGCTTTTCGACCCAATCTTTGAAGATGCAACAGTCTTCAATAGTGTGCCCTAGAACTCGGTGGTATGGGCAAAAATTGGGATGATCAGTCCTGCTCGCTTCACTTAGCCTTTTTGGTTCTGGTAGCCGCAGGCCATTCTTCACAGCATCTTTGAAAATTTTGTGGACCTTGTCCCTTCTGAAAGGGTAGACCTTATTTCTTCTTTCCTCTAAAGTTGTCTCTCAAGATTTGTTAGTCTTTGCTCCGTCCGCTCTCTGCTTATTTAGAGAATCGGTGCTGTTGGAACTTTCGCTTTTTCGGTTGTCATCTCGGTCTGTTTGTGAATTGGAGATTCTGAGTGGACTCGGGTTTTGAGCGTTCCAACATTTGAACTTTATTGGTCAGCTTTTGGAATGCTCTGAGGCCTGCGGTGCACAGGAAAGGTTTCATCCGGTCGTTCAAATTTTCTATAAGAAGACTGACGGATTGGTCTTGCTCCAACGACGGTTCACATTTGATAGAGAGATTGCGCCATCGGACTATAAAATCCATGTTGCTTTCGTTGTTCTTTGGCTCGGTCCTTACGAGGTCGACAATGGTGATTTTATCGCTGAAACTTATGAACTTTTGCTTAAACATGCATTTTATTTGAGCGAACGTCATAATCGAGTTATCCGGTATGCTTGCATACCAATCGAAAGCAACATCCGTCAAGCTATTGACAAACTGACGGAGAAGGAGCACATCATTGCCCCCAGTATTCGCACATGATGCTTTAAATTGGACAATATGCTGGTTCGCATTTCCCGTCACATCGAACCTTTCAAATTTAGGGACGACATAGCCAGTTGGAAACTCCACAAGATCGTACCGAGCAGGATATGGTCTCCCGCTACTGCTGACATCTTTTTGGTCTCCGGCTTCAGCTACCGATGTTTTTACTTTGTTGGCAACCAAATCCATGATTTGATCTTGAGTTAGCGGGTTGCTGTCATCGGTAGTCAAGATATTTCCCGAGATAGGATGCGGCCGACTTTCATGCAGCTTGCCCATCTTTGGATTCGAGGGAATAGGCGTCAACTGCCTTGGGACACCGTTTTCCAGTTCACGAGCCGAACCCTGCGCTTGATTGGACGGCTGAGAAGCAACTTGAGCCGTGAGCCGTAAGACGGCGTTTGTCAAGTCGTCAATCTTTGAGTGGATCTTGGCCATCTCCTTGTCTCTACTTCTGAGTTGTTTTTGGAGCTCTTGGAGAAGTTGATGCTCTGTGTTCTTGGTACGGAAGATTGGCTCCTCTTCGCTTTCCAAGCCCGACTCCTCATGAACTGAGGGATTTCTCTGCTTATCAGCTTCACTGGGAGGATTTTCATTACCTTCCGGAGGATGCCGGTCTTGGGAAGTGGCGCCACATTCATACCAGTTTTGATTTGAGATGTGGTGGCCTCGTCCTTACTCTTGCTGCGCGTGCCCACCATGTAAACAGTGTGGACCACATATCCAGGAATCTCTTTATCTTTGGCGGGGTAACCCTGTTCTTAGAATCCCATGAAGTTCAGTCTAGCATGAGCTCTAGCCCTCTTGTTGGCTCTATATCTGAGCCTCTTCTGTCTTAGCTTCTCGATTTTGAGGGCTTGACGGGCATCCGTCATCCAGAAAGCCATCATCAATCGATTGACGGGGAGCTTAGAGAAGATACCCGATTGAGCAGTTGTCAGGGGCACCGCTGGAGCTTGCCCAAGATGCCTTGTTGCTTTATTGGTGTTGATGGCCTTGCCCTCAGCTGGGGTCAAGGAAAGTCGTTCAAATACCGATTCACGTTTGGGTTGGGGCGCCTTCGAGACCACCACATTTGGCCTCTTGCCTTTCGAGGCCGGTTTATCAGTCACCGGGGCTTGAGGAGCAGAGACGACCGTAACATTTCAGAAATATAAAATATTATTTTTGATATTTAATATTAAAATAATATATTTCGCGAAAACTATTCGATTTGTGAATAGGGGTTTTTCGTAAAATGGTATAAGTATATACCAATATTTGGAAATTAATCGGAGATTAAAATGATTTATTTATTATAATGATATTTATCGGATTTTTGGCCAAATCCATATTTTTATATTTTTCCATGGCTAGTGCACCATGTCATGTGCATGTTGGGTTTGTGTTTGTGAGTTTGTATTTGTGACTTGTGAGATTTAAAAGAGAAGAGAATGAGAAAGGAAAAGAAAAACAAAGAAAAGAAAAGAAAACAAGAGTTAAGAGAATGAAACAAGAAAGAGAAGAAACAAAAGAGATATTTATGAGAGAGTGAGTGTAGGGGGATATTTGTGACTGAGAGAGTGAGCATAAAAGAAAGAGAGAGAGACTTGGATGCCCTATTCTCCATTCCTCATTGCTTTCTTCACCATTTCTTCATCTCCTTCATTCTTCCACTACCTCCATGCATCATCTCAATTTCCTTTTCAAAACCCCATGCCACCTTCACATAAAACATGCACAACCTCATTCTAAACCTTTTGAACCAATCAAGTATGGATTTTGAAGATTTTGAGCAACTCAAGAATTTTCCGAAATTACCAAACGAGGTAATCCCTTCACTTTTAGATTAGTATTTGTGTTTATATATCCTAGTTTAGTTTATAATTTGATATAATTAGGATATGTGATCTTAGAAAATTCCAAGTTGCTGTTAAGTGGTTAATTGAGGTGCAGTGAGTGTTTACAAGATCTTAGAGATTGATTTCCTGGCCTGGAAATGAGTTTACAACCCGATATACAAACTTAGAATTTTCCCGTGTCGGTTTTGTGAAACCTAGAGGCTTACAGGGTATCTGGAGCTATCTGGGATATTTTTAAGAAAATCAAACAAGTTCATTAACCTAGATAAACCACTAGAAGACCACCACTAAAATACGAACCCACTTCACCCTACTTAGACTGGCGATACCGGATTTTTGGGTGATGTCGCCGGACCCCCTATCTCCTATGGTGTTATGGTTTTTCCTGTAGCTCACTTACCCTACAACCTATCCCCTGTACTTGCTTGTTTAGTACTAAATTACCTGAGCCAAAATCTGGAAAGTACTTAAGAGTGTTTTGGCTATGTTTTCCGATATGTGAATTCTTGGTTTTTTATATTTGAGATTTGAATTGGTCGTTGGATGTTTGTACGTCAACGACGAGGGTTGTTTGGTTATTTTTGCATGCGTAGGATAAAGGTTCTAACCTATAAGCAATCCGTGTGCCGTATTGGTTTTTGGATATTGGTTTTAATTGCATTAAGATTGTGTATTGATTGTAGGTACCTTTGAGTGGACTTCCGAGACGACGAAGCGCATCGACTTCGGCTAAGCGAGGAGTTTAGCAGGTGAGTAGATTTATATCTACGGGGGAATTCGGGTGGATGGCGTATAGCACCCCCGCAACCATTGATATGGAAAGATTGTTATATAACTTATAAGTTTGATAAAAGTTATGCTACGAACTTAAGATAACATAATTATAGGATTTAGTAAGATTGATATGATAAAAGTTGACACTAATGAATATGATATAGGTATATAAGATAACATGATGTGGGATATTGGGATGATAGATATAGAGGACTCGGATTGATATATGAGAATATGAAATGAGAAAGTGAATTAGGACAAGTATGAGTTGTTAATGGTATGATATGAGATCGAAATCGATAAACACGAGATGAGATTGAGATAGAGGTGTTGTGAATTTAATAAGATATGATGTTTATACAAATGTGATTTGAGATATATGTGTGTATATATATTTATGTGTATAATGAGTAATATGCCGTACGGGACTTTAGATCCGTACCCTCATTATTGTATAGGTCGATAGATTCCCTATTATGTTTGATGACCCCGTACGATGGATTACTGTACGTGATGAGATGTACCGGATGATTGATCCGCGCTAGTAATTTGAGGATGATGATTGAGGATTATTGTCATATCGGATGTTATGAGGCGGGATCGCCGATATAAAGATTGCCACCTGAACCATACCTATTTTCAAAAACGACGATGTGTATCGTTTACAAGTGACCATATGATTCTTGTGCAGATAGATACACCCATTTATTATTCATATTGTGTAGGATATTACCCCTCGTGATGTACATACCACGTGCCGGTATTTAATGCTATATGATATCCTTTGCTAGTACACCTGCATAATTACTGTTGATGCGCATGATACACATACACAGATTTGCCGGCTCACACAAATTCTTTATCGGTAATTGCCATGTCACTTACACAGTAGAATTGCCATGTCACTTATACAGTAGAATTGTCGTGCCATTTACACAGGAGAACTACCCTATCATGATATTAATCTTAAAAGTAAAAGTACACTCATTGTTCAGTACTATCACTTGACATGCTTGCATGATATACTCAATATGCTCATATTACTACTCTATGTTACATACATCGTACTTTATGATTATATGCATTGAGATGTTGTTTTTATGAGATCTCTGGATTTGAGAACCGCGGTTTAATTTCAAAGGAAATTGTGTATTGTTTTAAAAATGTGGTTTCTCTTGATATGATATTTCGAGGTGTCCACCATGAGTTTTCTCGGTTCTGAGCAGCGAGTATAGCCGATTCGAGGAGAGATAGGCACCGTCTGCGGGTACATGGTGGACCCGGTGAGGTACCCCGGGGCAAGAAGACTCATATTTTAGGCGGTGAGCCTGGCAGGGGAGCACCACCTACTAGTGATTTTATAGAACTCGGGGGATATCCGGAGGATACTGTTTTGGAGTTATGATATGAGATGGATATGAGGACCGATATGAGGATGCGGCGCCTGAGATGAGATAGATATGAGGGCCGATCTGAGTATGCGGCGTCTGAGATATGAGGATTTACGTGTCGATGCTGGACACGGGTTTCATGATATTTCGATTGTCGGTGTTGGACGCTCAGGTTCCATGATTTTGATGTGTCGTTGATGGACACACGTGGTTGATATCCTCATATATATACAGGCATATGTTTTCATGATGTTTCGAGTGTCGGCGTTGGACACTCAGGTTCCATGATTTTGATGTGTCGTTGATGGACACACGTGGTTGATATCCTTATATATATATACAGGCTTATGTTTTCATGATGTTCGAGTGTCGGCGTGGGACACTCAAGTTCTATGATATTGTTTGTGTCGTTGATGGACACGTGGATGATATCCACATGCATACAGGCATATGATGTCGGATGTTTATTTATATATGTTATTGTATTGATCGATTGTTGACATATATGCATTTGTGGTCACCCTAGATATCATAGTATTACCTCCAGGATATAGTGACCTAGGAAATCGTTGTTTTATTCGATTTCTACTTGCTGATCTTTTCTACTCATGAGTTGTCACCTCACCCCCGTTGTGCCACAGTTCTTGTAGGTTTGACCACTTGGGATCAGTTGCGGTATTGCTGGCACACAGCTTCATCCAGGGTGTTTTCTTTGATAGGTAGGACACATGTTGGATCGTGCCCACTCTCTTACTGTTATATTCTATTGTATCTAGATAACTCCATCACATCACATCAGATCAAATCAGAGACTAGAATTTTATATTGGTAGACCTAGTCAGACTTGGATTTTGTGCGAGACTTATAGTGATGGGTTTATGATCGTTTTGTTGAGTTTTGATATCTTGCTTCTTTATTTGTTCTTTCTGGGTTGATTCTTCGCCGTTGGGCATCGTATATATGTTATTGCGTGGTTGTGATTCCGCCAGTTGGCGAAGAGCTAACTCCCGCTTGGGGATGCCTATATATTGTTGTGTATATGGTTTTGGATCAAAATATACAAGGGAGGTGCTGCCCAAATTTTTAAGGACGAAACATGTTTTCAACTCTAGTATAATCCACTTGCATTTTCATGTTCCATTAGCTATGCATTTATAGAAAACATGATTCATTATACCTTTATTCAAAACTGCACCCCCACTATTTTCCGCAAAAAGGTTTAGATTTTCTGGGCTTCGGCTTACTTGATTTACGTCACGCCTTTAGACGTTGCGTAATTTAAGTGCCGGTCACATGCTAAATTACGGGTCGTGACAAAGTTGGTATCAGAGCGTTAGGTTTAACCTTAGTTTGAGTCTGGGTTTGACTATGCGGAGTTTAGGGCGTATATATTTCGAACCTAGGCTTGACCTTATGGAACTTAGACTTAACGAGGGGGGAAGGTATTAGACCTGAACTTTCGTTTCATAGGTTGACCTTGATTGATGGAGTAGGTACCTTGAGTAGAGTGACATACCGTACGTATGTTCCGCGGCATATTTACGATACGATACTCCCCTTAAGAAACCTTAGGATGTACTTATCTTGAGATCTGTGATACTATTCGTTCCTATGATCATATATCCATTTGGGATATGTTGATTTCTTTCGTTCCTTTGATCTATCTTTATCGATACCTGCTTGAGGTTCCTGTCACCATGGTTTGAGCGCAGATTGAGCTGTTGCTAGTGTTTCGGTCAAGACGAGCTCGTCACGGATGAGGACTGACCATGATGTTGTTTTCTGGTGACATGAGAACGTGTAGGTATAGTGTTGTGTTGTGATCTCTCGTTTGAGGCGAGTGTTCGGTTTTGCACTGAACGATCGGGCCATTGATACAGGCTGCCGGATTGAGAGGACTGTTGATGTACAGCCTACATCAGAGATCGTGATGTTGTCTACCATGCAGACAGATGACCCAGTTGTTGCTGAGATTGATGGGATGTCGTTTCTAGAGTTTATGAGCTGAAACCGCTGGAGCTTTCAGGCAGAGATGTGACAGGAGATAGCTAGTCTATCTCGAGTGGAGCGACTGATATGATTCGTTAGATTGATGTGCCGATACAGGCTCAGTTGAGTCGAAGAATTCTAATTGAAGGATCTTACTCAGATCTAGAGTAGATCGATCAAGAGATGACGTTGTTCGTCGGATGCTCCGATGTGAGATCGGTATGTTGACCAGTTTTAGATAGAAGGACCCTACCCAGATGCGTTGTGAGTTGATCGAGAATGGATGAATAAAGTGTATTCCTCCGATGATTTGGACGAGTTCCCGAGGACGTGTTCAGCTGGATATCTTCTATAGAGTGATGAAGATACAGAGTTCTTAATTTCGAGTCCGTGTGAGAGACTCTAGATTGACTGTAGCCGAGAATGAATTGCAATATGCATACAGCAAGAGATGACGTCGAAGTGGACAATAATAAAGACGAGTGGAACAAGATGTTCGTGCAAAATGTTAACGAGCGGTTATTACTCTCCGTTGATGCCAGAGGATTGATATGCGTCCAGAGGCGTTAGATACAGCCAAATTCCAGATGAAAGCCGTGCTGAGGACGCAGCTATCCTGTTATGAGAAAAGAGTTAAGCAAGAGTGCCAACCTTCGTATAGTTCGGTATAGGTAAGACCGGAAAAAGCCATGAGCGGGTTCTTTCCAGGACACCGCAGCGATAGAGACTTGTATCTAGGATCAGTTATAGCGTGCGTACTTAGAGGGCCGGAGGCCGCCGTCAGTAATGTGCCGTTTGAGAGTGGTCATGTTGATTAGCCAAACGGTGATCAGAGGAGTGCCAGAGTGGAACTGTTCCGTTAGTACACTTGACCAGGTCGACGAGCCAAAGGATCGTGAGATTTGTAATCCACAGAGAAAACGAGGACCCTGAGACCGAAGACGCCATATCATGAGCAGGAGGCAAGTAGATGATCTTGCTCTGCCAGCTTTGGACGCACCAGCATATTTTCGACATTGTAGGAGGTGTACCTCAATGTCAGTTATTGCGATTTGCGTTTTGTGATCCGAGTATCACACTTTTATCGCTTGGACTTGAGTTTCGATGATTGAGTTTTGTGATTTATGTTTTGGTGCACCATGGCTGCACCTATTGGAGATTTATATTTTGTGCACAGTTATTGCACTTGATTATGTTTTATACACCGCTACATTGGGTTATGATTTGTGCATATCTATTGCACTTGGAATCGATTTGTGCCTTCATAGCACGTATTTATGGTTTCGTGGATTCGATACCGTCGATTTGATTTCGCGCATGTTGTATGCACTTGCCTTTACTTATGTACTCGGTATAGCTTATATGTGCTTGCAGTGCATTGATTCATGTTTTGTACACGCAGTTGCACACGTTTATGATTCTATACACTTTGGTATACTCGGTGTTGTTTTTGTGAGCATTCGAGATATTGATGAGATTTCATGCATTGGTTGCACCGGATTTGTATTTCGTGCATTGGTTGCACCAGATTTGTATTTCGTGCATTAGTTGCACCAGATTTGTATTTCATGCATTTGTTGCACCAGATTAATTTTTTCGTGCGCGTCTGCACTTGATGTTCGTTATCGTGTATACTGTTGCACTGGATGCTTTGTGCGAACCTGGCGCACTTGATTTGGGTTTTTGCGCATGTTGAGGCATGATATTAGATTTTGTGCATACCGGGTGCACTCGATTGGGATTATTATTCGTTCATGATTGGATGCACTCAATTGGGATTTTATTTGTGCATGATTGGATGCACTTGATTGGGATTTTTATTCGTGCATGTTAGTTGCACTGGATTAAGATTTTCGTGCCTTATAGATGCATTTGATATTGTTGTCGTGCACATCCGTTGCACTGGACAGATACTTTCATGCACACCAGTTGCACTTAGTTTTGCTTTTGTGCATATTCGTGGCACTTGTATTGGATTTGATTTCTGTGCGCACCAGACGCATATGATGTTGGATATGCCTTTTGAGGCTGATTTTATTTATGAGTATTGCGTTTTGATGATGGATACTATATTGTATAGTAGCCGAGCAGGACTGGTCTGAGGACAGTGCCTGATTACTTTTGCATGCATGAAAAGTTACCAAAAGTTTTCAAAATGGAGCTATAGTCTCGCTATTTTCTACGTGTCCGTGAGTGACACGAAATTTTATAAAGAAAACCTTCTGAGATATTTCAACAAGGCGGGACGTATAATTTGAGCGGGAGTGCACGGAAAATGAGGGGTGAGGAGCATCTTAAAGACGTGTGTATGGCACGTGGGCGCTTAGCGCCTGTGGGTCACGTGCCCTGCACGCGACCGCTGGACGCCCGTGGGTCACGTGCACAGCACGCGGCCGCTAGAAACACCAGCGGAAAAGGGACTTAGCCCCTGGGTTAGGAATTGAACTCCCAAGGGGCTTTGGAGTTGAACTCCTAACAGGGATTATGTATAGATTTGGAGTTAAACTCCAACATATCTTGAATGGAGTTAAACTCCTAGAAATTTTTGGATCTTCTTTTAAGTCTCGGGTCCTCCCGGAATGGGATTTTTATAGATGGGTATCCTTCTTCTTCCTCTCCGTTGGCTGGATCTTGGGGGGAAAAGGGGAGATGAGACTTAAAATCTCCCCTTTTAGGGATTTGATGGCAGATCCGAGCTCCCCTTCGAGGGTTTTATGGTGAAAAACTACTTATTTTTAGAAAAGGAAGAGTTAAACTCTTGATTTAATTCAAAAAGGAGAAGAAGGTTTTAGAACCTTGAGGAAGGAGAAGGAAGCACATACTCTAATTTTTGGGGAGAATGAATTATTTTTTTTAATTTCATTATTATGTTGCCTTTTATAGGCATACAAACTTACATATAGCCCCTTGGGCTTTACAAAATGGTATTTTGCCCATCCCATGCCTTATGTGCTCATTTATTTTGCACATGGGCCATGGACTTTATAAAAATTTGGCTTTATGCCCATTCATGCATAAAAATTTACATCAAAATTATTTATTACATGATTTCAATTTGGCATGGGGGGCCGGCTGCGGGGCTCGACTTGGGCATTGGCCCACTTGACCTAGGCTTGGGCCCACCTGGCTTGAAGTTGACTTTGACTTTGATTTGGTCAACCACGGTGTAATTTTTGACCCCAACAACCTAGGAGTACTGTGTAAGTGTTAATATTCATTCTAACAGGTTTGAAATTTTTGTTTTGAAAAGTTCAAATTTAAATGATATACTTATATTTTAATGGTTAATGTGGATGTAGGAGCGGGTGGTGGAGTTGGTGGAGGCATCTGGGATCGATTTTACCGGACAGACCGATCCGATGCTACTAACCCCAGTCCTAGACGCCGTATACGGAGGGCACCACGGAGGTTGGGAGAGAGGTCGGGGACTGGGTCCTAACAGGGCCCATATGATGTTGGACTCCACTCCGGCGGTTACTTCTTCTACCCCTCGTGAGCGACGTCTAGAGCATGATGTAGCCGCCTTGAAGACCATCGTCGAGGAGTTGAAGGAGATATTGGTACGTATACTACTTAATAGTAAAATATTATATCACATTATAGATAGTAACATATGCAATATTACTAGTCTGAGCTTATTTGTTTGTAGACTTAGTTTTGATTAATCATACTTACATAAAACTATCTAATTAAAATAAACTACGGTTTTCTAAACTAGATACCCAAATGAGGCCTAAGTCCCTAAGTATTCTTAGATTGGGATTTCGCAATAACCTGATAATGATACAAATTTGACTAAAATCTAATACACCGTTCTTACTCGTTTATTACATACAAAATTTAACAGATGCGGGAGGCTGCTTCGGCTGCTGCTCCATATGCATCTCCTTCGGCTGCGGCTCCGCAACCCACTACCTCGGCTGCAGTTGCGCAAACCACTCCTGCAGCTCCACAGCCCGCACATACTCCTGCACAGCCCGCTCCTTCATTGGTCAAGTTTTTGACGACTTAGGGCTGCACCGAGGAGCACATGCGCTAGATTACGGTGTTTATCAAAGGTGGAGGAGCTGGACCGAGCTAGGCCGGCTTTTTTCTATATATTTTTGAGGATGTATGTACTTACTTGATACATATTGTTTATATTTTGGACAATTTTAGTGGTTATTTGCTTGTTCACGATAATTTAGATTGATATCGTATTCTATTTGTTTATTTCTTTTATATATTATGTATGAGATGTTGATTATGAATATTTCTGTATTTGGTTATATAATGTATGTATTATTGTGCACAGGGCTGGGAAAAAACAGCAGCCCCCTATTAAAAAAAACTGATATTTTGTCGGCCATCTGTTGCATCTACGGATTAATTCGTAGATGCAAGATTTGCCCCTACACAGTTAGCCGTAGGGACAAAATATCAGGATACCTAATATTTTGTCTCTATGGACTCAGTAACAGGGGTTAAATTTGCCTCTACAAATTTATTCGTAGGGGCATTTATCTGGACCTACGGATAAATCCATAGGGGTAAGTATCAGGACCTACGGATAAAGTCGTAGGGGCAAGAATTTTATTTTATAAACCAATAAATTAAATAAATATTTTGTCCCTGCGGAGTAATCCGTAGGGATATGTGTCCCTGGGAAGTAAGACGTAGGGGCAATTATTACTCCGTAGGGGCATGTTCAGGACGAAAACTTGCACCTACGGCCTTTACCTCTACGGGGGAATTTTATGGCCCTACGGATTAATCCGTAAGGATAGGGGTTTGCCTCTAAAATCAAATCCGTAGGGAAAACCTATTATTGTAGTAGTGCGTATGACCCCTCACCCTAATTTAAAAACTCAGGCTGCAATTAGGAAGGATTTTTTTTTAATTTTAAAAATGATGTTTTTCACACCACTCAAAACCTTTATTATTTTATTATAAAGAGAGTTGCATGTTCTTAGCATCTTTAAATTTACCTTGGATATATAAAAATACTGTATCACACCCCAATTTGTTTCTATTTGTTATAGCCGTATCGCCTAACTGCTATCAAATTTCATGCAATTTCCTTTACGCTTATGAGCTAAAACAAGAGTTTAGGTTTTAAAGAGTATCCCTTCTAATTTAATTATTTTGTAAGGAGAAATCTTGAAAAGGTTAAGCTAAAAGTTTTTATTTGACATGCATTTTTTTAGCATGAATTATTAAAGGTACACTAAAAACCTATTCCTTGAATTTAATAATTAGAAGGGGAAAAATAAAATAATTAGCGATTCAACAATAATTTTTGGATTCAACAATAAATTTTGGAACGATAAAGGTGAATTCAATACTAATATCTTAGATGATTTTTTAGAGTAACTTAATAAACTTAAGATCAAGAGATTTTTTAATAAAAAATAAGGAAGAAATAAGGGTAATATATAAGAAAGAAACTAAGATTAAGAAGAAAACAAAAAACAGGATAAGAACAAGAGGATTCTTTTTGAATTTTTTTAACAATAAGAAAGAGCCACCAGGGATTTTTTTTATAGGTCCGACATTTCAAACACTCTATCAAAATTAAAATTTTAAGTTTGTCTCCATTTAAAATAAACTTCGGTTATCTGATAAAGCAGAAGGGTTTTTTCCTTTAGCAAAACATAAAATAATTTTTTTTAAAAATAAATAAATAGGTGGAAAGCACTAAATCTTCTGGGAGTAGCAACAAAAGATAAGTGGAAATCGGCTGACAACTTTTGGGAAGAAGGAGAGAAACTGTCTGAGGACGAACGCAGGGGCCTAAAGATAGAATTCTCGGAAGAAGAAATCAAAAATGCAGTTTTGGAGCTTGATGCAGATAAGGCACCGGGCCCAGATGGTTTCCCAATGATGTTCTACCAATTTTTCTGGAAGACGGTGATATAGAATGTTGTGGGAATTTTCAATGCACTATATAGAAGGGAATTGAGCTGTGAACGCTTCAATTCGGCGCCAATTGTACTAGCCCCCAAAAAGGAAGGCGATAATTCTTTTAAAGACTACATACCTATTAGTCTAATAAATTGCTTTTGTAAAATCGTAACGAAAGTCCTAACAGATCGACTAAAAGGTGTAATGGATGAGCTTGTTAGCCAATCACAAACCGGCTTCATTAGTGGTAGGAGCATCATGGACAGGATAGCGACTGCACAGGAGATCCTTCAGGATGCCAAAAGACGACGAAAGGATGGGTACCTTCTTAAACTAGACTTTGCGAAAGCCTATGATACAGTGGATTGGAGTTACGTCTTTGAAACATTGATTCTTAAAGGTTTCGGACATAAGTAGGTTGCGTGGATTAAAACATGGCTGTCCTCTGCTTCCTCCTCGGTCTCGATTAATGGCAAGATTTCTAATGAGTTTAGATGTAAAAAGGGGCTAAGACAATGAGATTCTCCATCACCTCTTATTTTTGATTTAGTGGCCGACGACAATTCTAATATGATAAGTAGATGCACGTCAAGAGGACGTTTGCAAGGACTAAGATCTGGAGAAGATAAGATATCAATCATAAACCTTTAATATGCAGATGACACTGTTATCTTTGGACAGAATAATATACAACAGGTAGTTATAATCAAGTGGATCCTATACACCTTTCAGATGTTGTCGGGGTTACGAATCAACTTTGATAAAAATACGTTGACTTTCTGGAATGGACAAGCAGATACAAATCGTGTAATTACTAGAAACCTGAATTGCAAGACTCAGGATTTCCCTATCAAATGTCTCGGGTTGCCCATTCGACAGGTACCCTTAAAAAGGCGAATTGTATGTGTAAGTCTATGTTACCCACCCCGGTAGTTACGGGGAGGCGGAAAGAGTAAAAATCGAATTTTTCTCACTAGGAAACATGGACTAACCATGAAGGATCTTTGCTAAACAAAAGCTACCAAACTATCTACAAGTTCTAACTACTAGGTTAGAAGGTTATACCTAGTTCTTGAACTCCTTCTCTTCTTGTGTTGCTTTCCTTTCTTGTGTGCTCCTTTAAGTGGTGTAGACGGCTCCTCCTCTTCGTCTTCTCTTTACCGAAGAAAGATCCACCCGAAGGCCTCTACCTTGAGCTCCTACCTCAACCAAGAAGTAACTAGAGTGCTTGGCTTGCTAGACTAAGAACCCTAGAGTGAGTAGAGAGGTGTTTTGATGGTTTTATTTCACAAAACTCGTGTTTTTCAACTCATGAAACAAGAGAGCTTTTGAGAGAGAGGAAGAGGGAGAGCTAACCATGAGAGAGAAAGGTTATGAGAGAATGAGAGTGTAGAAGGAACCTAGCTCTCATATTAGAGATATTTGCTAATAATAATAATAATTAAGAAAATTGTGATGGTTAGTTGATTTGACCATTATCATTTCACATTTAATACTAAGCAAGCTTCAAGAAGTATCTTTTGCATAAAGAAAATATCAAGGTCAATGAAAGTCAACAAGTCAAATGGTCAACCCAATCCTAACCATGATACAATTATCCTTAATTAATATTATTAATCATATTTCTCATTCTCATTAGGGTTTTGATCAAGTCAATGGTCAAAAACCCTAATGTGGTTTCTCCCTCTCCGCCTCTGTCAACTGTACGTACGTACATGCATTCGTGTTCCGAAGAAACACGAATACAATGAGACAAGACTAATCCCAAAAAAAATACTAGGATCTGGCTTAAACCAAAGCCCACTAGTAATAACTTCCCGGACACCAAACGTGCACAAGTGCGCGTATGTGAACGAACCCCGTCGTAAAACCATACAACATCTACTCTGTTTTGCCCAAAGCTGAACAACCCTCTGTGTGGGACTCTAAAAACTCGACACTACGCTGGCAGTGGGTTTAACCATAGGCCACAAGTGGTACTAGCTGTACGTAACGGTCCCCAGGTAGATGCCGATAAGAAGACCGATGAGGCGAACCCATCCGAACTCCTACTGAGCCTGAATGTGACAATCTCCATACAGTTTGGTCTGTTCGTCTGAGAGTATCGCATGTCGGGCCTAGAGGTGGTAAACGTCAGTCCCCTAATAGCGGTACAAGTCGTGTCGGAGTGTAGCCCAGAACACGCTAAGAAAATACTGGAAACACTACCAGTAAATCTCGCTTGCCCTGACCAGGGACTTTATGTAATGGCTCTCCTAGACACAGCGCGATATCAACTCCCAATACCGGGAGAGACGAATCCTGTCTAACCGTCACTGCCTCCAAGTGCTTCGGGACTGCACCCAACTACTACCTGTTTGCATGAATCATTTGATCCGTGGTAGGGTTGTAATCTAAGAACAGTGGGAACACACTCGAGGCGAAGTGACAGTGTCAAGTCAACGGACTAAGCTGTACTCATGTCACCTGGGAACTGATAACTGACGATAGGTATAATACCAACCAACAGTTCCCAGTGAGTCCTGTCCAGTGTACTCGTAACCTAACGAGCACCTGCATACTATCTCCAGTACGACGTACTGATGGCTGTGGGACAGACCATCTCCCCTCCTGGGATGAGAAGCGTATACACCAGTCTACTCTGTAGTATCGATGCCCTGTCTCGATAATCCTATAACCAGGGACCTGTATAAGGATGTGCTTATAGACTACCCGGCCCCCACTAGTGTGATTGCCATCACAACGCTGGTAGTCAAGCAAAAGATTCTAAGGTCTCTATCAATATGTATTAGCAATATGTCAAAAGAAACACATACACATATTAAGATAGATACAAACCAAGTAGCATACTACCATATTGAGCAAGAATGTCAATCCATGTATATATCCCAAGCTTCCAAAATGTAATATACAAACTAGTACTATACAACAATGGCCTCTAGGGCATATCACACTAACAATCTCCCTCTTGCACTAAGGCAATGTACTGGCATATCGCAGACCTATCATCTCGAATAGCCTCTCGAACTGCGTCTGAGGAATGGCCTTTGTGAATGGATCTGCAGTGTTATCTTTTGTAGCAGCCCTCCAAACCTCGATCTCCCGGCGATCCACGATCTCCTTGATCAGGTGATACCGCCTCAAGATGTGTTTGGACTTCTGATGGGACCTGGGTTCCTTTGCTAAAGCTATAACCCCGTTGTTGTCACAATACAGAGGTATTGGATCAACAATGGACGGAACCACCTGAAGTTCTGTCAAGAACTTCCTTATCCAGACGGCTTCTTTCGCGGCATCAGATGCTGCGATATATTCCTCTTCCATCGTCGAGTCAGCAACGGTTTCCTGTTTGGAACTCTTCCAACACACCGCCCCTCCATTGAGAGTAAAGACAAAACCCGACATGGATTTGGAGTCATCCTTGTCACTCTGGAAGCTAGAGTCAGCAAAGGCCTCGATCTGGAGGTCTTTTCCGCCATAAACCAAAAACATATCCTTAGTCCTTCTCAGGTACTTCAGAATGTTCTTTACTGCTATTCAGTGCTTCTCCCCAGGGTTTGACTGATACCGGCTTACTACACTCAGTGCATAAGCTACATCTGGTCTGGTACACAACATCGCATACATTATAAAGCCTACCGCAGAGGCGTAGGGTATAATAGACATGCGATCCCTTTCCAAATCAGTCTTGGGAGACATCTCTTTGGAGAGGGTGGTCCCGTGACAAGCCGGTAAATTACCGCGCTTGGAATCTTCCATACTGAATCTTTTCAGTATGGTGTCGATGTATCTGGACTGTGAAAGTCCTAATATCCTCTTGGACCTATCACGATAGATCCGGATCCCCAGAATGTAAGAGGCATCACCCAGGTCTTTCATGGAGAACCTGTGTGACAAGAACCCTTTGATAGATTGTAGCATAGGAATGTCATTTCCTATCAAGAGAATGTCATCCACGTATAAAATGAGGAATACGACAGTTCGTGCTACAATCTTACTATAAATGCATGGTTCATCTGGATTTTTGATAAAGCCAAATTCTTTGACCGTCTCATCAAAACAGATGTTCCAACTCCGCGATGCCTGCTTCAGTCCATAAATGGACTTAAACAACTTACACACCTTCCCGCTGCTCCCACTCTGAATGAAACCCTCTGGCTGGTCCATATAGACACACTCCTCTAAATTTCCATTTAGAAGTTTTTACGTCCATCTGCCAAATCTCATAATCGTGGAAGGCAGCAATAGCAAGAAGGATCCGAATGGATTTGAGCATAGCCACTGGAGAAAAGGTTTCGTCATAGTCCAAACCAGGTCTTTGACGAAAACCCTTTGCAACAAGTCTAGCCTTATAGGTCTCAACCTGTCCATCTACACCAATCTTCCTTTTGAAGATCCATTTGCAGCCTACGGGTTTTACCCCTTCTGGAGCAACGTCCAAAGTCCATACTTTATTGGTGTACATGGACTCCATCTTGGTCCGCATTGCATCCATCCATTTTACCAAGTCAGTGTTCTGAATGGCCTGCTGGAAGCTAGTCAGCTCATCATTATCAATAATGCAATCCTCTCTATCCCCGTTTATGAGAAAACCGTAGTATCTCTCGGGCGGATGAGACTGCCTATTACTCCTGCGGAGCGGCGCAGGAATGTCCTGTCCTTTCGAACCTTCTGGATCTACTAAACTTTCAGTAATAGCTCGTGGTTCTGGAATTTCTTCCAGTTCTATTGCGTTCCCACTTATCTGATTTTCTAAAATTTCAGTTTCCAAGAAGCAGGCATGACGAGAAACAAATACCTTTTGTTCCTCTGCGTAATAGAAGAAATATCCCTTAGAGTTCTTTGGATATCCCACAAACTTGCACTGTACTGAGCGTGCCTCGAGTTTGTCCGTATGCTGCTTTTTGACAAAAGCTGGACATCCCCATGTCTTAATGTGTTTAAGATAGGGTTTCTTCCCATTCCACATCTGATATGGTGTGGTAGGCACTGACTTAGTTGGAACTCGGTTCAAAAGATATGCAGCTGATTCTAGTGCATATCCCCAGAAAGATCGCAGCAACTCAGCGTTACTCATCATGGAACGTACCATATCCAATAGGGTTCGGTTCCGTCTCTCCGATACACCATTGTGTTGTGGTGTGTACGGAGGAGTAAGTTGAGAGAGAATTCCATTCTCTTTTAGGTAATCCAGGAACTCGGCACTCAAGTATTCACCACCTCGATCAGATCTCAGTGTCTTGATACTTTTGCCTGTTTGTTTTTCTACATCATTCTTGTATTCCTGGAATTTTTCAAAGGCTTCAGATTTATGTTTCATTAAGAAGACATGTCCATACCTTAAAAAATTATCCGTAAAAGTAATGAAGTAAGAATAACCACTTCGCGCATGTGTAGATATTAGACCACATACATCGCTGTGTACGAGTCCCAAGAGCGAGCTCGCTCTTACTCCATGTCCAGTGAACAGAGTCTTTGTCATCTTTCTTTTGAGACTTGATTGACAAGTTGCATATAATTGATATTCGAATGGATCCAAATATCCTTCTTTATGCAACTTAGTTAACCTTGTCTCATTGATGTGACCCATTCTACAATGCCATAAGACAGCATGATTTATTTCTGGAGACTTTCTTTTATGTGTATTCTAGATATTGAAAATCTGCGGTTGGTTTAATACGTATATACCGTTGCTTAATGTACCCGACCCAATCAAAACATGATTAAGGTGAATATTTACAACGTTGCTTACAAATGTAAAATCATAACCTTCTTTAGACATTAAAGATACAGATATGATATTACAAGTCGAACTGGGTACAAAATAACAGTTGCGCAAAACTAAAACATGTCCATCTGTCAACCTTAAGTGATAGTCCCCCACGGACTCAGCATCCATGCTAGCTCCGTTTGCAACTCTGAGGGTCATATCACCCGCCTTCAAAACTCTATGCCTTCTCAGTGCCTGCAAAGAATTACAGATATGAGATCCTGATCCGGTATCCAATACCCAGGAAGTGGAGTTGATTGACAGACAGTTTTCAATAACATACACACCTGAAGCCGAACCCACAACTTGCTTCGGGTCCTGCTTCTTGACCTTCCAAGCCCTGCAATCTTTTTTCCAGTGTCCTTTCTTGTGACAATAAAAGCATTCTTCCTTCCCCACAATCTGTCCCACTACCTTTGCCACATTTGCCTTTCCCTTGGCTTCCACCTTACTAACACCGCCCCTTGGTTTGGTGGGGGCCTTCTTCTTCTTTCCTTTGGCTTTCGCCTTAGACCTAGAAGAGGAACCTTCTCCAACAAACAAAGCGGGTGTTTCCCTGAATTTCTGTAGGCTGCCCTCTGCACTCCTCAACATGTTGAGGAGTTCCGGAAGTTCAACTTCTTTTTCCTGCATGTTGAAGTTCAGGATAAACTGGGCGTAGGTGGAAGGAAGGGACTGGAGAATCAAGTCAGTGTAGAGCTCGTTCTCTAACGTGGTCCCGAGGTCCGCGAGCTCCTCAATGTAGCCAATCATCTTAAGCACGTGTTCCGCTACAGATGATCCGACGGCCAACCTCGCTTGAAACAGCTTTTTCGAGGTTTCGTATCTGGCGATACGGGATTGCTCTCCATATAGTTCCTTAGTATGGAGTAATATGGATTCAAGGTCCATATTCTCGTGCCTCCTCTGATATTCATTGTCCATAGAGGCAAGCACGAGGCACTTGGCCTTCGCGCAGTCAATCTCCCAGGTCTTACGGATTTCCTTATCCGCGATGCTGGATTCTGGACCTGGGACGACGGGGGCCTTGGTGGTAAGGAGATACCCCAACTTGTCATAAGTGATTGCCATTTTGACATTCCAGAGCCAATCTTTGTAGTTTGGCCCTGTCAGTATATTTTTATCTAGTAGTAACTTAAGGCCGGTCATGATGTTTGGTCGTTGCAATTAGGAGAGGGAGAAGAAACACTTTAGTATGATGCTCTTGCAAGTTTAGAGTGTTTTTAGTTTGTCTAAACAGGATGGCTCCCACTGTTTCTCGAATCCTTCCTCAAACCATAAAAGAAAAATTAGTCGGGATCAATCTCACCGTACAATACTTTCTTAACCGTTCAGCTAGGCCAGTGTCGGTACTTCGAGGGAGGTTTTACGACGCTTTCGCGAAATTCCTTAATTAAATAACCTCTTTTCCCTGTGGGCGTAGCCCCGCTAACACCTTTCTAGACACCTACTTGGTTTATAACATTGATCGTTAAGTGAGAAAGTTTCCCGAGGAGTAGCATATACTCACAGTAGGATTGGGATCCAAATATCATCGTGTGATAAAGCTGAAGGAATCCTACCAAAATCATCACACTCCAAATGGTATGCAACACTAGCAAGTTTCAGTTTCTTTAGAAACTCCCGATGTGGATTTTTGCCCCATGCTCTTATGACCTTGGCTTTGGTCAAAAAATCATAAGTCACATGTCAAGTTCTACCCGTCATTTTCCAGGTTAATTTGAACCCACCCGTACCTACCCTTGACTTTGGCCAATAAGGTAGTACAACTGTCCCAAACCAACTCATCTATCTATGCTACATATGAATATCCAATAGCTACCAATCACTATGCCTTGACTTTGGCTAACAAACATAGGTTGAATACTATTGACTATCCATATGAAATGACGGAGGGCTACAAATGGTTTTGGCGAAACCGTGAACATAGTGAACTTGATATAATCGAAGGAACCTGATAGCTTTTAAAAGGAGTGGTTTAAGCTCCGCGTTTTTAAAAGTTTTCTGTCTTGGAAAAAACCGAGCGGTTTTGAAATTGTTTCAACGATTTAACTTTGGTTTATTTTCTTTGCATTAATATAATGCGTCCCATCAATTAATCCTACCATTGCAGAAAACAACGAAAATATGACGTACACTTATGCCATCCGCATTCGCCACGGGGCCCCGTCATCACCCGTTAGGTTACTTAACTAACGACAGAGCGGAGGCTGGACTAGCGCGGATGCAAAACATAAGCAACGCCTACTAGATATCATATATAGATATATACATTCGTCAGACGCAATGATAGCCATTCCAGATCACAGATGAATACATTAGATATGCTAGAAATCCGTGTTTCGTTCGAGCCTGCAACGAAAGACGGATTACACGGTCGCGATGAATAGCCAAACCCCACCCTAGACCCCTACGGGTGCGGAAAACTACCCGCCAAGTACCCGAAGTGAAGCAACCTCCCTCAACAACGTGAGTAGGCCACTCGGCACTTCAAAGTACGCGGTAGTTTGTGCACCCCTCCTTGGGTCTATCCTAGGAGCAAAAACAGTAAAAGAAATAATATACAATGGCGGCCACAATCTCAACCCGGATGTGCGGCCATAAAAATAATATTATATCAATTTACAAATTACATCAAATGAAAGATAAATAAACACTCATCTCACAACCCCGGCTATTCATCCGCGACAATCCAACAAGTTCATATACACAATCCAACATCACAAATCACAGATATGTACAACCTCCACTAATCGACGTATAACGATTAGTCGACGTTCAGTACATATATCACATTACAGATATAATCAATTAGCTAAAGTTTATAGAATTTTGATCTATATTCCAATTTGAAACTACCCCAAATACAATACTGTTCTCAGAAGAATCTGGGCAGAAACAAAGTATCTGAAAAATCACAAAACATCAAGCTGGACACATTGCAGGAAAACGAGTTGACTCTGAGTCGACTCGGCCGCGGATCCGCGGCGAAACGCATGGTTTCGCCGCGCTTCCGCGGCAGCTGACCGAGTCACGAGCTCGTTTTTCTTGGGTGTCCTTAAAAAACCCTGTACGTATTTTCAAGTCTCTGGAAATATTTTTAGACCTGTTTTTAAAATCGGCAGAAAACACTAGTTTTTGATGTTTTTTGCGATTTTTTCGGATCGAAGTTCTAAATACTTTCCTAACATGTTAGTTGTTGTTTAGCCTGGCTCTGATACCACTGTAAGTCTATGTTACCCATTCCGGTAGTTACGGGGAGGCGGAAAGAGTAAAAATCGAATTTTTCTCACTAGGAAACATAAACTAACCATGAAGGATTTTTGCTAAACAAAAACTAACAAACTATCTACAAGTTCTAACTACTAGGTTAGAAGGTTATACCTAGTTCTTGAACTCCTTCTCTTCTTGTGTTGCTTTCCTTTCTTGTGTGCTCCTTTGAGTGGTGTAGACGGCTCCTCCTCTTCGTCTTCTCTTTGCCGAAGAAAGATCCACCGAAGGCCTCTACCTTGAGCTCCTACCTCAACCAAGAAGTAACTAGAGTGCTTGGCTTGCTAGACTAAGAACCCTAGAGTGTGTAGAGAGGTGTTTTGATGGTTTTATCTCACAAAACTCATGTTTTTCAACTCATGAAACAAGAGAGCTTTTGAGAGAGAGGAAGAGGGAGAGCAAACCATGAGAGAGGAAGGTTATGAGAGAATGAGAGTGTAGAAGGAACCTAGCTCTCATATTAGAGATATATGCTAATAATAATAATAATTAAGAAAATTGTGATGGTTAGTTGATTTGACCATTATCATTTCATATTTAATGCTAAGCAAGCTTCAAGAAGCATCTTTTGCATAAAGAAAATATCAAGGTCAATGAAAGTCAACAAGTCAATTGGTCAACCCAACTCTAACCATGATACAATTATCCTTAATTAATATTATTAATCATATTTCTCATTCTCATTAGGGTTTTGATCAAGTCAATGGTCAAAAACCCTAATGAGGTTTCTCTCTCTCCGCCTCTGTCAACTGTACGTACGTACCCGCATTCGTGTTCCGAAGAAACACGAATATAATGAGACAAGACCAATCCCAAAATAAATACTAGGATCTGGCTTAAACCAAAGCCCACTAGTAATAACTTCCTGAACACCAAACGTGCACAAGTGCGCGTATGTGAACGAACCCCATCATAAAACCATACGGCCTCTACTTTGTTTTGCCCAAAGGTGAACAACCCTCTGTGTGGGACTCTAAAGACTCGACACTACGCTGGCAGTGGGTTTAACCATAGGCCGCAAGCGGTACTAGCTGTATGTAACGGTCCCCAGGTAGATGCCGATAAGAAGACCGATGAGGCGAACCCATCCGAACTCCTACTGAGCCTGAATGTGACAATCTCTGTACAGTCCGGTCTATTCGTCTGAGAGTATCGTATGTCGGGCCTAGGGGGGTAAACGTCAGTCCCCTAATAGCGGTACAAGTCGTGTCAGAGTGTAGCCCAGAACACCCTGAGAAAATACTGGAAACACTACCAGTAAATCTCGCTTGCCCTGGTCAGGGACTTTGTGTAATGGCTCTCCTAGACACAGCGCGATATCAACTCCCAATACCGGGAGAGACGAATCCTGTCTAACCGTCACTGCCTCCAAGTGCTTCGGGACTGCACCCAACTACTATCTGTTTGCAGGACTCATTTGAGCCGTGGTAGGGTAGTAATCTAAGAATAGTGGGAATACACTCGAGGCGAAGTGATAGTGTCATGTCAACGGACTAAGCTGTACTCATGTCACCTGGGAACTGATAACTGACGATAGATATAATACCAACCAACAGTTCCCAGCGTGTACTCGTAACCTAACGAGCACCTGCATACTATTTCCAGTACGACGTACTGATGCCTGTGGGACAGACCATCTCCCTTCCTGGGATGAGAAGCGTATACACTAGTCTACTCTGGAGTATTGATGCCCTGTCTCGATAATCCTACGACCAGGGACCTGTATAAGAATGTTCTTAAAGACTACTCAGCCCCCACTAGTGTGACTGCCATTACAACGTTGGTAGTCAAACAAAAGATCCTAAGGGCTCTATCAATATGTATTAGCAATATGTCAAAAGAAACAGATACACATATTAAGATAGATACAAACCAAGTAGCATACTACCATATTGAGCAAGAATGTCAATCCGTGTATATATCCCAATCTTCCAAAATGTAATATACAAACTAGTATTATACAATAATGGCCTCCAGGGCATATCACACTAACAGTGTGCCTTTAATTGAGTGTTTTCAAAAGAGGTTGGAATGGTGGAAGGCTGCATGTCTTTCTATAGGAGATCGATTAACTCTCTTAAATTCAGTATTAACGTGCAGTCCTACCGGTTTACTACATATTATTTTATTGGCTACCAAGTTGGGTTGTATATAGAATCGACAGGATTAGAAAATCCTTCATATGGAAAGGAAACAATGCACAAAGGAAATGATATAATTTGGTGAATTGAAAGTTTGTGTGCCCTATAGAGTGTTTTTCGTCACCCCATGGAGATGGATGCGCTCATGTTTCGAACTTGTACATATTACCCCTACCCCATGATAAGCAGGTTTTATTGATTGCGGGGATTTTAATCTCCGGCAGCGGCGAACAAAGCTGCTGTTAATTACCCTTCACTCTGACGTGAGGGAACCTCCGATTGACGGGTCAGGTGTTTCATGCGAACTCACTCTGTGATTTGCGCGTTGTGCTTGGCCATGTAACAGTCATAAAATTCATACATTTTCGTGTATCATTTCTTTAATAAAATATTACAATTATTTATTTTTGGTATATTTTATTTTCTAGCAAATATATTATTTTATCACTTCATCTATTTTATCCATTCTATAATTTTTCAAAGTCCAAAACCCAAGCCAAGACAATTCCATTTGGTTTCTTTCTTTTCTTTTTCTAAGCCCACTTTCTTTTCAAGTAACAACATATATTTAATTCTTATTAAATATGTGCATGAACAACCTTGTAGATCATTGGTTAATTCCTTACATTGTTATTTTATAGGTCACATATTTAAATCCCCATTCTTGCAATTATTTTTTATTAATTTTTATCCTTCTCATAATCTACAAATGAGACTTTTCATTTTATCTTCCTTTTAACTCCCAAAATAATTAGAATGGTTATGAGCTATAATTTATTAGAATTATGGTGGCCATAAACCTTTTTTATATGTCACTCATCTTTTTTTCTTCATCACACATTTCTATCATTTCATATCTCCCTCTTCATTTAGATTTCTCGAAGAAGAATGTTCCCCTCCGAAAGACGGCCAAAACTGAACGTCTTGCCTGAGATTCTGGGCAGATGCTAATTGGTGCTATCCGTCCACCTCTCCGAAGATACCAAGTTGATTTATGGCAACATGTATCGAAGGTTTAAACGGATGCGGCCGATGTAGCAGACTTCGTCAGATTCCCCCTCGCTTGAGGGGTTTTTTGATTGTGGAGACGGTCTTCCCTGCAGGCGCAAGCCCCTGCAGTTAATTACGCTACCGCATCGCGGTAACAACTTTCTCCTTCTCCAGATGGTCACTTCGTGTCGTGGGTGTTTGTTTTGTTTATGGTTGCTCGTGGATTGTATACGGAGACTAATTTATATCGTCGCCCATAGGACGTGGATTAGTCCAAATCTGTATTTTCTTAGATTTGGTTTTGGTGTTTTGGTCTAAGGATACGTTAGCCATTTTTTATGCTAAGATCAACTTAAACGTTCGTTAAGGATACGTTAGTCCGATTTGAGACTAAGATCAACTTAACGGGATCGTTTAGATCCGATAAGAGAGCATTTGGAGGCTCTATTATTCCAGTTTAGGGACATAGTGGTCCATGAATGTATGGCCGTCGGGACCCATCACCTCTCTGACGACATTGAAGGATTACAACGACAGGTGTCAGAGGAGTTCAGAGATATACCCTTGAACCAAAGTTGATTGGGGGATCTATAGTCCGATTTGGGACTAAAGTCTGTTTGAAGGTTTAAGCATACGTTAGCCATATTTGAGGCTAAGATCAACTTAAACGGGATCGTTTAGATCCGACAAAAGAGCATTTAGGGGCTCTATTGTTCCAGTTTAGGGACATGGTGGTCCATTGATGTATGGCCGTCGGGACCCATCACCTCTCTGACGACGTTGAAGGATTACAACGACAGATGTCAGAGGAGTTCAGAGATGTACCCTTGAACCAGGTGTAAATTGATTAAGAGAGCAGCCGTGCTCAGTCAATTTAATTTGAGAACTTACGGCCATGATTGGGCTAAGTCCAGTTGAAAATGTTCAACGTTTTATTTGTGTCTGGCCCATTAGGCCTTTGATTGGGCTCTGCCCTTTATTTAATAATGGAGTGCATTTTTCCTGGCCTATTAGGCCCTCTTAATTGGGCTCTGTCCCCTTTATAATGCAGAGCATTTGTTTTGGTTCATTGGGCCTCTTAATTGGGCTCTGCCCTTTAATAATGCGCTGCATTAATTAGTCTGACAGAGCGCAACGTGGCTTGTCAGGCGCTTTACGCCAATTGAGGAGCGCAAGGCGCAAGTCCATGTGGAGGTGACACGTGTCACGCTCTGGTGAGCGCAAGCACGGTGCGCCGCGCCAGTGCGCTGTGCTCCGCGCCAGTGCGCTGTGCTGTTGCGCTGCTGACACGTGGCGCGCTCTGGTGAGTTGCGCCAATTTCAGAGAGCAATGCTCTATTTTAAAAGCACAGAGCGCAAGTTGTTCTGGAGCTGATATGTGGCGCTCTCTGGTGGCTTGCGCCAACCCAGGAGCGCAACAGTGCAGATTTTTCAAGTGCAGGGCACTGTTTTATTATCTTGATCCAATTTTGGATTCAAGAAAGAATCTTTAAGATTCCAGAACCAATAGTTCATAAAAAAGGCAATGCCTTTGTTATTATTTTTTTTTTTATTGAAAATCCTTGATCTTGTTCTTAGATCAATGATCTATTCAGAAGAAGTTCTTCTTTTCTTATTCAAAGGTTTAACCTTTCTTTCTTTTTGAGTTCTTCTCAAAATTCTTCAGAGTTCTCTCTCTGTTTCTTGAGTTTCTCTATTCTCTCTGTGTTCATTTTGAATTGGGGTCTAGGGGTCTTTATATAGTGCCCATTAATATTTTAAATTTGTTAAAAAGATTATTCTCTGAGTGATTTGGGGAATTTTCCCCACCGTTGGATCTTTGATCCAAGGACTTCTGTTTTACAGAAGACAATCTTCTTGTTTTAACAAGAACAGAAAGATCTTACTAGAATTTTAATTCTATTTGGCGCAAACGCACCTGCGCTTGACACGTGTCGCGCAGCGCAGAGCGCAGCGCAACTGTGCTAGCGCAACTGCGCTACCACGTGGCGCGCAGCACAGAGCGCAGCGCAACTGCGCTGCCACGTGTCGCGCACCGCAGAGCGCAAGTCAGCTGAAGCATTGCTTCTTTAATTTTTTAATTTTTAATTTTAATTTTTTATTTTAATTTTCAGAATAGAGTCTTGCTCTGATTAGGGGAAACAGAAGCGTTGCTTCGTTTCCCGCCTTGGAATTTGAATAGAGTTTTGCTCTGATTGGGGTAAACAAATGCCCCCCCCACCGTTGCGCTTACGTGGCCCTAACGTGAGCGCAGCGGTGTCAGAATTCCAACCATCGCGGCAACTCTTGGAAGTTGAAAGGGCATTTGATGCCTATAAATAGGACCTTTGGTCCCTTGGATGATTTTCATATTCAAAATTTTACTTTCAGAACCCAGAGCCCTGCTCTTTATTTTCAAGAACTTCAAGAGTTAAACTAAAACTTTTAGGTGAAAATTTTAATTTAAATTAAATTAATTTTCATTGACAGAGCCTTGCTCTCAATAGATCCCTGATCTAAAAGAAACCCATTTAGGGTTTCAGTTAGCAGAGCTTTGCTCTATAGGTCTAAAGGGATCTAAAGAGGACTAAAGAGAACCCTGTTATGATTCCATCAATAGAGTTCTGCTCTCTGAAAGATTTCATTTTTAATTTCTTGATTCATTAATGGAGCTTCGCTCCTTTTTAAATCATATAGCAGAACTCTTAAGAGTTGCTAATTTTGTCGATTTTCTTTTATAGGAGTAATGGACGCCCACATGTACGATCTCGACGAGATTTTCTCTTACGGGAACATACGCCGACTTGGCCGTTCTCAAAATCGAGAATTTACCAACGCTGAGTGTGCCGAGATCATGAGTCGCTTCGACGCGTACAACGGTCAACTGCTTCCTCGGCGCTCCCCTCTGTTGAAGCTTATTGTGGGAGCCATCTGGGGAGCGCTTCCCCTATTCTTTACCGGCATGCCGCTTAGAGCATTGGACGCCGCCGAGGACAAGGTGCCTCAGTGTACCTGATGAACTTAATCTCGAAGAGACGGCGAGACAATCTCATCGATCTCTTGCATGAAGCCTTTCAACAGTCCGCCATTCTTGCTGCTTATCGGAGGGTGGAGGACATCAGTGGGGATCCCGACGCCCGTGCTCGCGAAAGGAAGCACACCAGGATGGTTCGCCAAGCTTGGAAAGTCTTGGACAAGGTCACTTTCGAGTTCCTCTATCCCTGTCCAGGATCCGAGGTTTTGCCATTGTAATGATCCGGATAATGTCTTTGTTTATTTCTTTATGATTGTAAGAACCCTTTGCCATATGAATGGAAATTTTTTTATTTCAGCTTGTCTTATTTCTCGTTCTGAGTCTTTTACATATGCATGAATGGATGAGTCTCGAACGCTTGATCAAATGCAAATCGGATGTTTTTTCCGTCGCTTTCTTCTTTCTTTTATTGCCAACATGTTACTTTAGTAAACATGGCCGATGTATGATAGAGCGAGCATTCTGTATTGGCTCCTTCAAGAGGTAATGAGGGCTTAGGACGCAGGTTCAGATCTGATGCCTAAGACTTTTCAACTTTATGAGCTGTAAGGGTCTCATAAAGACTTTTCTCCCTACGGATCGAGAGGATCTCGTAGGTGTATTTTCTTCTTAGGGATTGTGAGGATCCCTAAGTGTGTTTTCTCTTATAAGTCATAAGGATCTCATAAGGGAATTTTCCTTCTCACGAGTCGAGAGGACCCGTAAGCGGTTGTTTCCGTCCTTGTTGAGATTCGACTTTGGAGAGTGAGACCCGTGGATAGTATGCAAGAGACCGTTTTGGGCCGACTTGCAGGATCCCAGTGCTTATGAAACAGGTTTTTTAATCCCCGCTGCCTAAGGCTTTTCCTCGTGAGTCGAGACGAATCGAGCAGTTCTCGCAAAGACATCAATTTCCTCACGAGTCGAGATGAATCGAGCAGTTCTCGCAAGCATATCCTAACGTCACAGTTAAGCTCTGCTCTTTACGACAAAAGTCCGTTAGGGTCTGTGGTACTTAGGGTTTTGGCCGTCGCACCGTCGCATCAGCTGATATATTCCTCGATGGGCAATCGTGCTGTTCGAGTAGCCCTGCGACTGCCGTGTCTCTGATCCCCTCGTGGGCTGGACAAGACATCTTCAAGCAATCCTCCTTGGCAGTTTGACCGTCGGAAGAGCAAGCGTTAGGAATTTTGCCATGCCGCTTTTTACTTGAGGTTAGGCTCATTTTGGAGAGCCCCGATGAGTCATAACCACTCCGCGCTGGTGTGGGATGATCTCCGATAGTCTTTCAGGCTTTATATGACTTGCCGTTAAAACCCTGAAGCTAGGAATTTGGCCTTTGCTTCATTTGCTGGCATCGCGTCTGCTGTATCAAGACGAATGTCGCGGTTGTCTCTAGGTTGCTGGTGAACCGTCGAGGTTTGGAACCAAGGATTTTGCCGTGACTCCTTTTGGTGATGTCGCGTCTGCTGTGTTGAGACGAACGTCGAGGTGGTGACCACTCCGCACTGGTGCGAGATAATCTCCGATTGTCTTTCAGGCTTTATATGACTTGCCGTCAAGACCCTGAAGTTAAGAATTTGGCCTTTTGCTTCATTTGCTTTGGCGCGTCCGAATCCTGCTGGGGGAAGAACGTTGGGGTGACATCTCGTCTGCTGTATCGAGACGAAAGTTGAGGTGGTGACCACTCCGCGCTGGTTCGAGGTGATCTCCGATTGTCTTTCAGGCTTTATATAACTTGCCGTCAAGACACTGAAGCTAGGAATTTGGCCTTCGCTTCGTTTGCTTTGACGCGTCCGAATCCTGTTGGAGGAGGAACGCTGTCGTGACATCTCGTCTGTTGTATTGAGACGAACGTCGAGGTGGTGACCACTCCGCGCTGGTGCGAGATGATCTCTGATGGTCTTTCAGGTTTTATATGAGTTACCGTCAAGACTCTGAAGCTAGGAATTTGGCCTTCGCTTCGTTGTTTTTGTCATGTCCGAATCCTGTTGGAGGAAGGACACTGTTTTTGACATTGCGTCTACTATATCGAGACGAATGTTGAGGTGAAGCTGGGATTTTGCCATCACTCCGCTTTGTTTCGACCATGGGGTCTTTTGTTGACGTCGCATCTGCATCCTGCTGGACTACGAAGGAATGCCATTGTTGACATTTCGTCTGCTGTATCGAGACGAATGCTGAGATGGAACTGGGATTTTGCCATGGCTCCGTTTGATGGTGTAACATATGTGTCATGCTAGAATGAGGAGACCCACCGTTGTTGGTCTCCAAGCTGCAGATGTGGCCATTGAGATTTGGAACTAGGGACTTTGCCATGGCTTCGTTTCGTTGCGACTCTAAGGTCGGTTGTTGACGTCACGTCTGCATCTGGTTGGAGTAAGGAGAAACGCCGTTGGTGATCTCTAAATTGTCGATATTGACGTCGAGACCCTGAAGATAGGGATCTTCCTTTGCTTCGTTTGTTGACATTGTGTCTGCAATATTGCGACAAATGTCGAGATTGTCTCTAGGTTGTCTGTGAACCGTCGAGATTTGGCTTCGCCTTCTGATGGAGCCTGTTGGGAAGGTATGGTTCCCTCTTTGTTTGTACTCCTGGATTGTATACAGGGATCGATGTGATCTCACTTGTAGGGCAAAAGTTTCATTCATTCATTTTTTTCGCGATGCTCTATCATTTCAGCTTTTATATCGCGGAGGTCGCGATTGCCCAATCATTTCGGCTATTTTTCGCGGTGCCCAATCATTTCGGCTATTTATTTTATTTTCACTCGCTGCTTTTTATTACGAGTTGCCCTAATCATTTTGGCTATTTATTTTATTTTCACTTGCTGTTTTTATTGCGAGTTGCCCAATCATTTCGGCTATTTTTGTACGCATACATTTTTACTTGCTGCTTTTTATTGCAAGTTGCCCCAATCATTTCGGCTATTTATTTTATTTTCGCTCGCTGTTTTTTATTGCGAGTTGCCCAATCATTTCGGCTATTTTTGTACGCATACATTTTTACTTGCTGATTTCGTTGCAAGTTGCCCCATCATTTCGGCTATTTCATATGCATTTTTGGCTCGCTGATTTTTTTTTTCACGAGTGTGGAACTTGGAATCTGGTGCCGATCTCAGCATCAGCATCGCTACAACTGGAATATTGCCAGGAGCGAATCATCATTTGCCATGAAAGGGCTTGGAATTTGATACCGGTTTAGGCATCAGTATCGCTGCAACTGGGATAATGCCAGGAGCGAATCATCACTTGCCTCTGTCGATGTTGAACAAAGGTGGCTTAGTAAACAGGGTTAGGATCCTGTCGACTAAGGCTTTTGACTTCATGAGCCGTAAGGGTCTCACAAAGGTATTTCTCCCTACAAGTCGTGAGGATCTTGTAGGTGTATTTTCTCCTTAGGGATCGTGAGGATTCCTAAGTGTATGTTCCCCTGTAAGTCGTAAGGATCTTACAAAAGGGTTTTCTCCTTATAAGTCGAGAGGACTTATAAGGGTTGTTCATCATATAGACATATCCCTAGTCACGGCTGTGACTTGGTTAGGGAAATGTTTATTCGCGCCCGTGGATTGTATACAAGGGTCAGTATGAGCCGCTTGTAGGGCACTATCGAAGGTTGTGGGGGTTGCTTAAGAACAGGTTCAGGTCTCTGTAACTTAAGACTTTCAAATCTTATGAGCCGTGAGGATCTCGCAAGTGTGATTTCTCCTTAGGAATCGTGAGGATCTCGCAAGTGTGATTTCTCCTTAGGAATCGTGAGGATCCCTAAGTGTGTTGCTTCCTATATGAGTCATAAGGATCTCACGCGGTGGTTTCTCCTTACAAGGTCGAGAGGACCCTGTAAGTGTTTTTTAACGAGGTAGCGCCCTTTCGGGTTTTCACAAACACTCGCCGGTAGTCCTGCTATTTTTACTCACGGAGCCCTTTCGGGTTTTCATCTGTCCCCTTTTTGCTTATGGACATACCGTCTCTTTTTTTATTCTTTTTATTCCTTTTTTTCTAACGAGGTCGCGCCCTTTCGTGTTTTCATGAACACTCGCCGGTAGCCCTGCTGTTTTTGCTCACGGAGCCCTTTTGGGTTTTCATCCGTGCCCACTTTGCTTATGGACATACCGTTTTTTTTATTTTTATTTTTATTTTTTATTTTTATTTTTTTTCTAACGAGGTCGCGCCCTTTCGGGTTTTCACGAACACTCGCCGGTAGCCCTGCTGCTGTTTTTACTCACGGAGCCCTTTCGGGTTTTCATCCGTGCCCGTTTTGCTTATAGACATACCCTTTTTTTTTGTCTTACCACGTCAGCCTGGGGGTGCCGCGGGTTGGTAGTAGTTTAACGACGTTTCAGTCATTTGCAAGTTTTAGGACATTGCAGTCCATCATTAGTTTAAGGACGTTTCGGTCCATCGTCGCCATATTTGAGGCGAATTTCTACTTTACTGACTTTTCGGTCTAGCGTCGCCGTATTTTAGGCGAATTTCTAATTTACTGACTTTTCGGTCTAGCGTTGCCGTATTTGAGGTGAATTTCTAGTTTACTGACTTTTCGGTTTATGTGTCGCCGTATTTGAGGCAAATTTCTAGTTTACTGACTTTTCGGTCTAGCGTCGCCGTATTTGAGGCGAATTTCTAGTTTTCTGACTTTTCGGTCTAGCGTCGCCGTATTTGAGGCGAATTTCTAGTTTACTGACTTTTCGGTTTAGTGTTGCTGTATTTGAGGCGAATTTCTAGTTTACTGACTTTTCGGTCTAGTGTCGCCGTATTTGAGGCGAATTTCTAGTTTACTGACTTTTCGGTCTATGCGTCGCCGTATTTGAGGCGAATTTCTAGTTTACTGACTTTTCGGTCTATAGGGCTTTCCCTATGAATGAGCATGATGCCCCCAGCGTATCCATCTTTCTCAGAACTTGCGGTCGTGGCGGGTTCACCCTCCAGTTTTCGGAGATGATGAACTTGCCCTGTTGGTATTGGTCTTCAACCCAGTTCTTAAAGACGTAACAGTTTTCGATCGGATGGCCCAATACTTGGTGGTAAAGGCAATAATTAGAACTGTTGACATCATTCAGTTGTAGTTGGTGTTTCGGCTCCGGTAGAGTGATAAGCTTGTTATGCACTGCCACTTCGAACAGCCTCCTTATTTCATCCTGGGGAAATGAGTAAGGACGCCTTAGCCTCTCCTCGAGGGATATGCGTGGACGCATATTGTTTTGATGAACAACCGGTTTAGGGTCACTCGACTGTTGTTGAGTGTTGGCGACGAAGGTCATTTTCCCCTTTCCTTTATCCTTTTTGCTTGATCTTTTGTTTGCGGGGCCGAGATTTTTTTCAAGTAGCGGGTGATTGCATGGCTGAATGTTCTCGCAACTCCTCAATTCTTTCACTTTTGAAATGGATTCCTTGAGGAGAGGGTTGAGGGCAACTTCTTCGTCAGAGTCGCTTCCAAAGGTGATAATTTGCGATCCCTTGGAGTCGGTTATATGACAGTCGTCGGCGGCTCTTTTGCGCTCATCTATCGCATTTTTCCGATGTCTACGAGCTTCACACTTTGTCCTGTTGAAGTGTTGCTTTTGAGCGACATACCCTTGCCACCAACACTTAAAGGAGTCGCAGTTTTCGGTAGGATGTATGATCTTCTGATGATATAAGCAGAAGTTAGGATGCATCTCTACTTCACCGAGAGTATTTTCTTCAGAGGGTGGTAGCTTCATTCCCAATGATAGGGCTTTGGCGAACCTTTTCCTCGTCTTGAATTTATTTTTATCCGCAGCGGATGACTTTTGATTTGACGGAAGTGCCTCGACTCTTTGGTCTAGTAGTCGGTGTTTGGCTCTTTCCAGTATGGCTATCTCACGCTCTTGATTGGCTTTAACTTTCAGACGAATCTCATTCAGGAAGGTATCGATCAACTCGTTTGACGGCCGCAGAATTTCTGGTTCAGGATCCGCCCTTGGTTTCTCGGCGCAAGGAGCCTCCTCCTCATCCACCAATGAGTGAGAGATCACTTGACAAGTTGCCCCCGGTGCGTCCGTCTTCTTTGGAGTATGCGGCTGTGGTGGGTTTACCTTCCAGTTTTCAGACAGCGCGAACTTGCCTTGTAGGTACTAATCCTCGATCCATCCCTTAAAGACGAAACAATCCTCGATCGGTGACTTACCGTTTGGTGGTAAGGGCAATAATTGGGATTATTAAGATCGTCTGGCTGCGACAGACGCTTTGGACTCGGCAGATTGATGAGTCTGTTGCGCACTGTTAGCTCGAACAGTCTTTTCGTTTTATTATGAGGAAACGAGTAAGGACATCCCAGTCTCTCCTCGAGGGATAGGCGTGGACGCACGTTATTTTGGCGAACGACCGTCTTTGAGTTGCTCGGCTGTTGTTGAGCATTGGCGACGACGATCGCTTTCCCTTTTTTCTCATTTCGAGAGTCGAGTTTTGGAGGAAACGGCCCATGGCCCATCTGGTCCATTTGGGCTAATCTGTCGATCAAGGCCTGGAAGATGGTCGGCCTGAAGAACATCATGAATTGGGATATGGTCGCCTGCGGATCGAGGGTTCCCACGAACATGCCTACCGTAGGTGCCTCTTCTATGCGTTGTTCGCATTTCGACCATAGGTTCCGCCATCGTGTTGCGTATTGGACCCACGTTTTGCCTGGCCTTATCCTGGCGTTAATCAGTGCTGTTATCGGGGTGCGTCCACTAGCACTCGCGAATCTTTGTGTAAATAGTATCTCCATCTTCGCAAATGTTTTAACAGAGTCGTTAGGTAGCTCTGAATACCATTCAAAGGCCGTTTCTGCTAAGCTGCCGACGAACTGGCGAAGCAACAATTTGTCATCACCTCCAGTATTGCCGCACAAGGCCCTGAATTGAGCGACATGCTGATGTGGATTCCCTGTCCCCTTATATACATGGAATTTAGGGATCGTATATCCCGGCGGGTAACTGATTTGGTCATACCAGCTTGGATAGGGTAGTCCGGTTCTAACAATTTGCCCAGCTGCTTCATTCGCCTGATGAGCACGTATTTGCTGAGCAATATAATCATCGAGCGCGGCCTTGGAAATGGTTTCTTCCTTGGCTGCTGAAAGAGCCGGAGGAGGATTAGATGTTTCCCCTCTATCGTCTTCAACAATGATTGGAGGGTCATCAGCTGGAGGATCCGGCTGTAAATCATCCCTACCATATCTTGGAAGAGGAGCGCCATCTGTTTTATGTTAGCCGCTTGCTCTGCGGCTTCCTTGTCCTTCATTTTGAGGACTCTGCGTAGGAAATCAGCATCAGTCTCCTGTTCGTGACGCTTTTCTGATGATGCCTCCGAGCTCTCTTTCGGCCCGGTAAGCGCAGCCATTGCAGTCATCATTTCCTGAAGCTTCTGTTGCTGCTCCTGGGCTTTTGTCACGGATCGAGTGAACGGCCGGTGACCCGTCGAAGCACGGCTTTCCTCCTTTCCGAAAGCCATATAAACAGTGTGCACTACCATCCCCCCAGACTTGGGGTGTCTGTGTTCAGCGTTTTTACGGTTCGCCATGTTCACAGGGGTTTTCTGCGGCCTCCTTTTCTTTTGAGTGATTGACGTTGAGGGAGCCGTTGCAGTGGGCACCCAGGTAGCTGTCGCCTTTTGTGGCTTGACAGGACGATTTTCTTCTCGCTGAACCTTTATCTTTTTCTGTCGGTGGGAGTAATCTTGATCAATTACCGACTCCTGGACCTGTCGCCAGACTTTTTAAATTTTAGAGGACAGCCGTTGAGGGGGTTGCTCTAGCTCCTTCTCTGGGGTATTCTCCACAGGTGAAGGAGTTCGTTTCAACACCGCAGTAGGAGAATTTCTGCGCATCGTGTTCAGCAACTCAAAGTTGTTCCCAGTTGGAACAGCAGTTTCGATCCCCACCATTGGAGCTGGTGGAGTTATCCCAGAGGGGGAGTTGCCCCAGCCTTCCTTACTCGGCGCCAGTGGCGACGTCGAGCGTGTCGTGCGAATGGAGTTGTTCTAACCGTAGGGGTGACCTCCTCATGCCCCCTGTGTTGGTCATAATCTGCTGGTACCAGCCTTTTATAGACCGACGTCCGTTGAATGGGGACGGCCAACCTGTCAAAAGCAGACTTCCGAGCAGGGGAAGCAACCTTGGTAATTTCGCCTGAAACTGGAGTAGGTATAGCTATCCGCTTCGGGATAACATCTTCCGGTATTGCTGGATTTTTCATGGGCCTGTTGGAGCTCTGACCTAGCCTGTTAAAAATCGAGGCAGTGGAGTTGGGCAACCCGTTGAGAGGGACCGCGGCAATGGTAAGTCGATCAAAGACTGACTTCTTTGGGGCTTCTTGCCACGTCATTGGGGCATTGAACCTCATCGGTGGGAGCATGGTCCCGAAGAATAGCACAGTGGTGGCTTGAGTTACCTGTTCCACCGGCATCTTGAAAAGAGAGGCCACTCGGGGCCCGTAAGTTACTCCTCCAGCAGGGACAGAGCGAGAGTTGCAGTTGCAGATAGTGCATTTTGAAGCCATTGATCTTCAGTTTTCTGCACGGAGCAAGACACCAAATCTTAGTACCTCGAATCCACAGGCAACCACAGCAAACCGCGATTTGTTCGAGAACCCGACACACGAAGTGTGGAGTGGAAAGAGGAAAAGGTCCCACCGGGCGTGCCAGAATCTGTTCCCCTCCGAAAGACGGCCAAGACTGAACGTCTTGCCTTAGATTCGGGGCAAATGCTAATTGGTGCTATCCGTCCACCTCTCCGAAGATACCAAGTTGATTTATGGCAACATGTATCGAAGGTTTAAACGGATGCGGCCGATGTAGCAGACTTCGTCAGATTCCCCCTCGCTTGAGGGGTTTTTTGATTGTGGGGACGCTCTTCCCTGCAGGCGCAAGCCTCTGCAGTTAATTTGTAACACCCGAGCCCAATAATACTATTTATATTACTAGTTGAGGGTTATATATTGCTCATTCCAATTTTCCTGATTTTCTGGTGTTTATTGCTAAATTTTACCCGGTTAAGTCATTTTGGCACATAACAAATTTTAACTCCTAAAATGAAATTTAAGATGTCCATGTTGGCCTACTCGTCGCCACTAGTCGCGTGGTAGCGTACGCGTGTCGAGATTCCGTTCCGTTTGGCTAAACGGGCCAGTTTGGGCGACTACGCGCGCGTGCAAGTGTCCGACTTGGGGGCATGCATTTTAATCACTAAACACCTATTTTCAAAATTTGGAACCCGCTTAAAATCCTATAATTTGAATTTGGAATATTTGGGCGCAACCCGGGCGCGATTTGGAAATGTTTCATTTCACGCCAAAAAGGGCCCGTTTCAATTTAATATCTAAACTGTATTTATTCGAATCTAAGATTTCCTTAACTTTAAATCCGACGTAAATCCTTATTCAAATATTTCCTCACCTCCCTGCAGCCAATCACGAGCTCCTATTTGAGCTCGTGGGCCCCGCCTCGTTTTCCCCATCTCTCTCTCTCTCTTCCCACAATATTTCTCTCAATCTCTCTCTCTCTCGAATCCCTTTCTCTCTCTTCCTCTTTAAAAGCCCATGCAGCAGCCGCCTCCCCGACCCATCTTCATCACGAGAAAACCCAACAAACCCTAACCCTAGCTTCCCGCAGCCTCACCGCCGATCCCCCGCGACCTCGCCGTCGCCGCCCTCGCCACCACGAGACTCACCGCGCCTTCCTCCTCCCGTTCTCCCGACGACTCCCACGCCTGCACCCAGCCGCGACCTCGCCTCCACCCTCGCAGACCTCGCCGTCGACGCCACCTCTCGTCGTCGACGACTCCCGCGACTCCCTCTCACCCTCCTTGTCCCGACCTCGTCGTCGCTGCCTTCCTCCCCTCGCCGGAACACCAACACGAGCCCTAACCCATCGCCTACCCTCCACTGTTCGCCGGAGGACGCGCCGGCGACCTCGCCGTCGTCACCAGGGCCACCTACTTCTCCCCCTCGACCACCAGAGCCGACCCCCCTCTCCTCCAGATCGCCGCAGCACCTTCTCCTGTGCACCCGAGGCCTTTCAGCCTTGCAGCCGCCGCTGCCGTTGCTTCGCCGGCGTTCCAGCGCCGTCGAGCCCGCCGGAGTCATCTGGTATATCTCTCTGTAAGTTTTCCTTGTCCTCCCTTTTGGTACAATCCCTTGCTGGTCGTTATTCGCGTGTATCCTATCGTATTGCTAACTTCGCTACTTTTGTCGTTGCCGGAATCCGACCGTGTCGTCTTGGCGAACCCGACGCTCCAGCGAAGCCCCCTGGTCCGTGTGACCCCGTTGTTCTCTGTTGGGACTCGATCCGTGGCCCGTGCTATCATATCGCGTTTTCTGCCGACACTACATCCGTGCGTTCCGGTTTGCGAAACCGTCGAGGCAAGTATCCGAATACTTGCTTTAACATGCTACAAACTTAATAATCATGTTATATGTTATAATCACACGACTTGGTGACATTTGCAATCATCCGTAACGTTAAATCATTGTAGTGGTTACTTGTAGTTAATCGGTATGCTATCAATCCACACTTTAACTAATTAACCAATTGGCACGTCATTGCTTAAATTGCTAGATCATCCTTGTAACTATTATTATGCTTAGTTTAAATTCATGCAACTCCATTACGTATGTTATCGATATTGCTTCACCTTGTGGCTGCACCCCAAAGGTGCGTGAACCGGTTAATATGAGAATACAAACATCACTGTGTTCACATAGAATAATATTGTTGGTTACTGTTCCTGTTGTTGTTCATTATTCGTTACTATACCTGTTATCAGCATATACCTGATTGCATTACATATTGACCGATCTTGATACACCTGACACATGTACTGATACACCGGACACAACACCCTGTACATATCGACTCTACCTGTTGAAAGTAACCTGACCTGTTACCTGATCTCATGCCTAATGCCGACAAACCTGACCATTCCTGCTGTCGATCCAGACAGACCTACTTCTACTTGATTTCGTGTTGGCATTAGTCCTTGACTACTGAATACCTGACCTGACATACATAGCTTGGGGGTATGGGGAAATCAAAGGTGAAACCGACTTGTAACTCAACAGTTCGATACTTGTTCTGATCAGTCTTACGGGCTTGGCCAGTCCGGGAGTGATGATGCTGACATCACTCGTCCATCCTACTACCTACTTTTACTGCTTAGCGGCACGTCTCGGATTCAGCCCCGAGGGCTTTGACCGTGGTCCCGGGTACGCACGGGATACTATTGAGTTACATCGACGATTCATCAATTGATTTCAAAGACTATAGAGTAGAAAACCTGATAGGACAGTTTGGACCCCATTGCACATTACCCTGCTTGTTTTTTCTTGTTACTGCTTTATTCATGTTCATACTTGCATTGCTTATTACCATGTTTACATTATGTACTTGATGTCATGACGCGCTGACGTCTGGGTTTTGCATGGCCCAGATTCCTTACCACTATCGACGACCGAGCAGGAGTACTTCAGCCAGCAGGCTGAACTGTGAGTTCCTTAGAGTTTAGTTTATTTATTTTCATTTCATTTCCAGTTGTGAGCCCGCATTATGGGACGTACTGTTTATTCATTGTATTGGATCATTAGCTTCCGCACTTATTGTTTATTTGATTCTTGTTATTATGGATTTGGACATGTATTAGATTAGTTTTTTTTATCTTGTTCTTGATAACCTTACAACCGTAATGTGACTGTGGATGGATACTTCCTACCCACAGGTAGCATGGTTGGCTATGTCGCGTGCCCAATCTTGCGTACTCTGGGAAGCGAGGCGTGACATGGTTTTATGGTATCAGAGCCATAGGTTAGTCGGGTTGATTCTTTTGTAGTTGGGTATTGTACCCAATACACGAATCAGAATACCCGTGTTTAGGAAACATGTCCAGCCACATTGACCGTTTTACCATTCTTGAATCACATTCTTCCTGATTATATCTTTTACGACGTGCAAACTTACTTTGCATGTCGACTCGAAAACCTGATTTCTTGTTATCCCTAGGACTTGGGCGACTTGGGTGGAGTTAAGTAATTGCGGCTATGATACCGCGGCATAGCTACAATGCAGTACTCTATTTAAGTATCTTGGAGTTCTAGCCTTGATCCACATTCAGAATCTATCATCATGCTAATGTTGGGTGTTTTGAGTTCAGGATTATGACAGGTAAGAAGTTGAAGACTTACCAGAGGCGTGTGAACGAAGCCGCCATGCTTGGAGTGATAAGAGGAATGCTGGAAATCAAAGAGACAGACTGAGCTGATCCAGCAATAGCAGATTCGTTTCAGGAAGGTTTGCAGATCGTTCAGCAGTCTGTAAACAACGATGGAACTAGACCAGTCGGACGAGTAGGGACTGTAGCAGATTTCAGACTTTTGGGTCCGTCTACTTTCACTGGTCTGGAGGAGCCGTTGCCAGCCGAGCAGTGGCTAGTGACACGGAGAATTTGCTGATTGCGGCACAGATTCCAGAGGACAAAGGAGTTGATGTAGTGCGCATTCAACTAGTGGATTACGCCCGAGAGTGGTGGCTTGTGGAGGAGAACCGCTTGCCCCAGGCCAAGCAGTGGGCGGATTTCTCTAAGAGTTTACTGGAGAAGTCCTTCCGCGGACTGCGCGAAGGAAATGGAAGAGAAGTTCATCGGACTAAGGCAGAATGGAGCAACCGTGGACGTGCATGCAGCAGAATGGACGAGACTCAGTAGTCTTGCTGGACCTTTCGTGGCCAACAATGTAGACAGCAGTTGCGGTAAGGAAGCAGTTCTGTCGGGCCAGTCGAGTTTAGGGCTAGGCCGACAAACAGTGTTCTTGCAGCTATGGAAGTTGATCGTAGTGAAGAGCCGGCAGTTGTCCGCGACTTTATGGATGTGTTTGAAGATATTTCGGGCTTACCGCCGAAGCGAGATGTGGAGTTTGCGATTGACCTTATTCCTGGTGCAGCGCCAGTATCAAAATCTTATTATCCAATGGCACCGGTGGAATTGGAAGAAGTTAAGAAACAAGTGGGTGAATTACTCGAGAAGGGATGGATTTGAAGCAGCAACTCGCCTTGGGGAGCTCCAGTCCTTTTAGTAAAGAAGAAGGATGGCACGAGAAGGATGTGCATTGATTATCGAGAATTGAACCGGGTGACTATTAAGAACAAGTACCCGATCCCTCGCATTGGAGAACTTTTTGAGCAGCTTAGTGGCGCGAGGGTATTCTCGAAACTGGATTTGCGATCAGGATATCATCAGGTCCGAGTAAAAGCAGAAGACATTTGCAAGACGGCGTTTCGAACTCGATATGGGCATTTCGAGTATCTAGTGATGCCCTTCGGAGTAACGAATGCGCCGGCAATATTCATGGATTTGATGAACAGGATCTTTTCACCGTTCTTGGACCAGTTTATTGTGGTATTCATTGACGATATTCTGGTGTACTCGAAGAGTCTAGAAGAGCATGCTGAGCACTTAAGGATCGCACTGCAGACGCTGAGACAAGAGAAGTTATTTGCGAAGATGAGTAAGTGCGAATTCTGGCTGGAAGAAGTGAAGTTTCTGGGGCATGTCGTGTCGGGCGATGGAATCGCCGTCGATCCCGAGAAGATTGCAGCAGTTCGAGATTGGCCAACTCCAAAGAATGTTGCGGAGATAAGAAGTTTCCTTGGATTAGCCGGATACTACAGGAGATTTGTGGAGAACTTCGCTCGTTTGGCAGAACCGTTGACCAAGCTTACGCGCAAGGAGGTACCTTTTGTATGGACGGATAAGTGCGCGTTGGCTTTTGAGACGTTGAAGCAGAAGTTGATAACCGCCCCTATCCTGACCGTACCAGACAATTCCGGAGGACTAGTAATTCATAGCGACGCATCTGGGAAAGGATTGGGATGTGTTTGGATGCAGCATGGGAAGGTTGTAGCATACGCATCGAGACAGTTGAAGACCCATGAGAAGAATTATCCAACTCATGACTTGGAGCGTGCGGCTGTGATTTTCGCTCTGAAGATTTGGAGACGCTACCTTTTGGGGGAAAGAGTCGAAGTTTTTACATATCATAAGAGCTTGAAGTATGTGTTTACACAGAAGGAGCTTAACATGAGGCAGCGTAGATGGTTGGAGCTGAGGGCTGACTACGATCTTGATCTTAAGTACCATCCGGAGAAGGTTAATGTTGTGCCGGATGCGCTTAGTCGGTTACCAGCAATTCAGGTGTTAACTACACAGGGGGAGATCATTGCAGATTTTCGAAGATTTGACTTAGAAGTTGTGCTACCGCATGCTACAGGACAGTTGATGCAGTTGCAAGTACAATCGTCCTTAGTTGAGAAGATTAAAGCGACACAATCGCAGGATCCTAGACTACAAAAGTTTGGAGAGCAGGTGGAAGCCGGACTACGAACCGATTTACTGATCCATGAAGATGGTTCGTTGAGATATGGTATCCGTGTGTGTGTGCCAAAAGGAGATGTGCGTGAAGAGCTTATGAAGGAGGCACACAGTTCAGCTTACTCTGTACATCCAGGAGGGACAAAGATGTACCGAGATATTCGACAGCACTTCTGGTGGGAAGGTATGAAACGGGAAATTGCTCGCTTCGTGGCTAGGTGCTTGGTGTGTCAGCAAGTCAAGGCCGAACACCAAAGGGTTGCTGGTTTGTTGCAACCACTTCCGATTCCTCAGTGGAAGTGGGAACATATAACCATGGATTTCGTGACAGCTTTACCGCGGAGTCCAAAGGGCAACAATGCAGTATGGGTGATTGTCGATCGGTTGACCAAGGCAGCTCACTTTATTCCTTTTCGGGTTGGTCAATCGACAGAGACTTTGGCAGAGCGATACATGCAGGAGATTGTCAGATTGCATGGAGTACCGGTAAGCATCGTGTCCGATCGGGACACTCGGTTCTTGTCGCACTTTTGGAGGAGCTTACAAGAAAGTTTGGGGACTCGATTGAAGTTTAGCACAGCTTATCATCCCCAGACTGATGGACAATCAGAGAGAACGATCCAGACCCTTGAAGATATGTTGAGGGCTTGCATGTTAGACTTCAAAGGTTCTTGGGAGGATCATCTACACCTGGTGGAGTTTTCGTACAACAATAGCTTCCAAGCGACAATTCAGATGGCTCCGTTTGAAGCGTTGTATGGTCGTAAGTGCCGTTCGCCGGTTTGTTGGGATGATGTTGGTGAACGAAGGTTACTAGGACCAGATTTGGCGGTACAGACAGTCGAGAAGGTGAATACAATCAGGAAGCATATGAAGGCGGCTCAAGACAGACAGAAAAGTTGGGCCGACACGTCAAGAAGACCTCTAGAGTTCACCGTGGGTGATTTGGTATTCCTGAAGATATCACCGACTAGAGGAGTGATTCGCTTTGGAAGTCGGGGAAAGCTTAGCCCCCGATTCGTTGGACCCTTCGAGATATTGGAGCGTGTTGGAGAGGTATCGTACCGGTTGGCGTTACCACAGTCATTAGCAGGAGTTCACGATGTGTTTCATGTGTCTCAACTACGGAAGTATGTTCGTGATGAGACTCATGTCTTGGATCATTCGGAGCTGAATGTGCGAGAGGACCTGACTTTTGAGGAGCGACCAGTTGAAATCAAGGATCGAAGAGAAAAGGTTCTTAAGAGCAAGGTTATCCCTCTTGTGCTAGTTTCTTGGGGTAATCGATCGCATGGAGAATCCACTTGGGAGCGAGAAGACGAGATCCGACAGAAATTCCCTCATCTTTTCCAGTAGTTAGCTATCTTGTATTCTTGGAATTTCGAGGACGAAATTCTTTTTGTAGTTGGGTATGATGTAACACCCGAGCCCAATAATACTATTTATATTACTAGTTGAGGGTTATATATTGCTCATTCCAATTTTCCTGATTTTCTGGTGTTTATTGCTAAATTTTACCCGGTTAAGTCATTTTGGCACATAACAAATTTTAACTCCTAAAATGAAATTTAAGATGTCCATGTTGGCCTACTCGTCGCCACTAGTCGCGTGGTAGCGTACGCGTGTCGAGATTCCGTTCCGTTTGGCTAAACGGGCCAGTTTGGGCGACTACGCGCGCGTGCAAGTGTCCGACTTGGGGGCATGCATTTTAATCACTAAACACCTATTTTCAAAATTTGGAACCCGCTTAAAATCCTATAATTTGAATTTGGAATATTTGGGCGCAACCCGGGCGCGATTTGGAAATGTTTCATTTCACGCCAAAAAGGGCCCGTTTCAATTTAATATCTAAACTGTATTTATTCGAATCTAAGATTTCCTTAACTTTAAATCCTACGTAAATCCTTATTCAAATATTTCCTCACCTCCATGCAGCCAATCACGAGCTCCTATTTGAGCTCGTGGGCCCCGCCTCGTTTTCCCCATCTCTCTCTCTCTTCCCACAATATTTCTCTCAATCTCTCTCTCTCTCGAATCCCTTTCTCTCTCTTCCTCTTTAAAAGCCCATGCAGCAGCCGCCTCCCCGACCCATCTTCATCATGAGAAAACCCAACAAACCCTAACCCTAGCTTCCCGCGGCCTCACCGCCGATCCCCCGCGACCTCGCCGTCGCCGCCCTCGCCACCACGAGACTCACCGCGCCTTCCTCCTCCCGTTCTCCCGACGACTCCCGCGCCTGCACCCAGCCGCGACCTCGCCTCCACCCTCGCAGACCTCGCCGTCGACGCCACCTCTCGTCGTCGACGACTCCCGCGACTCCCTCTCACCCTCCTCGTCCCGACCTCGTCGTCGCTGCCTTCCTCCCCTCGCCGGAACACCAACACGAGCCCTAACCCATCGCCTACCCTCCACTGTTCGCCGGAGGACGCGCCGGCGACCTCGCCGTCGTCACCAGGGCCACCTACTTCTCCCCCTCGACCACCAGAGCCGACCCCCCTCTCCTCCAGATCGCCGCAGCACCTTCTCCTGTGCACCCGAGGCCTTTCAGCCTTGCAGCCGTCGCTGCCGTTGCTTCGCCGGCGTTCCAGCGCCGTCGAGCCCGCCGGAGTCATCTGGTATATCTCTCTGTAAGTTTTCCTTGTCCTCCCTTTTGGTACAATCCCTTGCTGGTCGTTATTCGCGTGTATCCTATCGTATTGCTAACTTCGCTACTTTTGTCGTTGCCGGAATCCGACCGTGTCGTCTTGGCGAACCCGACGCTCCAGCGAAGCCCCCTGGTCCGTGTGACCCCGTTGTTCTCTGTTGGGACTCGATCCGTGGCCCGTGCTATCATATCGCGTTTTCTGCCGACACTACATCCGTGCGTTCCGGTGTGCGAAACCGTCGAGGCAAGTATCCGAATACTTGCTTTAACATGCTACAAACTTAATAATCATGTTATATGTTATAATCACACGACTTGGTGACATTTGCAATCATCCGTAACGTTAAATCATTGTAGTGGTTACTTGTAGTTAATCGGTATGCTATCAATCCACACTTTAACTAATTAACCAATTGGCACGTCATTGCTTAAATTGCTAGATCATCCTTGTAACTATTATTATGCTTAGTTTAAATTCATGAAACTCCATTACGTATGTTATCGATATTGCTTCACCTTGTGGCTGCACCCCAAAGGTGCGTGAACCGGTTAATATGAGAATACAAACATCACTGTGTTCACATAGAATAATATTGTTGGTTACTGTTCCTGTTGTTGTTCATTATTCGTTACTATACCTGTTATCAGCATATACCTGATTGCATTACATATTGACCGATCTTGATACACCTGACACATGTACTGATACACCGGACACAACACCCTGTACATATCGACTCTACCTGTTGAAAGTAACCTGACCTGTTACCTGATCTCATGCCTAATGCCGACAAACCTGACCATTCCTGCTGTCGATCCAGACAGACCTACTTCTACTTGATTTCGTGTTGGCATTAGTCCTTGACTACTGAATACCTGACCTGACATACATAGCTTGGGGGTATGGGGAAATCAAAGGTGAAACCGACTTGTAACTCAACAGTTCGATACTTGTTCTGATCAGACTTACGGGCTTGGCCAGTCCGGGAGTGATGATGCTGACATCACTCGTCCATCCTACTACCTACTTTTACTGCTTAGCGGCACGTCTCGGATTCAGCCCCGAGGGCTTTGACCGTGGTCCCGGGTACGCACGGGATACTATTGAGTTACATCGACGATTCATCAATTGATTTCAAAGACTATAGAGTAGAAAACCTGATAGGACAGTTTGGACCCCATTGCACATTACCCTGCTTGTTTTTTCTTGTTACTGCTTTATTCATGTTCATACTTGCATTGCTTATTACCATGTTTACATTATGTACTTGATGTCATGACGCGCTGACGTCTGGGTTTTGCATGGCCCAGATTCCTTACCACTATCGACGACCGAGCAGGAGTACTTCAGCCAGCAGGCTGAACTGTGAGTTCCTTAGAGTTTAGTTTATTTATTTTCATTTCATTTCCAGTTGTGAGCCCGCATTATGGGACGTACTGTTTATTCATTGTATTGGATCATTAGCTTCCGCACTTATTGTTTATTTGATTCTTGTTATTATGGATTTGGACATGTATTAGATTAGTTTTTTTTTATCTTGTTCTTGATAACCTTACAACCGTAATGTGACTGTGGATGGATACTTCCTACCCACAGGTAGCATGGTTGGCTATGTCGCGTGCCCAATCTTGCGTACTCTGGGAAGCGGGGCGTGACATAATTACTCTACCGCATCGCGGTAACAACTTTCTCCTTCTCCAGATGGTCACTTCGTGTCGTGGGTGTTTGTTTTGTTTGTGGTTGCCCGTGGATTGTATACGGAGACTAATTTATGTCGTCGCCCGTAGGACGTGGATTAGTCCAAATCTGTATTTTCTTAGATTTGGTTTTGGTGTTTTGGTCTATGGATACGTTAGCCATTTTTGAGGCTAAGATCAACTTAAACGTTCGTTAAGAATACGTTAGTCCGATTTGAGACTAAGATCAACTTAACGGGATCGTTTAGATCCGACAAGAGAGCATTTGGAGGCTCTATTGTTCCAGTTTAGGGACATAGTGGTCCATGAATGTATGGCCGTCGGGACCCATCACCTTTCTGACGACGTTGAAGGATTACAACGACAGGTGTCAGAGGAGTTCAGAGATGTACCCTTGAACCAAAATTGATTGGGGGATCTATAGTCCGATTCGGGACTAAAGTCTGTTTGAAGGTTTAAGGATACGTTAGCCATATTTGAGGCTAAGATCAACTTAAACGGGATCGTTTAGATCCGACAAAAGAGCATTTAGGGGCTCTATTGTTCCAGTTTAGGGACATGGTGGTCCATTGATGTATGGCCGTCGGGACCCATCACCTCTCTGACGACGTTGAAGGATTACAACGACAGATGTCAGAGGAGTTCAGAGATGTACCCTTGAACCAGGTGTAAATTGATTAAGAGAGCAGCCGTACTCAGTCAATTTAATTTGAGGACTTACGGCCATGATTGGGCTAAGTCCAGTTGAAAATGTTCAACGTTTTATTTGTGTCTGGCCTATTAGGCCTTTGATTGGGCTCTGCCCTTTATTTAATAATGCAGTGCATTTTTCCTGGCCTATTAGGCCCTCTTAATTGGGCTCTGTCCCCTTTATAATGCAGAGCATTTGTTTTGGTTCATTAGGCCTCTTAATTGGGCTCTGCCCTTTAATAATGCGCTGCATTAATTAGTCTGACAGAGCGCAACGTGGCTTGTCAGGTGCTTTGCGCCAATTGAGGAGCGCAAGGCGCAAGTCCATGTGGAGGTGACACGTGTCACGCTCTGGTGAGCGCAAGCGCAGTGCGCTACTCCAGTGCGCTGCGCTGTTGTGCTGCTGACACGTGGCACGCTCTGGTAAGTTGCGCCAATTTCAGAAAGCAATGCTCTATTTTAAAAGCGCAGAGAGCAAGTTGTTCTGGAGCTGACACGTGGCGCTCTCTGGTGGCTTGTGCCAACCCAGGAGCGCAACAATGCAGATTTTTCAAGTGCAGGGCACTGTTTTATTATCTTGATCCAGTTTTGGATTTAAGAAAAGAATCTTTAAGATTCCAGAACCAATGGTTCATAAAAAAGGCAATGCCTTTGTTATTATTTATTTATTTTTATTGAAAATCCTTGATCTTGTTCTTAGATCAATGATCTATTCAGAAGAATTTCTTATTCAAAGGTTTTACCTTTCTTTTTTTTGAGTTCTTCTCAAAATTCTTCAGAGTTCTCCCTCTGTTTCTTGAGTTTCTCTATTCTCTTTGTGTTCTTTTTGAATTGGGGTCTAGGGGCCTTTATATAGTGCCCATTAATTTGTTAAATTTGTTAAAAGATCATTATCTGAGTGATTTGGGGAATTTTCCCCACCGTTGGATCTTTGATCCAAGGGCTTCTATTTTACAGAAGACAATCTTCTTCTTTTAACAAGAACAGAAAGATCTTACTAGAATTTTAATTCTGTTTGGCGCAAACGCACCTGCGCTTGATATGTGTCGTGCAGCGCAGAGCGCAGCGCAACTGCGCTAGCGCAACTCCGCTGCCACGTGTCGCGCAGCGCAGAGCGCAAGTCAGCTGAAGCGTTGCTTCTTTAATTTTTTAATTTTTTATTTTAATTTTCAGAATAGAGGCTTGCTCTGATTGGAGGAAACAGAAGCGTTGTTTCGTTTCCCGCCTTGGAATTTGAACAGAGTTTTGCTCTGATTGAGGTAAACAAAGAACATGAAGAAGTTCTCAAGAAGGTATCGCTAAAAACAAGAGGCTATCAGCGGATAGACAAGCTCGGTGATAATACCGACTTGTGTATGTAAGTCCCCTTCGTTCCTTCTCCTGCTCTTGTTGAATTATCCTCATCTTGTCATATCTCCACTTATTTCCATACTTACTCATTTCGTTTGTAACTCCTTATTTAGAAAACACACATAAAATAAATAGATAACCTAATAGTTAATTGTTTTGTAAACTTATTTACCTTCATAAATATGATACATTTTTAACTAGTAGAGATTATCTTATTTCATGTTTTCGTAGTTATGAAAATATGTGAATCGTATCATTGCATACCATCACATAACACGATCGTTTATTCAAAACAAAAGAAAAATGTTTAATAATTTTTGTATAGAATCTTTTTTAATCTTTTATATCGATTTTAGTGTGTGTGTGTGTGTGTGTGTGTGTGTGTGATGCCCGATTCATATGCTTGTCCGTATGCCTTTCAAATTAAGCTTGACTTCTGGACATTCTAGGAAAATTAGATTATATCAGGTCTACAGTAAAAATTTCATATCAAACCGAATAACGGTTTAGGTGTTACATAGTTTTTTATTCACTATTTTTAAAACCAGAAAACTGTCAATAAAGGTCTTCTTTGAGAGACCATAACTCTGTAATAGTTTATCTAAATTAAGTGTTTTCAAATATTTTGAATATCTATATCGAAAGATCTAGATTTTCTTAGTTTTAAGTTTTTACTGAAAATCGACGTAAAATATATAAAAATGTGTTACAATATTAAGCAACGAATCTGGATAGAATCTGTCCTGATTCACACACTGTTTTTAAATTTGACATAACTCGAAAACCCGATGTCCGTTCGTGAAAAAATTTAGATGTGTAGATGCACTATTGATAGAGCTGTAATTTATTATATATTATATTACTTAGAAACGCATGAAATAATCCGATATAGGCTTTGCAATATGACATATAGTTGCTGTCCAGAAATCTGATTTTCTGTTTTAAATGCTGATATTAAAACGTTCATAACTAGAGCTTTAGAAATCCAAATCATATGAATCTTAGTGTTTTGGATAAGTACTCCGAAAGACCTACAATTTTTGAATAATTTTTGTAACCTGAAACCTGATAGAAATTAATCCAAACTGCGTTTTAAAAATGTGTGACGTTGCTGAACATATTCTGATCTATTTTGCGCGATGATACGAAAACATGTATATCTCCCAATCCGGTAGTCATATTTAGACAAGACTGGAACTCACATGTGCATAACACTTAAGGCTATATTTTCGTTTATATTCTGACTTCAAATGACTTGATTAACTAGTCGTACATATTATATATTTATAACATTGTTTTTGGACGTTTCTTGTATACTTATCTCATATCATGTTCTTTGATTGCTTATCTATATTTGTCTATATGACTTGTCATTAAACCATTACATGCTAGAATTGACTTGATCTTGACATGACTCAATCATGAATACTTGAACCCAATAGATACACTTGACTCGACTTGACCCGAACCATGAATACGTAATGACTTGACATGAACACTTGACATGAATACATGAACAATTGACTTGAATACTTGAACTTGACTCGATACTTGAATTGCACTCTCTTATGTATTCATGGATTTGGGCAAGACCTGTACCTTTAATCACATACTTATATACGCGGGGTGTTGGAGTAGTTTGAGATGAATTCAAAGGAACCTGAGGAGTCCCATTATTATTAAAATAACGTTGTTGTGGTACCTGACTGAAACGGTACAAATAATGTTGCTGTGGTACCGGGCTGAAATGGTACATCACGAATTCATGAATGAGGACTCGTGTTTCCAAGCCCCTGGATGATAGCCTGTTGGGTTTGGAATACTTTAATAACAATTGAAGTCCAGCTATTTTGGGCCTGTGATTCCTTACCCCTGGACGATAGCCTTGGGTTCGAGAATACTCTTGAGATTGGTTGATATTCATACTTGAACTAACGTTAGAATATATTACCTTGTAGAGACCCCTTAGGACACAAACATTCACTTCATGTTCACTATACATACACTCCATGGCCATATTATACTTGTTTGCCATGCTTACATAGTTGCCATATACATTAACATGTTCACATATTGCAATTTCCATTTATACTATATTACATGTCATCTTGCACTCAATTTATATATTACATATGTTTTTGGGACTTACCGAGCTCAAGTTCGCTGAAGGACATTCCACCCATCTTTTGTTTCTTGGAATGTTCGTCGGGTGACTTAGGATCAGAGGAGGTGGAATCCAATGCAGAGAATTACAACCAGTTTGCACATGAAGCAGATCATTATTTTTCTTTACTGCTTTTCTTCTTCAGTAAGCCACATGCTTAGACACTTTCTTTTTATGTTCAGATTTCTTGTATCGGTTAAACTCTGTAAAGTTAAAAATGTAAATATATAAAGTGGTTGGATTTTATTTTCACTTGTCTATTCTTGTGTCATTTTTATGTTGCTTATAGACGCTTAACGTATTTTTATAGTAAATACGTTGCGGGCTTACCACGTCACTGTTTTCGTCTACTGGAAAGCGGGGCATGACGGCCATCACATATGGGTCTTGCTGACCGGTCAGCGGACGGGGGTCTCACTGCCTGGACAACGGGATGGGGGTCAAGGAGGCTAACAGCCCCCTTATGGGGCTCGGGGAAGTGTCCCGAAACAAAAATTTATTTGAGGGAGGTAGTTTGAGTGGCTTTGAGGGCTCCGAGAAGGGGAGACAAAGAGAGGTGGCTTCTTGAGTTTGAGAGGCCTTCCTGAAGGCGGGAGACCCCTTTCAGGGCGGTCCCGAAAGCAGAGAGACCCCTTTGGAGGTACCGAAAGTAGGGGACCCTTTGAAAAGGGTCACGAGAGCGGGAGAGACCCCTTTGGAGGGTCCTGATGGTGGGAACCCTTTGAAGAGGATTTCGACGACGGGACCCCTAAGAAAGGGGGTCCCGATGGAGGGAGCCCCTCGGAGAGGGTCTCGATAGTGGGAACCCCTCGGAGAGGAGTTCCAAAGCATGGATCCGTTGAGGGGTTCTGAAAAAGGGAACCCCTTTGAGGGGGGGTTCCGAAACAGGGACCCCGAAAGGGGTACCGAAGCAGGGATCCCTTGAGGGGATCCTGATAAAAGGATCCCCTTTGACGGTGTTCCGAAGCAGAAAACCTCTTTGGGAGTTCCGAAGGTGAACACGGATGTATCTCGTGTTCAAGCTTTCGATGAGGGAAATATAGGTTGTGGCCCATATTCTTATAGATTTCGCGAAAGATCCAGCGGTAAAGAGTCTTTGAGAAGCGAAAACTTTGAGTTTTTGCCCTAAAATTATGTTTTTATGAGCTTGAGAGGTGAAACCAATCGGTTTCACCAAAGTCCTTCATCCATGGTGCTTCCTTAGGATGAAAGCCCCAAGAGATCTCCTTCTTCTCTTTTCTGAGTTTTGATAAAAAAAGACACTGTCTTTCTCTTATTTTTAGTGTTAGATTGGTTTTATTTGAAGCTTTCGAGAAAAAAAGAACTTTCTTGTATGGGTTTTCTAGAGGTTGAAGATGAAGAGGAAAGAGCCTTGCCTCTTTCTTGATGGAGGCTTACAAAATTTTTGGGAGGAGAAAACTTGTATATTTCATCATATTGTGGGTTTAAATATCCTTACATGTTTTGCATTTAAGCCCTTGGGATTTACAAAATTGGATTTTTGCCCATTATTTCTATATTATTCATACTTATTAAATATTAAATCTACTTTCTTACATTTTTCTTTTTTCTAGGCATAGGGGCCGGCCACATACTTGAGCTTGGACCGGTTGGGCTTGAGCCCACTTGCTTGGCTGTTGACTTTGACTTTGATTTTTTAAATTCGACCGTGAGGTGTAGTTTTTGACCCCAACTTGCCGTCCGAAACAGGAAGGGGGACTGGCGGTGAAAGATATAAATATTATGAATAAGTTTTTGCTCATAAGATGGTGGTGGTGATTGTCGGAAGAAAAGAAAACATGGTGGGTCAACACTATAAATGCGGCCCACAAAAATCGTACATGTGCTCTAAAATCAACTAATAAGAATTTGAACATGGCTTCTGGTTTTTAGAAAGGGATTGTCGCGATTAAAGATATGTTCTTCAGAGGGATCTCCTTTACGCTAGGAAACAGGCTCTCCATTAATTTTTGGAATGATTATTAGTGCGGGACCATCTGCCTGTGAGAAAAATTTCCCTCTCTGTTCCTTCTGGCAAAAATAATGATGCATCGGTGGTAAGTTAACGGAAAAGAGTGAAATGTTGGCCATCCTTCAACAGAAGACTAACGCGACAAGAGCTTCAAGAGAGACACAAGTTGATCGATCACCTAGAGCACTGGAAACCAATGGCGGAGAACAAAGATGCCTCGATACGGAGATGGTCCTCAACACATAAATTCACGATGCGCTCTATGTGTAACACCCTAGCAGTGTTATATATATTTTATTTGGGGTATTTCAAATTTTGCGACAACATATTATTTATTATTGCTTTTGAGTACGGATAGTGCATTTGGTAATTGTGGTTAGTATCCGACCCGAACCGCATGTTGGTGTAGGGTGTTTTTCGTCACCCCATTGAGATGAGAATACGCGTCGCTTGTCAGACGTATTACAAATTCCCCCTTGCCTAGGGTAGGCAGGGGTTTATTGATTGTGGGGATCCGAATCTTCGGCAGCCGCGGACTAAGCTGCCGTTAATTACCTCTCGCCTTTGGAGTGAAAGAACCTTCGATTGACAGGTCAAACCGGTGATGCGAATTGAATGTGCAGTGTGCGTGTGTTGTGTTTTGAGGGGTCTTGGGTATATCGGGGGCTACGCAGAGTTTACGGGGGTCCCGCTACCTAGATAGTGGGATGGAGGTTAAGGGGGCTAGCAACCCCCTTACGGGGTGCGGGGTAGCGCCCCGTTAGAATTTTTTTCTAACAAGTACAGTGTTGTGGAGTGTGTGTATATAAAAAAGGGAAATAGCATCCAAAGGACACGTGGGTGCCAGCATCTTGCGTGCTTGGCACGCGGGCGCTGGACGCCAGCAGGAAAAGGGAGGGCTTAGCCCCTATACTGGGAGTTGTACTCCCAATTGGCTTTTGGAGTTAAACTCCTAAAAAAAGATAAAGGGGGATTGGCCCCTGCACTGGGAGTTATACCCCCAATTGACTTTTGGAGTTAAACTCCTAAAACAAAGGATTTATTATTATTTTTTTTTATGGAGTTAAACTCCTAAGAGATTTTTGGAGCTGATAAAAAGGGACCCCTTTCTTCTTTCTTGAGCCTTAGATCTTCCCAAAGTGAGATTCTTGGAGATAGGTCTCCTTCTTCCTCCTCTCCGTTGGCTGGATCTTGGGGGATAAAGGGGGTGAGATTTATAAATCTCCCATTTAGAGATCTGATGGGAGATCTGAGCTCCCCTTTGTGGGTTGCATGGTGAAAAACTATTCCTTTTTGGAAAAAAAAGAGTGAAACTCTTGATTTAATTTTAAAAAAAGGAAGAAGGTTTAAACATTGAAGAAGGAGAAGGAGGCATAGAACCCTAATTTTTTTTTAGAGAGAAAAAGTTATCTTGATTTTTTCATCATGTTGTATTTACAGGCTACACACTTTAGATATAGCCCCTTGGGTTTTGCCAAATGACACTTGTGCCACCCCATACCTTATGTGCTTATTTCTTTTTGCACATAAGCCATGGGGTTTACAAAATTTTGGATTTCTGCCCATTTTACATACATTTATTTCTAAATATTACATTTAGACTAATTTATCGCATCCTTTTTGGCATGGAGCCGGCCTCTTCCATACTTGGTCTTGACTTAGGCTTGGGCCCACTTAGCTTGGGCTCGGACCCACTTGACTTAGGGTTGACCTTGGTTTTGACTTGGTCGATCGGGGTGAAAATTTTGACCCCAACAATTGGAAACCCACCATGATTCAAGATTACGTCAGTCTTTGCTAGTACAGAGGATCCGTGCACATCTAGATTCTATACACACTTATAAGATATATTTTGTATCTGCATATCTTTTAAATAATACAAATAATAACCAAATAATATATTTTCATATCTAGCATGGCATGTTATCATACCCCATATCATATGGCTGCATCCATACATTATGTTCATGTCCAAATTGTTAAAACAGACTCGTTTAAATTACTACGTATATTTGCGTAGATCCGTACTTAGGGGTATGCATTTTTATTGACCGGATATTATATCATGGTTTTAACTTATACGTATATTCTTCATATTTTAAAGCTAGATTTTTATAAGAAATCCAAATAATATTCGGAGTATTTTGTTATTACCTGTTTAAACCCAGAATATATATATTATAATATTTTTCCTAAAAGCTAAACTAATAGTTAAAAGCTAAACTAATAGTTAATATATACTGTATATAATATATAATAATATTTCTAAAAAACTAACGGCTAAAAATATATAATATATATATAACTAATTATTATCCTATCTTTTCACTCTCTCTCTCTCTCTACCTATCGTATCTCTCTCTCTTCTCGTATTCTCTATTTCTATCCCTCTGTCTTTCTCTTCTATATATTATAATATAACCCTAATATTATTATTAACACCTCAACCTCTCTCTCTCCCCCCTATTTCTTCTCTGCTCTCGCCACGAGAGACCGAGCGAACCCAAACCCTAGCCCACGCCTGCGCCCTTGCCATCGTCAACCTCGAGCTCGTGCTCACTAGTCACCACCCTCGTCTCCTCGCCTTTATCATCACCACCTCCACCACCTCATCTTCCTCTTCTCCTCTCCCCGAGAACTCACAACCCCTGACGACGCCAATCTTCAACAAACCCCCTGCAGAAACTCCAACCCCTCGCCGGAGACCTCACCACCTCGTCGTCGTCACCACCGTTACCTCCTCACCTCCCTCTCCGCTCCCCGAAACCACAAACCACCACCACCCTCGACAACCCCCAACGACCACAACAGCAACCCAAGAAACCCTCTGCCTTCGTCACCAACGGCAACCCACCATCCTTACCGTCACTTCTCCTCTGTCCTCGCCATCACTTCTTCTCTATCCTCGCCATCCCAGAACCAAGTAGCCACCCCCCCATTCTTCCTTCTTTCTTTCCTTCTTTCTTACTTTCTTGATATTCCGGTCGTCTCGTCGGAGTTGCACGCGTCGTCGACGATCCAGACGACTCAATCATCGTCGTCCAGCCTAGTCATCACGTCACGTCACTGATCTACCAGGTCCAGTCCTGCACGCGTGAGTTGCATCGCGACGTTATTACGACATCAGACGTAGCATCCGTATCTCGACGTGAGATCCGATCAGGCAAGCTTTTAACTTGCAACATGCTATGTTATATTATATCAACACCTATATGAATAAAAAATAGTACATGTGTTTTATTATGCAGCAAATGTTACAGATTTATAATTTTACGATATCCGTTCGTATCCGTACTAATAATAGTATATCTAGTTGTATGCCAGAACATCAATATATTATTATACTACTATATTAGTACAACATACTATCTAGTTTGCATCATACTTGGTAATGGACGTATAATGGTTATTACAGATAGATACATATGCATCCTGGTATCATTTGTGTTTACCATGGTCCAGTATCGAGTACAGTTTCATATTGAATATACATTACATGACATGTTCCGACACACTACTTGACTTATTACTTGGACCTTATTACTAATGCCGACAATCCTGATTTGTTGTCCTGACGGACGTGACTTGTTGTCTACATAGACAAAACCTGTACCTGCTTGATCCTGTGTTGGCATTAGATTTATATCATTAATACCTGACTTGAACAAAAAACATGGGGAGTAAGGAGAAATCAATAATGAAACCTGGCTTGTAACTCAACAGTTCGATACTTATACTGATCAGTCTTTACGGGCTAAGCCAGCCCCGGGATGCTGCTGCTGACATCATTCATCTGTACATGTTACCTGTTAACTGTCTAGCGGCTCGTCTAGGATTCAGACCGAGAATCTTGACCGTAGTCCCGGGCACGTACTGAAAGTGTATGTTAGCACCAACACTGGGTTTTACTAGCATCAAGCATGTTGTTTTCAAAATTTTAGGGGTGCTAATCTACACTAACCAAGATATTAAACTAGATGATTAGGGTTTAACTTTGATATCATAAAAAACTAGCTAAGAGAAAGGTGGCTACAACCTTTGTAGGCCGTGTCCTTCTCTTCTCATACTCCGTGTAGTAGTCCACACGACTCCACTAGGCTCCACTTGAATGTTGAACGAACTTCCTTTGATGACCTTCGTACCGAAGATGATCCATCCGAAGTCCGCTAATCCAAGCTACCTCTTTACTAAACTCTTTAGTGAAGAAAACACACTACACCAAAGCGCTAATCTAGTGTAGGATGGTGAAGTAGGGGTTATGTTTGCTCACTAGGGTTCTCACAAGCCCAAGGGTTCACAACTCATATGAGGAATTGAGCTTGGAGGTGGAGGTGAGGAAAAGGGAGAGAGCTGGAGAGAAAACTCATCACATGAGCTCAACTCAAGAAAATGGATAAGTGTGGAATGAAGTCAAGAATGAATTGTAGAATGGCTCATCAAAGCTCACCCATTATTGAAGCATACAATTTTTAACACTTAAAAATTGTAGCCATGCTTCAATAGTGCAAGCAAATGAATATAAAATAGAATAAGCCATGCTATGTTACATACCACAAAAGTCTCCACATTTTCCACCTCAATTTCTATTTTCTAAAAATAGAAAAATCATGCCATGCTTCATATATATATATATATATATATATATATATATATATATATATATATATATATATATATATATCACACACAAACACACACACACACACATATATATAAAGATAAGCATAGAATTAGTGAGCAATAATATTAGTCAATATACAATTATATCAAATATAAATATATATCATATTATTAAATTAACACTTGATTTAATAATCCGGTTATATCACATATAACCGACTAATATCATTTATCTGTATATCACATTATCAAATTAACACTTGATTCAATAATCCGGTTATATCATATATAACCTGACTAATAACAAATAACCGTCAGATTACAATACAGTATCTCATACTCGTATCTGATCAGGCCCCCGCACATATCAACATATGTGCCCTACTTCGTTTCGTTTGAACCAAGAAATTTCTATGTGGGACTCTAAAGACTCGTCAATACGCCAGCAGTTGGTGATGATCACATCAGTCACCCATAAGCCGTCAGCGGTACTAGCTGGACGTAATGGCTATCCAGGTATTGAGCGATTAGAAGATCAACAAGCAAGCCTGTCCAAACTCCCATGTAGCCTATAAGTAACACTTACCGTACAGTCCGGTCTCTTCGTCTGATATGTCGCATATCGAGTCTAGGGGTGGTAACGTCAGACCCCAGTAACTTGATAAGTCATGCCGATGTATGACTCATAACGGTTCGAGAAACTACTGATAACACTTACCGGTAAATCTCATCAACAATCCTGGCCAGGGACTTGCTATTATAGCTAATCAAGTATAGCGCAACATCAACTCCTAATACCGGGAGAGACGAAACCCCTCCTATCGCTCATTGCCTTCATATGACTCGGAACTGTACCCAAAATCCACCTGTTTGCATGACTCCTTTGAGCCGTGGTAGGTAGGAAATCAAAGCACAGTGGGAGCCACACAAGTCTCTATAGCGATCTCGGGTCTACAGACTAACATGTACCAGTGTCACCAGAGAACTGCTATCTGACGATAGGTATAGTACCAACTAGGAGTTCTCGGCGAGTCCTGTTCGGTGTACCCATTCTCTAATGAGCACCTGTGTACAATCTTTGATGTCAAACACCAATGGACATGTGATCAACCATCGCCCCCATACAGGGTCAAGAAACGTACACACTAGTCTACTCTGGTGTATAGATGCCGTCTCGACATACCCTCGATTAGGAACAATTAAAGGATGTGCTTATGGACTACCCAGATCCCAGTAGTATGATCCACATCATAGTCCTTGTAGTCAAGCCTACACCCTAAGGGCTTTATCAACATGTATCTGAGAGACGGTATAATAATACTAAGTGTACATGTTAAGATAAAGAGTAACCAGATAGCATACTATCATGTCAAGCAAAAAAGTCTTCTATATATAAGTCCAAGCATCCACTATAATATACATCAATGTACAATAATGGCCTCTAGGGCATACATATCTCTAACACGTACGGGATACTATTGAGTTACATCGACGATTCCATTAAATTGATTTCAAAGATTTTTAGAATAAATAACCTAGAAGCACAGACTTTAGGTTGCACATCATATACAGATACCTCTTTGTTTTATACATGTATTTATTATTTACATTTATGTTTAATTATATCATCATATCTTGGTTACTACTATTAGTTTGATATTATGACGCACTGACGTCTAGGTTTTGCATGGCCCGGTTCCTTTGACTTTATCGCAGGCAGATCAGGAGTACTTAAGCAAACAGGCCGAGCAATGAGGAGCTAGCTATTTAGTCAGAGATGCTTAGTTTCGTTTTATTCCGTAGTTTTATTTCTTTTGATGTAAGCCCATATTGGGATAGGATTCAGATATTGCTTATTAGATCTTGATTCGTTTCCGCTTATGCATTTTCTTGATTATATTTATTGTGGTAAATGGACATGTACTAGATAGATTATATTTTTCTTGTTCTTGATATCAGCTTGACAGCCGTAATGTAACTGTAGAGGGATGATTCCTAACAACATGTAGCATAGTTGGCTTTGTCATGTGTCATATTTATATTACTCGGAAAGCGGGACGTGACAGAATGGTATCAGAGCTGGTCCCTCAATGGTAGGTCTGTAGTTCGAGGACGAACCATTGTTCAAAGGTGGGGAGAATGTCGGGACCCGGTTCTTGCTCACGGAACAAAGTGCCACGCCAAGTGTCATGCCAAGAGGGCGGGGGCCACCTCTTGAATCTGTGGGGGCCACCTCTTGAATCCGTGGGACCCAATGTAGAACAATGGGAAATAATACATTCCGAAAGAGGGCAGATCTGGAATTATAAATGAAATGATACCACTCTTCAATACAAAGGCACCTTTTAAGTGAACCGGCAATATAGAAGATTGAGAACTCCGTAGTTAATCGTGTTTGAGCCAGGGGAGTTCTGGGATGGGTGACCTTTTAGGAAGTGGCCCCTGGTCGTGTCTGGTTCGCCCCGAAGGACAAAACCGTGCGGTTTTGGCCAGAACGGACAATACTCTCTGTATTAGGGATGGGGCGTGACACTATATATAGGATTTTACACTATGGAGTAGTGGAGGATAACTTCTTATACTTGATTTGGAAGGTCCAAATACCATATAAAATCGAGATTTTTTAATTGGTTGGTAATTAGAAACTCGATTCTCACAAAAGATAACTTACTCAGACGGAAGTAGATTGGCCCATTGGAATGTGGGCTATGTGGAAAGTAAGTCAAAACTGTCACCCACCAGCTTCTAAGATGTAAGGTGACTTCACAAATCTGGGACAAATTGTTATCTGGAACTTGTGCTGTTGTGAGAAATTGTAGGAATTAGTTTGTTGACTTCTTCTTATTATGTGTTTTAGTGGATGAGTAAGACCAGGAGTCGGTTTCTCATGCACCCATTGTGTTGGATTGGGAGTCTTTGTAGGAGTTAGTTTTTAGCATGAAGTAGTGGTTGTATTGAAGTCTGTATATAGTGTCTGCAATTTACTTCAATAAAAGATGTGAAGTTATTTTCATTTAATGTTAGCATTGCCTAACTTGGAGGCCTTGGTTTCCCTCGAAGCAAACCAAATTATCCTTTTAACATATCCTTACTCAACCTATCATAATAGGGAAAAGTAAAGCGCAAACTCCTCGACACCCTCCGCAACCACTAATTAATCGACCAATTACTCGATCCACTTATTTGGCACATAATAGCTGGGTATCAAAGCCATGTTAGTTATGTATGACCTAGAGGCCATTATTGTATATTATAGTGGATGCTTGGACATATGTATATAGAGGAAAGTCTTACTGGATATAATAGTATACTATCTGGTTTGCCTTTATCTTAACATGTGTATTTGTTTTAGTTTTCTATTTCATTGATACATGTTGATAAAAACCTTAAGATATTGGTTTGACTACCAGAATTGTGATAGAGATCATACTAGTAAGGCCTGGGTAGTCTATAAGCACATCATTAAGTGTTCCTAGTCGAGAGAATATCGAAACGGAGCATCGATATTCCAAAATAGACTAGTGTATACGTTTCTTGACTTTGTATGGATGATGGTTGGTCCCACAACCGTTGGTGTCTAACACCAATGATTGTATATAGGTGCTCATTAGAGACTGAGTACACCGAACGGACTTCCCAAGAACTCTTAGATGGTACTATACCTATCGTCAGATGGCAGTTCTCTGGTGATACTAGTACAGATTAGTCTGTAAACCTAAGATCATCATAGTGTCTTGTGTGGTTCCCACTATGCTTAGATTATATCCCTATCACAGCTCTACCGAGTCATGTGAACAGGTAGTAGTTGGGTATAGTCCCGAATTATATGGAGGCAGCGAGCGATAGAAGGGGTTTCGTCTCTCCTGATATTGGGAGTTGATGTTGTGCTATGTACGATTGGCTATAACCGCAAGTCCCTGACCAGGGCCGATGAGATTTACTGATAAGTATTATCAGTAGTTTCTGTAACGACTCTGAATTTACTGTACGAAATTTTTCAGTTTAATGTACAGAAAGGAGTTTACAAGTTTGAGTAAAAGTTATAAGTATATTTTGTTTAAGAACAGCAAGAAGCAACTTGTAGCTTACTGGTAAGCTTTTCACTGTTGTGACGTAGCCCCTGTGTTTGAATCCCATCAGACACATTTATTTTTTTGATTTTATTTTTAAATTTTTTGGAAGCCCAAAATTTTACACATGCAATGCACATAAAAATGAAAAGTCAGAGAAAACAAACATGTTCACATTGGAGTTAACTAAGACTTGAACACGTGGCATGGATCAAGAGCCCTAACCCAAACTTTCGACCGGAGAGATCTCCTCAAAGGCCGGCGCCGACGGGCCTCCTATAGCCAAAAGTGCCCGTGCTTTGCACACATGACCTTTCCCCTACCCTTAACTCCCCTGCACTATTTGATTGCTCTGCAATCAAACAGAGACCCCTCAATTCCCAATTTATCACCATTTTAATGCATTTTAATCCAATCTTTTAATTCCAAAACCCTAATTCCACACTATAAATACCATCCCATGCCTTAGCCTTTTCTCATTCTGAAAATTCTATCCAAAACTCTCAAATTTTCTCAAGTACAAGTGGAGTAGAAGAGGAGTTAGCCAACGACCAACTTCCGGCGAGGAATCGAGAATATTTCGGCGACCTCGCGACGCCACGACTACCAATCTATCTTCTTCTACCTCTCCTTAACCTAATTCACTCGTAAGTCCCTTCCAATTCTCACTCTTCTTCTCTAAAAGTTTTTTTCAAAACATATGTCGGAAGTGGAGTTAATACCGACATTTTCTTCTATTCTATATAAAATCCATTTTTCTTACATATTTGACATCCATATCTGTACACAAAATTTGTAATCATAAAACTAATGTTTAGAACCAACTTTCACTCAAAAATATCATGAAACGTAACTTTAATTTAACCTTTACATTAAAATATCATTAACTTTATATATGTCATCTTATATTCCTTTGCTTAAACATACATTTAGATTCACAGGGTAATGACCTACCCCTCACATACACACATGTTTCCATAGCACGATTCCCTTTTAGCATAATTTTGGTTACGTTTACAATATTTCATCAAAATACCTCGTACTATTAAAACGGTTTTCTTTTAAAATTGTATTTTAAATTCCTTTGGAAATAAACCTCTACAACCCTCTTTAGGGGACCCGCTATTGGATGGTGCAGATTATTGCATATCCTTAGGCTAGTAGAGAGAGATGCAGATCTCCTCATGGAGCATTCGGTCTCGAAAGGTTTTTAATACGGTTTTAAAGAAAAACGCATTTTTCTACTCTAATAACATTTATTTTTTAATAAATATATAAATATTATCAAACCACATATTTTCAAGATATAATAACATTACATTTTTCCTAAAAAATAAAAGAATGACAAATTTCACCAAAATACCCTCAAGTTACAAAAAGACAAGTTTTACACAAATACCATGAATTTCTCAATACTATGTAATTATCACTAAAATACTTCAAACCCTTAAAATTCACAACTATGAAACCCTAAATATGATAAATAAGTTCTCAAGGTTTATTTCGAAATTATATTAAACTACATTTCATAAAAAAAAATCGAGTTATATAAAACAATTTAAGGACTTTAGTAAATATAGGTTTAAGCGGGATCAATTCTCTTGAGCCCCAGGGAGCCGGAGAAAGTGAGTGCTTGCTTATTTAAGGTAGACAATATAACAGAGTTATCAAGGGTAAATGTCTTGGAAAAAGACATAAATCCTTCCGTCCATGTGCAGCAGTTGCCGATGACTCCCGAACCTAATTCAAAATCCAAATCGGTTACAAGTGTCTGACTCAGTCTGAGTCTAACTCAAATCTGAATCCAAATCAGAGTCTAATCAAACATGAATCCAATATACCAAACCTGAATACTTGAACCTGAACCTGAACCTGAATTAAACAACAATATCAAACATGCAAACATGCTTGACTTGACCGAACCATGGTTATAACCTGACTTTACTACATGACTACTTGTTTACATCCTGAACCTGACTACTTGAACAATTTTTATCTATGATCTCGGCAAGTTTGATAATTATAATCTATATAAAACATTACATGGGGTTAACGGGGTAGATTGGTACGGAATGTATTAGAAGTAACACGAGATGGTCACTAAAAGACACCTACATGAACTCTCGTGCTGTTGTCCCGTGGATTTTGACAGGCCTTGTACTACATGTTACCATAGTCTACGAGGTAAGTTGGACTCCTTTCGTATTCACTGATACCTTCTGTACTAAGCTACAAACAACTACGTTAGAATAGTGATCTTATAACTATATAAGCTACTAGATACATTCCACATTACTTGTACTATTCCTTTCTCTCTTTTAGGACTTACCGAGCGCTAGTTCGCTGACGACATTCTTGTCTATTTATTTCTTGGAATGTTCGTCAGGAGGACAGGACCCTCAGGAGACAAGCCCGGTCAGGAGTACGTGGATCAGACTAATGCACATCCAGACTACTATCTTTACTTGTGCTTACCATTCCAGTTTGTATGCTACTATTTAGGCATTGCATTTATCATTGTACTTTTCCTTTAAAGCAGTTGTATTGTAAAGAAGAATGTTAATAAAAGTTGTTGTTCATTTAATACAACAAAGCTCCAATGAGCCAAATCAAACTGGAGCAAAGGCATATTCCTAGCTCCGGACTTCAACTGCAATACATACACAGCATAGAGGTCCTACAGATGTCTACCATACTTCAGCAATGAAACGGTAGACATCGTCAAAACAAAAATCGGGTCTCGACTGCTACTTATATAAAGCCTCAGAGACTATCGGAGATCATCCCACACCAGCGTGGAGTGGTTATGACTCATCGGGGCTCCATATTGAGCCTAACCTCAAGTAAAAAGCGACGTGGCAAATTCCTAACGCTTGCTCTTCCGACGGTCATATAACCTAAGAAAATTACTTAAAGACGTCTTGTCCAGCCCCCGAAGGGATCAGAGACACGACAGTCGCGGAGCTACTCGAACAACGGCTTAAAGACCGCATATCGAGGAATACATCAGCCAACGTGACGGTACCACGGACCAAAATTCTAGTACCACAAAACCTAACGGACCTCTATCGTAAAGAATGGAGGTTACCTATATATAACGTTAGGACAAGTTTTCCTGCAAACCTAAGGGAGGTAAACTGAATAAACTCCGAAATGAGTACATAAACTAGAAACTCCGAAACGAGTGAATAAACTACAAACTTCGAAATGAGTTCATAAACTAGAAACTCTGAAACGAGTGAATAAACTACAAACTCCGAGATGAGTACATAAACTATTTTACGTCAATTCAAGACAGAGAGGCGCAAGTATGAAATGAAATATGTCTTTTATTCATAAATCAAAATGAATACAGGATACAAAAGAACAAAAGAAGAAAATATACAGCGACAAAAATTTCTAAGCTGGTTCAATAAGCCAGCAAGTTCGACATTCTTCCGCCGGACTTCCGCTTCAAGCTCTATCAACGTCGCGAGCTGAGTCCCTGCCTGTGCCTGTTGATTCTGATATAAAGAAAATCGACATTCAAGCTCTTTCTCGGTAGCCTTATGGGCTTCGACCATCTCGCGTGTAAAAATAACGGCTTTATCAAGAGCCACCACCTCCGTAATGGCCTCCTGAAGAACTCGCCAAATTTCATAAGCAGAGTAGTCTTGGCGGTGAGTTGGGCTTGAAGTTCCCCTGAAGATTTTGAAGCCAGTTCCCTCGCCAAAAACTTTCGGTTAAGCCTTTTCTCACATGACTACAGATTGGTTGCACATCGGTCAATCTATCTACGCAGGCTGGCCTTTACTGACGAAATGACAGAGAGAAGGCGTATGCATTCAACTCCATGTAGGGAAGCCTCAACTCGAAGACAGGACTCGACCTAAGTACGCACCAGCGCCTCGTCATGATAGGTGGGAAGAACAGACAAAAAAGCATTGGCTTCAACGGAAAATTCTTTTGCCGTAATGGAGGTACAAGCGCAAAGATCTTCAATAAGATTTGCCAGCGAATGAATGCTTTGTTTTGCCATCCTTTCAGACACGCATCGGGCATAAGGGCCTAATGGCATGGAAATATAGGATTCTAATAGGGTCAGGATTGACAAAGCTGTAAGCATACATGTATGGTTAATTGCCTTTCTAAACATAGAACGAGTAAAAGAACGCCAATGCTAAAGCGTCACTTACCTATGGAAGGCAGATTTGAGAGATCCTCGGGTCCATCAAGAACTTCAACCTCGTCGTCAGCTTCTAGGACCGCTTAAATAGAGGGCGCCATCAGCATCATTAAGAAAATATAAAACGAAAAGGCAAAAGAATACCAACATTGACCAGAAGAAAGGACTATGCTCTGTGGAGGTATTGCTTGCTGGGCTGCCATGTCAAGTAAACGTTGGAAAGTTTTCTTCGGAGAAATATCCACAATAGAGGACGCCAGCTCCCGCAATTCTGAGAGAAAGAAAGGTTCAGACATATGGAAGGGTCGTTAAATAAAAAATGTAGATGTATATAAAATCACCTTCGATACTTCGTCTGCTTTGAACCAGAGGGATGGCAGTTTCGGTGATCTCCTCTACACCCTCAGGTGCGTCACTGAAGATGTCCATTGAATCTATCACCGATGTGGCAATCTCTATTGGAGGAACGGAGGCCATCATCGGGGGCTCCAAGGCGCGGATGGAAGCTTCGGTGATCTTCTCTACACCCTCCGGTGCGTCACTGGAGATATTTATTGCCGGTGTGGCAATCTCTGCTATAGGAATAAAAGCCATCACCGGGGGCTCCAAGGTGTAGATGGCAGCCTCGGTAATCTCTTCTACACCCTCCGGTGCGTCACTGGAGATATTCATAGGATCTATAGCCAAGTTGGCAGTCTCCACTGGAGAAATAGAAGCCATCATTGGAGGCTCCATGACACGATCGGGACTCAAGATCACGCTCGCTGCAGAAGGCCCTACAATATTTTTGTAAAGATAATATGAGGTGAAAGTAATACAAATTAATTACCAAAAGAAACGTAAAAAAAGTATGCATCCCAATACGCCAGGCAGCCTGAAGTATGACATTTTCGAGCTGCTGCTCTTTTCTGCTCAATCGCGCTCGGCAGGCTTTGATCCAAAGCAAATGCCTGCCCGTCTTCAGAGCAGCCTCGTCCTCAGAAACGGCCGAGATGGGCTGTTTGAGAGCCCATTCTTCTTCCATCGTTAGAGGACCCATTAGTAGCCTAGGTGATAATGGATCAACGTCATAGAATACGACAGGGGGAAAGCCTCCCTTCTTGGGCGCACATTCTCACTTTCATCATGCGATCGTTTCAAGGTTTTGGCCAATTGAGCGGCTTCCTAGGCAGATGTGCCAGGAAAGAGGAGGCCGTCGTCTGGTTCATGCACAGATATGGACTCGTCGTGAAGAGGCTCGGACTCAAGCAACGCATCGAGTAAACCGGCGACCGATTTCTTCCTCCTTTTAGGGCCTAAGCCAACACTGGAAGAAGGGCGCTTCCTCCTCTTCGGCAGTTTTGCACGGCGTTGCCCAATCTCACCTTCGGTGTCCATTTTTGGTGATGCCGTTGCCGATACCTTCCTAGGAATCTCTGCCCCAGCCTTAGCGCGGATTGTCATACAAGCAGTGCGGGTGACTGATTCCTCCTGAGCAGCCTTCAGAATAAGCACCGATTCGCTATCTCTCGGAGGAGGGCAAATGACCGACCGTGGCCGCAATAGGGCACTGACAGCCTATGCGGAAGCAAGGGATTTACATTCAAATAGCACTCTTCTCTTCTCTGCAATGATAGGACCAACCCGGTGGCGATACCAACCCTTGAAGGGCCCCACGGGCCTTGGAAGCTAATCAGGCTCGGGAATCATGAAGACGGAACTAGTACCCTACCGCATGAAGTGGTGGATGACGTCACGAGTGACCTCCAGTGAGAGAGTGGGCTCGACTAGAAAGGCTTCGAGAGGGACGCCCTGGTTGTAACCTAACTGTTGAGCGAAGCTATATGGATTGTACCGCATGAAGAGAACAATATCATTCACGCGGAACACTAAGTATCCCAACCAGATTGGATATAAGTGCATGATATCTTTAGGCTTTAAAGCCGGAGCTCCACTCTTTGACAAATCGAACAATTGTTGAATAGGCCCCGTTGGTGCAGAAAGGACTCGGTCACTGAAAACCATCCCGTCTTCATTCGAATATGGATTAAGCAGCACCCGTAGAGCCCCTAACTGAGTCGGATCAGGAGCAGAAGCATCGACTAACCTCATCACCCGCGGGAAGGTATATGCTTCATAGAAAGAAGGGCACCAGTGTGCAGCAAATGCGCATAACATGTGCATCTCGATCCATGACGTGAAGTAGTGGAGGGAGAAATTTACGGTATCCGCACCTGGCCTTGAAGTATTGGCGGCAGTACTTAGACCGTGATATAGGTGTGAAAGTCCTGCAACACCAATAGCCAATCGTGCTCCTTCAGCTATGCGATGGGCGGGATAGAAGACGGACGCTCTCATAAAACGGCGATGCATCGACATGGCAAACCAGCTAAGCCAGAGACCGATGAAGCCGATAAAGAAAGTTTCTTCGACCATTCCTGGGGCAGCAATCACATCAAAGGCCACGGCCGATAAAATTGGAATGTAAAACCGCGGCAGGTCTTCTTCTTTGGCCGACAGTTTCTTCAAGCCAAAACCGAAGGGGTCCTTAACCTCTGCGAGTTTCGGAGCTTTCTTGGATAAGACACCCTCACAGAGAAAGCAAGCAATGAAATCATCAAAAGTGACACCTTACCCTTCTGACGCCATGAATAGTTTCTCAAAAATACCCAAGACTTTGATCAGACTCGGGTGCTTGTGCCGAACAGCATTTTCGGTCGTGAAGCCTTCAAGCACCGCTGGCACCTAATTAGGGGGTAATAATTCTTCATAATGTTCTCCCCTGATTGGCAGCCCTGAAATTTCGCGGAACTCCTCCAGCGAAATAGAGATTTCGGGGTCCCCCAGTAGAAAAGTATTCATCGGAAGGTTCCATTGGTTTAAAAAAGCCTTGACCCACCAGACGTGGGGAGCATGATAGTAGAACAGTGACGCATACACTGCTTAGTACAGCCCTACTTTCTGCAGCCGTGAGCGTTGGGACGAAAGAATATACCGGGCCCAGAGAAGATAACCCACTGGATGACGTGGGGTAACACCTACTTTATAGATCTGCCCCCAGGGTCGAGCTTCGCCCGGACAAATTCGGTGCCCTAAGATATCGATAGCCATCATAGGTTGATTGGGGATCCCTGTCATTGATGGCTCAAACCGGCCCTCAGGGGTCCAGTTAACTGCTTCCATCGCATAAGCAGTATGCGGACGCTCCATCAATGATATCGAGCGGATGGGTTTTGCCGGCACTTCGTATGTGAAACTACAATGACCCTTGATAGTGTGACCGTACCAGACTCCCCATAAGAGAAGGCTTTTATTATCTTTATCATGTTCCCTAATCATCCCCATAACCTCCTCATCTGACGACGACTGTGGGAAAGCTGCCTCCGAGCGTGTGTATGGGAAATAGGGGAGTGATGCCATCGTACCCATTAAAAAAGGGAGGACCCATTAATAAAAGTGTGTGTGTGTGTGTGTGTGTGTGTGTGTGTGTGTGTGTGTGTGTGTGTGTGTGTATATATGAATTTAGTTCATGGGTCCACTAACTACAAAGCCAGTAGGCCCAACGAAACCAAAACGGCGGCTCACCAATGATGATGCAAGATAATCTTTGTGAGAATCCAAAAGGATTCTCATCAAATAAACAGTGGAGTTTAAATAACTCCTAACATCCTCGAAAAACGAGTTCTTATAAACAGATTCAAATCTGTGTCAAGGGTATTAAAACCCTAAAAAGAAAAAAACGCTCAAGAACACCAGGGAATAAAATTCCCAAAAGTTTCTGAGTCTTTCAGAGCTAAACTCTGTGATAGGGAAATAAATTCCTTTAATAATGGGATTAAATCCCAGAAACCCCCACTATGGGGAGATAAAGAAAATGGAATTAAATTTCAAGGATCCTCAAAAATCAATGATAGGGTAAACCCTAGGAGGAAAACTAACAATCCTCAAGAAAAAGGGGGGAGTGTTTTTGGATCTCTATGAGATCGGTTTAGGGCTAGAGCAAAGCTCTGGTGATGGATTTAAAATCCAGAGAAGAATATGGAAAAAGGGGTTTTCCCTAGGGGGTAAACACTATTCAAGATCCTTACCCAAAAAAGAGTTTTGCAGAGTTTAACTCTGAAAGATCTGTGGACAGAGAGCTAAGCTTTGAGAAGAGAATTGAAATCTTAAGAAAAAGTTATGAAAGAAGATAAAGAAACAGTGATCATCTAAAGTGCCAAACCCCCCATTTATAAGACGTGATGACGAGCGGTTCATATTCCCGTTCCATTAGGCAATCCAACGGTAGTAAGGGTGAACAGCGTTGCATTCACGTGCAAGCCGCGTGAGAGCAACGCTGGGGGGCATTTGTTCCCTCATAAAAAAAAGGGGAAGAAAAAAAAGAGAAAAAGGAAAAAAGGGGAGAATTCCCCACTATTAAAGTCTCACGTGTTAAACACGTAAGCACCTATATGCAAAAGCATATAGGCACTGCAGTTAAAAACAAATGGGCTAGAAGAGTCTCACGTGTTAAACACGTGAGCACCTATATGAAAAAGCTTATATGCGCTGCAGTTAAAAACAAATGGGCTAAAAGAGCCACACGTGTTAAACACGTGAGCGCCTATATGCAAAGCATATAGGCGCTGCAATCAAATGAATGGCAAGCCAAACAGGCCTCATATGTCAAACATGTGAGAGTTTATATGCGCTGAAAGCAAAGCATACTGAAACCCATGCTAGAGGTCACATGTTAAACACGTGAGTTCTTCCGCTGCACTCTTTAGCAAGATAGAATTAAATTCTATCTAGAAAATATTTTCTTGATCTTTCTCAAACTAGAAAGATCTTCTCTGTTAAACAGAGGATCCTTGGATAAAAGATCCAACGGTGATTATTAAATCACCCACCGATCATCTGATAGAACAAAATTCTAATTTTGAAAAGATATTTCCTAATCTTGTTAAATAAACAAGAAAACTTCTTTGTTAAACAGAGAGCCTTTGGATTAAAAATCCAATGATGAATAAAATTCACCAAGTGATCCAAGAGATCATTTTGGATTGATCATGATCTCTCAATCAGAGATTTTCCTAACAAATTGATCTTTTCTCTTATCCTATAAATAGAAGGGAAAAACAAGAAGAAAAAATGAAAGGAGGAGAATTTACCCCACAAGATTCTGCAAAAAAGAGTACAGCGAGATCTTAAGAGAACAAGAGAATTTAATTCTCAAAGAAGAAGACTTTACTCATTGAAACCAGAGGTAAAAAAAACAGAGATCATATTGTCTCTCATTTACCTATCTAAGGGTTTAACCCTTCATTTAAGAACTCAGTTCTTTCCCTGGTTGAGATTTGCAGAAGCAAATGTAAGTCCACGTTACTCGTCCCGGTTCTTACGGGATGCAGAAACGGTAAAAAGCGATTTTTTGACACAAGGCAACATGGACTAGAAAACAGGATCTTTGCTAAACAAAAACCTAGCAAACTAACTAGAAGTTTAACTACTATGTTAGAGGGTTATACCTAGGTCTTGAACTCCTTCTTTTCTTGCTCCTTGGAGTGGTTGGAACGGCTCTACCTCGTAGTCTCCTTGTTGTCGAAAAAGGATCCACCCGAAAGCCTCTATCTTGAGCTCCTACCTCAACCGAGAGGCAACTAAAGTGCTTGGCTTGCTAGACCTAGAACTCTAGAGTGAGTAGAGAAGAGTTTTGAGGGTTTTATCTCAATAACTCATGCTTCTCAACACATGAGACATGAGAGCTTTGAGAGAGAGGAAGAGGGTGAGCTTTGGATGAGAGAGAATGAGAAAGTGAGAATGAGCTTGACTTTTTACAACCATGCTCACAAAAGAAAGAATAATGATGATGATGATAATAATAATTAAGAATTGTGATGATTAGTTTCAATGACCATTATCATTTCATGCATTTTGTAAAGAACAACAAGTAAACAAAAGTCATAAAAATGAAATGATGATGGTCAACAAGTCCACAATGGTCAACCGGTCAACAAAGTCAACAAATCAACAAAAGTCAAATGTTCAACTCAACCATGGCACAATAATCCTTAATTAATATTATTAATCATATTTCTTATTCTCATTAGGGTTTTGAAAAAGTCAACGGTCAGCAACCCAATGAGAATCCTCTGCCTCTGCCTCTGTCAACTGTGCATACACACCAGCACCCGTGTTCCGAGGAACAAGAATACAATGAGATAAAACCAATCCCCAAAACATATACTAGGATCTGGTTTAAACCAAAGCTCGCTAGTAATAACTGCCCGGACACCAAACGTGCACAAGTGCACGGATGTGAACGAACCCTGTCGCAAAACCATACGACCTCTACTCTGTTTTGCCCAAAGGCGAATAGCTCTCTGTGTGGGACTCTAAAGACTCGACACTACGCTGACAGTGGGTTTAACCATAGGCTGCAAGCGGTACTAGCTGTACGTAACGGTCCCCAGGTAGATGCCGATAAGAAGACTGATGAGGTGAACCCATCCGAACTCCTACCGAGCCTGAATGTGACAATCTCCGTACAGTCCGGTCTGTTCATCTGAGAGTATCGCATGTCGGGCCTAGGGGGCGGTAAACGCCAGTCCCCTAATAGCGGTACAAGTCGTGTCGGAGTGTAGCCCAGAACACCCTGAGATAACACTGGAAACGCTACCAGTATATCTCGCTAGCCCTGGCCAGGGACTTTGTGTAATGGCTCTCCTAGACACAGTGCGATATCAACCCCCAATACCGGGAGAGACGAATCCTGTCTAACCGTCACTACCTCCAAGTGCTTCGGGACTGCACCCAACTACTACCTGTTTGCATGACTCATTTGAGCCGTGGTTGGGTAGTAATCTAAGAACAGTGGGAACACACTCGAGGCGAAGTGATAGTGTCAAGTCAATGGACTATGCTGTACTCATGTCACCTGGGAACTAATAACTGACGATAGGTATACTACCAAACCAATAGTTCCCAGTGAGTCCTGTCCAGTGTACTCGTAACCTAACGAGCACCTGCATACTATCTCCAGTACGACGTACTAATGGCCGTGGGACAGACTATCTCCCCTCCTGGGATGAGAAGCGTATACACTAGTCTACTCTGGAGTATCGATGCTCTGTATCGATAATCCTACGACTAGGGACCTGTATAAGGATGTGCTTGTAGATTACCCAGCCCCCACTAGTGTGACTGCCATCACAACGCTAGTAATCAAGCAAAGATCCTAAGGGCTCCACTAATGTGTATAGGCAATATGCTAAAAGAAACACATGCACACATTAAACTAGAAACAAACCAAGTAGCATACTACTATTTCGAGCAAGATTGTCTATACAACTGTGAATATCCCAAGTTTCCATTAAGTAATATACAAACTAGTATGATACAGTAATGGCCTCTAGGGCATATACACTAACAATCTCCCACTTACACTAAGGCCATGTACTGGCGTATCGAAGACCTATCATCTCAATCAGCCGCTCGAACTGAGTCTGGGGTATGGCCTTCGTGAATGGATCTGCAGTGTTATTCTCCGAATTTACTCTTCACCTCGATCTCCCGGCGATCTACGATCTCCCTGATCAGGTGGTACCGCCTCAAAATGTGCCTGGACTTCTGATGGGACCTGGGTTCCTTCGCTAAAGCTATAGCGCCGTTGTTGTCACAATACAACGGTATTGGATCAACAATGGTAGGAACCACCTGAAGCTCCGTGAGGAACTGCTTCATCCAGACAGCTTCCTTTGCGGCATCGCAAACAGCTATGTATTCCGCTTCCATAGTTGAGTCAGCAACGGTTTCTTGCTTGGAGCTCTTCCAGCAAACCGCCCCTCCAATGAGGGTAAAGACATAACCCGACATGGACTTGGAGTCATCCTTGTCGCTCTGGAAGCTGGAGTCAGCAAAGGCCTCGATCTGGAGGTCTTTTCCGCCATACACCAAGAACATCTCCTTAGTCCTTCTCAGGTACTTGAGAATGTTCTTTACTGCTATCCAATGTTTCTCCCCTGGGTCCGACTGATACCGGCTTACAACGCTCAATGCGTACACTACATCTGATCTGGTACACAGTATCGCATACATTATAGAGCCTACCGCAGATGCGTAGGGTATAGATGACATGCGAGCCCTTTCCAAATCAGTCTTAGGAGACATCTCTTTGGAGAGGGTGATTCCGTGACAAGCCGGTAGATTACCGCGCTTTGAATCTTCCATACTGAATCGTTTTAGTATGGTGTCGATTTACCTAGACTGCGAAAGTCCCAACATCCTCTTAGATCTATCACGATAGATCTGGATCCCCAGAATATAGTTGGCATCGTCCAGGTCCTTCATGGAGAACCTCTGTGACAAGAATCCTTTGACTGACTGTAGCATAGGAATATCATTTCCTATTAGGAGAATGTCATCCACGTACAAGACGAGGAATACCACAGTTCTCCCTACAATCTTACTGTAAATGCATGGTTCATCTGGGTTTTTGATAAAGTCGAATTCTTTGACAGTATCATCAAAGCAGATGTGATGACATATATATATATTATCTAATTCTAATTTAATCTCTTTTTAAGTTTGCATTTAGATGCAAATGGATTAATTATGTTAGCATAATTAATTTTGGTTCTCTTGTGCAATGGGATGAGCACAACACAAAACTAATCTCATGTGATGACATGTGTAATCAAGAGAAGATGATAGACACTTGTAAGAAAGGGAGAATGGAAGGTTAAGATTATTCCTAGATGATGATAGGATTTATATAAACTATAACCATTCATTTCTCTTCACAATTTTTTATACTTCATTCACTTTCCATAATCTCTCTAGCTCTCTACTCTCTAAAAAGGAGAACAAAACAAAAGGATAGAATTAGAATTCATTCACCATAATTCTCCATTAAAAATCCTAGCGAGATTTGAAAAAAGAGTTATCTTCAAAAGTTGAAGTTAGGAGCTCAAGTTGGGATAGCTTCAAGTGGATCATTTTTGGCTTGGAGATCTTCAAGAAAGCTTGTTCCTTTCATCACTTGGAGCCTAAGAGGAGTTCAAAGGAGCTTTGAAAAGAAGGACGCGGTCTACGAAGGTTGTAGTTTCTACATAGTAGTGTAAAAACTCTCTTTTATGTTGCAAGTTCAATGTTTTAGCATAGATTCTTACTTTAGTGATGTTTTAGCTCTCTTGATTTTTTGAAAATCATGTGTGCAAGCTTCCATAAATCCTAGTTGAGTGCTAAAACTCCATGAAGCCAGGAATGGAAGGGTTTAGGCGTGTAGAGAGCTAGGTGGCGTCTTTAGCGGCCGGTTAGGCGAGAATACTCAAAGTAATGCAAGAGATTTTCGCAGCGATGAATACACGCTTCGATCAAGTCTCTAGCAACTTGGTTCGGGAGCAAGGAGATAGTTCTGCGAATTGAAACCGTAATGGCGGCGAGCATGGTAATTACACATCAAACCGAGGCACATCATCTTGCTCTTACCTTTCGAAAATGGTAAAGCTAGATTTTCCACGTTTCGATGGAGTAGAAGACCATACGAGTTGGATTTATTGAGCTGATCAATTTTTTGTGTTTCATCAAACTCTAGAAGATGAGAAGGTGTCTCCAGCCGCTTTCAACTTAGAAGGGGATGCTCAACTTTGGTTTCAACTAACCAAGGAGGAGAAACCATACATCACTTGGGAGGTCTCTAAACAAGATCTTTATTTAAGGTATGGACCGACTCAATTTCAAGATTTCTTCGGTAATTTACAAAGCTACAACAAACTGGTTCAGTAAGAGATTACCAAACTCAATTTGAAAAAATATTAATAAGGGCTGGAAAGTAAACGACAACTCAAAAAGTTGGTTGTTTTGTGAGTGGCTCAAAGTAGAACATTAAGACGGATGTGCAAGCCTGCAAGCCGAAAACTCTCTCTGCTGCAATCGGGTTGGCAAGGTTGTCTTAGGCGTGTGTCCAATCTAGAAAGCAGGCAGCACAAATGGAGACAAAGAGGCTGATATTCAGCACATCCATTGCGACGAATTGAAATTCTACTCCAATCAAGAAGCTAAGCCTCCCGAGCTCAAGGAGAGGAGAGAGAAGGGTTTATGCTTTAATTGCAATGAAAAGTTTGGGCCCGGGCATCGATGCAAGAAGTTATTTCTTATCGAAGGTAGTTGGTCGGATGACGAAGATAACGATGAAGCCATTGTTGAAAGTAATAAAGAAGTGCCTGAGATTTCAATTCATGCCATTTCGGGTACACGACATCCACAAACAATGAAGGTGCATGCACGAATGGGACAACATCAAATCATGGTTTTGATATACTTAGGAAGTACTCACAATCTCTTAAACAACAAGCTTGCCAGAAAATTGGGTCTCTCTCATAATGCAGAAGGAAAGATGGAAATAGCAGTAGCAAATGGCTAAAAACTTCCAAACACCGGACGATGTAAATGGGTATGTATGTTGATCCAAGGAGTTCCAATTACTATTGATTTTTATTTGCTTCCATTAGTAGCTGCGATGCAGTTCTCGATGCACAATGGCTGAGCACTTTGGGACCAATAGTTTGGGATTTTTCTAAACTCCAAATGAAGTTTACAGCTGCCGGAAGAGAAGTTGATTTAACGGGTTTAATCACCGGCAAGGACAAGATTTTAGATGAACAAGAAATCCTGATGGAGCTTACAAAGAATAAAGAAGGGGTTCTTTTGCAATTATTTTCTCTCTCTGTTCAAGAAGAAAAAGGAAACTCCCATGTCCAATCACAAATTGGTTTGAACCAATCTTTCGTTGAACCATATCATACAGTCTTTTAGTGATGTATTTGCCGAACCATTTGGGATACCTCCACCGCGATCTTATGCTCTTTGAAAAATTCTTAAGCAAGGCAGTGAATTGGTTTGTGTGAAGCCGTACCGCTATCCGCATCTTTAAAAAAACGAGATAGAGTGCCTCGTATCTGACATGTTGGTTTCGGGGATGATTCGACCGAGACAAAGTCCGTACTCCTCTCCGGTGATAGTCGTAAAGAAGCAAATCGAGTCATGGCGGCTTTGTATAGATTATAGAGCCTTAAACTAACATACTATTAAAGATAAATTTCCAATTCTCGTAATTGATGAGTTGTTGGACAACCTTCATGGTGAAAAGTTCTTCACCAAATTAGATTTAGGCTCCGGCTACCATCAAATTCGTATGCATCCGGAAGATGTTCCTAAGACAGCACTTCAAACACACCAAGGACGCTATGAATTTTTAGTGATGCCTTTCGGGCTTAGTGATGCTCCTTCCACCTTCCAGTTGTTGGTGAATGAAATCTTCAAAGAATACTTACGTTAAGTTCATATTGGTATTTTTTGATGATATTTTAATTTATAGCAAATCTTGGAATGAGCATTTGGAGGATATTAAATCTACTCTCACAGTCATAAAGAACTCACAAGTAGTCTGTGAAAAAAGAGAAGTGCTCATTTGGACGGGAGGAGGTCAAATATTTGGGGCATATAATTTCTAGCGAAGGAGTAGCTGTGGACCCCTTCGGCCATTTTGGAGTGGCCTAAGCCGACTACAATTAAAGGTTTGCGTGGATTTTTGTGCTTGACAGGACATTGTAGAAAGTTTATTCGAGGTTATGGAAAAGTTGTTGGGCCATTGACGCAAATGTTGAAGAAAGGATGTTTCAAATGGAGTTCCAGGTCTGAGGAGGCATTCAAGCAACTCAAAATGGTGATGACACCAGCACCTGTTTTAGCGCTACCAAATTTTGAAAAGCTAGCCTTCTATTGTGGAATAATGTGATGGGTCGGGGGTGGGGATTGGTGGAGTTCTCATGCAAGAAAAGCGTCCAATAGCATTTTTTAGCCATGCATTGCAAGGTAAAAATTTGTTCCTATCTACATATGATAAGGAAATGCCAGCTTTAATTCTTGCAGTGCAAAAATGGAGGACTTATTTGCTCGGTAGTAAATTTGTGGTGATAACTGATCAAAGAAGCTTGAAACATCTATGGGAGCAACGAATCACAACAACAACTCAAGAACGATGGCTTACAAAACTAATGGGTTATGACTTTACTATTGAATATAAAAAGGGAAAAGATAACTTGGTGGCGGATCCTCTTTCAAGAAGAGATGAGAAAGGAGAACTTGTAGCCATATCAGCTCCTAATTGGCTTGAGCCCATCAAAGAGGAGGTGCAAAATAATACAACTCTACAATGTTTAGTGGAGTTGTGCTTAAATGGTGAAGCTGTTGATCCTTGGAAGTATGAAGAAGGTATTCTCTACTTCAAAAATCGTATTTATTAACTCATATTTAGTTTCCAATATTGTGCAAGAGATGCATTCCAGTACTCATTAAGGATATCATAAAACCATGCAAAGGATTTGATGGAGGTGAAGTGAGGGAGTTGGTGCCGAGTACCTGCAAAGAAGTCCCGGAGTGGTTTGGTACCACCGAGGACCCTCCGACGCTCAATTTAGTGATGAGATTCGAGCAGAGTAGTGACTTAAAGAGTAAAAAATGGCTTACTTGACCCCTCTGTGATGGGGTTTTTTATAGTGGCGGCAGCACGCAGTAGAAGGCTCGAGAATCTCGCCGGCGGTTACGCTCCCGACGTTACGCCCGCGTAAAGAGCGGATCGCCCATTAATGGGGATCGTGATGGCGTGGAACGTGGGATATTGCTGGCGGAGAATCTGCGCATGGAGAGATTTGCGGAGCGGCGGTTACGCCTGTGAGTGGTGGAGTTGGTCGGTCGGAGGGACCGAGGAAGATGGTCTCGGCGGGAGAGCTCGGGAACGAGCGAGAGGGCCGAGGTATCTTGGTCCTGCGGTAGTTCGGAGGCGAGCTGAGAGGCCGAGGAGGCCAATTTGCAGGGAGCCCTGAGGTGAGCCAGCTTTGTATTTGTAGGTCGGGTACAGGGGTGGCCTGATCGGCCCCTGTGGGCCCTCTCTTTTGAGTTCTGGGACACGTCATCTGCCACGTGTCCTGATCTGGAAGGTCGCCAATATAGAGCATCATCATTAGCCCCCCACTCTTGTCCCGACCAGCTGGCGGGTCGGGCCAAGAGTGGATTGCCGGGCCGTCCGGGGACAGCTCCCTCCTAAGATTTCGTCAGGACGCGTCCCCGGGCTGTCAACTGCCTTTTCTGCCAGCGAATCAGGGTGAAATCTCTGCGTTTAAAGAAGGTGCGCCGGTTTGTGCATCCTGTCACTGAAGCGACTGTCTGCGTGTCAAGCGTCGGTTGGCCGATGCGTCGTGTATAGACCTGCGGCGTCTGATGGGATGCAGCCCAGTGCGGGAACGACAAGCGGAGCGATCGGTCGCCGAGTTGATTTCGATCACTTGCCAAGTGTGCCAAGCGCTGCTAAGAAGGAAGCATCTCCATGGCCCAGAAGTCGGGGGGGATTACTCGAACTTGGATAGACCTGATGTCTCTTGTTGGGTAGGAAGCTACCCGCTGGGGATGCGCCGAGCAGGAAGAAACTCGGCGGCCTCGCGATGAGGGTTTTAGATCCTCAGCGTCTGATGGGCAGGAGGATGCCCGCTGGGGATGCGCCGAGCTGGAAGGAACTCGGCGGCCTCACGATGAGAGCTTGAGATCCTCAGCATCTGATGGGCAGGAGGATGCCCGCTGGGGATGCGCCGAGCAGGAAGGAACTCAACGGCCTCACGATGAGGGCTTGAGATCCTTAGCATCTGATGGGCAGGAGGACGCCCGCTGGGGATGCGCCGAGCAGGAAGGAACTCGGCGGCCTCGCGATGAGGGCTTCAGATCCTCGGCGTCTGATGGGCAGAAGGATGCCCGCTGGGGATGCGCCGAGCAGGAAAGAACTCGGCGGCCTCGCGATGAGGGCTTCAGACCATCAGCGTCTGATGGGCAGGAGGATGTCCGCTGGGGATGCGCTGAGCAGGGTAGCTGCTCGGTGCCTCCTGGAGAGGGCTTTGATCCTTGATGCTAGAGGGGCCACGAGAGGTCTGCGAAGGATGGCCGAGCAGGGTAGCCGCTCGGTGCCTCCTGGCGAGGGCTTTGATCCTTGACGCTGGAGGGGCCGTGAGAGGCCTGCGAAGGATGGCCGAGCAGAGTAGCTGCTCGGCGCCTCTTGGCGAGGGCTTTCTGATCCCTGGCATTGCGGTAGGGAAGCTACCCGCCAGGGATAGCCGAGCGAGGGATCCTCGGGCTCGACTGTCTCTGGGAGGATTTTCTGATCCCTGACGTTGCGGTAGGGAAGCTACCCGCCGGGGATAGCCGAGCAAGGGATCCTCGGGCTCGACTGCCTCTAGGAGGACTTTTGATCCTTCAGGACAGGGACCGAGCAAGGTTACTGCCCAGTGCCTCTTGGCGAGGACTTTGATCCCTGTCTGTTGTGGTAGAAAGCTACCAGCCGGGGATAGCCAAGCAAGGACTCGACTGCCTCTGGGAGGGCTTTTCTGATCCCTGGCGTTGCGGTAGGGAAGCTACCCGCCAGGGATAGCCGAGCGAGGGATCCTCGGGCTCGACTGCCTCTGGGAGGGCTTTCTGATCCCTGGCGTTGCGGTAGGGAAGCTACCCGCCAGGGATAGCCGAGCGAGGGATTCTCAGGCTCAATTGCCTCTTGGAGGACTTTCTGATCCCTGGCATTGCGGTAGGGATGCTACCCGCCAGGGATAGCCGAGCGAGGGATCCTCGGGCTCGACTGTCTCTGGGAGGACTTTCTGATCCCTGGCGTTGCGGTAGGGAAGCTACCCGCCGGGGATAGCCGAGCGAGGGATCCTCAGGCTCGATTGCCTCTGGGAAGACTTTTGATCCTTCAGGACGGGGGCCGAGCAGGATTACTGCCCAGTGCCTCTTGACGAGGACATTGATCTTTGTCGGTTGTGGTAGAAAGCTACTAGCCGGGGATAGCCGAGCAAGGACTCGACTGCCTCTGGGAGGACTTTGGTCCTTAGCTTGGGAGGGGCTGTAAGAAGCCTACCAAAGACCCTTGGCCGGGCAGGGTTACTGTCCGGTGCCTCTTGGCAAGGGCTTTTGTCCTGAAGGATAGCCGAGCGAGGGATCCTCGGGCTCGACTGCCTTTGGGAGGGCTTTCTGATCCCTGGCGTCGCGGTAGGGAAGCTACCCGCCAGGGATAGCCGAGCGAGGGATCCTCGGGCTCGACTGCCTCTGGGAGGGCTTTCTGATCCCTGGCATTGCGGTAGGGAAGCTACCCTCCAGGGATAGCCGAGCGAGGGATCCTCGGGCTTGACTGCCTCTTGGAGGACTTTCTGATCCCTGGCGTTGCGGTAGGGATGCTACCCCCCAGGGATAGCCGAGCGAGGGATCCTCGAGCTCGACTGCCTCTGGGAGGACTTTCCGATCCCTGGCGTTGCGGTAGGGAAGCTATCCGCCAGGGATAGCCGAGCGAGGGATCTTCGGGCTCGACTGCCTCTGGGAGGGCTTTCTGATCCCTAGCGTTGCGGTAGGGAAGCTACCCGCCAGGAATAACCGAGCGAGGGTCGGGCTCGACTGCCTCTGGGAGGACTTTCTGATCCTTGGCGTTGCGGTAGGGAAGCTACCAGCCAGGGATAACCGAGCAGGGTAACTGCTCGGCTGATTCTTCATGAGGTTTCGCCCGACCATCCAGTTGCAAGTATGGGGAACAGGAACGGCCGCGAGGAACGTGCAAGTAGCACGCGTATCGATTGTGAGGGGAGGCGAAGCGCCGGAGCCGCGTCGTTTCGATTCTGCCAGAGGAGGCCCAATGATCGCCCAGCGGACGAGTATCGGCCCGTGAGATCTGTGGCCATGGGGCATAGCCTGTCGCTGGTCAGCCGTGCCGACGAGGGCAGAGTCTTCTAGAGGCAGAGGAGCGGCGATCGGGGGCCCTGGCCTGGCCGTTTGGACTTTAGTCGGTCTATTCGGCCGGCGAGGGCGTTGATGACGGTCGCCGGAGGAGGTCCATCCTCGCCTCCGATGATAGGGAGGCGGCGGGTGGTACCTGGGTCTTCAGGGTGATCGTACGCCATGTGGATGGAGATCGGAAGGCCAACTTTGTTCTTGTGGAGTTTTAGGTTCCCACAGACGGCGCCAACTGATGGAGGTGAAGTGAGGGAGTTGGTGCCGAGTACCTGCAAAGAAATCCCGGGATGGTTTGGTACCACCGAGGACCCTCCGACGCTCAAGTTAGTGATGAGATTCGAGCAGAGTAACGGCTTAAAGAGTAAAAAATGGCTTACTTGACCCCTCTGTGATGGGGTTTTTTATAGTGGCGGCAGCACGCAGTAGAAGGCGCGAGAATCTCGCCGGCGGTTACGCTCCCGACGTTACGCCCGCGTAAAGAGCGGATCGCCCATTAATGGGGATCGTGATGGCGTGGAACGTGGGATGTTGCTGGCGGAGAATCTGCGCATGGCGAGATTTGCGGAGCGGCGGTTACGCCTGTGGGTGGTGGAGTTGGTCGGTCGGAGGGACCGAGGAAGATGGTCTCAGCGGGAGAGCTCGGGAACGAGCGAGAGGGCCGAGGTATCTTGGTCTTGCGGTAGCTCGGAGGCGAGCTGAGAGGCCGAGGAGGCCAATTTGCAGGGGGGCCTGAGGTGAGCCAGCTTTGTGTTTGTAGGTCGGGTACAGGGGTGGCCTGATCGGCCCTTATGGGCTCTCTCTTCTGAGTTCTGGGACACGTCATCTGCCACGTGTCATGATCTGGAAGGTCGCCAATATAGAGCATCATCAGGATCCGATCAGTTTTTTATTGGAAGGGGATGAGGAAAACCATCAGGGAGTTTATCAAGAATTGTGACATATGCCTAAGATATAAAGGAGAGAACATCAATCCTGCCGGCCTTCTTCAACCTCTTCCAATTCCTAAGCAGGTTTGGATGGACATCCCCATGGATTTTGTTGAAGGGCTTCCTAAATCAAACGGTGCTTTTTGTCATGTTAGATACGCTATCAAAGTTTGCTCACTTTATTCCCATAGCTCATCCGTATGCGGCTGCCACCCTTGCTCAAATATTTTATAAAGAAATCTTTAATCTTTATGGAATGCCTCAAAGCATTGTATGCGACAGAGATATTACATTTACTAGTGTATTTTGGAACGAACTTTTCAATTTGCAGGGAACAAGCTTCAATTTTAGTTCTTCTTATCACCCGCAAACCGACGGTCAAACTGAGGTGGTGAATCGCACAATCGACATGTACCTTCGCTGTTTTACAAGTCATAGGCCAAAAGAATGGGTACGTTGGGTTCCATGGGCGCAATACTGGTGTAATACGAGCATTCATTCCTCAACTAAGAAGACTCGATCCATATGAGATAGTGTATGGTAAGATGTCGCCTACATTATTAATTACTCCTGCACCACAAGTTGTTTTGGACGAGCCCATCAAGAAAAAGAAAGAAGTTCTAGTACGTTGGCAAGGCTTATCACCAGATGATGCAACTTGGGAAGACTTAGAAGCTTTGAAGTTGAGATTTCCAAATACAACTCTTGAGGACGTACAAGGGTGTTTGTTAGAGGGGAGGAATGTTATGTGGCACTTGTGCTGTTATAAGAAATTGTAGGAATTAGTTTGTTGAGTTCTTCTTCTTATTATTACGTGTTTTAGTAGATTAGTAAGATTAGGGGTCAGGTTCCCATGCACCCACTGTGTGTTGGAGTGGGAGTTTTTGTAGGAGTTAGTTTTTAGCATGAAGTAGTGGTCGTGTTGGTTTATGTTGGAATCTGTATATTTAGTGTCTTGCAATTTGCTTTAGTGAAAGATGTGAAGTTATTTTCTTGGACACTTTTTTATACCAGACACTTTTTAAAAATAATTTTAAATTTATGATACTTTTGAAAATATATACAAATTTATGCTACTTTTGGCCATATCAACACCACATGCGCTTTTTCTAATTTTTTTTCTATGGAGCACACTTGGCAAGTGCACCCCATACAACAACCACCATCATCACCTTCTTCATTCCCCCACCCCCGCGGCCCCCTCCTCCGACCCCGCCCCCTTCTCCCTCCTCCGTCGGCATTACCTTATTCTTATTCTTCTTCTCCTTCTCCTTCTTCTTCATTCTCCCACCCCACCTGTGGCCCCTTCCTCCGACCCGCTTCTCCCTACTCCGCCTGCACCACCTTCATCTTCTTCAATTTCTTCTCCTCCTCCGCCTTCATTCCCCCTCCCTTACCGACCCCGGCCCCCTCCTCCGACCCCGTCCCCTTCTCCCTCCTCGCCGGCACCACCTTCTTCTTCAATTTCTTCAATTTCTCCTTCTTCTTCAATTTTCGTCTCAGTGTTTTGTATGGGATGCATTTGGGAAGTGCGTCCTATACATTTTCAATGGGATGCACTTGCAAAGTGCTCCCAGAGGATCTTTTAAAAAAACGCAGCTGGCCAGCCAAAAGTGACCTAAATTTATAAATATTTTCAAAAATAGCCTAAATTTAAAAATATTATTAAAAATGTCTAAATTAAAAAATTGTCCTATTTTCTTTTAATGTTAGCATTGACTAACTTGGAGGCCTTGGTTTCCCTCCAAGCAAACCAAATTATCCTTTTAACATGCTTAACTTCTTACTCAACCTTTCATAACAGGGAAAAGCAAGGCGCAAACTCCCCGACACCTTCCACAACCATCAATTAATCGACCAATTACTCGATCCACTTGTTTGGCACATAACACAAATATATAACTCGCTCAACAGAGGGGTGTGTGATGCCTTCTTCTATTCATGATTTTTGGAGGGCTTGGAGACTTAGAAACTTCGGAAGAGGGAATCTTCTGGTTTGGGACATCATAGTTAGCACCATATATTGGATAGTTTGGACAGAACGTAATAATAAGATTTTCAATGCAAAAATCAAATCAATAGCTAACATAATATATACCACCGATATAATCATAATGTTATGGGCATGAGCTGCGGTAGATAGGAGCCGCAAGAGAGCCAGATTGACTATGCGAGGGGACGACGCGCATGATGGATTTGTGGGCCGAGGAGATAGCACATCGATCATTGTAAGAGATGCTACGTACTTTGGATACATAATGAAGGGAGCTGCAGACCAGGTGGATGGTAGACAACAGCAGAACACAAAGACGTAGATGATGCTGATGAGTTGGGTCATGATTTTGGCTATACTTCATCGTCTTGAGTTTACATGTCCTGGTTCTGATACTTTGTTGAGTATGGGTTTTTTTTGTCTTGTACGGAGTCTGTTTCCTGATTTTGGACTTGGCTTGTACAGAGATTGTTCCCCAATCTTGAATTTTGGTTTGCGTTTGTACCTGTATGCTTTTGCTGTTGTTTCGTTAAAATATCTTTTAATGAAACGCGGAAGCATTCGTGCGTTCGTTTTACTCAATAAATAGATAGATAGATAGATAGATAGTAGGGTGAGAACCCCCGGCAAGTTGCCCGCTGACAACAAACCTTGGTCCTGAAGCGGCTGTGAAACCCCTTGAAAAAGTTTTACGATATCTATATAATTGAGTGCTATATTTAATCATGTATACAGTTGTTTGAGTCATGTATAAGCTAATTAGATAAAATATGCAACTATATATAGAGTTGTTAAACGAGCCAAACGAGCCGAGCTTTAGATCGTTTGGCCTGACTCAGTTATTTAAACGAGTTTAAAAACTTGTTCAAGCTTGACTCGTTTATTTATCAAACGAGTCCAAACCGAGCCTTCATCGAGCCCCGAGCTTTATCGAGCCTATCTAAAATCTTAAAAAATCTACAAATTATTACATCAATATATAAAAACATCATATCAATGTTCAATATTATATCTGACAAAATGAGCGACGAGATATGCAGTTATTATAATTAAATTAACGAGTTTAAAACTTGTTTTGAACTTTGTCTACAAAATTTGAAGTTATTAATTATTTAAATTCTTCAATATTTTAGTATAACAATATTTGATTCAATATTTATTATGATGCAAGCCTGTTAACATCAACAGGCTGATAATTACAATCTAAGTTTATGGATAAGTAATCATATATTTATTCTAATACCAAACAACATACAAATTATCCAATTTTACACGAGCTTTAAACAAGCCGAGCTCGAGCCCGAGCCTGCTGTGTTCGTGCTTGTTCATTTATTTCACCGAATTTAGATTTTTGTTCAAGTTCGGCTCGTTCAGTTGTCAGACGAGTCCGAACCGAGTTTTTAATAAGCGGAAAGCCGAGCTCCGAGCTTTGGGCCTTTTTAACAGCCCAAACTATTCAGATACCCCAGTAAAAAATTTCGAGGGCTTTGGACAGCCAACTGTGAGTTTTTTTGTAAGCGATAAAACCTGCGGGAGGGTTTTGACAATTTACCCTAGATTCTACCCACGTTCATCCTCTTTCCGCTGCAGGGGTCCACTGGCGCCTGAACCCCATCTTCATCCCTTCTCTCTCTCTCTCTCTCTCTCTCACTCTAATCTCAATCTCTAGAGAGAGAAAGAGGGAAATGGCGGGCAACTACGGGACGACGCTATTGTGCGCGCCGACGATGGCGACGACAGTGGAGGAGATGGCGAGGGATATGGCGACGGTGAAATCTCAGGGCGCCGACGTCGTCGAGATCAGGCTTGACTACCTCGCCTCCTTCGATCCCATCACAGATCTCCCCTTCTTGGTCAACAATCGCCCCCTCCCCGTCCTCATCACCTACAGGTATCCCAAAAAAGTTACTTTTTTCAAAGTTTTTCTTTATAAAGATCCCTAAAAAGAGTGAAACGATTTCGTTTTGGGATACCCAAGCAAATGCCATTTGCCACTGCAATTTGATGATGCTTAGCTCAGTTGATCAGCAGTCCAAATTTATTATTAATTATTGAAAGATCCCTGTTATTGCCTGTGTTGATTTCATGCATTTTGTTAACATGTATACTAACAGTTGCTATAATTTCCGCCGGGCCTCTTTTGTCTTCGTTATAGACCAAAATGGGAAGGTGGTCAATATGAAGGTGATGACAAGAAGCGGTTTGAAGCGCTACACTTAGCAATGAAATTAGGAGCTGAATACATCGATATTGAGCTTAAGGTGATTTTTTTTGTTGCGTTATCATTAGATGACAATGGATTAGTGATAAAGGCTGTATCATTAATCTTGTATGTGATTATTACAAATATATTTAACTTAGAGTCCGCAATTTTCTTAGAAGAACATGTTCAATTTTCCTCAAGGGTCATATTTGTTCCTTAGAGTTGATCATAATTCCATATAGTAAGTATATCATCATGTCGTCTGCATGTAGACTCCTCCATAGCCTATGAGAATTTGGAGGATGTCTGGTCATCTAGGACAATGACGAGCCCCTCTCTTGTCATATCTTTATTGGAGCTTTGCTTCATATCCGACTCCATTTAGATGATGATGATGATTAAAAACTTAATTTTGAATATGCTTGTTCGCAGTTTAGTATTTGTCTTGATCATTAGCTTCCCTTTTTCCTTCACTTTTGACTCCTCGTAGTATCATCTGAAGGAATAAAATATAATTCCATGGGAATGGCATATTAAGCCAATAATCCAATCATAAGTAGAATCATGAATATCTATAATAATCAGTGTTTGAAACTCCTCCCTATTTAACCTATCTGATGCTCTATACTAAACAATAGAAAACAACATCATCAACAACAGCAAAACCTCTCTATGCCTAACCTTTGGGGTCAACATGAATCTTTTTCCCCATTCTTCTCTTTTTAAAGTGGGAGACTAAATCCGTGTCCATCATCTACAATCCTATTACTTGTTCCAACGATTCACTTATTGGGGTACAAGCCGGGCCGGGCTTGGTCCAAACCCGGCTCTACCCAACTTGAGATTTTCGTTATTTTAGCATCCTATACCCACCTGAACCCAATCAGGCCAATAGAAGATTAGCTACAAAATTTTCGAGCTGGCGAATATAGAACAAAACCAGTCCTTGGTCTGTCCAAAGTCTAAACGTTGCCCGAACCAAACCCACTTATATCCGACCAACCGAACCAAAATGTACACTATAGGCATTTAATTTTAAATGTTTAAATGTAAATATTGTAACATGTATTTTATCAAGTTGGTGCAATATTTAAGTTTAATATATATGATATAATATAATATAGTTTCGTCAATGTATATGTTCATCAAATATATTTTTTGTAACATTCATCACAATTTTAACATAATAGATTTCTTTTAAAAATGTATTGTGGGCCAAGCTCGAAAAATCCGCCTAACCCGACCCACCTGCCTAAACCCGAAACCCTCCCAAACCCGCCTGAAACCCAAATACACATGCTTTCATGTGTTCACCCATCATGCTTGGACAAGTTTTGGGTTCAGTCATTCAAGTTGTAAATTTTCGGTCGAGTATAACGATTATTAAACAACTCGTCCAAACCTGAGCCAATTGCTCCCCCATCGGACATACCCAAATCATCTCAACCAATCACCCACATTCTGTCTTCAATTGAATCACCCTATAGGCTCTAAATTGTTATGCATGCACTCGTTTTCTCTCCAGTACTTTTTGTGCATTGCCCGTCATCCATCTCAACATCCTTAGCTAGCTCCGCTCATTTTCAAATATGTTGTTACTTTGTTTATTTCCCAACATATGAATCCGGAAAACATATTAGAAGATGAAGAAACTAATTTATGCATGGCTCTAAGTTTTGTAGTGGTAGGGGTAAATTTGGAGCTGACATGTGGCATGGCATGGATACACCATACTTGCAATGATGTTTGAAAACTAGCAACAAAACCCTAAGTCTTCTTATTGGCGGTTCTGAAAAATTGTGAGAAACTCTAGAGGGCTGATATGTAGGAACACTTAAGTTGAGTAAGCATGCCTTGGGTTTAAGTACTGCTAGTGTTACATTGTTCTGAACGCACATTTGATATATGGTGCTAATCTTTATATGCTATCAAATTTTGTTTTTGGTGGAAACTAGTTGAAAGCTGTATCAACTAGTTAGAGTAGTGTATACATACATTTGCATTTCTGCGATTCCAAATGATATGCAATTGCTAGTGTTTGATCAAGGGAACCATATTTATTTATTATCATGCACCTACTTTTAGACCCGTTTCATCACTTTTACATGTCGACAATTCACTTGGTACTTGCAGGTTGCTAATGATTTTGAAGATTTCATATCAGGCAAGAGACCAGAGAGCTCTAAGCTCATTGTTTCTTCTCACAATTATGAATGCACTCCGTCCAGTGAGGATCTCAGCAGCCTTGTGGCAAGGATACAAGCTGTCGGAGCTGATATAGTGAAGATTGCAACATTTGCTGTAGACATTTGTGATGTGGCACGGATGTTTCAAGTGCTCGTGCATTGCCAGGTACCACATGCATAAACACATTGATGAAACATATGGACTTGCTTTTTATTTATAGTTGTCTTTCTAAATATCGATTTTACATATTTCTAAGTTGACTTCTTGGTTGTTAAGTACCATGTATTTGGATATGGATACATGATACGATACAAGTCGGATTTGTGGATTCACAATTTTTTGAATCTAGGATACGATTCATTGGGATAAACTGATATTTTTACTGTTTAAATATGTATACATAATAACAAAACATTATCATTTCAGTAAATCTGAAAGAATACAAACAATTTGTTAGTGTTGATGTTTAGATTGTTGGTATTGGCCATTGATGCATGTCCTATGCATCTATATTACAATATTAACTTTAGGATTTGACAAAATGAGTTTTATAAATATCCTCACATGAATCCGAAAGAATCCGTAATGGATAGGTATCCGATGTGAATTTGATGCAGATACATCACTACAACGATGAATCCATGCAAGATAGAGGTCTCAAGTAATCTATGCCCATAGCCCCTATAGCGGTTCATGTATCTATGTAGTTGCTTGCCCTGTTGAAGGTTGATCTCTTAATGTATCTTTGGTTTAAATGTCTATTAAAATACAGAATCTTCTCTCAAGTATGTAATGTACATATATGCATATGATCTCATGTGTTTGTAATCCATCTTTTATGGACGTGCCTTTAGCCTATGACAGTATGACTTAATTGTTATTGTTTGAGTGATTCCATTGGTTCGGGAAACAGTCTTTTCTGAAACACCTCTCTCCCTCCTACCCCCCCCCCCCCCCCAAAAAAAAATCCTTATAAGAAAGAAAGAAAGAAAGAAAAAGGAAGAACGAAGAATAAAAAAAAGCTTTGTGCACATCATTATAATTATAGGCTTTTGTTGTGAGTGATCATTATTACATTTTCAGGCGGGGGCAATACTTTGTTGGTGGTTAGGGCTGTATATGATCTTACCTAGGTGTAACTGGAGTGAAGGATTTGGATGAAGCCGCAAGGTTTGCAACTGATCTAGGCCTTAACTTGAATAAACATACATTTGTAAATACAGCTGCATCTTGGAAAATGCATGATCTTATATTTCGGATTACATGTATATTCCGACTTTTTAATTCGCCCGAGGAATTAATTCGTTGAATCTAGACCACCAAATCCCATTATCAGTTGCTATTATCTATTCTCTGTCGTGAAGTATATACTGAATCAGTGAACCTAGCATCTATATTTTTCTTGTATAATTCCTTAATGCATGTTTTGGACCAGACGATAGGTTATTGTATGATCGTATGTTGTTATTTTTCAAATAAATAATCATCATCACAGTCTAATCATTTTCCCATCAACAAGGGGGATGGAGATACGGTTCCATGAAAGATCTGCCGAAGTTTTCGACCTACTCTTAATCTTGTGTTCTGCTACTTATGATGCTTTTCTAATTCCCATTTGAGTGGAAAGTTATAAAGGAAACTACCAAGTTTCCTTGGCATGAAACCTATTTTAATTGCCTAAGTTTGACTAATGGCTAGGAACGGCAGGTCCCAATGATAGGATTATGTATGGCGGAAAGGGGAGTTATATCCCGCTTACTTTGCCCTAAATTTGGTGGATATCTTACTTTTGGTGCGCTTGGTGCGGGAAAAGAATCGGCTCCAGGTCAGCCAACCTTGTCAGAGTTATTGGATGTGTACAGAATCAAACAGATAGGATCAAATACAAAAGTGTACGGAATAATCGGAAAGCCAGTAGGCCACAGCAAAAGCCCTAAGATGCACAATGCAGGATTTAAGGCACTTGGTCTCGATGCAGTTTATGTGCCTTTTTTGACAGATGATCTTACCAACTTCCTAAGTGCTTACTCATCTTCAGACTTCGCTGGGTTCAGGTGTGGCTTGTTCTTAGTAATTTTTATTGTCCATGTTTTTGCTACAGTCTAGACAGTAGCTTTTTACTATTGTTTAGTTTCAAGACCATTTTGAAGTCTAAGAACTAAAGAAATGATTATTTAAACTAATAGTTATGATTCATTTTTAATGAGTTAATGTTTGCCAAAATAGTGCTGCAGGTCTCTTTCGTAGAGTTAGGACTAAATACTTTCACATTGTGATATCCTCCATTCTATATTTTGTAATTGGAGGTCTTACAAACTATTATATATTGTATGCGCTAATGTATGTATCCGTGACAGTTTATATGTTTATGTATCCATACTGTAAAAAGCAATAGCCAGAATTGTTTGTCAAAGGTGTTGCCTAGGCCGGAACAGTTCTGCTATTTTTTAAGTTATATAAATATTAATGCGTAAAGCAGTAAAAATTACAGGAACAGTTAAATCAAATCCTTAAATAGTACAACAATGTGAAATATTTTTTTTAAAGTGTAGTGGATATAAATGCCAGCGACAGCATGTAATAAATAAACTTAGTAGATATACTTGACATTGGTTGCATAACGATGGACTAGTACGTTCTACAAAAAAGAGAAGAATGGATCAGTTGAAGATCTGCAGTGGAACTTTTACTTCTCATCTTAGTCATCTAGACTTGCTTAATTCCTATCTAGACCCGCTTAATTCCCATGTAGACTATAGGCATGTATAATTTCTGTCTAAGCGAGCCAATTGGCTTAAAAACTAGGCCAGGTAGTTTAAGTATTTAATTATGGTGTCTAGCCCCAAATTGGGACCAACTAAGGTTGCTTCTTCCTAGACCTATGGCTATGACATTCATATGTACTGATATGTATAATGTATGTAAGGTCTCCAGAAAGTGTTCATCATGGCCTTGTACATTTTTGTAATAGGCTTTTTTACTGATTAGCCCCTGAATTTTCATATATTTTCACATTGACACAAAATCGTAATATTTCAATTGCAGCCTCATATTATTTTAGGAGTAAATTGGCCCTGAGAATGGCGTTATAAATCAAGACCAACCGTTCTTTTGAATTATTGGCACTGTTCATCTTAATCTTCATGCCTAATGCATAGGCGCACCGACATTCATGTGGCTTAGATACTCTTTGCCCGTTGATCTAGAGGTATAAAATGTTCTATAGTTGGAAAAGAGTTTATTTTAAGCAAAATAGTTGCAAAGAGTTAGTTTTGCAACCTTTTTATACAAAGGACCAAACTATAAGAAAATTGGTCCACACATGCATTAGGCCATGGAGATCGAGATAAACGGTGTCAATCATCCAAAAGAAAAAAAAAGGTTGATGTTACCATACTCGTAAAAATTTTCCTGAGAACATTCTCAGGCCTATTTAACTCTTGTTTTAGTTGGGACAAAAGCACAACATTTTAGTCAACATGTAAGTCCTGACTGTGAAACGATAAAGAGCCAAACTTTCCTTTATTCTTTTGACGAGGGAAGATGAATGTATGGGTAACCTGGGAAGAAGATGAAGGTAGGGTATTGAGGAAAGAGCGTCTATTACTTAATGGGTTTAAATCCAACTTAAGGATTACTTGTAGTGTATTCTAATTGATTAAATGGAGAAACTGGCAAATGTAACAGGAGGTGGTGGGTTGAAACTTCCAAAGAATTGCATATTCAATTTGAAAGCATCAAAATTTCACGGTTAATACATAGATAAATAAGATTTTGGGTATTTAAATGTTAAAATCCCCTTGCAATATAATCTGTAGCAGTTCTTGGGTTTCAATGATTCACTATGTTTGAACCATGGTTTGAAATTTCAGTTGATCCCGATCCGAGATAGTCGATTCCTATCTTAATAATGACCATCTGAGTTCCGATACCAAGATCGATACCGAGAGGGTTACCAGTTGGTTATTAAGGCTTTAGTGTTAAGTTTATTAATGAATTAGTGAGTTTAATATGGGTTATTGGTTTATTTGACATTAATAATATGTAACAAAATATCAAAAGTTTACATTTAACATTATTAAAAACCATTCCAGACATCATTAACTACTAAGAAATGTGTCAAATTGTTTATAGCTATTTTAAGTATTTAGTTAAAACATTTACTAATTATTATTATTTTTGTTTACTTAAAACGATAAAAATTCCGATCTTTCCGATCCGAAATGGACGATATCGTTGAGATGGCCTATTCCGATCGCTAAGATGATCGTCCAATACCGATACCAAGAATCCATTATTAAACCTTTGTTTGAACCTCATGCCACGTGCTGACCCTCTCTTACTTATGTTGGGATTTATGATTTTGATATAAAATGCTAGTCATCCAGTGTGGTGTTTTCGAAGAGTTGGCATTTGATTTATGTTTTTTGGTTATTGACCTAAGAAACTATGTTGCAGTAAAATTTTCTGAAAATAACCTGCAGGCCATATAATTATATTAGTGCTAGAAGTCTGATAGTTGTTATAAGAACTACAGATAGAATACCTGATCAAAGAATGGGATCTGAACTTGACGAGAAAATTTGGAAGCAGGCTCACATCTTTTCTTTTCCCTTTTTTTGCCAGTTAAATTATACTCTACAACAAGGAATTCAAAAGCGGGCCAACATCCTTTCATGTTATATCTTTAACCTGCATATCATTGCAAAAAGTTAAAAAGAACTTGCCGGGGGGGGGGGGGGGGCTCACTTTAATGGGAGACATGGCTATGTATAACTAATGCGATCCTGAAAGGGGCTGAGGAAAGTAATATTTTCGTAAATAAGTTTTTAATCGTTTTCTTCATGTAAATAGTGATTTCTTATGTGCTCACACAAGCCACTAATTGATATTGTTATGCAATTGTGTTGTGCTCTTAAATTATTGTCAGTTTAGGTAATACCAGAAAAATGAGACCGAATTTTAGATTCTTTATTATCCAGCATATATTTTTGTGAGAAGGAAATGCTTGAGCGCATATTCAATTGAGGAAAGTTTATGTGAGCAGTTTTAATTTGATTCGCAAAAAAATTGAAAAATGTTGTTAAACGTGGTAATGGTTATTGAGAAACTTGAGAAGACTTGATGTAGAGCCTTGTGGAGACATGGGAACTTGAGATATGAATAAATCTGGAATATCTGATTCTTGACTGTGGCAGCATGAGGTACCAGAATTATTCATAAATGAAAAATAAAACAAGAACCTTGAGGATGTTTCTCTAAGAAAAATATAAGGGAATAAAATGTGAATATAACAACCTTCTCTAAGTTAGTGCCAAATTCTTAATTTGGCATCAATCCTCTCATATTTAGTGCTGAATTCTTGTTTGAGGAAATTATTGACAAGAGCTAACCTAACAATGAAATGGCATGCTCCAAATTCTACTAAACAGGGTGAGAACTGGAGGTCTAGAAGAAAGGGAAAGATAGTATTTTAGCTGTAGTGAATTATATTCAGATCCAATTAAAATAAAGCCAAGAGTGAAACACAACACATAGCCACATGTTTTGATGATTAATGAGATCAGTTATTTGATGCAAAAATATGGTTCGGATGCATACATATGTACAAGGCAGTGTTGTGCAAATATATCAATAAGATATGAAAAGTTTAGTCAATAGTTGGAAAAGTCAAGTCAATAGTTAGTTATCTTTTGTGGCGCATACCAAAGTGATAATGACCTATTAGAAAATATATAGGTCTGATATCATATGACACTCGCCATTGTATGTTATATTACCACTTGCTAGAACACTTCGACTTTCAACTTTAAATGCAATTTAGGAACTGACTCTCCAACGAATCCTTGTTGCTAATTTTCTTTTCTTAATGTAGTCCATAATCACGTCCAGCATGCAGTGCCACAAACACTCAGAAGGTTAACTAAGCCCAAATGGGTGCCAGAACTGCTCATAGTTCCTTCCGTTTGCTTTTATTTATATATTTATTTTAATGTTCTTTGAGAAGCAATGGTTATTCTCTTTACAGATTCGTCTTGACTGTTGGCTGTAACCTTTTTCTTTATTCCTTGTTTGTCTCGGTTTCAGTATCACAATGCCTCACAAGGAAACTGCGGTTGGTCTTTGTCACGAGGTTGATTCAGTTGCTAAGGTAATGGATCACATCTTTTGTGATATAATTTTAAATTGCTTCACCTGGCACTTTTAGTTGCTGCGTGTTCTAGAATCAAACTTGGACGTGATAAAAAAAAGTATTAGTTGCATTAACACTCTTCGTCCATACCTCATCCAACACTTGTAACTTGTATGGTGGTTTATGATCACACAATACCTCTGAGATTGGTAATTGATCATACTAGAATATCAAGTTTCACATTAATGTTGGGTGCTAATAAGCCAGTTAAAGTGTATCGGTGTTGGACGAGACAAGATGAAGTGTCGTATATGTAATAATTTAATTGCATAGAAGACCATGTACACCTCAAACCCTTAAACTGACTAATTAGCATCTGGCATTTATGACTTATAACCAGTCAGCTGGCTTATTAGCACCAAAAAGCCCTGGAATTTGTCAGTTGACCGGGTATATCTCATGGGATCTTGTGCTACTAACCCGAACGAGTATATTATGAGTATGACTGAAAGGTGTTATATGCAATTAACTGAAAAATACATAGCTTCTGGCTTATTTTCCTCTTGATCTATCAGTCTATTGGAGCAGTAAATACTATTATCCGGAGGCCTGATGGAAAACTTGTAGGTTACAACACCGACTATGTTGGTGCGATTTCTGCAATTGAGGATGGAATCAGAGGTACCTTTTTTTGTTTGAGAAATGAAGCGGATAGTATCTGAAATTTTTACTTTTCCATATATAGTTTTTGTATTATCTTTGAACAGGGTTAGAGGGTCATAAGGATGAAACTGCTTCACCTCTGGTTGGTAGACTCTTTGTCGTCATAGGTGCTGGAGGTGCTGGAAAGGCTCTTGCTTTTGGAGCGAAGTATAAGGGTGCGAAAGTTGTGATTGCGAACCGAACCTATGGTACAATTTAGCTATATCCTTTCAATGTTTTATCTTTTGCTAATTGAAACAAATTAGTAGTGTTATTTAAGATCAAGTATCACCGCATATACCAACTTCAGGTAGGGAAAACTTTTGCTAGCGGTCTTCCCGTTTAAGTGCATGTACCCACAAATCAATAACAACATTTCGAGCAAAATGATTGCAGCTGAAATGAAATTTTCCTTGCACTGGCTACTGAAAAATAATGCCGAGGTATATGACTAGCTGTAATAAATAAAACAAAGAATAAGAAACCTTGACTGAGCTCACAAATTTGTCTGCATGCTTTCTAATTTGAAGAATTCGTGGTATGAATTGTGCCTTTGTATAACTTTACACCTTGTGTAAGTTCTCCTTGTTATCCACTAGCATTACTGAACCTTTTCTTTCTAGGTTTTTTAGAGGATTTTATATAGATTGATTGATTAGGGCTGTCTTATTAGATTGTATTATATATATGGATTATGGTTTTCTACTTTTTACTTCGACAAAAAAAGCTTCCTACTTTTCACCAAGCTTCAAAATCTTGGAATTGGTACTGATAGGGACGGTCATTTTTGGGATAGGAATTAGTCATGTTGGATTGATATTATCAGATACTCTAAGAATATCACTGAAATAGTTTTAAAAAACACTGTAAAAGCCAGTATGATTTTTTTTGATATTTTTCCAAGTAATTTATGATGTCAAATAAACTGAGAATCCATTGGTAAATGATAAACCTCATAAATAAACCCACTTGTAAATAAACTTAATACTAAAACCTCATTAATCAATTGGTAACCCCAGTTCCAAGGTATGCAATCTCAGTATAGATCTCGGTATCAGTATCCGGACTTATTTTTTGAATCGGAATCGGCCATCTTGGATCGGTATCTGCCGAGATTTATTCCCATGCTTTTTTACTCAGTACCTTGTTTATTTTCCATGAAACTATGGTACCATTGAGTTTACGTTGAATTCATCTTGCATTTCTGACTGCTAGAACGAGCCAAGGAGCTTGCTGCATTAGTCGGAGGGCAGGCCTTAACACTTGCCGAGTTGGAAAATTTTCATGCAGAGGAGGGCGCAGTTCTTGCAAATACGACATCTATAGGAATGCATCCAAACATTCAGGAGACACCTCTATCCTCTAAGGTTTGGATCATCCTCTGGATACAAAATTAATTTTACCTATAATTAAATAGTCGTGTTCCTTGCAATCTTAATCAAAGGGGAATGTAAAACTATACATCGTCTAGGAAAATGAAAGGCTGATCTGAATTATCGATGCACGTATGGTTAACAAATGATCGTTGCTTGCTTCTATCCCTCGCCTTTCTCTTTGATAGGACTACCTAAGTAGTTTCTCTATGCATTGGCTTTCAATTTCTGGGCTGATCCAATAATCAATGCTCTAGTCATAAAAGGTCATTGTAGTTGCTCACTTTGAAAGGGTGTTGTAATAATTTTTGTCATCTCTACTATCATAGGGCAAACTATTAGGTGTTTGCTATGTCAAAATCCAGTTTGTGCATTCATCTTTTGGAAGCCATATGGTAATCTATTAAGGATGCTCTATGGCTTTTTTTACAAACGTCATTTCATTGGTAAGTTGGGGAAAACAATCTATTTCTCGCATCCTGTAACAGCAACAACATCCCTTTATTCCAAACTTTCTCTTCTAATTCTTCTTTCATTTTTATAAATTTCAGTAGTAGTAGTAATGCTAATTCATATAAATAATTTTTTATTGTTCTTTATTTTGCGCATAAGCCCTTAAAATAACTTTAATATTTTTTATTAGATTAGAATTACAAATTTCCTTTATCAATTCCCATGTTTTCTTGCACGTGCAAAGCACATGCCTATCTATAGTTTCTTTATCATTCAATTTTCCCACAACTTATGATCCAGCTAATTGTAGTTAGACATGTGCCACTGCAGCAAGCTCTCAGCTCTTATGCCGTGGTGTTTGATGCTATTTACAACCCAAAAGTAACAAAACTTATGCATGATGCTGGAGAGTGTGGAGCTGCTCTTGTCAGCGGACTGGAGATGCTGTTGAGGCAGGCAATCAAGCAATTTGAATTGTTCACCAATTCACCGGGTATACATCCACCACAACTATATTATATCTCCCCTCTTTTTTTTTTTTGGCTAAATGACACTAGATCATCATGAGCTTTCATTTGTTTTAATAAATGCCATGCATCTTTTTCTTGAGTGATAAATATACCATGACCTTTGCATGCCAGTTGTATGTAAAGCTGTAAAGCCCGTGTTTTTTTAATGAACTGTTGTTCTGTTGATTATCATATGATTTTCATATATCTAATTTATTTCTAAGTTGTCCTTTGTATTCGATTAAAACACATGTCTCTTCTTTTGTTCTTGTTTTGATAATACAAATGATGGCCTTTTCCCTTATCTACTTAGATATTCCCCTTATTTTGCCTTGGTTTATTGAGGGATTGAAATTGAGAAGATAAAAGCAGAAGAGGACAATAAAAGGAGGGCTGAAGTGTCGAGAGGATGGAAACTCTAAAAAAAAGTTAAGCAGGATAGGTTAGATTATGAATCATACAAAGTGGTAATCCTAAGGCAACTTCCGTCGACGTTTTTTGCCAATTCTGGGGACGACGTCTGCTATTTCAGGGTCCAAAACAGTCGCATGGTATTTTTCTATAATAAATAAAGCTTATGGTATCTAACTATTTTTTGTCATTTTATTTATCTAAGAAACGATGGGTGTTTTTTAGTGTAATTTAGCCCTTTTTTAATTAACACAATTTAGAGTTGCTTAGGTGTCCTTGGAACCTTGTGTATCCAACTGCACCAAAATCCAAAAATAAATTTTTGATTTCAAGTTCTCTTTTGTTTAATATGTACTTGGAACTTGCAATGGAGTTAAATTTCTATTATTGGAACTAGGTAGATATCTAATATAGTTCAGTACAGCCATTGTTGGAATGCCGAATATAGCTGACTGAAACTCCTAACAACAAAATGCATGTTTCTACACGGGGCTGTTTGGTTAGCAGCAAATGTTGCGTGAAGCAAATGTTGCAAATAAAAAGACACAATCCCTTTGTTTGGGTAACTTCAATGTTTGTAATTGGATTTCCTAATGCATACAACCTTTTCGTGTTAGGTAGAACGAAAAACAAGAGGAATGCAACATATGTTGCAAATTTGCCTAGGCAGTGCATTTCATTTTATGTGGCATCCACAGTAATTGATATGCTCACTATTTTCAAAGTTGCAACCAAAATGAATGCAACAAATGTTGCAAAAATTTGTTGCTTTTTGCAACTTCATTACCAACCGAAGTTTGTTGAAAAAGGAAGATTTTGTGCAACAAATGCTGCATGCATACCAAAGAGCCCCCTGGTTAAAAATGTATTTCAACTAAAACAAGGAAATTTAGTTTTAGCTATACATTAGTTAAATTGCTATGTAGTTGGAAGTATTTGGACATGGATTGCATCTACAACTCTAAGCACTGAACACATTCTTATCTTTTGTTTGGGTCTCAGTGTCTCACCAAATTCTTGTTTTTTGTTTGTATCTTCTCTTTGTACAGCTCCTGCAGATTTGATGCGCGACATTTTACTGAATACCACATAGCCAGTTCTATATAGGTAAGTCTGCATCTAATATGAACTGTATCTATGATATATTTCTTATCACCAAATGATTAAATTATCATTTGAAGCTCATAAATCATATACTAATTAAAGTTCGTTCTCTAACTTTATTTTTTCTTTTTTCAAGACAAAATGAAATGTATGGGTATAATGCATTGGGTGGAAAGCATAATGGTTTTTCAACGAGTGAAAGAGCCGGAGAGAGAGAAAAATTGTTGGTGCAGTGTCGAAATCGTTAGACAGAAGGTAAGCCATGATAAAGAATGGGGAAGTAATGTTATGGTATAGAAATATTTTTTTCGGGGTCTTGGTCTAGCGGCAAGTGCCTTGATACAATTATTTGTTGTATGCTGGTCTAATTTATGGCAAAATATTGATCAATTAGGTCATTAAGTTATCTGTTTCTTGTTGGATGCAATATCATCGTGAGCTCTAAGTGTATTAATGTTAGCTGTTAGCAAAATTTCAGAATATTTGAATGAAAAATTTCTTGGTGCAAAGTTGCAGAGTTTTAAAACCGAGGAATAAGGTTTTTAAAGTGAGATTACCACACGGACGATGCATGTTCAACTAATAAGCTGTCCAATTTATTTGATATATAGGATTTTGATTATATATACACAGTATATGTATGCAAGTAGCATTTTCTTGCAGGGCCCACCTTCCTTTTGGATTTTATGCGACGACACCATTAAACTTTAAAAATGCTATAAAATCTCATTAAAGTATGCTTTTGAAGAAAAAATTGAAAAGTATTTAAGTCAAAGGTGTCATATTCGGTGTATTTTGAGTCTATTTAATCCATCTACAAGACATTTCGAGGTTATTCAGTCCAATTATCGTTTGCATGATTACTCAAACTAACGATTTCAGATAACATTAGTAGGTTAGTCGGGTTTTATAGTATTTTTAAAGCTAAATTGCAGGTAAATATTCAAGGTTTCACCGATTTCACAGATAAATGCCAAAATTTCTATGAGTTGCACATAAATACATATCTTTGACTCAAGCATTTTTTTTGAACAAAAGTAACAGTAATGGCAAAATAACCGTTATACCATTTTCATATATCACACGGAGGTCGTTAAGTGCAAACAGAGTAAAAGGTAAAAGGTTGGGTATTTTTCTGCTACTCACATAAACTTTAGATATTTATTTTTCAAAACGGTGAAATCTTAGGTATTTACGTGCAATTTAGCTTATTTTTAAAGTGCAATTTAGCCTATCTTTAAAGTTCGATAGCGAAAACTCTTTAAGTAACATTTTAAATAAAGTTTATCCTTAAAATAATTGTTAATATAATTAATAATTAATTTATTATATTATGAAAATGGCAAAAATGTTTTTTTTTAATGAAATTTAACACCGTTAAGCTGGTTTTATGTAAAAAAAAGAAGCAATGATTGTTTTTTATCAGGGGTCCAAACCCGAGAAGAGTTTTAAGTAAACAACGGTACATAATAATAGAAGATTCAATAAATGAGTGGCTAAAACAAGATCATTTGCTCTTTTGAATTAATCGGCAATGCAAAAAACAGAACTTCATAATAACAGATGCAGTTAAGCTATTAACTCATATCATATCACATTAATTAAAACGGTTATATCACTCTTTCAACCCCTTCTAATAAGCTGACATAAGAAAACATAACAAACATGCTGCTTCTAAATACTAAGATGAAAAACCAGCCAAACTAGCTATTAATTTCTAATTACTTAGCTAACATAAACTTCCGTGTATGCTAACCTAACATAAAACTATATATGGTGTATTGTGGTGCAATGACATCAACAATCAAAAACTAGACATATTATAAAGCCTGGTTACCTGTGGAGCGTTCTTTCCTTGTTACTAGCATGGGCACAGGACAAGTATTCAAAATTTATGTTTTGTCCAGAATTTAGATTCATTTATATCTAGCAAATATTTATTGAACATATTATCCGAGCTGTTAGTGGAAATTGCCGCAGATATTTCGTTGTAAGATAGAGCAAAAATAAAACAGTGGATCTTTACTTAGACAATACAGTGAAGTAATATTCATCCTTAACATTTTACCGGTATAAATTAGTAAAAGCTTAAGTTACTAACTATATGGATAGGTAAAGTATATTTCCTTTTTGTAGACCACGTAATACTTTAATAACAAATTTTCTTTTTTCTCACAATGCAGATAAGAATCAAATGAGAAAAAAATCTAAATATTTGCATTTCTCATGCACTACATAAAAATTAAGTTAGCATATGTGGTAATTTTCCAATCCAATTTCCAATTTAAAACAGTGAAGTTGGTACAAGTTGTAATATGCAAAAAAGGACTCCGAATTCCAACGGATTAAAAAAATTAACCCAAAATTAATTTTTCTACTTCTTAACTTTCCCTTCCTCACTCTTTAATATCAAGCGCTAAAAAGGAATATTGGTTAAATTATAGGAAATACCCTTAACTTTTGCTCTAATAGCATAAAATATCCCTTACATTCTTAAATAAACACTTTGCCTCCTCAACTTTAATTGATTCTCAAAATGCATTTCATTTAAATATTTAATTAAAATATCAAGATGAAGTATATTTTTGATATTACCCCTTAAATTCTATGCCATTTTGATATAGCTACCTACACCCCAAACTTCCTTATTTTCTTAAAATACTCTCCAACACCATGAAATGACGGTTATGTTACACATAAATCGATAAAAAAAATTACACATAAATCGATAAAAAAATGTGGATACCCTCACAGACTTTTCTTATCCCTCACATGCTCTCAAATCCCAAAATAAGATTCGCTTGTCTGGTTGGGTTTCGTTTAAGATTTGATTGATTTATGTTTCTATTTTGTAAGTTTTGATTGCTTTAGATTATTTTAGGTTATGATTTGCATAATGTTAGGTTTCTTTTCACTACTAAAATAGGGGGTTGCCCCTACGGATATTGAAATCCGTAGGGGCAGATTTATGTTGGCCCTACGGATTAAGCCGTAGGGCCAGAGGGTTGCCCCTACGGTCCAAGACGTTCAAGAGTAAAAATATTAAATCTTAATTTTGTGTTTGCCCATACGGAGCCGCAAACCAAGGACCTACGGACAAATCCGTAAGGGCATCTAAATATGGATTTAATAGAAAAGGCATATAATTTTCCTACGCGCCGATTATCCTCTCTCCTCGCTCGTGCCCGCGAAACCTCCCAAATCCCCTTTTCTCGTCGCCGCGTCGCCTACCTCGCCAATCTCGTCGTCGATCTCACCGATCTCGTCGCCGTTCTCTCTCTCTTGTTCTCGATCAGATTTGTGTAGATTTGTGCAGGTCAGGTTCAGGTCAGGTTTTTCTATGACTTTCAAGAGTTTCAACTGATTCTGTAAATTATACCCTTATTGGGTGATACTTTTACCACTTCTCACTGCAGGTGCGCTCTCTAATTGACTAAAAGGGTTTTCTGTTGCCTTCTTTGGCTTTATAGAAGTCTTTTGATGGGGGTCATCTGAAATCTGAGTATGATGCTTGATCAGAATTTTCACTTTCTTTTTTTGTATATTCAAAGTCCTATTCCTTTCAAGAATTTATGAGAATATTAGATGATTTCTTATAGGAGTTCCAAGGTTTCTTATAGGAGTTTCAAGGATTTCTTATAGGAGAATATGCAGGACTAGATTTGATGACGATGACGGGAGCAGCGAGGGGTGGCAGGAGCTCCAGTCGCGGCACCGGCAGAGGCAGAGGCAAAGGCAGAGCGGTTCTGCTGCCCGGAGAGCTGCGTAGGGAGCTTCAGAGGGCCGGTCTTGCACCCAGATCGGAGACCCCTTCGGATGCCTCCTTCCGTGTGGACTTTGCCACACCTCCAGGTATATTACACGCATATCCATTTTGAATGTAATATTATAGATATTCATGCCTGTTTATGTCAAAATTACTTATATTGTCAATATTTGATTGTCTAGTTGTTGGTGATGCGTCCATGTCAGGGACAGAGGCCACTCCCGCTCCTCCATGTATGTTTATATATCATATAGTGCATGTATATTGATTTAGAATGCTATATCATAAATATACACACATTCCTTTTGCTCTTACTTAGATAGTAATTTTTATTATTGTCTAGTTGTAGGTGGTGACACCACCGCACCTGCGGATATGTTTATATATCCTATAGTGCATGCATATTGATTTAGAATGTTATATTATTGATCTACACATTCTTTTGCAATTACTTATATAATCTATTTTTAATTGTCTAATTATAGGTGGTGCGTCCACATCTGATACCGGCTGTTCCTCACCGGAAGAACTATCGTCCCGCTCGTGCTGCTGCCCGGGCCCAGGCTCGTGCTTTAGTCACCGGAAGTATATATCACACTTCAATTTTCGTTTAACCTTGATTTCTTAATACAACTTTGTCTTAATATTGATTGTCTTGATATTTCTTGCAGACGCAGGGCTAAAGGCCGACTGCTACTCCCTGTGGATGGTGACCCCCGAGGCAGAGAGAGCGGCCCTCCTATCTACTCCGGCCTTTGCGAGAGTCGACGTAGATACATGACCTCTATTGTGCGAATATTTTGACTCTCAACGCAAACATGTATGTATTTTAAATGTAATTCATTGTTTAGGATATAATTTATTTTTTTGTGTTCCTTAATTAGAAAACTAAATGTGAATGCGTTGTGCAGAAACATGCCGCTCAAAATATAGAGAATAGGAAGTCGGCGAAGAGGGGTCACCCCACTTACACAGGTGGCTCGAGAAATATTACTCGAGCCATGGAGTTATCGGTAAATTACAATAGACCGGCCTTTGTGATATAATACAATATTAAGAGTTATTTTCTAATATATCTAATATTAAGAGTAATTTTCTAATATTGCAGACAACTCAGACCCCGACGCAAGGTGGTACACCGAGCGTGCCGTCCGCATATCTTGCCGTCCACGGCAGCTCGACAGATCCCGCCATGGGCGAACTTCGATATCCCGACGTCGCTACCCAGGAGTATTGCGTAAGTATTAATATTTATTCAACCCATATTTGAAATTTTAGTTTTGGAAGGTTCAAATTTAAATTTTATACTTATACTTTACTGCTTAATACGGGTGTAGGAGCGGGTGGTTGAGCAGGCCGAGGCCTCGAGAATCGATTTTACCGGACAGAGCGATCCGAGGCTGCTGACCCCAGTCCTGGACGCCGCACACGGAGGGCACCACGGAGGTTGGGAGAGAGGCCGAGGACTGGGCCCTAGCAGGGCCCATATGAGGTTGGACTCCACCCCGGCGGTTACTTCCTCCGTCTCCAGTGAGCGATGTGTCCAGCAGGAACTGGAGAGCTTGAAGGCCACCGTTTAGGAGTTGAAGGAGATGCTGGTATGTATACTACTTGATAGTAAAATATCATGTCATATTATAGATATCAACATATCCAATATTAGTACATAGCCTGAGCTTATTTGGTTGTAGCCTTAGGTTTGATTAATCATATATACATATCTAATTAAAATAAACTACGGTTTTCCAAACTAGATATCCAAATGGGGTTTCGAAATAACTTGATAATGATACGAATTTGAATAATACACAGTTCTTACACGCTTATTACACACGTTGGGTCCATACGCGACGGGGTACATCGGCCGAGCCTCCACATGCATCTCCTTCGGCTGCGGCTTCGTAAGCCACTACATTGGCTGCGATCCGCAGACAGCTCCTACAGCTCCACCGCCCGCTCAGACTCCCGCAGCCGCGGCTCCGCAAGCCACTATCTCGACGGCGGCTGCACAAACCATATCGCCAGCTCCACAGCCCGCTCAGACTCCCGCACGCGCCGAATTGCATGATTTATTGACCGAGGAGCAGGCGCGCCAAATTCTAGCGTTTATCAGAGGTGGAGCTGGACCGAGCTAGGGTAGCTTTTTGATTCTTATTTTTTGAAACATATATTTATTTATATGATACATATTGTAATACATTTTGGACGATATTGATATTGGTGTTCCTACGGTGTTTATATTTATATCATATTCTGTTTTTTGGTTTCTTTTGTATATTATATGCGTGAGATGTGATTAATACTGCGATATATGTTGTGTGATGATTAATTTTATATTCGATTGATGTATATATTATTGTGCACAGGGCGAGAAAAAAATAGGCAGCCCTTTTTAAAAAAAAACTGATAATATGTACCTACGGATTAATCCATAGGTACATATATTGACCCTACGGTTGAATCCGTAGGGACAAAATATCAGAATAATTAATATTTTCTCCTGTGATCTCAGTATCAGGGGGTTGGGATTGCCCTTACGGATATATCCGTAGGGGCAAACAAATGCCCCTACGAAGTTATCCGTAGGGGAAAAATATCATGAATCCTGATATTTTGCCCCCCTACGAAGTTATCCGTAGGGGAAAAATATCATGAATCCTGATATTTTGCCCCTACGGATATGTACCTACGCATGTATCCGTAGGGGCTATTACTTGGCCTTACGGATTCATCCGTAGGTACAAGTAATCTATTTTAAAAAACCGTAAATAAAATAATTTTTTTCCCCGTTACGGCCTAAGCTGTAGGGGAAACGGTACCTACACATAACTCCGTAGGGGCAATTTTTAGTTCGTAGGGGCATATTCAGGGCTTCGACTTGCTCCTACGGCGTTTGTACCTACAGGGTATTGGTTTGCCCGTACGGATAAATCCGTAGGGGCATTGGTTTGCCCGTACGGATAAATCCGTAGGGGCAACCGTTATTTGTAGTAGTGTTTGGGTTAGAATTTACTAAAATTTGGATTATTTTATTGTAGGGTTTCTTTCTATTAAATAAAATTAAGGTTTTTTGATTTGTGGGTAAATAGAGGAGGAGAGGAAGAAAGAAGAAAAAAAAAGTTTTTGAGAACAAAGAGTAATATAAGAGAATTAAAATGAACGAGACGAAGAGATGAAAAGAAAGAAGATGAAGATAGGGTTTTATTGGGTTGTGATGATGGGAGTAAAGATTGTATTTGATAAATAAATTATATTTAAAAAGAAACTTAATGGACACTTAAGCACCAATTTGGGGGGTATTTAAAAATTTAAAGAATTTTAGAATGTGTGGGTGTAGGGTGTTTTTCGTCACCCCATTGAGATGGGAATACGCGCGCGCTTGTCAGGCGTACTACAGATTCCCCCTACCTAGGGTAGACGGGGGTTTAATGATTGTGGGGATCTGAATCTCCGGCAGCCGCAGACTAAACTGCCGTTAATTACCCATCGCCTTTAGAGCGAGAGAACCTCCGATTGACGGGTTAAACTGGTCATGCGAACTCAATGTGCGGTGTACGTGTATTATGTTTTGAAAGGGGGGTTTTGGATATGTCGGGAGCTACGCGGAGTTTTTACGGGGGTCCCGCTACCCGGATAGCGGGCCGGGGGTCAAGGGGGCTAGCAGCCCCCTTGCGGGATGCGGGGCAGCGTCCCGTTAGAAATTTTTTTCTAACAGGGACAGTGTCGTGGAGTACGTGTGTGTGCAAATACGTATACATATGTATATGTATATGTATATGTATATGTATATGTATGTACATAAAATGAGGGGGAAAAGGCATCCAAGGGATGCGTGGGGCCAGCGCCTTGAGCGCTGTGCGCTTAGGTGCTGTGCGCTCAGGCGCAAGCGCGCCATGTGGGCTCTTTGCGCATGAGCGCTGGGCGCCGGAGCGCAAGCGCGCCACGTGTCGGCACGTGGGCACTGGGCGCTCGGGCGCAGTCCGTTGGAGCGCAAGCGCGCCACGTGTCGAGCGCAATGCGCGCCATGTGTCGGCACGTGGACGCTTTGCGCTCGAGCATTAGCGCGCCACGTGTCGGCACGTGGACGCTCGGCGCTTGAGCGCTTGGGCGCCGGCGAGGAAAAGAGGGCTTTTAGCCCCAGAAACTCTCGAAAGAGAAATTAAAGTGGAGTTAAACTCCTGAGATGTTTTGGGGTTGATAAAAGGGGGTTTTCTTCTTCCTCCTCTGTTGACAGGATCTTGAAGATCAAGAGATGTGAGATGTTAAAGATCTCTTCTTTTTGAGATCTGATGGTAGATCCAAGTTCCTCTTCGTGGGTTTTGTGGTGAAAAACTATTTAGTTTTGGAAAAGGAAAAGTAAAACTCTCGATTTAATTCAAAAGGAAGAAGAAGGTTTGAAACCTTCAGAAAAGGGAAAGATGTACAAACCCTAGGTTTTTGAGAGAATGAAAAGTATTATTTTTTATTCATCATCATGTTGCTTTATATAGGCTTACATATTTACATATAGCCCCTTGTGCTTTGCAAAATGGCATTTTAGCCATCCCATGGCTCATATGCCATTTCTTTTTGCACATAAGCCATGGGCTTACAAAAATTTGGCTTTATGCCCATTCATGCATAAAAAATTACATAAAAATTATTTATTACATGATTTTGTTGTTGGCGTGGGGAGGCATGGCCGTGGGCTTGGCTTGGGCATGGGCCCGCTTGACCTGGGCTTGGGTCCACCTGGCTTAGGGTTGACCTTGACTTTGACTCGGTCAACCGGGGTGCAAATTTTGACCCAACAAAGTGCCCCCATCAATAAATGCACACCACATATATGGGTTGTGTGCATGAAATTGAGGAATCTTCTTTCATGTGGAGGCGACTTACTTTGGTTCCCACTTTTTGGGATGCACTGCCCTTTTTACGATATGGACGGTCGATGCTTGACGCGTCTTCGAGACGGAGTGTCCGTGGTAGACGTTTCCCTGGCCCGAAGTGATTTAGTAGACGTGCCCCCGGCACGGAGTATCGCTGGTCGACGTTTCCCCGAGGCGGAGTGTCTGTAGTCGACATGGCCCCGGCACGGAGTGTCTGCTTGACGTTTCCCCGAGGCGGAGTGTCGGCTAGTTGACGTATCCCTGAGACGGAGTGTCTGTTTGACGTTCCGTCGAGACGGAGTGTCAGTGGTCGACGTTTCCCCGAAGCGGAGTGTCGACTGGTTGACGTGTCCCTGGCACGGAGTGTCTGCTTGACGTTTTCCCGGCACGGAGTGTCGCTGTTGGATGTTTCCCTGGTACGGAGTGTCGCTGGTCGACGTTTCCCCGAAGCGGAGTGTCGGCTGGTTGACGTGTCCCCGACACGGAGTGTCGGCTGGCTGACGTGTCCCCGAGACGGAGTGTCTGCTGGCTGACGTGTCCCCGGCACAGAGTGTCTGCTGTTGGACGTTTCCCCGAGACGGAGTGTCTGTGTTGGACGTTTCCCCGAGACGAAGTGTATGCTTGACGTTTACCCATTACGGAGTGTCTGCTGTCGATGTGCCCCCGACGCGGAGTGTCTGCTTGACCTTTCCCCGAGGCAGAGTATCGGCTGGATGACGTATCCCCGAGATGGAGTGTCTATTGTCGATGTGCTCCCGGCATGGAGTGTCTGCTTGACGTTTCCCCGAGGCGGAGTATCGGCTGGTTGACGTGTCCCCGAGACAGAGTATCGGCTGGTTGACGTGTCCCCGAGACAGAGTGTCTGTTGTCCGACGAAAAGGTCGATGTTAGAATTGGTTGGTTTGATTTTTTTGATTCGAGTTGACTTCAGCATCGCTACACTGGAATATGGTACCGGGAGCGAATCATCATATGTCTTTGAGAGGATTTGGGGATTGTTTTTTTTTTTGTTTGGCATCTGCATTGCTGCACTGGAATAATGCCAGGAGCAACTCATCATTTGCCCCAGAAGGATTTGGGAATTGGTGGCTTAGGAGACAGGTTTAGATCCCTATCACCTAAGGCTTTTCAATTTTATGGGCCGTGAGGGTCCCATAAAAGCATTTTCTCCCTACGGGTTGTAAGGATCCCGTAGGTGTATTTTCTCCCTGGAAGTCGTGATGACTCCTAAGTGTGTGGCTCCTTTGTGAGTCGTAGGGATCTCACGCGGGAATCTTCTCCTCACAAAGTCGAGAGGACTTTGCGAGTGCATTTCATCTCTTTTTCACGAGTTTGCGCCCTTTCGGGTTTTCACAAACTCGCCGGCAGTCCTGCTGTTTTTACTCACGGAGCCCTTTCGGGTTTTCATCCGTGCCCCTTTGCTTGTGGACATACCTTTTTTTTCTTTGTTTTTTTATTATTATTATTTTTGGTGGGACTTTGAATGCGGTCTCACCGGTAGGACTTGGGAGAGATTGGGATCGTTTTACGCCCGTGGATTGTATACGGTTTTGCAGGATGTATGATCTTAGACCGTAGGGCCGGAAAAAATTTTGGGACTTTGTTGGCGTCTGCATCGCTGCACTGGAATATGGTACCATGAGCGACTCATCATTCGCCGTTGGGGTATAGAATTTGGAATTTGGTTGGCGTCTGCATCGCTACACTGGAATATGGTAACAGAAGCGACTCATCATTCGCCACTTGGGGGTTGGATTTGGAATTTGGTTGGCGTCTGCATCGCTATACTGGAATATGGTACCAGGAGCGACTCATCATTCACCATTGGGATTTGGAATTTGGGTGGCGTCTGCATCGCTGCACTGGAATATGGTACCAGGAGCGACTTAAGTTTTTTTTTTTTGTTTTTTTTTGTTTGTATATATTTTCTTTGTTTTACCGCGATTGCTCTATCATTTCAGCTTTTCTTATCGCGAAGGCCGCGATTGCCCTATCATTTCGGCTTTATTTTTCATCTTTATTTTACTCGCTGATTTTTATTGCGAGTTGCCCCATCATTTCGTCTTTTCTTTATTTTTCTTTTATTTTTCTTTTATTTACATTTTTTTTATTTATACATTTTTTTTACATTCCCAGTTTAACGACTTATAGGTCGATTATTCCCAGTTTAGTGACATGGTGGTCAATTGTTCCCAGTTTAATGACGTGGTGGTCGATTGTTCTCAGAAAAAGGCAGATGTCTGAGAGAATCAGTTTGACGAAGAACTTCGATCTCCGTTTGTATGAAATTGGCGGTCGCAGCTGGACTGTTTGTTAACACGTCAGGGGACAATGATATTTCTCCTGCCTTATATTGTTTCTCGACCCAATCCTTGAAGATGCAACAGTCTTCAATAGTATGCCCCAGCACTCGGTGGTATGGGCAAAAATTAGGATGATCAGTCCTGTTCGCTTCACTTAGCCTTTTTGGTTCTGGTAGCCGCAGGCCATTCTTCAGAGCATCTTTAAAAATTTTGTGGACCTTGTCCTTTCGGAATGAGTAGACCTTATTTCTTCTTTCTTCCAAAGTTGGCTCTCAAGACTGGTCAGTTTTTACTCCGCCCGCTCTCTGCTTATTTAGAGAATCGGTGCTGTTAGAACTTCCATCTTTTCGTTTGTCGTCCCTCCAAGATTTCAGTCTGTTTGTGAACTGAAGATCCTGAGCGGACTCGGACTTTGAACGTTCCAATGTTTGAACCTTTTTGGTCAGCTCTTGGAATGTTTTGAGACCCGCGGTACATAGAAACGGGGCCATCCAGTTGTTGAGATTTTTGACAAGGAGGCTGACAGATTGGTCTTGCTCTATCGGTGGTTCACATTTGACGGAGAGATTGCGCCATCGGGTTATAAAATCTGTACTGCTTTCGTTGTTCTTGGGCTTGGTCCTTATGAGCTCGGCAATGGTAATCTTATCGCTGACGCTCATGAACCTTTGTCGAAACAAAGATTCCATTTGGACGAAAGTAGTAACGGAGCCATCCGGTATGCTCGCGTACCAGTCGAAAGCAATATCGGTCAAGCTATTAACGAACCGACGGAGGAGCAGCACATCATTGCCCCCAGTATTCCCGCATGAGGCTTTGAAGTGGGCGATGTGCTGATTCGCATTTCCCGTCCCATCAAATCTTCCAAATTTAGGGATGACATAGCCGCTAGGAAATTCTACCAGTTCATACTGAGCAGGATATGGTCTCCCACTGCTGTTGGTATCTTTTTGCGCTTCGGCTTCGGCTACCAAAGTTTTGACTTTGTTGGCAACCAAATCCATGATTTGATATTGAGTTAGCGGGCTACTGTCATCGGTAGCCAAGACATTTGCCGAGATAGGATGCGACTGGTCTTCATGCGGTCCGCCCACTTTTGGACTTGAGGGAATAGGCGTCGGCTGCTTTGGGGCACCATTTCCCGGTTCACGAGCAGAGCCCTGCGTTTGATTGGGCGGCTGAGAGGAAAGTTGGGCTGTGAGCTGTAAGACGATGTTTGTCAAGTCGTCAATTTTTGAGTAAAGCTTAGCCATCTCCTTGTATTTGCTTCTGAGCTGTTTTCGGAGTTCTTGGAGAAGTTGCTGCTCTGCGTTCTTGGGACGGAAAATTGGCCCATCTTCGCTTTCCGAGCCCGACTCCTTATGAACTGAAGGGTCTCTCCGCCTATCATCTTCGCCGAGAAGGTTTTCATCACCCGGCGGGGGCGGCTGTTCTTGGGAAGCAGCAACCACATTCAAGCCAGATTGGATTTGAGACGTGGTGGCCCCGTCATTGCTCTTGCTGCGCGTGCCCACCATGTAGACAGTGTGGACAACATACCCAGCCATTTCCCCATTTTCGGCGGGGTAACCCTATTCTTCGAACCTCATGAGGTTCAGCCTAGCAGGAGCCCTAGCCCTTTTGTTGGCGCTTCTGCCTCAGCTTCTCTGCCTTGAGCGCTTGGCAGGCTTCTGCTCTCCGGGAAGCCGCCATAGGCCGAGTGATGGGGAGGCTTGAGAAGACATCCGCCCACGTGTCCGTCGAAGGCATCGCCTGGGCTTGCCCGTGACGTCTGGCAACCTCTTCTGTTCTGACGGCTTTGCCCCCAGCTGGGCCCATGGAAAGCAGTTCAGACACCGATTTGTGTTTGGATTGGGGCGCCTTCGAGACCACCACATTTGGTCTCTTGCCTTTCGAGGCCGGTTTGTTGGTTACCGGAGCTTGAGGTGTAGGGATGGCATTGGCTGAGACAAACAGAATAGACCCAAATTGTAGCAGCGGTTCTTCCCGCTGTCGTCCGAGACTTGCCGGGAGGACCGTCCTGGAGTCTATCTTCATTGTGTAGGAGACGGGAGCCGTGTTAAAAGCTGAGCTGATCCTTAGAGACATGGTCGAAAAGTGATTGCTTGGAAAACCTGCAAGAAAGAGCATTATTTTAGTATAAATATAGATATGTATATTGATTGAGTTCGCATGAACGTTTAACCCGAAATATGGGAGGAGAGATTGTCCCACCGGGCGTGCCAAAATCTGTAAGGTGTTTTTCATCACCCCATTGAGATGGGAATACGCGCGCGCTTGTCAGGCGTACTACAGATTCCCCCTGCCTAGGGTAGGCGGGGGTTTAATGATTATGGGGATCTGAATCTCCGGCAGCCGCGGACTAAACTGCCGTTAATTACCCATCGCCTTTAGAGCGAGAGAATCTCCGATTGACGGGTTAAACTGGTCATGCGAACTCAATGTGCGGTGTACGTGTATTGTGTTTTGAAAGGGGGTTTTGGATATGTCGGGAGCCACGCAGAGCTAGCAGCCCCCTTGCGGGGTGCGGGGCAGCGCTCCGTTAGAAATTTTTTTCTAACAGGGACAGTGTCGTGGAGTACGTGTGTGTCAAATATGTATACATATGTATATGTATATGTATGCACATAAAAAGAGGGGGAAAAGGCATCCAAGGGATGCGTGTGGCCAGCGCCTTGAGAGCTGTGCGCTCAGATGCTGTGCGCTCAGGCGCAAGCGCGCCACGTGTCGGCACGTGCGCGCTTTGCGCATGAGCGTTGGGCGCCGGAGAGCAAGCGCGCCACGTGTCGGCACGTGGGCGCTTTGCGCTCGAGCGCAAGGCACCGGAGCGCAAGCGCGCCACGTGTCGGCACGTGGCAGCTTTGCGCTCGGGCGCAGTGCGCCGGAGCGCAAGCGCGCCACGTGTCGGCACGTGGCAGCTTTGCGCTCGAGCGCAGGGCGCTGGAGCGCAAATGCGCCACGTGTCGAGCGCAAAGCGCGCCACGTGTCGGCACGTGAGCGCTTTGCGCTCGAGCGCTAGCGCGCCACGTGTCGGCATGTGGGCGCTCGGCGCTTGAGCGCTTGGGCGCCGGCGAGGAAAAGAGGGCTTTTAGTCCCAGAAACTCTCGAAAGAGAAATTAGAGTAGAGTTAAACTCCTGAGATGTTTTGGGGTTGATAAAAGGGGTTTTTCTTCTTCCTCCTCTGTTGACAGGATCTTGAAAATCAAGAGATGTGAGATGTTAAAGATCTCTTCTTTTTGAGATCCGATGGTAGATCCAAGTTTCTCTTCGTGGGTTTTGTGGTGAAAAACTATTTAGTTTTGGAAAAGGAAGAGTAAAACTCTCGATTTAATTCAAAAGGAAGAAGAAGGGTTGAAACCTTCAGAAAAGGGAAAGATGTACAAACCCTAGATTTTTGAGAGAATGAAAAGTGTTATTTTTTATTCATCATCATGTTGCCTTATATAGGCTTACATATTTATATATAGCCCCTTGGGCCTTGCAAAATGGCATTTTAGCCATCCCATGGCTCATGTGCCATTTCTTTTTGCACATAAGCTATGGGCTTATAAAAATTTGGCTTTATGCCTATTCATGCATAAAAAATTACATAAAAATTATTTATTATATGATTTTGTTGTTGGCGTGGGGAGGCGTGGCCGCGGGCTTGGCTTGGGCATGGGACCGCTTCACCTGGGTTTGGGCCCACCTGGCTTGGGGTTGACCTTGACTTTGACTCGGTCAACCGGGATGCAAATTTTGACCTAACAGTGGGCAATAACCAAAAATATTGGAGGGTATATCAAATTAGCATATAATTCTATGACTATACCGAAAGAACCTGTATATGAATTAAAAAAAATAGAAAAATATTTTTTAATTAAATATTTATATAAAAGGCATTTAAGGAATCAATTAAAGTTGAGGGGATAAAATGGTCTTAATCCTTATTGTTTATTAATCAAGAAGAAGTATAGGACTTTTATATAAAAAAAAACTTATTTATAAAAATGCATATGCTTCCATATTTTTAGAAGTACATTTCCGCAACACGTGAAATAACTATAGAAAATCTAAACGTTTTCATAGAGCTTATACAAAGTCCTTTTCAGTCTTAGGGTACAGAGGAATCAATCATAAATCCACTGGGAGCTGTTGCAACTCTAGACAAATTATAATATGTAAATTTTTGCATGGATGACATACCTATATAAATAAACAGTTGTCTTAAAGACACATTAAAGATAAAATTAAAATCTTGGAAAAAAACTCATAGCTGCCAAATTTATTTCTGTAATCATAATGGTTGTTATTTTTCCGTTAGGCAGAAAGACGGGGTAGATAATAACTAAGATGTATACCGAAGAATAGGCAATAGGAGCTAATTGTAATTTTTTAGAACAAGTAAAAAGCAGATTCTGTCTTATCATCATCTCCAAACTAAATGTGGATAAATAATAGTGAACATGGGTTAATAACAAATTGTCAAAAACATATAGGGGGTGATGGGGCTCCTTTTCGGGCCTCCGTCAGATGTTGTCTTCCGTTGATCTCGCAGTGGACTTAGTTGATTATCTTCCTTCGCGTGTGGGTCTCAATGGGTTTTTGGAGGAAGAGGTGAGGTGAGGGAGTGGCTGCCGATTACTTGCAAAGAAGTCCCGGGGTGGTTTGGTACCACCAAGGACCCTCCGACGCTCAAGTTAGTGATGAGATCCGAGCAGAGTAACGGCATAAAAGTGTAAAGGATCGCTTACTTGACCCCTCTGTGATGGGGGTTTATATAGCGGTGGCAGCACGCAGCAGCAGGCGCGAGAATCTCGCCGGCAGTTACGCTCCCGACGTCACGCCCGCGTAAAGAGCGGATCGCCCATCAATGGGGATCGTGATGGCGTGGAACGTGGGACGTTGCTGGAGGAGAATCTGCACGTGGCAAGATTTGCGGAGCGGCTGTTACGCCTGTGAGTGGTGGAGTTGGTCGGTCAGAAGGGCCAAGGAAGATAGCCTCGGCCATGGAGCTCAGAGACGAGCAAGAGGGCCGAGGAGTCTTGATCCTGTGGCAGCTCGGGACGAGCTGAGGAGCCGAGGAGGCCAATTTGCAGGGGGCCCCAAGGAGGGCCAGCTTGTGCTTGCAGGTCGGGTACAAGGGTGGCCTGGTCGGCCTCCGTGGGCCCTTTCTTCTGGGTCTTGGGACATGTCATCTGCCACGTGTCCTTTGCTAATATTGAGCATCATCATTAGCCCCCACTCTTGTCCCGACCAGCTAGCGGGTCGGGTCAGGAGTGGACTGTCGGGCCGCCCGGGGTAAGCTCCCTCCTAAGGTTTTGTCGGGACACGTCCCCGGGCTGTTAGCTGTCTTTTCTGCTAGCGAATTAGGGTGAGATCTCTGCATTTAAGGAAGGTGTGCCGGTTCGTGCATCCTGCCACTGAAGCGACAGTCCATGTGTCAAGCGTCGGTTGGCCGACGCGACGTGTGCAGACCTGTGGCGTCTGATGGGGCGTGGTCCAGTGCGGGGACGACAAGTGGAGCAATCGGTCGTCGAGTTGATTACTTGCCAAGTGTGCCAAGCGCTGCTGAGAAGGAGGCATCTCCATGGCCCCGGAGTCGAGGGGGGATTACTCAGACTTGGATAGACATGATGTCTCTTGTTGGGGCTTTGGATCCGCTGCATGTGATGGGCTCAGTGGCCTTGTTATGAGGGCTACAAACCCGCAGCGTTTGTTAAGCAGCTGGATGCCTGTTGGGGATGACCGAGCAGGGAAGCTGCTCGGTTGATCTTGGCGAGGGCCTTGATCCCTGGCGTTACGAGTAGGGAAGCTACCGGCCAGGGATGGCCGAGTCTGGGAAGGCTTTCTGATTCTTGGCGTTGCGGTAGGGAAGCTACCGGCCGGGGATAGCCGAGCAGGGAAGCTGCTCGGCTGCCTTTAAGGAGGACTTTGATCCTTAGCGTTGGAGGGGCCGCAGGAGGCCTGCCAAGGATAACCGGGCAGTGAAGCTGCGCGGTTGCCCCATGGCGAGGTTTTTGATCTCTGGCGTCGTGGGTAGGCAACCGCCAGCCTGGGATGACCGAGTGGGGTAGCCGCTCAGGTGCCTCTTGCGAGGCTTTTGATCCTTGTCTTTGCTGGGTAGGAAGCTACCCGCCGGGATGCGACGAGTAGGAAGGGGCTCGGCGGCCTCGCGAAGAGGGCTTCAGATCCTCAGCGTCTGATGGGCAGGAGGACGCCTACTGGGGATGCGCCGAGCAAGAAGGTACTCGGCGGCCTCGCGATGAGGGCTTCAGACCATCAGAGTCTGATGGGCAGGAGGATGCCCGCTGGGGATGCGCCGAGCAGGAAGGAACTCTGCGGCCTCGCGATGAGGGCTTCAGACCATCAGCGTCTGATGGCCAGAGGATGCCCGCTGGGGATGCGCCGAGCAGGAAGGAACTCGGCGGCCTCACGATGAGGGCTTTGATCCTCAGCATCTGATGGGCAGGAGGATGCCCGCTGGGGATGCGTCGAGCGGGAAGGAACTCGGCGGCCTCACGATGAGGGCTTGAGATCCTCAGCATCTGACGGGCAGGAGGATGCCTGCTGGGGATGCGCCAAGCAGGGAGGAACTCGGCGGCCTCATGATGGAGGCTTTAGACCATCAGCGTTTGATGGGCAGGAGGATGCCCGCTGGGGATGCGCCGAGCAGGAAGGAACTCGGTGGCCTCGCGATGAGGGCTTCAGACCATCAGCGTTTGATGGGCAGAGGATGCCCGGTGGGGATGCGCCGAGCAGGAAGGAACTCGGCGGCCTCACGATGAGGTCTTGAGATCCTCAGTATCTGATGGGTAGGAGGATGCCCGCTGGGGATGCGCCGAGCAGGGAGGAACTCGGCGGCCTCACTATGAGGGCTTCAGACCATCAGCGTCTGATGGGCAGGAGGATGCCCGCTGGGGATGCGCCGAGCAGGAAGGAACACGACGGCCTCGCGATGAGGGCTTCAGACCATCAATGTCTGATGGGCAGAGGATGCCCGCTGGGGATGGGCCGAGCAGGAAGGAACTGATCCCTGACGTCGCGGTAGGGAAGCTACCCGCCAGGGATAGCCGAGTGAGGGATCCTCGGGCTCGACTGCCTCTGGGAGGACTTTCTGATCCCTGGCGTTGTGGTAGGGAAGCTACCCGCCAGGGATTGCCGAGCGAGGGATCCTCGAGCTCGACTGTCTCTGGGAGGACTTTTGATCCTTCAGGACGGGGACCGAGCAGGGTTACTGCCCAGTGCCTCTTGGCGAGGACTTTGATCCCTGTCGGTTGTGGTAGAAAGCTACCAGCCGGGGATAGCCGAGCAAGGACTCGACTGTTTCTGGGAGGACTTTGGTCCTTGGCGCGGGAAGAGCTATATGGCTGTAAGAAGCCTATCAAGGACCCTTGGCTGGGCAGGGTTATTGCCCGGTGCCTCTTGGCGAGGGCTTTTGTCCTGAAGGATAGCCGAGCGAGAGATCCTCGGGCTCGACTACCTCTGGGAGGGCTTTCTGATCCCTGGCGTTGCGGTAGGGAAGCTACCCGCCAGGGATAGCCGAGCGAGGGATCCTCGGACTCGACTGCCTCTGAGAAGGCTTTCTGATCCTCGACGTTGCGGTAGAGAAGCTACCCGCCAGAGATAGCCGAGCGAGGGATCCTCGGGCTCGACTGTCTCTGGGAGGACTTTCTGATCCCTGGCGTTGCGGTAGGGAAGCTACCCGTCAGGGATAGCCGAGCAGGGTTGTTGCTGGGCTGCCTCTTAGTGAGGGCTTAGATCTTTAGCGGTGGAAGGGCCGTAGGAGGCCCGCTAAGGATAACCGGGCAGTGAAGCTGCGCGGTTGCCTTAGCCCCCCATTCTCGTTCCGATTTATTTTGTAGGTCGGGTCGAGAGTGGGCTGCTTGATTCTCTTTGTGTGGCTTGGCGCTGGTAATTCCTTGTGGTGGATTGTCCGGGGACGGCACGGCGTTCTTGTTGTCGCGCTTTGAGTACGAGTTTATTCGGCGGGTCTTGGCGCGGAGCCGTGGGGCGCCCAGCGGGCCTCGGAGAGTATCGGCCTGTGAGACCTGCCGGTGGTCAGCCATGCCAATGAGGGCAGATTCTCCTAGAGGCGGAGGAGCGGTGATCTGGGGTCATGTAGCCGGTCTATTCGGCCGGCGAGGGCGTTGATTACGGTCGCCGGAGGAGGTTCATCCGCGCCTCCGACGAGGGGGAGGCGGCGGCTGGTATCTGGATCTTCAGGATGATCGCTTGCCATGTGGATGGAGATCGGAAAGCCAACTTTGTATTTTGTGGAGTTTTTCCCACAGACGGCGCCAACTGATGGGGCTCCTTTTCGGGCCTCCGTCAGATGTTGTCTTCCGTTGATCTCGCAGTGGACTTAGTTGATTATCTTCCTTCGCGTGTGGGTCTCAATGGGTTTTTGGAGGAAGAGGTGAGGTGAGGGAGTGGCTGCCGATTACCTGCAAAGAAGTCCCGGGGTGATTTGGTACCACCAAGGACCCTCCGACGCTCAAGTTAGTGATGAGATTCGAGCAGAGTAACGGCATAAAAGTGTAAAGGATCGCTTACTTGACCCCTCTGTGAAGGAGGTTTATATAGCGGTGGCAGCACGCAACAGCAGGCGCGAGAATCTCGCCGGCAGTTACGCTCCCGATGTCACGCCCGCGTAAAGAGCGGATCGCCCATCAATGGGGATCGTGATGGCGTGGAACGTGGGGCGTTGCTGGAGGAGAATCTGCGCGTGGCGAGATTTGCGGAGCGGCTGTTACGCCTGTGAGTGGTGCAGTTGGTCGGTCGGAGGGGCCGAGGAAGACAGCCTCGGCTGTGGAGCTCGGAGACGAGCAAGAGGGCCAAGGAGTCTTGGTCCTGTGGCAGCTCGGGACGAGCCGAGGAGCCGAGGAGGCCAATTTGCAGGGGGGGCCCAAGAAGGGTCAGCTTATGCGTGCAGGTCGGGTATAAGGGTGGCCTGGTCAGTCTCTGTGGGCCCTTTCTTTTGGGTCTTGGGACATGTCATTTACCACGTGTCCTTTGCTAATATTGAGCATCATCAGGGGGCATATCAATTTTTTTTAGCAAAGCTACAGGATAACAAATCAAAGCTAGATGAGAGAATATACTTTTATATATAATATTAAAGATTGTTAACAAATTTCTTTGTTAGACTACGTACATGTCAAACTCATGTTGTTTATTGGATGTTTAACTAAACAGCTCCCACATAATTAACTCATTAGTGCTTTTTTGCATTTATCCAACTTCCAAACTATCAAAATCAGCTATTTTTTAACCGTACTTATTGATCTTTTTGAGTTGAACTGACTTATTGATCTTTTTGAGTTGAATTGTACTATACATTATTTATTTTAGGATACCATTTTAACCTTCGCCTCAATGGATATATTGCTTCTCACTTATGTATCAATTGCGATGATCTTATAATAACCGGGAGATAATATTTACTTCATGTGGTACTAGTATTTTACACGTGAGATACACGTTTAGTAATTGAGAGAGATTTATAGAGTGGGTTATTGGAATAGAAAGCAGGGGAGTAGTTAGTCCGGAGAAGGGGAGAGAGTAGTAAGCATTTTTTTTTGTGCTAGAAAAAATGAGAAAATTTTATAGCCGTTTAGAAGTCTATCATTGAAATTGGATTCTCAATTTTGAGACCCCCTCATTTTAGCACTATGATAGTAGAAATAAATGGTATATCCTCATTTTATCTTATTTCTACTAAATTTACTAGTATTTTGCACATGCAATGCACGTGTTTATTAAAATACTAGTTTTTTGCAAGTGTTGGGCACATGGAAAATTGATAAATTCTTTATTATTTGATAATTTCAAATGTGATAATTTAAAAAAAATTAAGATGGCTATATTTCCTGAGGAAGCTGCTTAATGTTATGATTAAAATCCCTCAGTTTTTAGTTCTAATTTTAGGATTTAAAAATCCTTTACCCTTTTATTTTTTGGGCGTAATGATATTTTCATATGTTTCTAACTAATTCTATATTTTATTTTTAAACGCCAAAAAAAATTATTTTCATTTATTTTTAACTTTTATTTAATATTTTTTCTCATGTAACATTTTGGAAAATTATAAATACTAATTTATAACTTTAAATATGAATATAATAAATTTACAAAAATGATACAACATATGAATTTTGGTATCGAATCGATATATGCAAAAATGTAATTATTTTGGAGAAAATGAGATATATGTGATATCTTATAAAATGAAGTGTTTTGTTTTTAATATGATGTGAAATTTTATTATAATGATTATGGTATTTAAAAGTTATGATAAGTGTTTTATTTCTTTTAAAATCAAGAATTTATATTTTTAGTAATACGAAGGTATTTATATAAAAATATAATAAAGGGTTTCTATTTTGTTAAGAGGGTGGTATATGTTAAGCTAGATATTAACCCTCACAACCAACACACCCTCTCCTCACTCCACCTCATCCTTACAATCTTTACACCACCATCTTACAATTCTCCACCTCATTCTTTCTCTGCCTACCTCCTTTATACAATTACATACATTCTTTCTTAATTGCTAAACTGAACAAAATATCATTTCTCCGTCATCCTCATCTTAAAATTTAGCCTTTCACTCAAAAACAAACCATGAATCCTTCATCTTACTTGTGCATACCATCAAGTTAGAGTCACTACAATCTCTAGAAGCCTCTACCATGCATTTCATGAGTTGGAAATTCCTTGTGCACCATCCCTATAGGTATATTTCACCTCCTTTGCAAGTTCTATTTTGTTAAATATCTATTTTTAGCGTGCAAATATCAGAAACTAGGATTTTTTTATGATATTTGTGTGGGTAAACTTGAATCTGGAACTACTAGCTTAGTTTATTAGAAATACTAGCAATACTAGGATATGGTGAGACCAATAGGAGACAACCTCTAAAGCCCGAGCCCCTAACTCCTTAGTTCCCCCGCCGGTTTTCCAAAATTACCAGTCGCCGCCAGTTTTTCAGTGTATAGGTGTTTTGGATTTTGGTTAACAGATTTAATTGGTGATAATTTAAGCTACTGTATTGTTTGTTTTTCCCCATGTTTTATATAGAGAAATCTGGGAGTGTTCTAGAATTGTTTTAACAATGTTTTCAATATTTATGATACGGTTTTTCGTATTTCTATATCTCGACTGAATTATTAACATTTGTATGTTAATGTCAGGGATATTTGGTCGTATTTGGAGTAAGTGAGCTATAGGTTCTAACCTATATACGCTTAGCTTGTCAAATTGCTTTTTGATATGATTTTTACGCTGATGTGTTATAACTGCAATTGTAGGTACGATCGCAGAGATTTCCGAGACGGCAAGAACGGACAAAGCAATCGTGGATTTCGACTAGCTCGACAAGTTGGTGAGTAGATTTATATCTACGAGGGAAGTCGGATGGATGGTGTATAGCACCCCCGCAACCACTTATATAGAATAGTTATGATATAACTAGTAAAGCGATATGTTAGCTAATTTAGTTACATTATATTGGTGTATGGTGAACACCTAGTAGAATTCATATGTTTATGGTTATCCCTGGATATATGGTATTGGGGATAGACGTACGTGACGATAGGTCCGTATGATATGGATATGATATTGGATGGATATAGTACAAGAAAATCATATCGTATTTGTGATGACGAGGATAGTGTGCCGAATACGACCAAGTTTCTTTTGGACTCGTGGAGTCATGAGTTATCCCGACTCGGGACGTTACGATTGATTGAGCTATACTCTTTTAAAAACTAACGATTCGTTTTCACTTTTAAATGATAAATGATAAGGATGCGATACTATTTCCAAAATGAATATCTATTTTAACTTAATGCAGCTTTCTTATTTCAAAATAACGTTGCGTTCTATTTTCAATGATAATGGTATAGCTCATAACAATTAGTTACGTTAAATAATTACGTGATACACTTTAATTTTCTTTATATGTTCACGATACACTTATCGATTATATTCGTTCTCTTTTATGCGAGCACACTAATAGAACATTGCGCAACTATTAATGAGTACTATGTTGCACGCATACAGACGCATATATTATACTACACCTCATTGGTACTGCCATGACACTGTAAGACCGCTCTACCACGCGATATCTATATAAATACCGATACGATGAGTTATGAATTCCCTATATCCGGGGAATTGGGTTGTATTTATATGCTATGGATATGGATAGAACTACATTCTGTTATAAACACTTATAGAATACTTGCACAAATACTAATGATTGCCATGCTGCACGAGCACAAACGCGTATGCTACACCACACATCATTAGTATTGCCATGACACTGTAGAATTGTTGCGATTGGTTGTACGACTGACTACATTTACATACAATACTGTTCCCCTCCGAAAGACGCGGCGGAGACGCGATGTACGTCTTGCCTGAATTTCGGGGCAGATGCTAATTGGTGCTATCCGTCCACCTCTCCGAAGATGCCAAGATGATTTATGGCACCGTGTATCGAAGGTTTAAACGGATGCGGCCGATGTAGCAGACTTCGTCAGATTCCCCCTCGTTTGAGGGGTTTTTGATTGTGGGGATGCTCTTCCCTGCAGGCGTAAGCCCTGCAGTTAATTACACTACCGCATCGCGGTAACAACTTTCTCCTTCTCTAGATGGTCACTTCGTGTCGTGGGTGTTTGTTTTATGTTTGGTTGCCCGTGGATTGTATACGTAGACTAAGTAATGCTGTCGCCCGTAGGGCGTGGACTAGTCCAAATCCGTATTTTTCTTAGATTTGGGTTTGGGGGGGTTGGGTTTAAGGATACGTTAGCCTTATTTGAGACTAAGATCAACTTAAACGTTTGTTAAGGATACGTTAGTCTAATTTTAGACTAAGATCAACTTAACGGGATCGTTTAGATCCAACAAGAGAGAGCAACCGGGCTCTATTGTTTAGTTTAGGGACATTACGGCCGATAATTAGTTTAAGGACATTACGGTCCATTGTTAATTTAAGGACATCTCGGTCCACTGTTAGTTTAAAGACATCGCGGTCGAGGTTAAGGACATCATAGTCCGTGGATTTAAGGACTCCACAGTCCGTTGTTAGTTTTAAGACATCACGGTCAAGGTTAAGAACATCATAGTCCATGAGTTTAAGGACCTCACAGTCCGTTGTTAGTTTTAAGACATCACGGTCGAGGTTAAGGACATCATAGTCCATGAGTTTAAGGACCTCACAGTCCGTTGTTAGTTTTAAGACATCTCGGTCGAGGTTAAGGACATCACAGTCCATGAGTTTAAGGACCCCACAGTCCATGAAATGTGTGGTTGTCGGGATCCGTCACCTCTTTAAAGACGTTGAGGAATTACAACGACAAATATCAAAGGAGTGAAGAGATGTACCCTTGAACCAGGATGAGTTGGTTAAAAGAGCAGATGTGCTCAGTTCAAGATAAGTTGAGGACTTATGGCCAGAATTGGGCTAAGTCCACTTAAAATGTTTTAACATTTTATTCTTGCTCTGGCTATTAAGCCTTTATTTGGGCTCAGCCCTTTTAATAATGCTAAGCATTGGGCCCTGACATATTTTGTTTTAATCAGAACAAATTGTGTCCTGACAGTGCGCCACTTGGCGCACCAGGCGCTTTGCGCCAGTCAGAAAGTGCATTGCGCTTCTGTCGGGTAGCGCACACGAAGAGGACACGTGTCGCTCTTAGTGCTAAGCGCTAGTTTATTAGCGCATTGCGTTTTTAATTTATGAGCGCGTTGCGCTAGTCTGTTGGCGCACCAGTGAGTGACACGTGGCGCGCTTGGCGCTGAGCGCCAGCCCATGAGAGTAGTGCTCTGTTTTAGAAGCGCAAAGCGCAGATTGTGGCTCTGGTTGACACGTGTCATGTTTTGGCACTGAGCGCCGATCCAAGGAGCGTAGGAGCGCAGTTCATGGGTGCAAGACACTTTTCAGTAGCGCAAATCAAAGAACAAGTTTATGTTCTTCAAAGGAGGCATTGCCTCAAGATCCAAGAACAAAAGTTCTTGTTTTTTTATAAGAGGCTCTGCCTCTTATAGATCAAAGATCTGTGAGTGAAGTAAAATTACTTCTTTTATTATTATTTTCTTTATGATTAGATCTTTTGATCTTTTGCTTTTAAATCAAAGGCCTTGGTTTGTTTTATAGATCTAAGATCTTTTTAGAAGAAGATGATTCTTCTTTTTACGAGATGGTTTCATCTCCATGGTTCTTTTTACCTTGAAGATGAAGAAAAAATCTTCTTTTTCTTGAGAGCTTGCTCTTCTTTCTCTCCAAGTTTGTAGAGGGTTTCTCTCTCTCTTTCTGTATATCCAGACTTGAACTCTAGAGGCCTTTATATAGGGCCAATTGATTTGTTAAATTGGTTTTGAGAGATCTTACTCTGATTGATTTGGAATATTTCCCACCGTTGGATCTTTGATCCTAAGGCTTCTGTTTTACAGAAAATAATTTTCTTGTTTTAATAAGATTGAAAGAATCTTTCTATAACAGAATTTTAGTTCTAATTAATTAATAATTTATTATTAGTAGATCTTTAGATCTGACGGTGGGGGAATTTTAATTCCAGCGCTGGCGCACTTTGCGCTAGCGCACCTGTGTTAGATACGTGGCACGCAGCGCAGAGCGCAGCGCAACTGCACTAGCGCACCTGTGTTTGACACGTGGCACGCAGAGCAGCACAACCGCGCTGGCGCACCTGTGTCTGACACGTGGCACGCAGCGCAGAGCGCCGGATCTAAAGCGTTGCTTCAACTTTTTAAATTTTGAATTTTGAAACAGAGTTTTGCTCTGATGGGGTGCGCTGCCTAGGGCGCAGCGCTCCAGGCGCTGGCGTGTCTGCTTTTGACACGTGGCACGCAGCGCGGAGCGCGTAGAATCTGAAGCGTTGCTTCAATTTTTGAATTTTGAAATTCAAAACAGAGTTTTGCTCCGATTGGGGGAAACAAATGCCCCCACCATTGCGCTCACATGGCGCACACGTGAGTGCAGCGGTGGCAACATCTGAGCCCTTGGATCAATTCAGAAGTTGAAGAGGTGCTTCAGTGCCTATAAATAGGACCTTTGGTCCTCAGATGCTTATCATCTTCTTCTCAAGAATTTTTATTCAGAGCCTTGCTTTTTTGTTCAAGAACTTTCAAGAGTTAGAACTCTACCAAACTTAGGTAAAATTAATTTTAATAAATTAGGGTTTTTACCCATTAACAGAGCCTTACTCTCTATAGATCCTTGATCTAAAGAAAACCCCTTTAGGGTTTCATAAACAGAGCCTCGCTCTCAAGAATCCATAGATCTAAACAAATCTTTTCTCGGGGTTTCTTATCCCATGCATCAGAGCTCTGCTCTTTTGATAATATGTAGATCTTTTGATCTTTGATGAAGAACTCTTAAGAGTTTTTCATGGATCTTGAAGATCCCAGAATTTTAATTCTCAAGAATTAATTTTAATTAATCTTTGATGGATTTTCCATTATCATTACAGAGCCAGGCTCTTTAAGGAATTTTATTCCTTCATGACCAGAGTTTGACAAGTATCACTCTGTTGCAGAGCTTTGCTCTCAAAGAGAGATTTTCTCCTTTTCCTGAGGGATTTCTCATTCAATGAGAAAAATCTTTGAGAATTTCATCATTAATTGACAGTCTCATCCAATGATGAGTCCGTCTTAGTAATTGATGTATTGTCATCTGGATTTTATGGGTCCCCCTTTGGTCTCTTTCCACTGCATTGCAGTGTGGTACAAATTTTAAAGTGCCGAGCGTCAGGATTTTTTTAAAATTAAATTATAACACTGATAATTGAATTCCGTTCTTTCTCGCAGGCGACATGTCTTCCGATCTTTCTTTCCCGTTTTTTCGTTCAGAGGGAGGATTCTCTGAGGCACCGGTGGACCGGGAGGTTCTTGCGCTCATTAGAGACTATGACCCGGAATACAAAAAGCTTCACTTGTGGGGTAGGTGGTACGACCAGATTATCAAAGGTCGCCGAAGCTTCTCTTGTGCGACGCTGTCAGAGCCGATCTCGTCGATCTCGTATGCAGATGCACCCCCGGTGAACTATGCCGTGGAGGTTGTTAATTGGACTTCGGAGGGTCTTCTTCAACCTTCGATTGCCGCCGTACTAATGCAGATGCCGGCGGCTTTGAATACTTTGGGGCGGCACATATGCCAGGGCGAGTCGCGCCCTTGTGGACAACCCTACAACATCAGGTTGACCCCCTGACATTCGGCCGGGTATTTGCAATGGGCCAGGTACATTTTGTCAGCGAAGAAGGCGCACTTGCTGAAGATCGATCTATACCCTGCGGTTTATGCTTCGCTGTTTCAATATTCTGCTCCTTCGACATGGTGGATTAAGGCGTTCTTGGAGCAATGGAACATCCCAACCCACACCTTTCTTCTACTGGACAGAGAAGTCTCCATCTCCTTAAAAGAATTCGTTGAGATTTCCGGTTTGCCGGTTACGGGGGAACACTATGAGGAGCTGCTTCCTCCGGACGAATACGTTTTCGCCACCAAGCCAGTGGTGATGGGCCTAACACCGGAGAATGCCATCCAGCACCAGTTTCCTAGTCTGATAAAGGTGCTAAATATGTACGAGAGTCTTTTCTTGGAGTCCGGAGGCCGGGGGGTCAGTTTCGCAGACTTCATTGCCCGGTTTCTTCGACCGGAGATTCTATCGCAACGAGGCGAAAAATTTGCCAAGCTCGATGACCCCTTTGGCTTTGGCTTGGACCGTCGACCAGTACTGGAAGATTATCAGAAGGGCTTTTATCTCCCCGATGTCGCGATCATCCCTCTGTCAGAAATCGCCGCTCCGGGCATCGACGAGGAGACTTTCTTCCTCGGGTTTCTGGGGCTGTGGTTGTGCTGGTTCGCGCTCCCCATGCACCCTCGCTATATGAGGCCGTCCGTTTTCTATCCAGCACATCGAATGGTGGCTGGCATACAAGCGGCCATCGGGATCGCCGGGCTGGCCCACCTATACCATGGTCTTAGCATGGCGGCGGATACAACTGAACCGGGGGTGCAAGCTGCCAACTTCTCGATGCACTACTTTACTTCGTGGATGGAAATGCATGTGCTCGGGGTGTTTGGTATTCATAAAAGACCCTCGTTTTTCGAGAAGTGCAAATTTCCCAGAATTATGTGGCTGGTTGACGCTTCCATCGTGAATCCGTCTCAGCGGGAGGCTAGGGGGTTGCTTCTTCGTCCGCGCACAGTCAGAGCTGGTATGTCTTTTACGGACAAAGTCCTGACGATTGGCCAGGAAACTTCCAAGACGGTGTTGGCATTGCGCGACAATTTTAAGGATGGGGCCTCCGCGTTGAAAGCCCGGGAGATTCTACTCTATACTCCATCAGGCCGGTCTTCCTCGTATTCAGGAAAAATGATGCGGCGCTTTTTATGAGATACAACCCCCATCATTTTGCCCAGCAGCTAAGTTATAACCAGGGTGTCCCACTGGAGGCGTTTTTGGAAGAACCTGCTGCCACCGGAGAGGGAATACGGGATGCGCTGCATCACTTTATGCGCTTGAATACGGGCTTCTACTTCTTCATTAGCGAGCCGAGTTGCATCCCGAGGGCCCTTAATGTGTACGGGGCCTGGTATCACCACGCGATGGGTGCTGTCATCAGGGAGGAGAGGCGGCTGTTGCTCGATCGCAAGAGTGCACCCCCTGCCAGCGATCGCAACGTCCCTTTAAGGTGATGGATCGCCGTGCCCCTTTCGCTAAGAGAGGCTGTTGTAGTTGAGCCTCTACGTGTGTTAAGCCCCGCACGTGGATTGCCCCATGATTCTGTGGATGTGCCATCGGCGCCCCGTGCTCCCGTGGAGACGGTAACCACAGCTTCACCTGAATCTGGCGTGGGCTCGAATATCGGGACTCGCCATCCCAAAGTGCCTACGAAACGCAAGCTGGTGTTGGCTGCGACCGGAGCTCGCTCACAGAAGAAGAAAAAGAAGTCGCTCTTCTCTACCGATGTCGTATTCGGTTAGGAGCCTCATGCTCCTTACAGCGAGGGCTTGAGTGAGTACGGGACCAACGACAGCCTATTTATGCCACCAAATGACACTGATCTAGCGGCTGCCATTGCAGCTTCTGAGCGATTGGCGAGACGCGAAGAGGGGTTGGCTAATCTCGCGCGATCAGGTAATCATTAGTTGTATTTTTCGCCATTGCATTATACTTCTATCATTGTTTTTTGACTAACGCTTTTCCTTCTTCAGTAGGCATTTCTACCGAAGAAGCTCTCGCTGCTTCTCTCAAGACTTTTGAGGAAGAGGAACGACTTCGAGCATCCTTAGGCCTTGGTATATTTCGGTTCGCCATGTTTCTGCTTCCGTTTCTTATGAGTAATCTGACCCTTTCTTTGTCTTATTGCAGAGACCACAATGCCTATCCCGCAAGCTGATGCGGAAATTCTCCCCAGGCCAGCTATCGAAGTCCCGGCCTCTTCGGCACTGCCACAAGAGGCCTTGCTTAAAAAACCGATGACGGAAGCCTTGACGGCTCCAGAGGTAACCCTGAATGCGGACGACGACGTCCTATTGAAGGAGGCTTCTAAAAGGTCTGTTTTGACAGCTCGGGAGGAAAGGAAATGCCTGAGGCACGCAGCAAGAGAGCATAATGCTGCTTTAGCTGCGGGAGCAGGTTCAAGCACCGTTACCCCTGCCGCTACTCCTTAAGAGGAGTTCCCGGTTGCCTTGTCTACTACTCACAGACGGGCGGCACGTGCAGCTCGGGAAGCAAACGGCAAATCAACTCCAGGTAATGTGCCTTGAGGCTCCGTTGTCAAGATTTTAAACCATCAGTTCTCATATATCTTATCTTTGCAGAGCTGAGTCTTCCCGAAGAAGTGGTGGCGACCGCTGAGTCTGAGAGGGCGGTAGAGGCGGTAGCTGCTATTCCCGAATCCGGGGTGGTGGCAGGCGATGTGGTCGCAATTGCCGGGATCGAGGTAGTGGTCGACGAGACGGCTACCATGGCTGAGCCTGAAGCAGCGGTGGATGAGACGGCTGCAATTACTGGGCCCGAGGTGGCGGCGAACGAAACGGGTGCAATTGTTGGGTCCGATGTGGCTGCTCTTTCTCAAGAGTCGGGCACCGCTCCGATCATCGCTCTTCCTGCCTACGGTTCTTTATCGTCTCCTGGCGTCGCAAGCGTGACAACAGCTCTTGTGGAGTCAGGGGACGAGGCGATGGGAGGTGAGGCCACCCCGATGGAGGAGGGAGACGCCGTTGTTGAATCAAGTGACGCCCTCGTCACGGCTCCGGCTGGCGACTCTTCAGGTAGATTTTAGGTTACCGCCCTTCTTTTTATTCTGCAATCTTTCCTAACAAGGTTTATCTTGTTTCTAATGTAGGTGCGGCTAGTGCTGATGTCGAACTACTCGAGACAGCGCCATCAGTTACCGCTCTGACAGTGACCACCTCTCTACCCTCTCTCGTACCGTCGCAGATGCTGGAAGGTATAGATTTGTGACCCATTAGTCTTATCTCTCGGCTGTGTAATTCATGTACCGACGTTGCGTTATCGCGTTTTTGCAGGAGTCCTTTTTGACCACCTGTACCAGGTGCTGCATCCCCACTTCTCCTTCCCGTCGGAGATTGCTTCATCCAGTGGCGCTGGTGAATACAACTTTCAATTAATACTCTTTCTTTTACCGATAATGAAATTATTTCTGATTCTTCTTTACCTTGATTGTAGTGCTACAGATTGAAGGAGGAGATAAGAGATCAGTTGCGCCACCGGTCCTCCCGGCTTTGCCACCTGCTGCAGCTGGTATAGTAAATTACATTGTTCATGAATCTCTTATATTTCTAGATCCGTCATCTGATTGTGATTTGTATTGTAGAGGTCGCTTCAACTACGGACTCTTTCGAATCTCTCATTGTGATGCCGGTAGGCCCCTTCTCCAGACGTCCATCCTCAAAGGGTGCTGTGACAAGTCTGCGCATGTTGAGCGAATGCGTCGAGGAGCTTGACGCAGAAGCTCCTATATATGCCGCAGATTTCGCTGCCGAGATCAATCCGATGCTGGCGACACTTGTAAATTTCCATAATGAAGGCGTCGTAGAGTCTTGGGTTAGTCACTGCAGAAAGATCGAGGCCTGCTTGCATCAGCTTGCACTTATGCGTCTTTCCCCTGAGAATCAGGCTTTGAACTCCCAGCGGGCCGCATGTGTCGAGCAGAGTGCGTCCTTCCTCCTGTAGGGTTCCTAGGCATCCTAATGAGGTCTCACAAGGCATCAACCATGCCAATTTCAAAAATTATGGTGCCAAGAAACCCTAGTGTACGGATCGTTGGCTAGATGTCTAGGCGAAAAGTAAACTAGTTAACAACTTAACTATAAAGAATACGGAAATACAACCTTTGTAGATCCGGTGCTCCACCTCCATAGCTCCGCAACGAAGCCCCCTCGCTGTCCAAAATAAATCCCGGGCTCTAGCGTCGGCTTCATCGGAGAATAGGCGAGCTAGGTCGTCGATGTCCATGCCGAAGATGATCTACGTCGAGACATCGCTAGATCAAGCTCCACCTTCACCAAGCCATGAAAACTTGTGAAGGAAACACACTCTACTACTTGGCAAGAGGTAGAGGATGAAGAAATAGGAAGTGGGTAGACTTTAGAATTGGATTTCTCACTCATTTGCATCAATCACCATTGATGGAGGAAGGTATCTTCATGAAGAAGAAGAAGAGGAAGAAGATGATAAATATTATGATAAGTTAAAATGAATGGAAAAGAAAATTCAATCTTATCATAACACTTACCATAGTTAAGTGTAGAGAGTTAACCAAAGTTAGTGAGTGGTTAGGGTTTGGCATAAAACAAAAATGGTGGACTTTTCAAAAGTTCAAGAAACTTCAACAAAAGAAATAAATAAAGCCACCATTTTCCTTTTGCCAAAAATAAATAAAACAATAAATAAATCATTTAAAACCCTTAACCATTAACTAATTATGGTTTAAACATACATTTAACCAAGTATTGCATGTATCATCAAACATGATACAAGCAAGTGCACAAAATCATATCGGATATGCAATGCGCACACCTGAGCGAGAAAATCCATTTAAAGTGAACCGATACTAGTTAATGAAAAGTAATATATCAAATATATAATTATACATTAAATCATTAAATCAACACTTGATTTAACGATCCGGTCATATCGCATATAACCGACTAGTATCCTATGTATCGGCTTATCGAATCAACCTTTGGTTCGATAACTAGGTTATATCACATATAACCAATCGATACATCCATCGCGAGAATAGAATACGGTATCAGATACACGCATTATTCTCGGTCCCGCACATATCTCATATGCGCTCCTATTTCGTTTCGCTTGAGCCAGGAAACCTCTGTGTAGGACTCTAAAGACTCGTCAATACGCCGGCAGCAGATGATGATCATATCAAACACCCACAAGCCGCAAGCGGTCTGCTAAACGTAACGGCCACCCGGGTATTGAGCGATCAGAAGATCGACGAGCAAGCCCGCTCACACTCCTGTGAATCCAACCAGTAACACTACCGTACAGTCCGGTCTGATCGTCTGATATGTCGCATATCTCGCCTAGGGGTGGTAAACGTCAGACCCCAATAGCTCGATAAGTCGTGTCGATATGAGGTCTATAACTGTTCGAGAAACTACAGGTAATACTTACCAGTAATTCTCAGCAACCCTGGCCAGGGATTTCCTGTTATAGCCAATCGAACACAGCGCAACATCAACTCCCTATACCGGGAGAGACGAATCCCCTCCTATCGCTCATTGCCTCCATGTGACTCGGGACTGTACCCAAAAACCACCGTTTTGCACACCCTCTTGGACGTGGTAAGGTGGAAATCAAAGCACGGTGGGAATCACACAAGACTCTATGACGATCTCGGGTCAACAGACTAACATGTACCAGTGTCACCAGAGAACTGCCATCTGACGTGAGGTATAATACCATCTGGGAGTTCTCGGCGAGTCCGTCCAGTGTACCCAGTCTCTACTGAGCACCCGTATATCTCCTCTGATGTCAAACACCAATGGATATGGGATCATCCATCGCCCATCTGTATGGGTCGAGAAGGTACACGCTAGTCTACTCTGGTATATCGATGCCCTGTCTCGATACACCCACGACAAGGGACTTTGAAGGATGTACTTATAGACTACCATGTCCCCACTAGTATGATCCGCATCATAGTCCAGGTAGTCAAGTACACATCCTAAGGGCTTTACCAACATGTAACAGAGAGACAATTAGTGTACACGTTAAGGTAAAGGGTAACCAGATAGCATACTATCATGTCGAGCAAGAAAGTCCTCCCTATATATGTCCCAGCATCCACTACAATATACAGCCTATATACAGTAATGGCCTCTAGGGCATACATATAACTAACACCTCCGCCACTTCGAACAAGAAGCGACCTTGAGGCGGAAGGAATGTGAGGAGGCTTCTGCTGAGTCTGTTCAGTCGCGTGCCCAGGTCGAAGCGAATGTCGCACAACTGAGAGCTGTCTTTGACACCTTGCAGCTATGTATCTCGGACGGGCTTGTATTGAGACGGAAGCTCGACTCTATCGAGCGGGTTACGCATAGTCGCGAAGCTGCCCAACGGGAAGTCGATGAGAAGATTTCATCCTGCTTGCAACAAAGGACTCGAATCGAAGCGGAATTAGCCGCGGCGGCTGATCATGAGAAGGCTCTGAAAGAAGTGCGAGAGTAGCTTACGGACTTGTTGAAAACGCTTCCGTCTCAGTAGCTGACTTTGTATCAATTATACATTTGTAATTTTTCAATAATATGTATCCATTTTTTATTCTTTTATATGATGTATCTTGTGTTCAATTGAGCTCATGAATAAAGACACGTTTTTTTATTATGCTGTTGCATTTTTCTCCTTGCTGTGTTGTTGCCATGTGATTTTAGTAAGTGTGGTCTGTATGTAGCATATAGCTGTCAATCTTGGATTCTTTGTAAAGTGGTGATGGCTTAGAAAATAGGGTTAGGATTTGTCCCCTGAGACTTTTCAACTTTATGAGCCGTGAGGGTCTCATAAAGAATTTTTTCCCTACCGGTCGAGAGGATCCCGTAGATGTAATTTCTCCTTAAGAATCGTGAGTATTCCTATGTGTGTTTTCTCTTGAAAGTCGTAAAGATCTCACAAGAGAATTTGCTCCCTTACGAGTCGTGAGGACCCGTAGGTGATGGGTGAAGTTGCCCTTATCCGCATTTCACGGAGTCAGGGGTTGCTCTGGATGCTTCCCACGGGTTCACTGCCGTGTTCGGCGAGGACCAGGCTCCGCTCTGGATGCTTTCCAGGATACCGTAGTTTAAAGACATCGCGGTCGAGGTTAAGGACATCATAGTCCGTGGATTTAAGGACTCCACAGTCCGATGTTCGGCGAGGACCAGGCTCCGCTCTGGATGCTTTCCAGGATACCGTAGTTTAAAGACATCATGGTCGAGGTTAAGGACATCATAGTCCGTGGATTAAAGGACTCCACAGTCCGATATTAGTTTAAATACATCATGGTCGAGGTTAAGGACATCATAGTCCATGGATTTAAGGACTCCACAGTCCGTTGTTTAGTTTTAAGACATCACGGTCGAGGTTAAGGATATCATAGTCTATGAGTTTAAGGACCTCGCAGTCCAATGTTAGTTTTAAGACATCACGGTCGAGGTTAAAGACATCATAGTCCGTGAGTTTAAAGACCTCACAGTCCAATTTTTGCTCTGGATGCTTCCTACGGGTTCACTGTCGTGTTCGGCGAGGACCAGGCTTCGCTCTGGATGCTTCACACGGGGTCATTGTCGCGCTCTGCGAGGACCAGGATCCGCTCTGGACGTTTTCCACGGGGTCAGGAGTGACATAATCCGCGTTCCACGTAGCCAGGAATTTTGCTCTGGATGCTTCCCACGGGTTCACTGCCGTGTTCGGCGAGGACCAGGCTTCGCTCTGGATGCTTCACACGGGGTCATTGCCGTGCTCTGCGAGGACCAGGATCCGCTCTGGACGTTCTCCACGGGGTCAAAAGTGATATAATCCGTGTTCCACGTAGCCAGGAATTTTGCTCTGGATGCTTCCCATGGGTTCACTGCCGTGTTCGGCGAAGACCAGGCTCCGCTCTGGATGCTTCACACGGGTTCACTGCTGTGCTCTGCGAGGACCAGGATCCGCTCTGGACGTTTTCCACGGGGTCATATCCGCGTTCCACGTGACCAGGAATTTTGCTCTGGATGCTTCCCACGGGTTCACTGCCGTGTTCGGCGAGGACCAGGCTCCGCTCTGGATGCTTCACACGGGGTCAGGAGTGACATAATCCGCGTTCCACATAGCCAGGAATTTTGCTCTGGATGCTTCCCACGGGTTCACTACCATGTTCGGCGAGGACCAGGCTCCGCTCTGGATGCTTCACACGGGGTCATTGCCGTGCTCTGCGAGGACCAGGATCCGCTCTGGACGTTTTCCACGGGGTCAGAAGTGACATAATTCGCGTTCCACGTATCCAGGAATTTTGCTTTGGATGCTTCCCACGGGTTTACTGCCTTGTTCGGCGAGGACCAGGCTCCGCTCTGGATGCTTCACACGGGTTCACTGCCATGCTCTGCGAGGACCAGGATCTGCTCTGGACGTTTTCCATGGGGTCCTAAGTGACATAATTTGCGTTCCACGTGACCAGGAATTTTGCTCTGGATGCTTCCTACGGGTTCACTGCCGTGTTCGGCGAGGACCAGGCTCTGCTCTGGATGATTCACACGGGGTCATTGTTGTGCTCTGCGAGGACCAGGATCCCTCTGGACGTTTCCCACGGGGTCAGGAGTGACATAATCCGCGTTCCACATAGCCAGGAAGGGTTGACTTTATCCGCATTTCACGGAGTCGGAGTTTGACTCTCGGTCATCTGTACACCGCCGAGTCACGGAACTGGGAGTTGCCGTTGTTCCGCTTTGCTTGATGTTGTGTCCATTGTAATAAGACGAATGTTGAGATGATCTCTAGGCTGTCTATGAACCATTGAGATTTGGCCTCTCCTTCTGACGAAGCTTGGGGAGGACGGGTGTGATTCCCCCTTTGTTTGCGCCCCTGGATTGTATACAGGGATTGACATGATATCACCGGTAGGGCATAAATTTCATTTATTTTATTTTTTTATTTCTTTCCGCGATGCTCTATCATTTCAGCTTTTATATCGCGAAGGTCGCGATTGCCCAATCATTTCAGTTATTTTTCGTGGTGCCCAATCATTTCGGCTATTTTTTTTATTTTTACTCTCTGCTTTTTATTGCGAGTTGCCCAATCATTTCGGCTATTTTGCATGAATATATTTTTACTTGCTGATTTGGTCTGCAAGTTGCCCCATCATTTCGGCTATTTCGTATGGATGTGTGGTTTGCTGGCTTTTCGCTGCAAGTTTGGGATTAGACACCGATTTCGGCATCAGCACCGCTACAACTGGGATATTTCCAGGAGTGAATCATCATTTGCCTTAGTCAATGTCGAACAAACATGGCTTAGTAGACAGGGTTAGGATTCTGTCGACTAAGGCTTTTGACTTCATGAGCCGTAAGGGTTTCATAAAGGTATTTCTCCCTATAAGTCGTGAGGATCTCGTAGGTGTAATTCCTCCTTGGGAATCGTGAGGATTCCTAAGTGCGTGTTCTCCTATAACTCGTAAGGATCTTACAAGAGTGTTTTCTCCTTATAAGTCGAGAGGACTTACAAGGGCTGTTCACCGTGCAGATATACCCCTAGTCACGGATAGGACTTTGTTAGGGAAATATTTATTCGCGCCCGTGGATTGTATACAAGGGTCAGCATTGAGCCGCTTGTAGGGCAGTATTGGAGGTTGTGGGGGCTGCTTAAGAACAGGTTCAGATCCCTGTATGTTAAGACTTTTGAATTTTATGAGCCGTGAGGGTCCCATAAGAGGATTCTCCTTACTAGTCGTGAGGATCTCGCAAGTGTAATTTCTCCTTAGGAATCGTGGGGATCACTAAGTGTGTTGCTCCCTTTTGAGTTGTAAGGATCTCACGCGGGTGGTTTCTCCTTACAAAGTCGAGAGGACCTTGAAAGTGTCTTTTAACGAGATTGCGCCCTTTCGGGGTTTCACAAAACTCACCGGTAGCCCTGCTGTTTTTACTCACGGAGCCCTTTCGGATTTTCATCCGTGCCCATTTTTCTTGTGGACATACCGTTTTCTTTTTTCTCTCTCTTTTTTTGTTATTCTTTTTTTTATTCTAATGAGGTTGCGCCCTTTCGGGTTTTCATAAAACTCGCCGGTAGCCCTGCTGTTTTTACTCACGGAGCCCTTTCGGGTTTTCATCCGTGCCCATTTTGCTTATGGACATACCGTTTTCTTTTTTCTCTCTTTTCTTTAATTCTTTTTTTTATATCAGCTTTGGGACACTGCAATCCACCGTAGTTTATCGACATCTCGGTCAACGGCTAGTTTTAGGACATAGTGGTCCGTTGGTAGTTTAAGGACGTTTCGGTCCGTCGTTAGTTTAAGGACGTTTCGGTCCGCTGTTAGTTTAAGGACGTTTCGGTCCGTCGTTAGTTTAAGGACGTTTCGGTCCCTTGTAAAGGAAGCTGGTTACTACTTACAGAGTTTAGGCTTAGGAAGATAGCGAGCGGACATAGTCGTCGTCATCTATCGTTGACCTATTCCATGACTCGTTTGGCGTAGTATTTCTTCAGGAAGCGACCATTTATTGGCCTGAAGGGCCTTTCGCCATGCATGTTCATGAGCAGATAGGCTCCACCCTGGTAGACCTTGTCTATGATGTACGGGCCTTCATAGTTTGGCTCGAATTTCCCCCGCTTGGCGCGATTGGGGATCATAGGTCTTCTGACCACTAGCATGAGTTCGCCTTGGCGGAATATCCTCGGCCTCGTCAATCTTTCGTATGAGCGCGTCATCTTTTCTTTATAAGCTTCCAGATTTTGCTGCGCTGTGAGCCGGGTTTCATCAAGGGCATCGAGCTCCTCAAGCCGAAGGTGAGCGTTCTCTTCGTTTGTCAGCTTGTAATGAACGGCCACTCGTAGAGAGGGTAGCTCTATCTCGAGGGGGAGTACCGCCTCTATACCGAATACTAATGCGTACGGCGTTGTGTTCGTGGCTGTTTTGAACGTCGTTCGATACGCCCAGAGAGCTTCATGCAGTCTCTCGTGCCAGTCCTTTTTATTTCGAGACACCGTCTTCTTTACAATCTTCTTCAATGTTTTGTTAAAAGCCTCAGCCAGACCGTTAACTCGAGGATTATAGACTGATGAGTATCTCCAGTCTATGTTGTGTTGTTGTGCGAAGCGGCTGATCTTGTGGCTTCTGTAGGCTGGTCCGTTATCGGAGATGATCCGTCTCGGAGTTCCAAACCGATAAATGACGTGTGTCTTGAAGAAATGGAGGATACTCTCTGTCTTCACCTCCCTCAGCGGTACTGCTTCTGCCCATTTGGAGAAGTAATCAGTTGTCGCCAAAATGAATCGATGTCCTCTGGACGATGCTGGTTTGATGGGGCCGATTATGTCAGTCCCCCACATTTCGAACGGCCAGCTAGCTACTGTCGGATGTAGCGGATTCGGATGCTGATGGATGAAGTCCTCGTGAATCTGGCACGAGTGGCACTGCTTCGCGTATTCGAGGCAGTCTTGGATCATCGTGGGCCAATAATAACCCATCCGTTTGATCTTCAACTTCATTTTCGGCCCGGCTTGGTGAGAACCACAGAGTCCGTCATGAGTTTCTTGGATGACTCTCTTTGCCTCTTCAGGTCCCAGACATCTCAACCATAAAGAGTCAAATGATCTCTTATACAGGGTATCATTGACGAAGGCGAAAGATAGGGCTCGCTTCATGAGCTGAAGTTTCGCGGACGCATCTTTAGGCGTTCGATGGGATTTGAAGTAGTCTATGAAGACTTCTTTCCAATCTTCAACCTTCTTTTGGTCTTTTATTTGTAGAGTCATTTGCTCGGTCGCTCCCTTTTTCTTGGACGGCTCCGGAGATATTCCTGCCGGTGTAAGGACCCGACGGCTTTGAACAACGATCCTCACGTCATCGAGGTTTTCGTCAGCCAGTTCTTTAGCGAGCTTGGTTAATGCATCCGCCTTGCTATTTTCCGCACGTGGTATGCTTTCCAAGGTGTAGGAAGGTATTTGGGTCAGCAGTTGCTGTACCTTCTCGTCGTACTTCACCAGCTCTGGTTTGCACGTCTGATAGTCGCCGTTTACTTGACTAACGACCAGTTGGGAATCTCCGTATATGAAGAGGTTTTCAATCCCCATGTCAATGGAGATCTCGAGACCTGCTATCAAAGCTTCGTATTCGGCTTCATTGTTTGTCCTCGGCTCTGTCAAGGAGAAGGCAAAGCGCATTATCCCTCCTTGTGGAGTTACGAAAATGAGGCCTACCCCTGATTTGATTATGGGGGTGCTTTGCTTGCGCTTCTTCATGGAGGATGCTCCATCGAAGTAAAGCTCCCACCGGGTATCACCCCCGTCGATCGCGTCAAACGCGTGTTCATCTGGCAATTCGCAGTTCAAGGGAGAATCGACAGGTATCGGATGCTCAGCGAGGAAGTCGGCAATGGCCTGTCCCTTCACTGCCTTAAGAGGCTGATACGTTATTGAGAATTCCATCAAGAGCAAGGCCCATTTAGCGAGCCGCCCCATCAATATGGCCTTTGACATCAAATATTTGAGGGGATCCACCTTCGATATGAGACGGACGTCATGCGCCAATGCATAGTGCTTGAGCTTCGTTATCACGAAGATTAATGCTAGGCAGTGTTTTTCGATGGGGGTGTAATTTCTTTCTGCCCCCAGTAGAACTCGGCTTAAATAGTAGAGGGCTCTCTCCTTCCCTTGGTCGTTCTCTTGTGCCCATAATGCGCCTAAGGAACCTTCAAGGGTGGTTGTATACAAAATGAGAGGCTTTCCCTTGACCGGGGCAGCCAGCACTGGCAGATTCTGCAGGTACTGCTTGATTTCATCCAGCGCGCTTTAGCATTTGTGATCCCAGACGAACGGGGTTCCCTTCTTCATCAGGTGACTGTAAGGATGGCACTTGCCTGAGAGATTGGCTATAAATCGCCGGATATACGCGAGCTTCCCTTGGAGAGACCGTAATTGCTTGAGAGTCCTTGGCGGGGGCATCTCCATAATTGCCTTGATCTTTGACGGATCTATCTCGATGCCTCGGTGTCGGACGATGAATCCTAGGAACTTGCCCGAGGAAACTCCGAACGCGCATTTGAGAGGGTTCATCTTCAAGTTGTATTGCCGAAGGCGTTGAAACACGATCTTCAGATGCTCTAGATGTTCCTCGTATGATTTGCTTTTCACCACGAGGTCATCGATATAACATTCGACGACTTCATGTATGAGGTCATCAAAGATCTTCGTTATAGCCCTCTGATAGGTGGCACCGGCGTTCTTTAGACCGAAAGGCATCACCTTGTAGCAGAATATACCCAAGGGGGTTCGGAAAGCGGTGTGCTTCTGGTCTTCGGGATGCATCTTTATCTGATTATATCCTGATGAGCCGTCCATGAAGGAGAAGACTTCGTGAGTGGACGTATTGTCTATCATCAGCTCGGTGACCGGTACTGGGAAATCGTCCTTTGGACAGGCTTTATTGAGATCCCGAAAGTCCACACATATGCGTACTGTCCCATTTTTCTTCATCACCGGGACGATATTGGCGATCCAGTCAAGATACTGAACCTCTTGGATGAAGCCAGAGTTGATCAGCTTCTTGACCACGGCGTTAATGCTCATCTCAAGCTTGAGCCGCATTCTTCTCGGTGCTTGTTTGATTGGCTTGACGTCCGGGGATATTGCCAGTTTATGGACAGCAATCTCTGGATCTAGTCCTGGCATCTCGGAATAGTTCCACGCGAAGCAATCCTTATGCTGTATAAGCACGTCTTTTAGTGTAGCTACCCTTTCTTCAGACAGCAACTCACTGACGAATGTCGGTCGTGGATCACTTGCCGTTCCCAAGTCAATTTTCTTGAGCTCATCTGCAGTGGTATGTATTCCATCTTCCAGCTCTTTCGGCGCTGGTGGAAACTCTGAGATCACCTCGTCATCATTGTTTTCGAAGCACTAGGGGAGATCATTCATACCCTCAGGGTCTTCTTCTGACAGCGTTATCACATGACAGGTACGAGCTCGCTTCCAAGACTGATGTTGATCTGGTTCTACTCTCGCTGTACGTGCGGTTTTTGGTTCGTGCTTCTGTGGCGGATTTATCCTCCAACTGCTGGATAGAGCGAACTTGCCGAGCTGATATTGGTCTTCGACCTAGTTCTTGAAAGTGAAGCAATCTTCGAGAGGATATCCTATTACTCGGTGGTAGGACCAATAGTCTGGGTGAGAGACCTCGTTGGCTTGCTCAGGGTGCTTGGACTCCGGGAGTATGATCATTTGATGCTTTATAGCAAGATCAAGTATCTTCTGTGTTTTATTCTGAGGAAAAGAGTATGCTCGACTCATTTTCTGTATAAGGGATGAATCCGAATTGCTCACTTCCCGATCGTGTGGCTTCTTGGACCCGCCTTGTCGCTGTCGAATGCTTTTCCCGTTCTTTGGTTTGTTTCTGCCTTTGCGTCGGGCCTTTTGTATGACGGGTTGACAGGGAGAAGCATTTTCATCTTTCGCAGCCTGTTGAAGAAGGCGTTGCGTCCTGGCTTTCTCGTAGATGGCCATTTCGCGATTATGGTCGTCTCGAACCTTTTGACCCGCTTCCCTTATAAGCTTGTCCATTTGTTCTTCGAACGACGGACTGGATATTTTCACGGCGGGAGCCCTTTCTGGTTCAGGGTTAGCATCTTCCCACCGAGCATCTCCTTCTTCATCAAAGTCATGTATGACGTAACAGTCACGGAGTAGCTCCCGTTTCTTGGATCGAACAAACCCAAGCCCGATCATTTCCATTTTCCCGTTGGGAAATTTCCGCTGAGTTCTAGGGACGTTCCAGATCCTGTTATAGAACCGTGCTTACCGAACAGTTTGTTTAAGGGGTACACCTTGGCGTCTCAAGAGTCTCATTAGTCCGTCTGTATAATATCTAGGCAAACGGATGGGCTGGAGCCTGTCGAGTGTGGAATCCGCGCCGTGCCAGATTTCTTTCTCCATTTAAGTTTCCCCTGATCGGTAGAATAGGATTGCCTTTTCACCTTCTCGCCTGGGAGGGACATAGAACGTCTGCAGCTCTTCCACACTGTAGGTATCAAGCGCGTTTAGTTCTTTATGATGCTTGGGCGGAACCATGGCAGCTTGCAAACTTTGCTCTTCATCAGCGAATGTTTGTATTGAAGGCCGAGCGGAGAATATAGCATGGACCTCATCTTCCGAGTCGCTGCCAAAGATCAACATGGGGGTGGACGGTCCCGGGTCGTTACGTTGAGGAGGCCCTGAATAAACTATCTCTTCCTCCTCCTCGATATCACTCCCGAAGACTGGAATAGTGGTGATAGCTTTCTTCTCCGGTTTGTGACATCTCTCTGTGTCTTCAAAGTCTGGTAAGAAGTATTTTGCATCTTCATACTTTCGGACTTCATTTACAGAGAATGGGTTCAGCTCTCCTATTACAGTATACTCGAGACCATCCTTGAAGTATTTCATACACTGATGCTGTGTAGAAGGGATGATGTTATACTCGTGTAACCAAGGCCGACCAAGCAAAGCATTGTAGCATGTCTTGGCATCGATGACATGAAATTTAATATCTGTGACGAGTAGTCCGAAGCGCAGCGTCAGTATCACAGACCCGAGGGTCCGTGATGGCTGGGAATCGAAGCCGGAGATGGTGATTTTATCACGAGCGAGGTGCTGAACGCTCATGCATATTTCCTTCAACACCCTCACGTTAAGGAGGTTGACGGAGGACCCATTATCGACCAGGATTTTACCTATCTTGATGTCATGACAGTACCCGGAGATATATAGGGGACGGTTGTGCTCGCACGTCCCGAGGAGGAGATCTTCATCGCCGAAGGTAATATCGGCTGTGTGTACTTCTTCCAGCTCGTCCTTCATCTTTTCTTCGGCGAGAAAAGCTTGGAATTGCTCTGGCTCTTGTAGCACCTTGATCAATGAATCTCTTGCTTCTTTTGATAGTAAAAGGGTGTCGAGAATGCTGAACTGCGAGGGTAACTTCCTCAAGTGCGCCAGAACGTTGTAGTCCACCTTACTTTTTTTTGGCGGGTCCTTGGCGGTCAGCTCTTTCATGACTTGGTCATCTAGGGCGATATCCTCAGAGACCTTTTCTTTTCCCTTATCTTTTCTATTTGTGGGTCGGAGATTCTTTTCGGGCAGCGTACGATTGCGCAGCTGAATATTTTCGCAGGTCTTCGGCTCTTCCTCTATCCCCGAGGTGGATTCTTTGAAGAGAGGGCCAAGAGTCACCTCTTCATCGGAGTTGCTCCTGAACGTGAGAACTTGCGATCCCCCAGTGTTAACCATGCGACAGTTGCCCGCAGTTCTTTTATGCTCCTCGGTCGTATTTCTTCGCTCCCGGCGAGTTTTACGTTTCATTCGCTTAAAATGCTGCCGGTGAGCAACATATCCCTGCCACCATCTTTTAAAAACGTCGCATTCTTCGGTGGGGTGCGAAATCTTTCGGTGATATAAGCAGTAGCTAAGATGTGTCTCTGCTTTACCGAGAATGTTTCCTTCGGAGGGTGGTAGCTTCATCCCCATTGATATGGCTTTAGCAAACATTTTCCTCGTCTTGAACTTGTTTTTATTCGCGACGGATGTCCCTTGATTCGGCGGAAGTGTCTCGACTCTTTCGTCCAGTCGCCGGCGTTTGGCTTTTTCAGATATGGCCATCTCACGCTCTCGATCAGCTTTACTTTTTAGATGAATTTCATTTAGAAAGGCGTCGATCATTTCGTCTGTCGGCCACAGAAGTTCCGGTTTAGGCCCTGCCCCCAGTCTTTCGGTGCATGGTGCTTCTTCATCGTCTATCGACGAGTGAGAGATCACATGGCAACTTGCCACGTAATCTTCAGATCCATCTGACGAGCCTTCTCTATCATCTCCATCTTCAAGGACATGGACGAGGAACTCTTGGAGCGTGATTGGAGTCCGCGCCTTCTGGTTATATTCTTCCAGCGCATCAATCTGCTTTTGCAGGTCCGTGCGCTTGTCGCCAGGCTTCACGGGATTCTTGGATTTCTTCTTTTTTTTCGAAGATTTCGACGGCTTGATATGAACACTTTGGTTATCACCACCAACCTTTGGAGTTGGGTGCGGCTTCAGCATTCCTTCGATGATTTCAGGTTCCAACGGATTCTTCCACCTAATCGCCGGGCATGTCTGGAGCTCATTCAGCATCCTTTTGGTTTTGGCCGAAAGAGCCACCTCCCATGGAGCTTCCTCAACAAAAAAGCGCTTTGCCCCTGGTGTGTCCATCTTCTTAGGAGTGTGCGGTTGTGGTGGGTTTACTTTCCACTTCTCAGAAAGCGCAAACTTACCTTGTAGGTACTGATCCTCGACCCATCCCTTAAAGACGAAGCAATCTACGATTGGATGGCTTACCGTTTGGTGGTAAGGGCAATAATTGGGATTATTAATTTTGCCGGGTTGCGATGGTCGACTTGGATTCGGAAAATTGATAAGCCTGTTGCGCATCGCTAGTTCGAACAGCCTCTTCGTTTTATCCCGAGGGAATGAGTAAGGGCTCTTCATTTTCTCATTGTAATAGTGCCGTCTCTCCTCCAATTGATCCGTTAGTCTGAGAGCACTGGGCTGCTGTTGGGTATTCGCAACGAAGGTCGCCTTCCCTTTACCTTTTTCATTCTGCGGCTCCGGCTTCGGTGGAGACGGTCTATGACCCATCTGGTCCATCTGGGCCAGCTTGTCGATTAGAGCTTGGAACGTGGTCGGTTTGAAAAACATCATGAACTGTGAAATAGTTGCATGAGGGTCTAGGGTGCCCACGAACATGCCCACCGCTGGTGCTTCTTCGATGCACTGTTCGCACTTAGACCACAGATTCCGCCATCGGATTGCGTACTGAACCCATGTCTCGCCCGGCTTCACCCTGGTATTGATCAATGCCGTTATTGGGGTGCGTTCACTAGCACTTGCGAATCATTGGGTGAACAACAACTCCGTTTCCGCGAAAGTTTTGACGGGATCATTTGGTTCGGAGTACCACTCGAATGCCATCTTCGATAAGCTGTCGACGAATTGGCGGAGCAAGAGCTTATCATCGCCACCAGTATTGCCGCAGAGGGCCCTAAACTGAGCGACATGTTGATGGGGATTGCCTGTCCCCTTGTACACATGGAATTTCGGGATCGTGTAGCCCGGCGGGTACTTTATCTGATCATACCAGCCTGGATACGGTCGCCCAGTTCTAACAATTTGCCCAGCCGCTTCATTCGCCTGGTGAACTCGTATCTGCTGAGCGATATAATCGTCTAAGGCGGCCTTGGAAATTGTCTCCTCCTTGGCTGTTGAAAGAGCCGGTAGAGGATTCGATGTTTTTCCTCTATCATCTTCAATTATTACTGGAGGATCTTCGGCTGGAGGGTCCGGCTGGATCATCATGCCGACCATATCCTGGAATAGAAAGGCCATTTGCTTTATATTGGCCGCTTGTTCCGCAGCTTCCTTGTCCTTCTTTTCGAGCATTCTCCGAAGGAATTCAGCATCAGTCTCGTGTTCGTGACGTTGTTCCGATGACGCCTCCGGGCTTTCTTTTGGCCCGGTAAGTGCGGCCATTGCAGTCAGCATCTCTTGAAGCTTCTTCTGTTGCTGTTCCTGAGCTCTTGTGATGGATCGGGTGAGTGGTCGGTGGCCCGTAGAAGCGCGGCTATCCTCTTTCCCGGATGCCATGTAGACGGTATGCACCACCATGCCCTCAGACTTAGGGCGTTTGGGCTCAGTGCCTTTGACATTTGTCGCAAGCATGGGGATTTTATCCGGTCGTCTTCTCTTATGCGCAGTCAAAGTTGAGAGGGCAGTTGCAGTGGGCACCCAAGTAGCCGCCGCCTTTTGCGGCTTAACGGGATGGTTTTCTTCCTGTCGGACCTTCAGCTTCTTCTGACGGCGGGGATAGTCTTGATCCACCACCGACTCTCGGACTTGTCGCCAGATTTTGTAAACTTTGGAAGGCAGCCGCTGAGGGGGCTGTTCCAGTTTTGCTTCTGCGACAGTCTCCACCGGTGGAGGAGATTTTTTCAGTATGGCGGTAAGCGAGTTCCTACGCACCTTGTTTAGCAGTTCAAAGCTGTTCCCGGTCGGAACAGCAGCATTGACTTCCACCGTTGGAGCTGGTGGAGTTAGCCCAGAGGAGGAGTTACCCCCAGCCTTCCTTACTCGGCGCCAGTGACGACGTCGAGCGTGTCGAGATGTTGGGGCTCGTTCGGCGATGGGGATGGCTTTGTCTTGCCTCCTGTCCAGATGAGGCGCCGCTGGTGCCAGCCTCTTGAAGACCGACGTCTTTTGAGCAGCGGTATCCAATCTGTCAAAGACAGACCTTCGAGAAGGAACCCGAGCCAGAATAGTCAGCCTTGTAAAGACCGACTCATTGGCAGAAGAAGCCGCCTTGACGACTTCAGGAGCATAGATGGCTATCTTCTTTGGGATGGCCACTTCAGGTGTCATGGGCTTCTTGGCAGGCCCATCGGAGTCCAGGCTTAGTCTGGCGAAGACCGAGGAGTTGGTGCTGGACAACCCGTTGAGAGGGGCCGTGGTAATAGCAAGCCGATCGAAGACCGACTTCTTGGGAGCTTCCGGTGCTGGCATAGGAGCGCTGAAGCTTGTTGGCGGGAGCATGGTCCCGTAAAACAATCCTGTGGTGGCTTGGGTGACCTGTTCCACTGGCATCGTGAATAAGGAAGCCGCTTGGGGCTCGTAAGCTACACCTCCAGGTGAGGCGGAGCGTAGGTTGCAGTTGCAGTTGGAACATCTTGCACAAGTGGACGCCATTGATTCTTTGCTTTCTGCAGCAAGCAAAACGCCAAATCTTAGTACCTCGAAACCCAAGGGCAACCATTAGCAAATGGTTCGCGAACACGACACACGGAGTGTGGAGTAGAAAGAGGAAAAGTCCCACCGGGCGTGCCGGAATATGTTCCCCTCCGAAAGACGCGGCGGAGACACGATGTACGTCTTGCATGAATTTCGGGGCAGATGCTAATTGGTGCTATCCGTCCACCTCTCCGAAGATGCCAAGTTGATTTATGGCACCATGTATCGAAGGTTTAAACGGATGCGGCCGATGTAGCAGACTTCGTCAGATTCCCATTCGCTTGAGGGTTTTTTGATTGTGGGGACGCTCTTCCCTGCAGGCACAAGCCCCTACAGTTAATTACGCCACCGCATCGCGGTAACAACTTTCTCTTTCTCCAGATAGTCACTTCGTGTCGTGGGTGTTTGTTTTATGTTTGGTTGCCCGTGGATTGTATACGTAGACTAAGTAATGCTGTCGCCCGTAGGGCGTGGACTAGTCCAAATCCGTATCTTTCTTAGATTTGGGTTTGGGGGGTTTGGGTTTAAGGATACGTTAGCCTTATTTGAGACTAAGATCAACTTAAACGTTTGTTAAGGATATGTTAGTCTAATTTTAGACTAAGATCAATTTAACGGGATCGTTTAGATCCAACAAGAGAGAGCAACTGGGCTCTATTGTTTAGTTTAGCGACATTATGGTCGATAATTAGTTTAAGGACATTATGGTCCATTGTTAGTTTAAGGACATCTCGGTCCACTGTTAGTTTAAAGACATCGCAGTCGAGGTTAAGGACATCATAGTCCGTGGATTTAAGGACTCCACAGTCCGTTGTTAGTTTTAAGACATCACGGTCAAGGTTAAGGACATCATAGTCCATGAGTTTAAAGACCTCACAGTCCGTTGTTAGTTTTAAAACATTACGGTCGAGGTTAAGGACATCATAGTCTATGAGTTTAAGGACCTCACAGTCCGTTGTTATTTTTAAGACATCTCGGTCGAGATTAAGGACATCATAGTCCATGAGTTTAAGGACCCCACAGTCCATGAAATGTGTGGTTGTCGGGACCCGTCACCTCTTTGAAGACGTTGAGGAATTACAACGACAAATATCAAAGGAGTGAAGAGATGTACCCTTGAACCAGGATGAGTTGGTTAAAAGAGCAGATGTGCTCAGTTCAAGATAAGTTGAGGACTTATGGCCAGAATTGGGCTAAGTCCAATTAAAATGTTTTAACATTTTATTCTTGCTCTGGCTATTAAGCCTTTATTTGGGCTCAGCCCTTTTAATAATGCTAAGCATTGGGCCCTGACATATTTTGTCTTAATCAGAACAAATTGTGTTCTGACAGTGCACCACGAGGCGCACCAGGCGCTTTGCGCCAGTCAAAAAGCGCATTGCGCTTCTGTCGGGTAGCGCACACGAAGAGGACACGTGTCGCTCTTAGAGCTAAGCCCTAGTTTATTAGCGCATTGCGCTTTTAATTTATGAGCGCGTTGCGCTAGTCTGTTGGCACACCAGTGAGTGACACGTGGCGCGCTTGTCGCTGAGCGCCAGCCCATGAGCGCAGTGCTCTGTTTTAGAAGCGCAAAGTGCAGATTGTGTCTCTGGTTGACACGTGGCATGTTTTGGCGCTGAGCGCCGATCCAAGGAGCGCAAGAGTGCAGTTCATGAGTGCAAGGCATTTTTCAGTAGCGCAAAGCGCATATGATCAAATTTTAAGATCAAAGAACAAGTTTATGTTCTTCAAAGGTGGCATTGCCTCAAGATCCAAGAACAAAAGTTCTTGTTTTTTTATAAGAGGCTCTGCCTTTTATAGATCAAAGATCTGTGAGTGAAGTAAAAATACTTCTTTTATTATTATTTTCTTTATGATTAGATCTTTTGATCTTTTGCTTTTAAATCAAAGGCCTTGGTCTTTTTTATAGATCTAAGATCTTTTTAGAAGAAGATGATTCTTCTTTTTACGAGATGGTTTCATCTCCATGGTTCTTTTTACCTTGAAGATGAAGAAAAAATCTTCTTTTTCTCGAGAGCTTGCTCTTCTTTCTCTCCAAGTTTGTAGAGGGTTTTTCTCTCTCTTTCTGTATATCCAGACTTGAAGTTTAGGGGCCTTTATATAGGGCCAATTGATTTGTTAAATTGGTTTTGAGAGATCATTCTCTGATTGATTTGGAATATTTCCCACCGTTGGATCTTTGATCCTAAGACTTCTGTTTTACAGAAGATAATTTTCTTGTTTTAATAAGATTGAAAGAATCTTTTCATAACAGAATTTTAGTTTTAATTAATTAATAATTTATTATTAGTAGATTTTTAGATCTGACGGTAGGGGAATTTTAATTCCAGCGCTAGCGTACCTATGTTCTACACGTGGCGCGCAGCGCAGAGCGTAGCGCAACTGCGCTAGCGCACCTGTGTTAGACTTGCGCTAGCGCACCTGTGTTAGACACGTGGCATGCAGCGCAGAGCGCAGCGCAACCGCGCTAGCGCACCTGTGTTTGACACAACCGCGCTAGCGCACCTGTGCGCAGAGCGCAGCGCAACCGCGCTAGCGCATCTGTGTCTGACACGTGGCGCGCAGCGCCGAGCGCAGCACAACTGCGCTAGCGCACCTGTGTCTGACACGTGGTGCGCAGCGCAGAGCGCCGGATCTGAAGCGTTGCTTCAACTTTTTAAATTTTGAATTTTGAAGCCGAGTTTTGCTCTGATGGGGTGCGCTGCCTAGGGCGCAGCGCTCCAGGCGCTGGCGTGTCTGCTTTTGACAGGTGGCGCGCAGCGCGCAGAATCTGAAGCGTTGCTTAAATTTTTGAATTTTGAAATTCAAAACAGAGCATTGCTCTGATTGGGGGAAACATATACCTTTATTACCTGTTGTTTAATTGCGAATACCATTACCATAGGTATTCGTATTTGATTGTTATGCGTTTTTACCTTTGATGATATATATCAGTGGTATGGGACGCTGATATATATATGCTGATTGATTATATCATCAGAAAGATATATGCATTATATATATATATATATATTAGTTCAGGATATGATAAACTATACTTTATGACCTAGGTATAGCGTTATGCATTTCGATTTCTATCTTGTGATATATTTTTATTCACTAAGTTGGCAACTCACCCCCATTGTACCCCAGTTTCTTGCAGGATTTACCGCTCGAATCATCAGCGACTTGCGGCACACTCTTTTTTTCGGTGATTTCTTTGAAAGGTGGGTTACTGTTGTATCGTATCCACTCTTGTGTGTGTGTGTGTATTCTTTGTATCTAGTTAAAACTCCATCGACCTTGAATTCGTATATTGTGGACTAAGAAGTGAGATTTAGAGTTTTTGAGCGTCGCACTCGTTGGAGTCGACTCTTTATACTTGTTGGTTTTGTTTCGCTTTTCTGTTCTTCGCCATTGGGCGTCGTATTTTATTTACGTGGTTGCTCCGCCGTTTGGACGTGGAAGCTAGCTCCCGTTGGGATGCTTAATATATTATTACGCTCGTATTAGGTTTTATTCAAAATTTACAAAGGAGGTGCTGCCGATTTTTAAAAACGTCATAGATGTTTTTCAAACACACTTATTTAAAACTGATTTCATCTAATAACTATTTTTAGATTTCACATCCCATATTTTCGTAAAAAGGTTTAGATTCCAGGTTCTGGCTTACTTGGATCGCATCGACATATTAAGATATCACGTGATTTAAGTGCCGGACATGTGCCACTTTCGGGTCGTGACGTATGTCTCCTTATATTTCTATTTTGACATATCTAAATCTTGCAAATCTTTTTATGTGTCCGGATTTTTAAATCTTGCAAATATTTCTAGACTTTTAAATATGTCAAATCTTTTTAATTTATTTAATTTATTTTTGTTAAAAATTTAAAATAATTTAACCTTTTCAATTATTTCGAACTTTTTCATACATATAATTGTTGTCACTGTTCTCCTCTGAACACAGAGACGGGACCGTGTAGGTTCGTCTTGCCTGAATTCGGGGGCAGATGCTAATTAGTGCTATTTGTCCACCTCTCCGAAGATACCAAGTTGATTTATGGCACCAAATATCGAAAGTTTAAACGAATGCGGCCGATGTAGCAGACTTCGTCAGATTCCCCCTCGTTGAGGGGTTTTTGATTGTGGGGACACTCTTCCCTGCAGGCGCAATCCCCCGCAGTTAATTACGCTACCTCATCGCGCTAACCACTTTCTCCTTCTCCAGATGGTCATTTCATGTCGTGTGTGTTTATTTTGTTTTTGGTTGCCCGTGGATTGTATACGGAGACTAATTTATGTTGTCGCCCGTAGGGCGTGGATTAGTCCAAATCCGTATTTTCTTAGATTTGGGTTTGGGGTTGGGTTTAAGGATACGTTAGTCTCATTTGAGGCTAAGATCAAGTTAAACGTATGTTAAGAATACGTTAGTCTAATTTCAGACTAAGACCAACTTAACAGGATCATTTAGATCCAACAAAAGAGCATTTGGGGCTCTATTGTTTAGTTTAGGGATATTGCGGTCTATAATTAGTTTAAGGACATTACGGTCCAAGGTTAAAGACATCATAGTCCATGGGCTTAAGGACCCCACAGTCCAAGATTAAGGACATCATAGTTCATGGGTTTAAGGACCCCACAGTCCATAATTTAAAGACGTCATAGTCTATAAAGTTTAAGGACATCATAGTCTATGAGTTTAAGGACCCCACAGACCATGGAATGATTGGTTATTGAGACCCATCACTTCTCTGAGGACGTTGAAGGATTACAACGACAAATATCAAAGGAGTGAAGAGATGTACCCTTGAACCAATGTTGGTTGGGAGATCTATAGTCCAATTTGGGACTAAGATCAATTAATTATATTATGAGCACATGGGCTCAGTTAAATCTGAATTGAGGACTTATGGCTAACTTGGGCTAAGTCCAATTAGGTTTGAAATGTTGGACCTTTGTTTGTACTATTGAACGTTTGTCTAGGTTCAGCCCCCCATTATTTAGCAATGCTAAACAGGGGTTTGTGGCTCTGACAATATTTTGTCTTTGGCTGAGCACTAACCATTCATTATAGCTCTGGACTTTACTTTGCATATCATATGAACTGATCAATTTTGAGGTTCAGTTGAAGGGGAGACTTGCCTCTGGAAAATTTAGCCAATTTAGGCTAAGATTGGTTTTAAAATAGTGTTAAACACTAGAGGATATTTGGCGATCACGTGTTCCCACGTGATGCGCTTAAAATAGTGTTAAAAACTAGGGACGAAGCATTTAAAGTAGTGTTAATCACTAAAATTGAAGTGGTCACATGGAGTCACGTGAGGCGTCTGAAAATGGGGCCAGACTTCTTTTATTAGATCCTCAGAATACGTAACTAAGTGTTAAACACTTAGTCTTTATAATTATCACGTGTGGACACGTGATAGAGCCCATGTATTGGGTATTAATTTCTCTGTTTTCCCTCATTTGCCCTTTTAAAAAGGTGTTAGTCAGGGGTCACGTGGGGACACGTGAGGCGCCCTAAATCAGTACTGCCTTTGGCTTTGTTCCCTTTATTTTGAGGGTCATGTGGGAGCACGTGAGGTATTGCCTCAAGGCTTGTTCTTTCTCATCTTGAGGAGTCTATTTAAGGGTCACGTGGGGTCACGTGACCATGTCTCATTCGTTCTTTTCTGATCATTGAAGAGAGGGTCACGTGTTGCCACGTGATCAGGTTTACGTGCATGGAGAGTTTAAGTCCCTTATTTGAGAATTAAATTCTTTGTAGGGTTAAACCCTAACTTTATTTAGAGGAATTAAATTCCTATATGTTTGGAAGAATTAAATTCTTTAAACCCTAATTCTCCCTCTAAGTTTTGGATCTGCAGGGCAGAATCTCCCCGATGAGAATTAAATTCTCAACTTATGGGGAGATCTGCTTCTGCAGATCTTCAACCATGAAGAAGAACTAAGTTCTTGTTTTAAGGGTTAAACCCTGTCTCTGTTGGAAGAATTAAATTCTTAAGTATTCGGAGGAATTAAATTCCTTAGCATTTGGAAGAATTAAATTCTTTAAACTCAATTCTCCTTCTAGGTTTTGGATCTGCATTGCAGAATCTCCCCGATGAGAATTAAATTCTCAACTTATGGGAAGATCTGCTTCTGCAGACCTTCAACCAAAGGAAGAACTAAGTTTTTATTCAGAAGAGTTAAACTCTTAATTTGAGAATTAAATTCTTTTTTTGTTTTGTGGAGCTTATGCTCTCTTTCCCTTTCTCACCTAGGGTTTTTTCTCCTCTGAGGAAATCTTCTTTTTTTTCTCTGGAGAATTAAATTCTATTCTTTTCTTTTTTTTTTCTGTTGTTGTTGTATCACTCCTTTTTATTCTCTCTATCCCTTTTTTCCCTTGACTTTTATTTATAGGAGAAAGAAAAGAATCAGTTTGTTTGGTCAATCTTTCATTGAAAGATTTTAATTGATTTTGTAACCAACATGATCTTTTAGATCACTCGGTGAATTTTATTCACCATTGGATTTTTAATCCAAAAGATATTTTATCTGTTATTCCTGGCAAATTTCAGGGAAATCTTTCCTCGTATAGAATCTTTCTATAAATTGGTGATTTTTAATCACCATTCGATTTTTAATCCAACGGTGCTCCACTTTACAGAACACAATCTTTTTGTTTGGAAAGATCTAGGGAAATATTAGGGTTTTTTATTTCCCTTAATTAGGATTTAATTCTGTTAGTTCAGAAGCTTTAAGAGCCTATCATGTGTTAGCACATGACGCCGCCGATTGACCATTCAATTAGAATTTAATTCTATTAATTCAGAAATCTTTAGGAACCCATCACGTGTTGGTACGTGACCCCCTGATTAAGCATTTGACCAGAATTTAATTCTGTTGTTTTAAAGAACTCAGGAATTATCACGTGTCGGCACGTGACCCTTGGTCACGTGATGCACCATTGGGGTTTTTTCTTGCTGTTTTATTATACTTTAATGGGCTTAAAGGCCTATCACGTGTGGGCACGTGATTTCATTTGATTAAAATTCAATTCTTATCATCTCAGAGCCCTCAGGAAGCCATCACGTGTCGGCACGTGACCCCCGATCACGTGTGCGCACGTGATACCACATTAGGGTTTTTCCTTGTATTTTATGAGGGAACAAATGCCCCCACAGCGTTGTTCTCACGTGTTTGCACGTGAGTGCAACGCTGTAACTTTTGTGGCCGTTGGATCTGCCTAGGGAAGGGGGTAGATGAACCGTTTCCCATCACATCCTATAAATGCAGGGGTCTCTTCAGAAGCGCCTCCACTCTTTCATCTTCTTCCTTATTTATTTTCCTTTGAGAATTTAATTCTCTTTCTAAGAGCTCAGTTCTCTGTTCCAAAAATTTCAGAGTTTAACTTTGTCCAAGAAAAAATCTCTTCTTCAGATAATGGTTTTGAACGATTTGAAGAACTTTTATAAAAAAACAAAACTCTTTGGATTTTAAATCCACACCAAGGGTTTTTCCCTTTAAAGAACTCATCTTTCTGATGTCCCAAGAACGCTCGATCTTTAGGTAGCAAACCCCAAATGTTGGCTATTTTCCGGATCTTAAGATTTTGATGATGATACTTGTCTGCCTCTGGAATTTAATTCCATTCTAAAGAGCTTAGCTCTGAAAATTTTTCTGGGAATTTAATTTCTCTGTTCAAAAGGAATTTAATTCCTCTAAAGAACTTAGTTCTTAAACGAAGGCTTCTTGGGATTTTTTTCCCTGAGTTGTTCTTGCAGAGATCCTTCTCGATTTGCACAGAGTTCCTATAATGGGTTTTCTCCTCGGGGGAATGTGTAGAGTCATTTTAATTTATTGAGAATCTTCCTTTTGTTCTCATGATGATTGCTCAGCCTCCTTATCAGTGAGCCGCTATACTGATTTTGTGGGGCCCATGTGTTTTATAACCAATGGTCCCATAAAATAAGTTGTTTGTCATTTTCTTCCACTTTCTTTATATATATATATATATTTATAAATATATATACACGTGTGGGCTTCACTAACAGTTTCCCTTTCCTTTATTTCAGGCATAATGGCTTCTGTTCCATACTTCTATTTCACCCGCTCGGAGGCTGCCTTTCCTCAGTCACCGTCTGACGAAGAGGTGATGGTGATAATTAGAGCTCATGACCCTGATTGCACCAATTTACTTTTATGGGGGACCTGGTACGGTCATATCATCCGTGGTCGTCGAAACTTTCTTTGCGAGGTACCAACAGAGCCTATTCGCCCATTCTTGCCGATGGACCGTCCGCGGACTGCTTTTGCTGTAGAGGTGACAAATTGGACCCCTACCGGCCGGCTCGAACCGTCGACAACTGGGATACCAAATCAGCCTGTGCCGGCCATAAATATCTTGGGGCGTCGTATGTGCCAAAATGAAGCGTAGCCTTGGGGACAAGTTTACAAGATACTCCTCGCCATCCCACGGGCTACCTTCTCTGGGCTCGTTACATCTTGTCCGCTCATCGTGCACGACTGCAGAGGGTCGGGCTTTACCAGACGGTGTATGCATCTCTCTTCCATTATCAATCTCCTCATGTATGGTGTGTTAAAGCTTTCGTTAATCAATGGATTCTTCCCACCAACACTTTCTTGTTAGGGGACCGCGAAGTTTCGATCTCTTTGGAAGAGTTTTGCAAGATCTCAGGTTTACCGATTAGGGGAGCGCCTTACGAAGAATTGTTGCCCTCTTACGAGTATGTCTTCGAGACTATGCCCGCTATGCTTGACGGCTTGTCGACTGAAAATGCCGTCCGCCATAAGTACCCGTGTCTGATCAAGACGTTGGGGATTTTTGAGAAGCTGTTCACGGAATCAGAAGAACAGGGCGCCACTTTTAAAAGCTTTATCGCCTGCTTCCTTCGTGGAGACGTTCTATCAAAGGCGGTTCCGAAGTTCGCGAATATCAACGACCCCTTTGGGTTTGGTTTTAATTAGGCTACCGGCTAGAGAAGAGGATTTGCCCCAATTCTACATTCCAATCTGTCAGCTGTACCTTTCGAGTCGATTGCGGCTCCTGGCATGGATGAAGAAACTTTCTTCATTGGTTTTATCAGCGTTTGGCTCAGCTGGTTTGTCGTTCCAACGCACCGTCGATTCATGAGAGCCTCGGTCATTTACCCTGCTCATCGCATCGCCGAAGGGACGCGACTAGCAGTGGGCATTGCAGGTCTGTCACATCTGTACCATGGGCTAAGCAGTGCAGCTAATACCTCAACCCCAGACGTGAACGTAGTGAGTTTCTCTCTCCATTATTTTACATCATGGATTGAGATGCACGTGCTAGGGGCATTTGCCGCGCATCAGAGACCTAGCTTTTTTGATGCTTATACCTTTCCGCGGCTCATGAGGTTGGTGGACGCTTCTGCTCCTGACCTGACTCAATTAGGGGCTCTTCGTATGCTGCTCAATCCGTATGCCAAAGAAGGTGGAATGGTATTTAATGATCGAATCCTCTCTGCTCCCTTGGGACCCGTTCAACAGTTGTTTGATATGTCGAAAGAGGGAGCACCATCTTTGAAGTCCAAGGAAGCCATGCACCTGTACTCGATCAGACCCGGTTATCTGGTGTTCCGTTGAAATGATGCGGCTCTTTTCATGCGGTACAATCCACACCGCTTTTCCCGGCAACTGGGATATGACCAGGGTATCCCCTTCGAGGCGTTCACAGTGGAGCCTAGTCCTTCTTTGGGAACTGTTCGTGACGCCACCCATCATTTCATGAGACTGAACACCGGTTCTCATTTCATGATCCCCGAGTCCGATTACATTCCGAGGTGCGTAGGGGATTTCACGGGTTGGTATCGCCACCGGGTTAGTCCAATCATTGCTGAGGAGAGGAGGATACTTTTTGGGCTTAGAGCTCCCGCCCCGCTCCAGGCTACGGGAGTCCCACCGCGACCGTGGACAATGGTTCGCCTTCCCTTGAAAGATACTGGTACCGTACTCATTCCTGAGGCGACAGATGTGGACTTGACTCCGACAGTTGGTATGCCAATGCGCACTAGAGCTCAGGCAAGGGCTTCTGATAAGGCGCCGGTAACAGTTTCATCGGCTGCGGCGTCAGTGATGGCAGTATCCTCATCAGTAGCACCGCCGAGAGAGGATACTGAAGGCGAAGTGGGTCAACACCACAGCAAAGCACCGAGGGGAAAGAAGCGATCATCTTCTGGTCCTAGTTCTGGGTCAAAGAGGCGAAATAAGACGGTCACCAATCTGCTCGACTTTTTAGTGGAATCCGAGCCTATCTTTCAAGATGAACCAATAGCTATGCAAGAGCCAGATAGTGGTCTTCTTTTTCCAGGTTCATCTGCCGAGGAAGACGCACAATTGGTTGAGGCTGTAAGACTCTCCTAGGATGAGACTGAAAATGTGAGGATCCCGAAGAGGCCTTATCCTGCCGTCATCTTTCACGAAGATCCCCATTGATACGGCGGATATTTATAGGTCCTTTGGAAGAGGGAGGCGAGATATCCCTTAAGCAGCCTATCTCGGAAGATGCCGAAGATGCGCTGTTGTTGTGGACTGGTGGCCACGAGTTTACCCTCGAACCCCGGCGAGCATACCTCTTCAGGAAGGAACGTCGGCTTGAAAAAGCCATATTAGAGGCATCCTGGCGCATTGGTATACTTATACATCTTGTTGCAGTATTTTGCACTGTATATATATATATATATATATATATATATATATCCTTATCTTCGTGAAAACTTTGCAGGGACTTCGGAAATGGCAGAGGATCTGAGTTCGAGCCGCGCCTTGACCATGGCCTCTGTAGATATCCCCGATGAGACACTAGTAAGTGTGGAGGGGGTCGATACACCTGTTCTTCCTGCCGCGGAGTTCCCATTGGTGATTTCCGTTCCCCCAGTGCATGCTCTCCCGGAAGAGGCATCTTCATTGGCCGCGGAATCAATGGATCTTTCTGGGGACGGCCCGGAGACTATGGGAAATCAAGGCTACCGTCCTTTCATTGTAGCCTGCAGCGGTGGCCACTGCTCCTCAATTGGAAGTTGTTATACCGGCCCATGTCCCCGATGATATGCCTGGGGGCATGGAGGAGGCCGCCGAAGCTGCTATCCCTCCAGTTCAGAGCGGGAGGAGCATCGAATGTAGCCTTCTATATTTTATTTTAATAATCTCTCCATTATCTGAACGTTTCTGTCTTTTCAGAATTGCGCGGGTTGGCGGCGTCTATTGCTGATCTGTCTCCCAGAAAATCCTTTCAGCGTTTGCTAGAGATGGCCGCTCCGCAGGCGATATCCCCTCAACGCATTGTCCTCTCTTCCGGGCAAGGTTGGTATTATTTGCTTTCTCCTCACTGCATTATTATTATCTTTCTCCTCACTGCATTATTATTATTTCATATAACGATACTGATGTCTTCTGCAGTTCTGGAAGCCGATGACAAAGTTGAGATTCTTGACGGGTCTGGGGATCCTTCAGACCCTTCTTGCATGACTGTGGGTAAGTAAAGTTTCAACGTTGTTCCACCTGCTCTTTGCTTGCAAGTCCCGCTGATTTCTTTTTATGAATCTTAACAGCTTTGCCAGTTCTTACTACGCTGGAATCCGCATCGTCCTGCCGCCCGGCCCCTATGCTCTACGTGCCTCGGAACGGATGGCAAAGCTAAGCCTTCACTCCTTGTCAGCTCTGATCGAAGACCTTCGTGCTGGTAGTTTGATCACGGCCGAAGAATTTGCCGCCGAAACCAACAGTTCTCTCTCCTTTCTTGCTGCTTACCACAGCGAAACATTGGTGCAAGTCTGGGTTGAGTTTTGTCGTCGGGTGGAGGCTTGCTTGCATAGTCTTGAGTGCTCGCGTCTTCCTTCAGAGGTTGTGGCTGCAAAGGCGAGCTTGCGGGGGCTAATCGAACGGTGCGCCACAAATATGCTGTCATGAGAGAAGAGGCTCAGCCGAAAATTTTCAGAGAGGAAGCTGGCTTCAACTGCGCTGGGAGAACTTCAAGCTAATCTTACGGCCAAGACCACTCGGGCATATGAACTTTGGCGGGTGCTTCAAGAAGCTATCAGGGAGGTGGTAGCCATTGATAAAGCCATCATTTTCACTCGTGAAATGGTTGAAGCTCATAAAGTTACTGAAAAGGAGCTTGAAAGTCGGCTTGCCTCATACCAGGCCCAACAATCTCAAGCGGAGGCCCGTCTCTTAGCGATAATGAATTATGAAGCCGAGGCCAAGCGGAAAAAGGATGAACTAGCAAACCTATTAAATCATCCGCCGGCTTGAAGAATTGTATATTTTTCTTTTTATTCTTCTTTTGTACATACACCTGAATGAGAGTATTTTTTTTATTCTTTCATAAATTGTACTTTGTATTCATTTTGATTCATGAATAAAAGACATATTTTGCTTCATGGGGTGTGCCCCTTTTAGTAAATGTATTTTGTGGATAATCTATTTTGATCTCCTTGTAGGACAGAGATGGCTTAGGAGTCAGGTTCAGATCTGCCTCCTAAGGCTTTCCAACTTTATGAGCCGTGAGGGTCTCATAAAGGTATTTCTCCTTAAGAATCGTGAGGATTCCTAAGTGTATTTTTTCTTAAAAGTTGTAAGAATCTCACAAGAGAGTTTTTCTTGCTTACGAGTCGAGAGGACTCGTAAGTGATTGTTTCCTTTTCTGTCGGGGTGGATCTGCGAAACAACGATGGTTTGGGAGACAGGGTTAGGATCTGCCACCTAAGACTTTTCAACTTTATGAGCCGTGAGGGTCTCATAAAGAATTTTCTCTCTACAGGTCGAGAGGATCCCGTAGGTGTATTTTCTCCTTAGGAATCGTGAGGACTCCTAAGTGCGTTTTCTCTTGAGAGTCGTAAGGATCTCAGAAGAGAATTTTCTTCCTTACAAGTCGAGAGGACCCATAAGTTATTGATGAGTTGACTTGCTCCCGAATCAAAGAATTGCTTTGACGGGGAAGTCGAGGGTTGACTTTATCCGCATTTCACGGAATCAGGGGTTGACCTTATCCGCATTTAACGGAGTCAGGATTTGCTCTGGGCACTTCCCACGGGGTCAGGATTGACATTATCCGTGTTCTACGAGACCAGGATGTGCTCTGGACGCTTCCCACGGGGTCAGCATTGACATAAGCCGTGTTCCATGAGACCAGGATTTTCTCCGGACGCTTCCCACGGGGTCAGGATTGACATAAGCCGTGTTCCACGAGACCGGGGTTTTCTTGCTCTGGACGCTTCCCATGGGGTCAGGATTGACATAAGTCGTGTTCCACGAGACCAGGATTTGCTCTTGACGCTTCCCACGGGTCAGGATTGACATAAGCCATGTTCCACGAGACCAGGATTTGCTCTGGACGCTTCCCCCGGGGTCAGGATTGACATAAGCCGTGTTCTACGGGACCAAGATTTGCTCTGGACGCTTCCTACGGGGTTAGGATTTACATTAGCCGTGTTCCACGGGACCAGGATTTGCTCTGGACACTTCCCACGGGGTCAGGATTCACATAAGCCGTGTTCCACGAGACCAAGATTTGCTCTGGACGCTTCCTATGGGGTCAGGATTGACATAAGCCGTGTTCTACGAGACCAGGATTTGCTTTGGGCGCTTCCCACGGGGTCGGGATTAACATAAGCTGTGTTCCACGAGACCAGGATTTGCTCTGGACGCTTCCCACGGGGTTAGGATTGACATAACCCGTGTTCCACTAGACCAGGATTTGCTCTGGACGCTTCCCACGGGGTCAGAATTGACATAAGCCGTGTTCCACGAGACCAGGATTTGCTCTGGACGCTTCCCACGGGGTCAGGATTGACATAAACCATGTTCCACGAGACCAGGATTTGCTCTGGACGCTTCCCACAGGGTCAGGATTGACATAAGCCGTGTTCCACGGGACCAGAAGGTGCTCTGGGCGCTTCCCACGGGGTCAGGATTGACATTAGCCGTGTTCTACGGGACCAGGAGGTGCTCTGGGCGCTTCCCACGGGGTCAGGATTGACATTAGCCGTGTTCTACGGGACCAGGAGGGGTTGACTCTCGGTTGTCTGTGCATCGCCAAGTCATGAGACTGGGAACTTTGCCACGGTTCCGATTTGCTGATGTTGCGTCTGTTGTAATGAGACGATGTTGAGATGATCTCCAGGCTGTCTGTGAACCGTCGAGATTTGGCTTCTTTTTCTGATGGAGCCTGATGGGAAGGTATGGTTCCCTCTTTGTTTGTGCCCTTGGATTGTATACAGGGATCGGTGTGATCTCACATGTAGGGCAAAAGTTTCATTTTATATATTTTTCTTTCCGCGATGCTCTATCATTTCGGCTTTTATATCGCGAAAGTTGCGATTGCCCAATCATTTCGGCTATTTTTCGCTGTGCCCAATCATTTCGGCTATTTGTTTAATTTACTCGCTGCTTTTTATTGCGAGTTGCCCAACCATTTAGGCTATTTTGCATGCATAAATTTTTACTTGCTGATTTTGTTGCAAGTTGCCCAATCATTTCGGCTATTTCATATACATTTGCTTTGCTTACTTTTCGATGCGAGTTTTAAGATTTGATACCGATTTAGGCATCAGTATCGCTACAACTGGGATATTGCCAGGAGCGAACCATCATTTGCCTCTGTCGATGTCGAACAAAGGTGGCTTAGCAAACAGGGTTAAGATCCTGTTGACTAAGGATTTTAACTTCATGAGCTGTAAAGGCCTCATGAAGGTATTTCTCCCTACGAGTCGTGAGGATCTCGTAAGTGCATTTTCTCCTTAAGAATCGTGAGGAGTCTTAAGTGTATGGTCTCTTATAAGTCGTAAGGATCTTACAAGAGTATTTTCTCCTTATAAGTCGAGGGGACTTACAAGGGCTGTTTACCGTGCGAGCATATCCCCGGTCTCTGGTGGGACTTTGTGAGGGAAATGTTTATTCGTGCCCGTGGATTGTAACAAGGGTCAATACTGAACCACTTGTAGGGCAAAATTGGAGGTTGTAATGGCTTAAGAACAGGTTCAGATCCCTGTAATTTAAGGCTTTTGAACCCTGTGAGCCGTGAGGGTCTCAAAGGGGAATTCTCCTTACGAGTCGTATGGATCTCGTAAGTGTAATTTCTCCTTAGGAATCGTGGGGATCCCTAAGTGTGTTGCTCCCTTGTGAGTCGTAAGAATCTCACGCATATATTTTCTCCTCACAAAATCGAGAGGACCTCGCAAGTGTCTTTTAACGAGATTGCGCCCTTTCGGGTTTTCACAAAACTCGCCGGTAGCCCTGCTGTTTTTACTCATGAAGCCCTTTCGGATTTTCATCCGTGCCTATCTCGCTTATGGACATACCATTTTCTTTCTTTTTTTATATATTTTTATATATTTTTTTGTCAGCCTTGGGATGCTGCAGTCCATAGTAGTTTATCGACGTCTTGGTCAATAGCCAGATTTAGGACATAGTGGTCCATTGTTAGTTTAAGAATGTTTCGGTCCGTTGTTAGTTTTAGGACATTTCGGTCGTTAGTTTTAAGATATTTCGGTCCGTTTGCCGGATACTACTTATAGAGTTTGGGCTTAGGAAGATAGCGAGCGGACATAGGCGTCGTCATTGTTCCCGCCAAAAATTTTTGCGCAAAAGAGCCCAAGGTATCAAATGACAGCTATACGCTTAAGGAAATGCGAACCAGTATTTTTCGGCCTGTATTTTGATAAACTCCCGAAGGAGGAATTGTTAAATTCTGATGATATTGGAAGCATCTCGAAAAACCCTTCGATTTAATATATTATGGGCTTCATAATTCATCCGGGATCAAAAGTTATGAGCAAATATGCTATGCACTGTTCCCTGATTAAAAATCAGGAATTACCTCAATGAGGTATCACGTGCTCACACGTGATCAGTGGTCACGTGTTGATACGTGATAGTTAAAATATAAATAAAAACAAACAGCTGAAGATGACTCAATTGGGGGTCACGTGCTCACACGTGACCAAGGGTCACGTGCTCACACGTGACCAAGGGTCACGTGCCAGCACGTGACAGGCTTTGAAAGCCTTACAGCTTAATAGAATTTAATTCTAAAAATCAGAAAAATACCTCAACGAGGTGTCACGTGCTCACACGTGACCAATGGTCACGTGTTGACACGTGATGGTTAAAATAGCAACATAAACAAGCAGTTGTTAAAAGGAGTCAATTGGGGTCACGTGCTCACACGTGACCAAGGGTCACGTGCCAGCACGTGACAAGCTTTGAAAGCCTTACAGTTTAATAGAATGAAAATTCTAAATTTCTCTAAATCTTTCCAAATGTAAAAGGATTATGGGGACCGTTGGATTAAAAATCCAATGGTGATTAAAGATCACCAATTTATGGAAAGATTTGATACAAGGAAAGATTTCCCCTAAATCTCACCAAAAATAACAAACAGAATATCTTTGGATTTAAAATCCAACGGTGAATAAAATTCACTGAATGATCTAAATGATCATATTCAATATGAAAACAAATCAAATCTTTCGGGGATAAATTTGGAGAGAGAAAACTTTGGAGAGAGAATTTCTGGGATCTTGAAATTGCAGAGAGAAAAGAAAGGAGAATTTAATTCTCAACAGAGAAAAACCCTAGGTGAGAAAAGAAAGGGGATCAAAATTTCAAACAGAGAATTTAATTCTCAAAGATCTAAGAGTTTAACCCTTTTGCAAAGAACTTAGTTCTTTCTCTAGTTGAAGATCTGTAAAGTGCACATCTCCCCATAAATTGAGAATTTAATTCTCATTGGGTTGAGATCCTGCCATGCAGATCTAAAATATAGAGGAGAAATTGAGCTTTGAGAATTTAATTCTCACAGAGTTATAGGAATTTAATTCCTCTTAAAATGAAATTAGGGTTTAACCCTATATAAGAATTTAATTCTTTTACATATATGGGAATTCAATTCCTTTAAAAAAAATTAGGGTTTTACCCTACATAAGAATTTAATTCTTAATCCTACAGAGAATTTAATTCTCAAAATAAAATGAAGAGACTTAAAAGATCTCCATGCATGCAAAGGACTAAAGTCACGTGTCCCCACGTGACCTCCTGAAAAGATCACCAAAAATGAGAAGGAAAGAGCTCAGAGGCAACGCCTCACGTGCACCACGCAACCCCCGAAACACAGAAAGGAAAAGTAAAAGAAATAAAGGCCTTGGGCGCTCTCACGTGCTCCCACGTGACCCTTTGGCCGATGTTCTAACAATCAGCGCACTAATCCTCCTCACGTGTCAGCACATGATGCTCCAAAGAAAACATAAAAAGTGTTTAACGCTTACTTACAAAACGAAGAAAAGGAGATCTGGCCCTACCTTTGGGCGTCCTCACGTGTCCCCACGTGACTTTTCTTTTAAGTATTTTAAACACTAATTCAAGAGCTTTGTCCCCAGTGTTTAACACTGATTATCTTTTAGTGTTTAATACTAATTCGAGAGTCCTATTTCCAGTGTTTAACACTGATTATCTTTTAGGGTTTAACACTAATTCCAGAGTCCTATTTCCAGTGTTTAACACTGATCATCTTCTAGTGTCTAACACTAATTCGAGAATCCTATTCCCAGTGTTTAATATTGATCGTCTTCTAGTGTTTAACACTAATTCGAGAATCTTACTTCCAGTGTTTAATACTATTATTCTCTAGTGTTTAACATTAATCTGAGAGCTCTATCTCCAGTGTATAACACTGTTGTTCCCTGTTGTCTAAACACCATTTTTAGCCAATTCGGCTAATCTCCCAGAGGCAAAGTCTTCCCTTCGAATGAATCTCAAAATTGAGGAAATCAAAGATGAAAATGTTTAGCATTGCTAAATACTATAGACTAAAACCAGAAAAATGTCAAGCAGTCCAATAAAGGGTCAAACTCAGTTGGACTTAGCCCAAGTTGGCCATAAGTCCTCAATCCAGACTTAACTGAGCCAATGGTCTCACAATATAATTAATGGGTCTTGGTTCCAAATTGGGCTAAAGATCATTTAATCTACCTCAGTGTTTCCCCCAATCAGAGCAAAGCTCTGCTGGAAATTCAAAATTCAAATTTTGAAGCAACGCTTCAAATCCCGGGCGTAACGCGCCACGTGTCAGGTGCAGACGCATCAGCGCAGCGCCCAAGAAGGCGTGCCCAATCAGAGCAAACCTCTATTTTAAGCAAAATTAAAGGAAGCAACGCTTCAGTTGCGCAAGCACTGCGCTGCGCGACACGTGTCAGCGCAGATGCGCTAGCGCAGTTGCGCTGCGCTGTGCGCTGCGCGACACGTGTCAGCGCAGATGCGCTAGCGCAGTTGCGATGCGCTAGTGCAGTAGCGCTGCGCTGTGCGACACGTGTTAGCGCAGTTGCGCTGCTCTGTGCGCTGCGTGGCACGTGTCACGCGTTGGGGCATTTGCGCCAAACAGAATAAAGATTTTAAAGAAATCTTTTTGTTCTTGTTAAAACAAGAAGATTTTCTTCTGTAAAACAGAAGCGCTTGGATCAAAGATTCAACGGTGGGGAAAATTCCCCAAATCACTCAGAGAAAGATCTCTTTAACAAATTTAACTAATTTATGGGCACTATAAAAAGGACCCTAGGCCTCAATTCGAAGGCATCAACATTTTCTAAAAAAAAAGAGAAGGGAAAGAGAATTCTGAAGAACTCCTCAAGAACAAAAAAGGTAAAAAGCCTTTAGAAAAAAGAGAAAATTCACTTATGAACAGATCATGGATCTAAAAACAAAATCAATGATCTTGAATATAAAAAAAAATAGTGCTTTGCACTTTTTATGAACCTTTGGTTCTCTGAGATAAGAAAAAACAAGAGAAACTTGTTTTCTTTGATCTAAATTAGATCAAGAAAGCAAACAGTGCTTTGCACTTCTTTTATGAACCATTGGTTCTTGAGTCTAAAAGATTCCTAAATCATAGTGCTTTGCACTTGCAAACTGCGCTGTTGCGCTCTTGGGAAAGCGCCACGTGTCAGCATCTGAACTACTTGTGCTATGCGCTTTGAGATAGAGCTTTGCTCTCTGTAATTGGCGCAACTCATCAGAGCACGCCACGTGTCAGCAGCGCAAGCGCAGCGCACTAGCGCTGTGCACTGCGCTTGCATGACACGTGTCGTCACCACAAGCGCTTGCGCTCTTTGATTGGCGCAAAGCACCTGAAATGCAATGCATTATTTAAAAATGGGCCAAGCCCAAGTCAAAAAGACCTAACAGGCCAAATTAAATTGCAAAGCAATAAAAAGGCAGAGCCCAAATAAAATTGATGCTCTGTATCATTCATAAATGGGCAGAGCCCAAAATAAATTGATGCTCTGCATCCTTTATGGGTAGAGTCCAAATAAAAATAAAAAGAAATGCAATGCAAAAGCAAATAAATGTTGAACATTTTTTAATTAGACTTAGCCCAATCGTGGCCGTAAGTCTTCAAATTAAATTGACTGAGCACGGCTGCTCCTTAAATCAATTTACAACCGGTTCGAGGGTACATCTCCGAACTCCTTTGACACCTATCGTTGTAATCCTTCAACGACGTCAGAGAGGTGACGAGTCCCAACGACCACACATCAATATGGACTGCGGGGTCCTTAAACTCGTGGACCGAAATGTCCTTAAACTAATGATGGACCGAAATGTCCTTAATTAATGATGGACCGAAATGTCCTTAAACTAATGACGGACCACCACGTCCCTAAACTGGAATATGGACCACCACGTCCCTAAACTGGCGATGGACCACCACGTCCCTAAACTGGAATAGTAGAGCCTCCAAGCGCTCTTCTGTCGGATCTAAACGATCCTGCTTAAGTAGATCTTAGCCCTAAACAAGGCTAACGTATCCTTAAGCATTTCAACAGATTCCATATTCCCTAATCAACTTCGGTTCAAGGGTATATCTCTGAACTCCTCTGACACCTATCGTTGTAATCCTTCAACGACGTCAGAGAGGTGACGTGTCCCGACGGCCATATATTAAATGGATCACCACGTTAAGTAGATCTTAGTCTTAAACAGGACTAACGTATCCTTAACGAACGTTTAAGTTGATCTTAGCCTCAACACGGCTAACGTATCCTTAAACTAAAACACCAAACCCAAATCTAAGTAAATACGGATTTGGACTAATCCACGTCCTACGGGCGACGGCATAACTTAGTCTTCGTATACAATCCGCGGGCAACCATAAACAAAACAAACACACACGACACGAAGTGAAATTCTGGAGAAGGAGAAAGTGGCTACCGCGACGCGGTAGCTTAATTAACTGCAGGGGCTTGCGCCTGCAGGGAAGAGCGTCCCCACAATCAAAAATCCCTCTAGCGAGGGGGAATCTGACGAAGTCTGCTACATCGGCCGCATCCGTCTAAACCTCCGATACACGGTGCCATAAATCAACTTGGCATCTTCGGAGAGGTAGACGGATAAAACCAAATAGCATCTGCCCCGAAGCTCAGGCAAGACGAAACCTGCGCGGTCGCGTCTCTGTAATCAGAGGGGAACAGATTCTGGCACGCCCGGTGGGACCTTTTCCTCTTTCCACTCCACGCTTCGTGTGTCGTCTTCGTGAACGAGTCGCGGTTTGTTAATGGTTGCCTTTGGATTTCAAGTTACTAAGATTTGGTATTTTGCCTGGCGCAGAAATTAAGCATCAATGGCCTCAAATTGCTCAAACTGCTCGAAGTGCCACTGCAACGGACGCTCCACCTCACCTGGAGGTGTAGCATATGGGCCCCAAGCGGCCTCCTTCCTCGCTCTGCCGGTAGAACAGGTGACCCAGGCCACCACCGGCCTGTTTTTCGGGACCATGATCCTACCTGCATGCTTCTCTATACCAATACCTCCACCAGAAGCGAACAAGAAGTCGGTCTTCGACCAGCTCACTGCTACGACGGCCCCTGTCAACGGGTCGTCCACTACCAAACCAACAGCCTCCGTCTTCGACAGGCTAGATCAAAACTCTGAGGGGCCCGCTAGGAAGCCCATGAACTCTAAAATGGCTGTCCCAAGGAAGGCAATAGCCGCTGCTCCAGAAGTCGTCAAGGCGGCTTCCCCTGTCAAAGAGTCAGTTTTTTCAAGACTGACTATTCCTGCTTGTACCCCTGCTCGAGGATCTGTCTTCGACAGGTTGAATATCACCCCTCAAAGGACAGCCTCAGTCTTTGAGAGGTTAACACCAGCGGCGCCTCACTCAGACGGGGGGCAAAAAGAAGCTGTCTCTATCTCCGAGCCAGTCCCAACGGTTCGTCATGCTCGACGTCGCCATTGGCGATGAGTGAGGAAGGCAGGGGGCAACTCCCCCTCAGGGCTAACTCCACCGGCTCCAGAGGTGGAACTCAACGCTGCTGTTCCAACTGGGAACAACTTTGAACTGCTAAGGTGGGTACGTAAGAACTCTCCAACCGCTACATTGAAAAGATCTCCTCCGTCCGCGGAGAGAGTTCCGGAAATACAGCAAGAACAGCCCCCTCAACGGCTGTCCTCAAAGATATACAAGGTTTGGCGGAGGGTTCAAGACTCCGTGATTGACCCAGGTTATTCTCGTCAACAGAAGAAGGCGAAGGTGCAAAAAGAAAAGGACCGTCCTATTAAACAGCAGAGGACAACAATCACCAGGGTGCCCACTGCAACGGCCCCCTCAACTTCAACGACCCACAAAAGAAGAAGGCTGGAGAAAGCCCCCGCGCCCGCGGCAAATGCCAAAGGTGGTAAGCCTAAACACCCTAAATCTGGGGGCATGGTGGTTCATACAGTGTACATGACGTCGGGAAAGGAGGAAAGCCGTGCATCCACAGGTCATAGACCGCTCACACGGTCAATGACCAAGGCTCAAGAGCAACAGCAAAAGCTCCAGGAGATGATGACCGTGATGGCCGCACTCACTGGGCCAAAAGAAACCCCTGAAACGTCCTCGGATGAATGTCAGGAACAAGAAACTGATGCCGAATTCTTTCGTCGCATGCTGGAGAAGAAGGATAAAGAAGCTGGGGAACAGGCAGCCAGCATAAAGAAAATGGCCTTCCTGTTCCAGGACATGGTGGGCATGATGATTCAACAGGATCCACCTGCTGAAGATCCCCCGATCATCCTTGAAGACGATAGGGGAGAAACGTCGAATCCTCCACCGGCTCTGTCAACAGCCAAGGAGGAGGCGATCTCCAAAGCCGACCTGGACGAATATATAGCTCAGCAGATCCGGGTTCATCAATTGACTGAAGCAGTAGGACAGGTCGTAAAAATGGGGCGACCGTATCCAGGCTGGTACGACCAGATCAGGTACCCGCCAGGTTATACGATACCAAAATTTCATGTGTATAAGGGGACTGGCAATCCCCACCAGCATGTTGCCCAGTTCTGGGCACTCTGCGGCAACACTGGCGGCGATGATAAACTGTTGCTTTGCCAGTTCGTTGGAAGCTTATCAGACACAGCGTTCGAGTGGTACTCTGAGCTCCCGAACGACTCTATCAAGACCTTCGCGGAGATGGAGCTGTTGTTTACCCAACGTTTTGCAAGCGCCAGTGAACGCACCCCGATGACGGCAATGATTAACGCCAAGGTAAGGCCCGGCGAAACGTGGGTCCAATACGCAACACGATGGCGGAACTTATGATCAAAGTGCGAGCAGCGCATTGAAGAAGCTCCTACAGTGGGTATGTTTATGGGAACCCTTGATCCGCAAGCAACCATCTCGCAATTTATGATGTTCTTCAAGCCGACTACCTTCCAGGCCTTGATTGACAAGCTAGCGCAAATGGATCAGACGGGCCATAGACCCCCTCTTCCAAAGCCGGACTCTCGAAACGAGAAGGGGAAGGGAAAGGCGATCGTTGTCGCTAATGCTCAAAAGCAACCGAACATCTCAAAGCCGGTTGTTCGTCAGAATAATATGCGTCTGCAGGTACTCCTTGGGAAGAGACTAGGACGTCCTTACTCGTTCCCCCGAGATAAGACGAAAAGATTATTCGAGCTGGCATTGCGCAACCGACTCATAAATCTGCCGGAGCCAAAACGTCTATCGCAACCAAATGATGTAAACGAGCCCAACTACTGTCCCTATCACCGAGTGCTGGGTCATCCGATTGAAGATTGCTTCGTCTTCAAAAATTGGCTTGAAGACCAGTACCAACAGGGCAAGTTCGCGTTATCCGACAGATGGAAGGTGAATCCGCCGCAGCCCCACACCTCTATGAGGATGAATACGCTAGGGGCAACATGTTCTCTTGTCGAAGAAGCCCCATGGGAGGTTGTGCTATCAGCTAAAACAAAGAGGATGTTGAACGACCTTCAAGCATGCCCGGCGATTAAGTGGAAGAACCCGTTGGAACCTCAGATCATTGAGGGAATGTTGAAGCCGCATCCAACTCAAAAGATCGACAGTAGTGGCCCAAGCACTCACAACCAGCCGTCAAAATCTTCGAAGAAGAAAAAGAAGAAATCCAAGAAGCCCGTGAAGCCTGGCGACGAGCGCACGGGCTTACAAAAACAAATTGACGCGCTGGAGGAATACAACCAGAAAGCGCGGACTCCCATTACACTCCAAGAATTCCTCAACCACGCCTTTCAAGAAGAAGATGAGGGAGACAGCTCGTTGGATGAATCTGAAGAATACGTGGCGAGCTGTCATACGATTTCCCATTTGTTTACAGACGATGAGGAAATTCCTTGCGCTGGGAAGCTAGGTACGGACCCTGAACCAGAAATTCTGCGACCGTCAGATGAGATGATCGATACTTTCCTGAATGAGATTCGTCTGAAAGTAAAAGCCAATCAAGAGCGTGAAATGGCCATACTAAAAGGAGCTAAACACCGCCGATTGGACGAAAGAGTCGAGGCACTCCCATCAAATCAAAAGACATCCGCTGCCAATAAAAACAAATTCAAGACGAGGAAAAGGTTTGCTAAAGCCATATCAATGGGAATGAAGCTACCACCCTCGGAGGAAAACACTCTCGGTGGAATAGAGATGTATCCTAATTATTGCCTATATCATCCGAAGATCGCACACGCTACTGAAGACTGCGACTCCTTTAAGTGTTGGTGGCAAGGGTATGTCACTTACAAACATTACATCAATAGAACAAAGCGGGAAGCTCGTAGACGGCGGGAGAATACGACAAATGAGCATAAAAGAGTCGCCGGCAATTGCTACAGGAACGACCCCGATAAAGAAACAGCCTTCAACCCTCTCTTCAAGGGATCCGTCTCTGAAGAATTGAAGAGTCATGAGAACATTCATCCGTGCAAGGGCATACTACCCGGAAAGGATCTCGGACCCGCAAACGACGGAGTGAACAAAAGGGATAAAGGAAATGGAAAAATGACCTTCGTCGCCAACATTCGACAAGAGCCGAGCAACTCAAAATCGATTGTTCGCCAAAACAACATACGCCCACGCCCATCACTCGAGGAAAGACTGGGACGTCCTTACTCGTTTCCACGAGATAAAACGAGGAAACTGTTTGAACTGACAGTGCGCAATGGATTCATCAATATGCCGAATCCGAAACGTCCGCTACAGCCGGAAGATGTCAACGATCCTAATTACTGCCCCTACCATCGAGCAGTAAGTCATCCGCTCGAAGATTGCTTCGTCTTCAAAAACTGGGTTGAAGACCAGTACCAACAAGACGAACTCGCGCTGTTTGAAAACTGGAAGGTGAGCCCGCCACAACCACATGCTCCGAAAAAGATGGATGTGCTGGGGGGCATCATGCTCATTCATAGAGAAAGCCCAGCGGACCCCTATGTCCTAAAACTGGATAGCGGACCGAAACGTCCTTAAACTAATGGCGGACCCCTACGTCCTAAAACTAGATAGCGGACCGAAACGTCCATAAACTAATGGCGGACCACTACGTCCTAAAACTGGATGATGGACCGAAACGTCCTTAAACTAATACCGCAGCATCTGTAGGCTGACGAGATAAAAAAAAAGAGAGAAAAAAGAAAAAAATAATAATAATAATAAATAAAAAAATGGTATGTCCATAAGCAAAAAGGGCACGGCTGAAAACCCAAAAGGCCTCCGTGAGCGGCGAGTGTTCGTGAAAACCCGAAAGGGCGCGACCTCGTTAAAAAAAACGGTATGTCCATAAGCAAAACGGGCACGGATGAAAACCCGAAAGGGCTTCGTGAGTAAAAACAGCAGGACTACCGGCGAGTGTTCGTGAAAACCCGAAAGGGCGCGACCTCGTTAAAAAAAAAACAAAAAAGAAAACAACGGTATGTCCATAAGCAAAACGGGCACGGATGAAAACCCGAAAGGGCTCCGTGAGTAAAAACAGCAGGACTACCGGCGAGCGTTTGTGAAAACCCGAAAGGGCGCAACCTCGTTAAAAGACACTTATAGGGTCCTCTCGACCTTGTAAGGAGAAACCACCCATGTGAGATCCTTACGACTCACAAGGGAGAAACACACTTAGGAATCCCCACGATTCCTAAAGAGAAAATACACGTGCGAGATCCTCACGACTCATAAGGAGAACTTTCTTATGGGACCCTCACGGCTCATAAGATTTGAAAGTCTTAAGTTACAGAGACCTAAACCTGTTCTTAAGCAGCCCCACAACCTCCGATACTGCCCTACAAGTGGCTCAATACTGGCCCTTGTATACAATCCACGGGCGCGAATAAACATTTCCCTAATCAAGTCCCATCCGAGACTAGGGATATGTTCGCATGGTGAACAACCCTTGTGAATCCTCTCGACTTACAAGGAGAAAATCCTCTTGTAGGTGTAGGGTGTTTTTCGTCACCCCATTGAGATGGGAATACGCACGCGCTTGTCAGGCGTATACTACAGATTCTCCCTGCCTGGGTTAGGCCGGGGTTTATTGATTGTGGGGATGAGAATCTCCGGCAGCCGCGGACTAAGCTGCCGTTAATTACCCCTTGCCTTTGGGGCGAGGAAACCTCCGATTAACGGGTTAAACTGGTCATGCGAACTCAATGTGCGGTGTGCGTGTGTTGTGTTTTGAAAGGGGGTTCTGGATATATCGGGAGCCACGCAGAGTTTTTACGGGGACAGTGTCGTGGAGTATGTGTGTGTGTAAATATGTATACATATGTATAGATATACATATATATATATATATAAAAAGGGAAAAGACATCCAAAGGATGCGTGGGGCAGCACGTTGGGCGCTGTTCGCCTAGGTGCTATGCGCTCAGGCGCTAAAGTGCCACGTGTCGGCACGTGGGCGCTCTGCGCTTGCGCTTGAGCGCAAGCGCGCCACGTGTCGGCACGTGGGCGCTTTGCGCTCGAGCGCTTGAGCGCTTGAGCGCAAGCACGCCACGTGTCGGCACGCGGGCGCTCTGCGCTTGAGCGCCGGCGAGAAAAGGAGGCTTTTAGCCTAAGAAACAGAAGCTATGCTTCAGAAAGAAAATATTTATTATGTATATATGTATGGAGTTAAACTCCTATGATGTTTTGAAGCTGATGAAGGGGTTCTTCTTCTTCCTCCTGTTGCTTGGCCGGATCTTGAAGATCAAGAAGTAGGAGATTTTAAAAATCACTCCTTTTTGAGATCTGATGGGAGATCTAAATTCCCCTTTGTAGGTTTTGTGGTGGAAAACTACTTAATTTTGGGAAAGAAAGAGTAAAACTCTTGATTTAATTCAAGAGAAATGAGAAGGTTTAGAACCTTGGAGAAGGAGCAGGAGGCACCAAGAACCCTAGTTTTGGGGGGAATGAAAAGTCCATTTTTTATTCATCATGTTGACTTTTATAGGCTTACATATTTACATATAGCCCCTTGGGCTTTGCAAAATGGCGTTTTGCCCATCTCATGGCTCATGTGCCATTTCATTTTTGCACATAAGCCATGGGCTTACAAAATATTGGCTTTGTGCCCATTTTGTATACATTCATGTATTTGAATATACATAAAAATTATTTATTACATGATTTTGTTGTTGGCATGGCGGAAGGCCGGACGCTTTGTGTTCGGGCTCGACCTGGGCATTGGCCCACTTGCTTGGGCTTGGGCCCACCTGGCTTGGGGTTGACCTTGACTTTGACTTGGTCAACCGGGGTGCAAATTTTGACTTCAACAAAGTGCCCCCCATCAATAAATGCACACCACATATGTGAGTCGTGTGCATGAAATTGATGGATTATCTTTCACGTTGAGGCGACTTGCCTTGTTTCCCACTCTTTGGGATGCGCTGCCCTTTTTACGACGTAGATGGTCGACGCTTGACGCGTCTCCGAGACGGAGTGTCCGTGGTAGACGTTTCCTTGGCCCGGAGCGATCCGGTTTCTGCTTTGTAGGAAGCCTGCATTGCCCTATTTACGACCTGGAAGGTCGACGCTCTGATCCGGAGCGATTTGGGTTTCCAATTTGCGGGAGCCTGCACTGCCCTTTTTGCGACATAGACGGTCGATGCTCTGTTACGGAGCGATTTGGGTTTCCAATTTGCGGGATCCTGCACTTCCCTTTTTGCGACATAGACGGTCGACGCTCTGATCTGGAGCGATTTGGGTTCCCAATTTGCGGGAGCCTGCACTGCCCTTTTTGCGACATAGACGGTCGACGCTCTGTTATGAAGCGATTTGGGTTCCTAATTTGTGGGAGCCTGCACTGCCCTTTTTGCGACATAGACGGTCGACGCTCTGTTACGAAGCGATTTGGGTTCCCAATTTGCGGGAGCCTGCACTGCCCTTTTTGCGACATAGACGGTCGACGCTCTGATCCGGAGCGATTTGGGTTCCTAATTTGCGGGAGCCTGCACTGCCCTTTTTGCGACATAGACGGTCGACGCTCTGATCCGGAGCGATTTGGGTTCCCAATTTACGGGAGCCTGCACTGCCCTTTTTGCGACATAGACGGTCGACGCTCTGGTACGGAGCGATTTGGGTTCCCAATTTGCGGGAGCCTGCACTGCCCTTTTTGCGACATAGACGGTCGACGCTCTGGTATGAAGCGATTTGGGTTCCCAATTTGCGGGAGCCTGCACTGCCCTTTTTGACGGTCGACGCTCTGGTACGAAGCGATTTGGGTTCCCAATTTGCGGGAGCCTGCACTGCCCTTTTTGCGACATAGACGGTCGACGCTCTGTTACGAAGCGATTTGGGTTCCCAATTTGCGGGAGCCTGCACTGCCCTTTTTGCGACATAGACGGTCGATGCTCTGATCCGGAGCGATTTGAGTTCCCAATTTGCGGGAGCCTGCACTGCCCTTTTTACGACATAGACGGTCGACGCTCTGATCCGGAGCGATTTGGGTTCCCAATTTGCGGGAGCCTGCACTGCCCTTTTTGCGACATAGACGGTCGACGCTCTGTTACGAAGCGATTTGGGTTCCCAATTTGCGGGAGCCTGTACTGCTCTTTTTGCGACATAGACGGCCGACGCTCTGATCCGGAGCGATTTGGGTTCCCAATTTGCGGGAGCCTGCACTGCCTTTTTTGCGACATAGACGGTCGACGCTCTGGTACGAAGCGATTTGGGTTCCCAATTTGCGGGAGCCTGCACTGCCTTTTTTGCGACATAGACGGTCGACGCTCTGTTACGAAGCGATTTGGGTTCCCAATTTGCGGGAGCCTGCACTGCCCTTTTTGCGACATAGACGGTCGACGCTCTGTTACGAAGCGATTTGGGTTCCCAATTTGCGGGAGCCTGCACTGCCCTTTTTGCGGCATAGACGGTCGACGCTTTGATCCGGAGCGATTTGGGTTCCCAATTTGCGGGAGCCTGCACTGCCCTTTTTGGGACATAGACGGTCGACGCTCTGATCCGGAGCGATTTGGTAGACGTGCCTCCGGCACGAAGTGTCGCTAGTCAACGTTTCCCCGAGGCGAAGTGTCACTGTTTGACGCAAAGGTCGATGTTGGAATTGGTTGGTTTGATTTGTTTGACTTGAGTTGACATCAGCATCGCTATACTGGAATATGGTACCAGGAGCGAATCATCGTCTGCCATGAGAGGATTTGGGAATTGGTGGCTTAGGAGACAGGTTTAGATCCCTGTCACCTAAGGCTTTTCCATTTTGTGAGCCGTAAGGGTCTCACAAAGCATTTTCTCCCTACGGGTCGTAAGGATCCCGTAGGTGTATTTTCTCCTTAGGAGTCGTGGGGACTCCTAAGTGTGTTGCTCCTTTGCGAGTCGTAGGGATCTCACGCGGGAATTTTCTCCTCACAAAGTCGAGAGGACTTTGCGAGTGCATTTCATTTCTTTTTTTTTTCTTTTACGAGTTTTCCCCCTTTCGGGTTTTCACAAACTCGCTGGCAGTCCTGCTGTTTTTACTCACGGAGCCCTTTCGGGTTTTCATCCATGCCCATTTTGCTTGTGGACATACCGTTCTCTTTTTTTGTTTGAGAGATCGGGATTATTTTACGCCCGTGGATTGTATACGGTTTTGCAGGATGTATGATCCAGACCGTAGGGCCGGAAAAATTTCAGGACTTTGTTGGCGTCTGCATCGCTGCACTGGAATGTGGTACCAGGAGCGACTCATCATTCGCCGTTGGGGTATGAGATTTGGAATTTGGTTGGCGTTTGCATCGCTGCACTGGAATATGGTACCAGGAGCGACTCATCATTCGCCACTTGGGGTATGAGATTTGGAATTTGGTTGGCGTCTGCATCGCTGCACTGGAATATGGTATCAGGAGCGACTCATCATTCGCCACTTGGGGGTTGGGGAGCGATGGATTAGGAGGCAGGTTTACATCCCTGTCACCTAAGAATTTTCAATTTTATGGGCCGTGGGGGTCCCATAAAAGCATTTTCTCCCTACGAGTCGTAAGGATCTCGCAGGTGTATGTTCTCCTTAGGAGTCGTGAGGACTCCAAAGTGTGTTTTTCCTTCGTGAGCCGTAAGGATCCCACAAAGGTTTGTTCTCCTCATGTATCGTGAGGACACATGAGTGGATTTCCCTCGTTCCCAGTTTAATGACTTAGAGGTCGACTGTTTCCAGTTTAACGACTTAGAGGTCAACTGTTTCCAGTTTAGCGACTTAGAGGTCATCTGTTTCCAGTTTAACGACGTAGCGGTCATCTGTTTCCAGTTTAAAGACTCAGAGATCATCTGTCTCCAGTTTAACGACGTGGTGGTCATCTGTTTCCAGTTTAACGACTTGGTGGTCATCTGTTTCCAGTTTAACGACGTAGCGGTCATCTGTTTCCAGTTTAAAGACTTAGAGGTCATCTGTCTCCAGTTTAACGACGTGGTGGTCATCTGTTTCCAGTTTAACGACTTGGTGGTTGTCTGTTTCCAGTTTAAAGACGTAGAGGTCATCTGTCTCCAGTTTAACGACGTAGAGGTCATCTGTTTCCAGTTTAACAACGTGGAGGTCATCTGTTTCCAGTTTAACGACGTGGAGGTCATCTGTTTCCAGTTTAACGACTTGGAGGTCATCTGTTTCCAGTTTAACGACTTGGAGGTCATCTGTTTCCAGTTTAACGACTCGGAGGTCATCTGTTTCCAGTTTAAAGACTTAGAGGTCATCTGTTTCCAGTTTAACGACTTGGTGGTCATCTGTTTCCTGTTTAGAGACTTAGAGGTCTACTGTTTCCAGTTTAAAGACTTAGAGGTCTTCTATTTCCAGTTTAAAGACTTAGAGGTCTAATGGTTCCAGTTTAACGACTTAGAGGTCTAATGTTTCCAGTTTAACGACTTAGAGGTCATCTGTTTCCAGTTTAACGACTTGGTGGTCATCTGTTTCCAGTTTAGAGACTTAGAGGTCTACTGTTTCCAGTTTAAAGACTTAGAGGTCTTCTATTTCCAGTTTAAAGACTTAGAGGTCTAATGTTTCCAGTTTAACGATTTAGAGGTCTAATGTTTCCAGTTTAACGACTTAGAAGTCATCTGTTTCCAGTTTAACGACTTGGTGGTCATCTGTTTCCAGTTTAACGACTTGGAGGTCATCTGTTTCCAGTTTAAAGACTTAGGGGTCTACTGTTTCCAGTTTAACGACTTAGAGGTCATCTGTTTCCAGTTTAAAGACTTAGAGGTCATCTGTTTCCAATTTAACGACTTGGAGGTCATCTGTTTCCAGTTTAAAGACTTGGGTCTATTGATGGCGAGCTTGGAATTTTTGGGGTAGGGGCCGGTATCAGCGTTGCTAACACTGAAGCAGAGATGCCAGGAGCAATTCATCATTTGCCTACTCTTGTTGGCGAAGCGATGGCTTAGGAGACGGGTTTAGGTCCCTATCGCCTAAGGCTTTTCAATTTTATGGGCCGTGAGGGGCCCATAAAAGCATTTTCTCCCTGCGAGTCGTGAGGATCCCGCAGGTGTATTCTCTCCTTAGGAGTCGTGAGGACTCATAAGTGTGTTTTTCCTTTATGAGTCGTAAGGATCCCACAAAGGTTTGTTCTCCTCATGTATCGTGAGGACACATGAGTGGGTCTTCTCAATGGAGCAACACTCCAAAGGCGGAGACCAGCCGCGTAACTGGTGATTACGGTGGGGCATGGGTATAATGAGAATTATTTGAGCCCGTGGATTGTATACGGCAGTCAATTTGGGGACTGGCCGTAGGGCCGGAAGAATTTTGGGAAACTGGATTTTTGTTGGCGTCTGCATTGCTGCACTGGAATAATACCAGGAGCAACTCATCACCCGCCCTTGCTTTTTTTTTTTTGGTTTTTGTTTTTGTTTTACCGCGATTGCTCTATCATTTCAGCTTTTCTTATCGCGAAGGTCGCGATTGCCCTATCATTTCGGATTTTATTCGCGGTTGCCCCATCATTTCGGCTTTTATTTCATCTTTATTTTACTCGCTGATTTTTATTGCGAGCTGCCCCATCATTTCGGCTTTTATTTTTTTTCTTTTATTTACACATTTTTTTTTACATTTTTTTTTACATTTCCAGTTTAACGACTTAGAGGTCGATTGTTCCCAGTTTAATGACGTGGTGGTCGATTGTTTCCCAGTTTAACGACGCGGTGGTCCTCTTTGCTTATCCCAGCTCCTTGAACATTGATCTTGGTGGAGCTGTGTTGATGACCTAGCTCTGTGGCTTGCCGATACATCCGAGGATTGTAAGGTTTTTCCAAGCTTATATTGGTCCTCTGCCCAATCTTTGAAAACACAGCAGTCTTCAATGGTATGGCTCAACACTCTATGGTATGGGCAGTATATGGGACTGCCAGTCATATTCATTTCATGTGGCCTCTTCGGGATAGGCAGTTGCAGGCCATTGTTCAGGGCTTCCTCGAATATATCGCGGACCTCATCCCTCCTAAAGAAGTACACCTTCTTCCTTCTCTCCATCAGAGTAGGTGTCCTCACTGACGCCGATCCCTGAGGCCGATCAATCTTTGGTTCGCCCTGCACATGTCTGGGAGGGTTAGGTTCCCGAAAGGCTTCGGTCTCTATTTGCATGAAATCGGCGGTCGTAGCTTGACTGTTTGCTAACACGCCTTTAGACAGTTCTATCTCGCTCGTATTGTATTGCCTTTCGACCAAATCTTTGAAGACGAAGCAGTCCTCAATAGAATGACCTATCACCCTGTGATAGGGGCAATATTTTGGGTCGTCAGTCATATTCTCTTCTTGCGGTCTCTTTGATTCTGGCAGTTGTAGACCGTTTCTTAGGGCGTCCTTGAATATCTTGTGGACCTTTTCCCTCTTGAAGGAATAGACCTTTTCTAGCTTCTCTTTCAGAGGCGATCCCCCCCGGCGTATGTATCGGAGGGACTAGAGGCTGATTGCGGCCGTTTTTCGCGAAGGCGCTCCGCTTTTAGGTTGAAAGGGATATTAGTTGGCTGCTCCCGGGTACCAATCCCTTGCTCATGAGCCAAAATTTGATTCTGCTGCAATTGCAATCGGGCGACTTGGGTCGCGAGATCTGCCACGATGTTTGCCAGCTCGTCGACTTTGGAATAGACCTCGGCCATCTTCTCATCCCTGTCCTGAAATTTCCTTTGAAGCCATTGGAATAATGCTTGTTCTGTAGTTCCGGCTATGAAAACCGGGTAATCTTTATTGCCTGAGCTCCATTCCGTAGGAACCACGGGCTCCTCTGGCTTATCAGCCTGAGCGGGCTCTTCATCATTTAGATCGAGCCGATGCTGGGTAGCGTCAATCGTATCATCACCATGGCTGTGAAGAAAAGGAGGGTTCGTTTCTTCATGTCCGGCCATATAGACAGTGTGGATAACACACTCAGCCATTCTTTCATCACTGGCAGCTGGTTTCGCGGAGCGGTCCGGGCTTTGGAAATTCATAAATTTACATGGCCAGAGCCCTAGCCCTTTTGTTGGCTCTATATCTGAGCCGCTTCTGCCTCAGCTTCTCTGCCTTAAGCGCTTGGCAGGCTTCTGCTCTTCGGGAAGCCACCATAGGCCGAGTGATGGGGATGCTTGAGAAGACACCCAATCGAGCAGTTGTCGGAGGCGTCGCTGGAGATTACTCAAGACGCGTTATAGCTTTGTTGGTGTTGATGGCCTTGCCCCCAGTTGGGGCCAAGGAAAGTCGTTCAGACACCGACTTGCGTTTGGGTTGGGGCGCCCTCGAGATCACCACATTTGGTCTCCTGCCTTTTGAGATCGGTTTGTCTGCCGCCGGGGCTTGAGGAGCTGGGATGGTGCCAATTGGAAAGAACATAATAGAGCCGAATGGTAGCAGCGGCTCCTCCCATTGTCGTCCGAGACTGGCCGGAAGGACCGTCCTAGAGTCTATCCTCATCGTGTAGGAGACGAGAGCTGAGTTCATTATCGAAGACATCGTTGAAAGGTGATTGCTTGAAAATCTGCATGAAAGAGCATTATTTTAGTATAAATACAGGTATGTATATTGATTGAGTTCGCATGAACGTTTAACCCGAAATATGCGAGGAGAGATTAGTCCCACCGGGCGTGCCAGAATCTGTAGGGTGTTTTTCGTCACCCCATTGAGATGGGAATACGCGCGCGCTTGTCAGGCGTATACTACAGATTCCCTCTGCCTGGGGTAGGCCGGGGTTTATTGATTGTGGGGATGCGAATCTCCGGCAGCCGCGGACTAAGCTGCCGTTAATTACCACTTGCCTTTGGGGCGAGGGAACCTCCGATTAACGGGTTAAACTGGTCATGCGAACTCAATGTGCGGTATGCGTGTGTTGTGTTTTGAAAGGGGGTTCTGGATATATCGGGAGCCACGCAGAGTTTTTACGGGGGTCCCGCTACCCGGATAGCGGGCTGGGGGTCAAGAGGGCTAGCAGCCCCCTTGCGGGGTGCGGGGCAGCGTCCCGTTAGAAATTTTTTTCTAACAGGGACAGTGTCGTGGAGTATGTGTGTGTGTAAATATGTATACATATGTATAGATATACATACTTATATATATATAAAAAGGGAAAAGACATCCAAAGGATGCGTGGGGCAGCACCTTGGGCGCTGTTCGCCTAGGTGCTGTGCGCTCAGGCGCTAGAGTGCCACGTGTCGGCACGTGGGCGCTCTGCGCTTGCGCTTGAGCGCAAGCTCGCCACGTGTCGGCATGGGGAGACTTGCGCTCGAGCGCTTGCACTGGAGCGCAAGCGCGCCACATGTCGGCACGGGGAGACTTGCGCTCGAGCGCTTGCGCTGGAGCGCAAGCGCGCCACGTGTCGGCACGTGGGCGCTTTGCGCTCGAGCGCTGGAGCGCAAGCACGCCACGTGTCGGCACGCGGGTGCTCTGCGCTTGAGCGCCGGCGAGAAAAGGAGGCTTTTAGCCTAAGAAACAGAAGCTATGCTTCAGAAAGGAAATATTTATTATGTATATATGTATGGAGTTAAACTCCTATGATGTTTTGAAGCTGATGAAGGGGTTCTTCTTCTTCCTCCTGTTGCTTGGCCGGATCTTGAAGATCAAGAAGTAGGAGATTTTAAAAATCACTCCTTTTTGAGATCTGATGGGAGATCTGAGTTCCCCTTTGTGGGTTTTGTGGTGGAAAACTACTTAATTTTGGAAAAGAAAGAGTAAAACTCTTGATTTAATTCAAGAGAAATGAGAAGGTTTAGAACCTTGGAGAAGGAGCAGGAGGCACCAAGAACCCTAGTTTTGGGGGGAATGAAAAGTCCATTTTTTATTCATCATGTTGCCTTTTATAGGCTTACATATTTATATATAGCCCCTTGGGTTTTGCAAAATGGCGTTTTACCCATTCCATGGCTCATGTGCCATTTCATTTTTGCACATAAGCCATGGGCTTACAAAATATTGGCTTTGTGCCCATTTTGCATACATTCATGTATAAAAAATTACATAAAAATTATTTATTACATGATTTTGTTATTGGCATGGCGGAAGGCCGGACGCTTCGTGTTCGGGCTCGACCTGGGCATTGGCCCACTTGCTTGGGCTTGGGCCCACCTGGCTTGGGGTTGACCTTGACTTTGACTTGGTCAACCGGGGTGCAAATTTTGACTTCAACAGTAGGATCCTTACGACTTACAAGAGGAACAAACACTTAGGAATCCTCACGATTCCTAAGGAAAAAAAATACACTTACAAGATCCTCACGACTTGTAGAGAGAAATACCTTTGTGAGACCCTTACGGCTCATGAAGTCAAAAGCCTTAGTCGACAGGACCTTAACCCTGTTAGCTAAGCCACCTTTGTTCGACGTCGACAGAGGCAGATGATGATTCGCTCCTGGCAATATCCCAGTTGTAGCGGTGCTGATGCCGAAATCGGTGTCTAATTTCAGGTTTACGGCGAAAAGCCAGTAGGCCGCACATGCATATGAAATAGCCGAAATGATGGGGCAACTTGCAATAAAAAGCAGCAAGTAAAAACGTATGCACACAAAATAGCCAAAATGATTGGGCAACTTGCAATAAAAATGCAGCGAGTAAAAATAAAAATAAACAGCCGAAATGATTGGGCAACTCGCAATAAAAAGCAGCGAGTAAAAATAAAAAATAAACAGCTGAAATGATTGGGCAACTCGCAATAAAAAGCAGCGAGTAAAAATAAAAATAAACAGCCGAAATGATTGGGCAATCGCGACCTTCGCGATATAAAAGCTGAAATGATAGAGTATCGCGGAAATAAAACAATAAAAAGAAATATGTGAAACCTTTTGCCCTACAGTTAAGATCACATCGATCCTTGTATACAATCCAAGGGTACAAACAAAGAGGGAACCACACCTTCCCAACAGGCTCCGCCATAAAGCTAAGCCAAATCTCGACGATTCACCAACAGCCTGGAGACCAACAACGGCTTTCCCCCTCATTCGAGCAGGACACGGACGTGACATCACCAATCGGAGCCATGACAAAGTCCCCAGTTCCAAGACTCTACGGTTCACAGACAACCTAAAGTCAATCAAAGACCTCCGTCTCGGAAACAAGTCAACAACGACCTCCGACCCGGAAACAAGTTAGTCAAAGACCTCCGTCTCGGAAACAAGTCATCAACGACCTCCGACCCGGAAATAAGTCAGTCAAAGACCTCCGTCTCGGAAACAAGTCAGCAACGACCTCCGACCCGGAAACAAGTCAGTCAAAGACCTCCGTCTCGGAAACAAGTCAGCAATGACCTCCGACCCGGAAACAAGTCAGTCAAAGACCTCCGTCTCGAAACAAGTCAACAACGACCTCCAACCCGGAAACAAGTCAATCAAAGGCCTCCATCTCGGAAACAAGTCAACAACGACCTCCGACCTGGAAATAAGTCAATCAAATACCTCCGACTCGGAAACAAGTCAATCAGCGACCTCCGCCTCGGAAACAAGTCAACCGATGGCCTCCCCGGCGGAGCTATACTTCGACTTAGAAACAAGTCAACTCACCAACTACTTATGGATTCTCTCGATTTGTAAGGGGGAAAATTCTCTTATAAGATCCTTACGACTTATAAGAGAAAATACACTTAGGAATCCTCACGATTCCTAAGGAGAAAACCCACCTACGAGATCCTCTCGATCCGTAGGGAGAAAAGTCTCTATGAGACCCTCACGGCTCATAGAGTTGAAAAGTCTTAGGCGGCAGATCTGAACCTGCGGCCTAAGTCATCGCTATCTCGTGAAGAAATCAAGATGCTTACTCTATTATCTTCTAATTGTGACAGCGTGCTGATAATAAGAAAGGAAAAAGCAAAGAAACAGTACAAAACATTGCAAAGGAAAATATGTATCTTTATTGAATGTAATCAAGTACAAGATGAAGCGTACAAAAAGAATAAGGAATGGATACATATTACTTAAAAAGAAAAATTTTACAAGTTCCTAGATACAAGGAGAATTACTGAGAAGGAAGCGTCTTGCATAGCTCTAGCAATTGTTCGCGCAATTCCTTCCCCACTTTCTCCTGATCGGCTACCACCGCCAGCTCCGCCTCCACTTGGGCCCGTTGCTGCAAGACAGATGCAAGCTGCCCCCTGACGGCCTGATAAGCAGCTTCCCGGCCTGGGGTATCGCGCTCGGCTACATCAAGTTTTCGCTTCAAGTTTAGCCCATGGGAGATGCGCTCCAGGAGACCCTCAAAGATAGCCTTCACGTGGGCAGCATTCGCTTCAACCTCGGCACGCAGACGAGCCATCTCGCTCGAGGTCTCTTGGCATTCCCTTAGCCTTAAAGCTGCTTCTTGTTCCAAATGGTGGACGTAAGAAGCGCTTCCCTCGATCCATGCTGCTCTTTCATTGCTCGCGGCTAAAGTCTCGGGGGCAGGACGCATCGACTCCAGCTGATGCAGGCGAGCCTCGATCTCCACACAATGGTTAACCCAAGATGCGATGATGCCCTCGTCATGGAAATTCACGAGTATCACCAGCATCGGGTTAACCGCTGTAGCGAAATCCGTAGCAGAAGTAGGGGTCTCGACGTCGAGCTCCTCAATGTAGTCGCTCAACATACTCAAGCTGTTCGCGGCGCCTTTCGAAGATGGACGTCTCAAGTAAGGACCTGCCGGCATTGTGATGCGAGGATCGAAGGGCGCCGAGACCGGAACGACGGCTGAAAAGAAACAAGATGTGATCAGATAGCAGTTTAGGAAATAAAAAAGGGGGAAGTTATCAATGTGATAGTTGCCGTACCAGCTGAAGCAGATGGGAAGGCCGGAAGGGCCGGTGGCGCAGCTGATCTTTCACCCCCTCCTTCAATCTGTAGCACTGCGGTCGGGACGAGAAAAAAGGTTAGAAGTAATTCCATCAATGGAAAAGGAAGATATCAATGAAAATCATACTCACCAGCGCCACCAGAGGAAGAAGCGAGTTCGGATGGGAAGGAGAAGTGTGGGAGCAACACCTGATAAAGATGGTCAAAAAGCACTCCTGAAAGGCACAACAAGTACGACTTTAGTACGCAAATTATACGTCTGAAAGACAAGATTAATAAATTGCAAACCCATACCTTCCAACATCTTCGATGGTATGAGAGAGGGCTGAGAGGTGACCACTGCCAAGGCAGTCGTTGAAGGCGCTCCCTCGAGTAGTGGGGCATCGGTGCTGGCTGCACCTGCGTTACGAAAAGATGAACTTGTCAGAAAGGATTGTGTTGAAAGACTAGGTCATCACCCATACTTATCTTATTGCTTTTAACACTACCAGAATAGGGAGATTGGTATGAAACCGAAAGCCTAACCTGGCCATGTAATCTAAGAAGGCGCCTTCTTCTCTTCTTAGAGGTTCAAAGTGTTTTTTTTTCTTACACGTAGTCTTCTTCAATCCTTTAATCCGCTCTCAGGAACGACGAGAGAGTGACTCGTCGGTTAGCATAGTGAATCGCCGTGATGGGCTCGGACGGCACTGCGCATGTGAAGCTGCGTCGACCCATAATGATCTGGTTATACCACGACCCCCAAAGGTGGAGACTCTTGTACTCCGGGTCGTATTCTCTAATCATGGCCAGGACTTCACGATCCAAGGGCGCTTCGGGAAATCCCTCCTCTGAACGAGCAAACGGGAATGAGGTGTCGAGAGACATGATCGCTGCAAGTGAACAGAAATTAGCCGTTAGTGTTGCAATTCCAACGCTTAGCGTTTAAGAAAAAAAATGCATTAATTAATCAATTAAATTAAAAATTAATTTAATTAAAATTAATTAATTGCACCACACAGCAGTGCAGTGGGTAGGAGATCGAAGGGGGGCCCACAAAATCTGGATGACAATACGTCAGTTAATAAGACAAGCTCATCATTGGATGAGATTGTCAGTTGGTCCCCAGGAAAACATTCCCATTAATAAAAAAATGATGGGGAAGAATCCTAGAGACAAGGAGAAAATCTCCTCTTTCAGAGCAAAGCTCTGTCACAGAGTGACACTTGTCAAACTCTAGTCTCAGGGAAATAAGATTTTTTAAAAGAGCATAGCTCTATGGTAATAATGGAAAGGTCCATCAAAAAATGTTTACACCTAAAAGAATTAAAATTTTTTTGGAATCTTGAAACATCCATGAAAAACTTATGAAAATTTCTTCATTTTTCGGTTCTAAAAGATCTACAGATGATTCAAAGAGCAAAGTTCTGTCCATAGGTTAGAACCCATGAACAAGATCTCTGCAGATCTATAAGTTTTTGAGTGCAAAGCTCTGTCTATGAAACCCCAATGGGGATCTCTTTAGATCAAAAGATCTGGAAGAGCAAAGCTCTTTGGTTAAGGTTAATTTAAGTTAATTTGATTTAAATTAATTTTACCTAAAATTTCTAACTTTGGAAATGAACAAAGCTCTGAAATTCTCAAGCAAGAGCAAAGCTCTGGTAATTAAAATCTTGAAGATGGTGAAGATTTTTCTAAGGGCCATAGGTCCTATTTATAAGGCGCTTGCGCCCCTTCAGCTCACCCCTTGATCCAACGATCAGGAGTTGGCCACCGCTGCACTCACGTGCGCGCTACGTGAGCGCAACTGTGGGGGGACATTTGTTTCCCCCAATTAGAGCAAAACTTTGCTGGAAATTCAAAATTCAAATTTTGAAGCAACACTTCAAATCCCGGGCGCAACGCACCACGTGTCAGGTGCAGACGCATCAGCGCAGTGCCCAAGAAGGCGCGCCCAATCAGAGCAAAGTTCTATTTTAAGCAAAATTAAAGGAAGCAACGCTTCAGTTGTGTAAGCACTGTCAGTCTACGCTAGCGCCCCGGCCGTCTACAGACGCCAAATGCGGAACAAAAAACTTTTAACTGGCGCTATCGTATACTTTAACCCGGATCTGCCATTATTGCTAAACTAACAAACTGTAAAGAGTGTAGAAAGGTTATACCGAACGATCCGAGTCCTTCGTTCTTTAAGCATCATCCCACGCTCCGTTGCGGCTGCACCGATCTCTTCGATCTCTGATCTGCTCGTCCAGGTGGCACCACGTCACTGATTCTTTAAACGGGCTCCCGCCTCTGACTCGAGGCAACTCGGTCGTCAAGTTTGCTAAAAGAGACGACCAAGAATGATGTAGAGAATGAGTAGATGACTTTGTCTCGCTTCGTCCAAAACCATGGACGAACGGTTAATGAAGTTGCCGTGGGAATCGGGTGATGGAATGAAATGAGCTGTGAAATTCCATACACCCCAAAATTTATCATATCTTTTGTAACCAAATGAAAACATCAAGTGAGTATGAGAGAGAGGAGGGGCCGGCCATATATAGGGAGGGGGGTGAGTGTAGGAGAGAAGAGGGTGACCTTAAGAAAGAAATATCATGTGTGAACACAAGAAAAATATCCTTAAGCAAACAAAACCTCATTAATGCAAATGGTGATTCATTAACCTAGTCACCATTGCATTAATGGCTCCATTAAAGCACTAATGACTCACCATGTCAAGTCACCCTTTCTAGAACCTTCTAGAAGCATGACTCAACCTCATCCAAGAAAAGATAAATCCGTCTTTAACCGAATGTTAAAAGACGGCTGATAGAAAACTGGAAACTGGTAACTTCCAAAAGTGATCCTGAAACGACTTTCAGGATAACCCCGTAACTGTATAAATATACCCGCATTTGTATTACGACCGAATACAAATGCATCTGAGACAAAGATATTATACCTACTCAATATAATACTCGGATCCGGCTTAAACCAAAGCCGACCAGTATCTTCTGCCCGAAAAATAATACGTGCGTAAACGCACGTGCATTTTCCGAACTCTGCCATAAAACCATACGGCCTCTACAACGTTTCGCCCGAACTTGGGAAACTGTCTGTGGGGGACTCTAATGACTCGTCAGTACCCTGGCAGTGGGTTTAACCACAAACCGTCAGTGGCACTAGCTATGCGTAACGGCTGCCCATGGACTGACCTCAAGGGAGGCCGATGAGCGAACTCATCCGGAAACCCTACTGAGCCTAACAATGACAATGTATATACAGTCCGGTCCGTTCGTCTATGAGTATCGCATATCTGCCTAGGGGGCTAGTAATGTTAGACCCCCAATAGCAGTATAAGTCGTGTCGGAGTGTAGCCCAATAATACCCTGAGATATTACTGGAGTACCTACCAGTAAATCTCCTGCCATGGCCATGGACTTTGTGTAATGGCTCTCCTAGACACAGCATGACCTCGCCCCCAATACCGGGAGAGACGAATCCCCTGCCGATCCGCTCACGTGCTTCCATATGGCTCGGGACTGTACCCAAAAGCTACCTGTTTGCACGACTCCTTTGAGCCGTGGTAGGGTAGAAATCAAAGCACAGTGGGAACTCACACGAGACAAATGACGACCTCAGGTCGATGAACTAACCTGTACACATGTCACCAGGGAACTGCTATCTGACGATAGATATAGTACTAACTAGCAGATTCCTGGCGAGTCATGTCCGGTGTACTCATAACCCAATGAGCACCTGTATACATCTTAGGTGATCCAACTGACACCAGTGGCTTGTGAGACCGGCCACCGCCCCTCGTCGGGGTCTCGACTGTATACACTAGTCTACTCCGGAGTATCGATGCCCTGTCTCGAAACTCCCACGACTAGGGACCACAATTAAGGATATGCATATAAACCACCCAACTCTCACGTATATGATCGCCATCATACTGTTGGTGGTAAAGCAAGATCCTAAGGGCTCTATCAAAGTGTAACATGTAATCAGTCACCTGAACATGTACACGACTGATAAAGGCAAACCAGATAGCGTACTATCATCTCGAGTAAGACTGTCCTACCGGTATAGGTCCTCCGCAATCATTGCAATCACGTACCTGCGATCCAATAATTGACTATGAGGGCACTATCTCCAACAATCTCCCACTTGCACTCAAGGCTAATTATTGCAATGTCGACTACTCACAGCCCGTGTGAAACCGAACATCCAACTCCTCTACTAATCAGTTTCACAAAGTCCGTTTGTAAAACTATTGTGTTCGAGAAATAGCCTCAGTGAGTGGATCCGTCTAGATGTTTCTTTCTATATCTCTCTTAATCTCAAGTTCGCGGAGAAAGCCATCTCCCGAATTGAGTAATACCTGTCCTAGAATATGTCTGGATATCTGATGGGACCTAGTTCATAAATGAACTCCAAATCCAAACTTCTTAGACTGTATCGATCACTGAACCTAATCAGTGTCCGGCACCATGCCTCCCACAGTATTCTCTTGGACCACCTGTCCATAATACTGTCCCTCGTCAGAGGGAAAACTAAAACTCTGACAATCACTCTGTCATCCACGTCACCTTTGAAGCCTGGAATGATAATCGTCTCCCGAAGGAGGCTGCCGTCATCAAATCCGTAGAACATGTACTTATGTTCTAAAACTGCTTCCTTATGTTTCTCCAGTATTGGATTAATACAAACTTATTGCATCTAGTGCAAAAACAACATCTGGTGTGGTACTTGACATATCACGATTGACTCAATTGCCTAAGCAAGTGATCTGTCAATCATGCACATCCCTCTCCCCTTCAGTCTATACGACACCTTTAGAGAGGGTGACTCCATCACCTGCAGGTACACCACCATGCTAGGAGTCACATATTCTAAAAACCATTAGAATATCTGTCAAAGTACCCACATTGGGAAACTACCCAAAACCAGATCTAAAACCATAGATCCAGAAAACAGAATGTCAAATATTATATCCATATCCTGTCTGGAGAAACAACTGTGTGACGACCACAGTACAACCGATCGTAGTATAGGAATTTTACTTCCTACTATGTGTATGTCATCCAGATACCATGATATCACACCCTACTACCTTCTTAACAGATCCATCCCCTATTCTGATTGAAGTCAAACCCATGACTTTCATATCAAAATTAGATGATCTATCCCCGCTATAACTGCTCTAGTCTATAAATAGACATAAGCTACTTTCCCACTATGCTTCCGATGCTCCCACTGACTACGACAACCCTCCTACCGGGTCTCATAGCCTGGAACAACAGTAGTGTCAAGTCAGGGTAGATAAGAACCTCCCTGTCACCGTCCTTGAGGCTACCGAAGTACCTCTCGGGTGTCTGAGGTTACCCACCATATCTGCGGAGTGGCTAATGGAATGTCAAACCCGATTGAATATATAGGTCCTATTAAATTTTCCGTAATCGTTTGCGGTTCTGGAATCACTTCCAGTTCTACCATACTCCCACTATTGTTTTTCTGAAAAAGATCCATTTTACTAAAACTGTGGCGAGTTAAGAACAATATCACTATTGATCTTCCAAATGGTAGAATATCAACCCTCGTCATAGCCAGGGTCAACCCACAAACAGCCATTACAGAAACGTGCCCTGAGTTATCCAGAGTCTGGTTTTAAGCATAAGCTGGACAACTCCCCGTACCTTAACATCTTTTAAGGTATGAACCATTCTATATCCAATATAGAAACTTTGGCACTTATTTAATTGGAACCAGATTCAATCATGCAACTGTCTCCAGTGCATATCAACTTAATGGAAAGAGGCTAATCAGCATTACTCAACTTAGGAATCCATCCAATTATGAGTAACCTGAAAGAGAAACAAATTTCTCAAAACCATTACTATCATCTGAATACCAATCACAAGAATCTACATCTTCGATCTCTTTGAAGAATCCTGATACTTGTGACACCTGGTTCTCTACTTTATTCTTATACCCACAACTTCTCAAAACTTAGATCTTGTATTTCTGCGAAATACTTGTCTAAAAACTAGAGAAGTTATAAGTAAACAGAACATAGTACGAGGACCTACCCCTTTGTCCTGAAGGACACTTGGACAACATACGATACTCTGTATAAGTCCGCTGAGTTAAACAACTCAAAACCTGTGCGTCGTAGGTTGAAAACTGTAACCTGGCGATTTCCTCAAATATCACCAATTTCAACGAATTCCGATATAATGAGGATAATCACCTAATTCCCAATAACTTACTCCCACTCATCATTTGTAAAACCATACAGATATGAGAATGATACCTGGTAAATACATACCCTTGGAGTAAGTGTCTAATCGGGAAAACAGTTTTTCTTTAACAATGCACTGAAACATGAAAATGTTTCGTAGGGGTATCCTGGTATTCATAGTAATGCCTCTTCCATAATCCAATTCATGACTTACCGTATATTTTATTGCCGTCTCTCCAAATCCCTTTATTTGTTTTTAGTCGTTACCTTCTGTACACCATCGTTAGGCTAAATGGTTTTCTTCCTTCCCTACCGTTCGGCACCAGCCTATGGTTTGGAAGAAGACTATCCAGTAAGCATAATAGGTGTACCCTCCTAAACCAAGGAGTACTCGCATCTCGAGAGAAGGTGATGATAAAAGACAACTGAATAATACCTTATTCTTTTAAAGGTGAAATAGGAGTGGCGATGAAGTACGCGGTTTGGTCATGAATGATAACAGTCGCAATTTACTTTGCCCTCTTTCTAATCCCTTTATTTTGTCTTTACATATTACCTTCTGCACACCCTATTTAGGCTAATTGGTTTTCTTCATTCCCTACCTTTCGGCACCTGCCTATGGTTTGGAATAAGACTATCCAATAAGCGTAATAGGTGTACTCTCCTAAACTAAGGAGCTCTCGCAACCTGAGAGAAGGTGATAATAAAAGACAACTGAATAAACCAATTCTATTTCTCCTGAACCTGGATCCATCCTCGAAGAAGTCCCTTCGAGTTCGTATATAACCATACGATGGATCTATCCAATGGAAGTGGATGTCCATAGTAATACGGGTGTTCTGAGAAATTCAAAGGGTAGAAGAAGGAGTGGCAATGACTTATGCAACATAGACAATCCAAAAGCCAGTATTTTAAGAAAGTTCGGTCAACATGGTCACTGAGTCATAGTCTAGGGTCGGTCAAAGGTCGCTGCCAAAGAGAGAGAGAGAAAAGAAACACTTTCCGTGCACTCTAACCTAGATAAGAATGGTTATCACTTTATCTAATCCGGAAACCTCCCACTGTCCTGTCAAATTCTCCCCCAAACCTGAAAGAAGAATCAATCGGGATCACCCGAAGAGTAAACCAACTCATCAGAGGGAATCGGGATCCAACTCTCATCGCATGATAACGTGATGGAATGCATCCACGTTACTCATACTCCAGAAGGTATGCGCATACTTGGCAAGTTTCAGTTTCTTTAGAAACTCCCGAAGAGATTTTTGCCCCATGCTCTTATAACCTTGGCTTTGGTCAAAATGTCATAAGTCACATGCCAAGTTCTACCCGTCACTAACTTGTCAATTTGAACCCACCCGCACATGCCCCTGGCTTTGGCCAAATAGCAGAACGACTGTCCAAAACCAACTCATCTATCTATGCAACAAATGAATACCCAGCAGCTACCAAACACCATGCCTTAACTTTGGCTAAAATGCATAGCTTGAATACTACTGAATACCCAAAAGAAGTGACGGAGGGCTACGGCTGGTTTTTGGCGAAAAACCTTTAACGTAACGAACTTGATATCGCTGAAGGAACCTGATAGCTTTTTTAAAATATAGTGGCGAAAACCTTTTGCTAAAGAGGTCATTCCCGGTGAAGGGATCTCGGCTCTTTCCTCGTGGTATGAGGTGCAGGATTTTCACTGAATACCGCGATACAAAGCAACTTGTAATCGACTATAGTGAAGTTATTATCCTGACGCAAACTTCTGCCTAAGGGGTCAGTCCCGGTGAAGGGATATCGGCCCTTGCCCCGTCGAATGAGGTGCAGGATATTCCACTGAATACCGCTATGCAAAACAAAAGGAAACGTCTTTGCAATAACACTTTTTAAATTTGTTCCAACAACTGCCAAATAGGTTTGCTTTCCTTTGCATTGATCAGAATCAACGCAGTCCCATCAATCAATCACACCAGAAAAGAACGAAAATTAAAATGTACGTATATGCCATCCGCATTCATCACTGGGTCCCGTCATCACCCGTTAGGTTACTTAACTAACGACAGAGCGGGGACTGGACTAGCGCGGGTGTAAAACATATACACCATCTAATAGTATATAAACCAATATACAATAATCGCTCCAGGCGTGATAATATGCAACATTACAGAAAAGTAATAAGCATCACAGAACAATACAGATAATCTGGGATCCCCGGGTTTCACAGAGCCGCTGCTGAAACCCGACGTTCCCCTGTCGTGTGGATAGCCTGTGCAGTGAAACCTAGACCCCTACGGGTGCGGCAAGTTACCCGCCAAAACCTAAAGCGAGGCAGCCCCTTACAGCAAAGTGAATGGACCACCCAGCACTTCACGGAATCCGGTAATCTTGGGCACCCCTCCTTGGGTCAACCTGTACCCCCTACGAGTGCGGCGAGTAGTCTGCCAATTTTAGAGTGGGGCCCCTCTGCCTCTCAAAGCCATGAGATGCGGACCCGTTGCCCTCCAGAACCCGGCTATCCGTGCACTCCGTCTCGGGGCAAAACCTAGTACAGTAATGAAAAATAGTACAACAGGTACATCGACCGCAACCTGGTCGTGCCCCAAAAGAATATTATACAACAGGCAGTGACGGCAGTCCACAAGTTGGACGCTCGCCCCGCAATATCAAATGTACAAATAAACTCAAACTGCACTATCATTGCACACTGCTATCCACCATGACAAATCCGCAACATCACAGCACAACACAGAACATCAACGCGAATGTCACGTTCGCAAACCCGTCTAAAAGAACTATAGCAATCAGACGCGGTTTACCGATCAAATGACATTCCCGGTCGGAGATATAATGTAAGCACTGTTAACTAACATGTTTAAATTTCGATCGACCAAATATCACTAAGTGGGCCCCACGAACAACTGGTGAACAGTAACAAAATCTGGGCCCAAAAGATATATACCAAAAACCCCAAATTCCAACAGAGAAGACACAGAGAAAATTTGGTGCACTGATCCCATAGAACGGCCGCGGATGCGCGACCAAACCATGCGTTTGGCCGCGATTCCGCGGCTGTTTGGTGGAATCACGTGCTCAAATTTTGTCGGTGTGCTTCTGAAACCCTGCACAACTTTCTGTGATATGTGGAATATTTTTAGGACACCATTTAAAATCGACAGAAACTGTGAAAATTGGATTTTGCAGTTTTTGATTTCCGGTTCGATCGATGTTTTAAACGCGTTAGCACAAGTTAGTATAGCAAAATGGTTAGGCTCTGATACCACTGTCAGTCTACGGTAGCGCCCCGGCCGTCTACAGACGCCAAATGCGGAACAAAAAACTTTTAACTGGCACTATCGTATACTTTAACCCGGATCTGCCATTATTGCTAAACTAACAAACTGTAAAGAGTGTAGAAAGGTTATACCGAACGATCCGAGTCCTTCGTTCTTTAACCATCATCCCACGCTCCGTTGCGGCTGCACCGATCTCTTCGATCTCTGATCTGCTCGTCCAGGTGGCACCACGTCACTGATTCTTTAAACGGGCTCCCGCCTCTGACTCGAAGCAACTCGGTCGTCAAGTTTGCTAAAAGAGACGACCAAGAATGATGTAGAGAATGAGTAGATGACTTTGTCTCGCTTCGTCCAAAACCATGGATGAACGGTTGATGAAGTTGCCGTGGGAATCGGGTGATGGAATGAAATGAGCTGTGAAATTCCATACACCCCAAAATTTATCATATCTTTTGTAACCAAATGAAAACATCAAGTGAGTATGAGAGAGAGGAGGGGCCGGCCATATATAGGGAGGGGGGGTGAGTGTAGGAGAGAAGAGGGTGACCTTAAGAAAGAAATATCATGTGTGAACACAAGAAAAATATCCTTAAGCAAACAAAACCTCATTAATGCAAATGGTGATTCATTAACCTAGTCACCATTGCATTAATGGCTCCATTAAAGCACTAATGACTCACCATGTCAAGTCACCCTTTCTAGAACCTTCTAGAAGCATGACTCACCCTCATCCAAGAAAAGATAAATTCGTCTTTAACCGAATGTTAAAAGACGGCTGATAGAAAACTGGAAACTGGCAACTTCCAAAAGTGATCCTGAAACGACTTTCAGGATAACCCCGTAACTGTATAAATATACCCGCATTTGTATTACGACCGAATACAAATGCATCTGAGACAAAGATATTATACCTACTCAATATAATACCCGGATCCGGCTTAAACCAAAGCCGACCAGTATCATCTGCCCGAAAAATAACACGTGCGTAAACGCACGTGCATTTTCCGAACTCTGCCATAAAACCATACGGCCTCTACAACGTTTCGCCCGAACTTGGAAAACTGTCTATGGGGGACTCTAATGACTCGTCAGTACCCTGGCAGTGGGTTTAACCACAAACCGTCAGCGGCACTAGCTATGCGTAACGGCTGCCTATAGACTGACCTCAAGGGAGGCCGATGAGCGAACTCATCCGGAAACCCTACTGAGCCTAACAGTGACAATGTATATACAGTCCGGTCCGTTCGTCTATGAGTATCGCATATCTGCCTAGGGGGCTAGTAACGTCAGACCCCCAATAGCAGTATAAGTCGTGTCGGAGTGTAGCCCAATAACACCCTGAGATACTACTGGAGTACCTACCAGTAAATCTCCTGCCATGGCCATGGACTTTGTGTAATGGCTCTCCTAGACACAGCACGACCTCGCCCCCAATACCGGGAGAGATGAATCCCCTGCCGATCCGCTCACGTGCCTCCATATGGCTCGGCACTGTACCCAAAAGCTACCTGTTTGCACGACTCCTTTGAGCCGTGGTAGGGTAGAAATCAAAGCACAGTGGGAACTCACACGAGACAAATGACGACCTCAGGTCGATGAACTAACCTGTACACATGTCACCAGGGAACTGCTATCTGACGATAGATATAGTACTAACTAGCAGATTCCCGGCGAGTCATGTCCGGTGTACTCATAACCCAATGAGCACCTGTATACATCTTAGGTGATCCAACTGACACCAGTAGCTTGTGAGACCGGCCACCGCCCCTCGTCGGGGTCTCGACTGTATACACTAGTCTATTCCGGAGTATCGATGCCCTGTCACGAAACTCCCACGACTAGGGACCACAATTAAGGATATGCATATAAACCACCCAACTCTCACGTATATGATCGCCATCATACTGTTGGTGGTAAAGCAAGATCCTAAGGGCTCTATCAAAGTGTAACATGTAATCAGTCACCTGAACATGTACACGACTGATAAAGGCAAACCAGATAGCATACTATCATCTCGAGTAAGACTGTCCTACCGGTATAGGTCCTCCGCAATCATTGCAATCACGTACCTGCGATCCAATAATTGACTATGAGGGCACTATCTCCAACAAGCACTGCGCTGCGCGACACGTGTCAGCGCAGATGCGCTAGCGCGGTTGCGCTGCGCTGTGCGCTGCGCGACACGTGTCAGTGCAGATACGCTAGCGCGGTTGCGCTGCGCTGTGCGCTGCGTGACACGTGTCACGCGCTGGGGCATTTACGCCAAACAGAATAAAGATTTTAAAGAAATCTTTCTGTTCTTGTTAAAACAAGAAGATTTTCTTCTGTAAAACAGAAGCTCTTGGATCAAAGATCCAACGGTGGGGAAAATTCCCCAAATCACTCAGAGAAAGATCTCTTTAACAAATTTAACTAATTTATGGGCACTATAAAAAGGTCCCTAGGCCTCAATTCAAAGGCATCAACATTTTCTAATAAAAAAGAGAAGGGAAAGAGAACTCTGAAGAACTCCTCAAGAACAAAAAAGGTAAAAAGCCTTTAGAAAAAAGTGAAAATTCTCTTATGAACAGATCATGGATCTAAAAACAAGATCAATGATCTTGAATATAAAAAAAATATAGTGCTTTGCACTTTTTATGAACCTTTGGTTCTCTGAGATAAGAAAAAACAAGAGAAACTTTGTTTCTTTGATCTAGATTAGATCAAGAAAGCAAACAGTGCTTTGCACTTTTTTTATGAACCATTGGTTCTTGAGTCTAAAAGATTCCTAAATCATAGTGTTTTGCACTTGCAAACTGCGCTGTTGCGCTCTTGGGAAAGCGCCACGTGTCAGCATCTGAATTACTTGCGCTATGCGCTTTGAGATAGAGCTTTGCACTCTGTAATTGGCGCAACTCACCAGAGCACGCCTCGTGTCAGCAGCGCAAGCGCAGCGCACTAGCGCTGTGCACTGCACTTGCATGACACGTGTTGTCACCACAAGCGCTTGCGCTCTTTGATTGGCGCAAAGCGCCTGAAATGCAATGCATTATTTAAAAATGGGCCAAGCCCAAGTCAAAAAGACCTAACAGGCCAAATTAAATTGCAAAGCAATAAAAAGGCAGAGCCCAAATAAAATTGATGCTCTGCATCATTCATAAATGGGCAGAGCCCAAAATAAATTGATGCTCTGCATCCTTTATGGGTAGAGTCCAAATAAAAATAAAAAGAAATGCAATGCAAAAGCAAATAAATGTTGAACATTTTTTAATTGGACTTAGCCCAATCGTGGCCGTAAGTCCTCAAATTAAATTGACTGAGCACGGCTGCTCCTTAAATCAATTTACAACCGGTTCGAGGGTACATCTCCGAACTCCTTTGACACCTATCGTTGTAATCCTTCAACGACGTCAGAGAGGTGACGAGTCCCAACGACCACACATCAATATGGACTGCGGGGTCCTTGAACTCGTGGACCGAAACGTCCTTAAACTAATGATGGACCGAAATGTCCTTAAACTAATGATGGACCGAAATGTCCTTAAACTAATGACGGACCACCACGTCCCTAAACTGGAATATGGACCACCACGTCCCTAAACTGGCGATGGACCACCACGTCCCTAAACTGGAATAGTAGAGCCTCCAAGCGCTCTTCTGTCGGATCTAAACGATCCCGCTTAAGTAGATCTTAGCCCTAAACAAGGCTAACGTATCCTTAAGCATTTCAACAGATTTCATATTCCCTAATCAACTTCGGTTCAAGGGTACATCTCTGAACTCCTCTGACACCTATCGTTGTAATCCTTCAACGACGTCAGAGAGGTGACGAGTCCCGACGGCCATATATTAAATGGATCACCACGTTAAGTAGATCTTAGTCTTAAACAGGACTAACGTATCCTTAACGAACGTTTAAGTTGATTTTAGCCCCAACACGGCTAACGTATCCTTAAACTAAAACACCAAACCCAAATCTAAGTAAATACGGATTTGGACTAATCCACGTCCTACGGGCGACGGCATAACTTAGTCTCCGTATACAATCCACGGGCAACCATAAACAAAACAAACACACACGACACGAAGTGAAATTCTGGAGAAGGAGAAAGTGGCTACCGCGACGCGGTAGCATAATTAACTGCAGGGGCTTCCGCCTGCAGGGAAGAGCGTCCCCACAATCAAAAACCCCTCTAGCGAGGGGGAATCTGACGAAGTCTGCTACATCGGCCGCATCTGTCTAAACCTCCGATACACGGTGCCATAAATCAACTTGGCATCTTCGGAGAGGTAGACGGATAAAACCAAATAGCATCTGCCCCGAAGCTCAGGCAAGACAAAACCTGCACGGTCGCGTCTCTGTATTCGGAGGGGAACAGATTCTGGCACGCCCGGTGGGACCTTTTCCTCTTTCCACTCCACGCTTTGTGTGTCGTCTTCGCGAACGAGTCGCGGTTTGTTAATGGTTGCCTTTGGATTTCAAGTTACTAAGATTTGGTCTTTTGCCTGGCGCAGAATTCAAGCATCAATGGCCTCAAATTGCTCGAACTGCTCGAAGTGCCACTGCAACGGACGCTCCACCTCACCTGGAGGTGTAGCATATGGGCCCCAAGCGGCCTCCTTCCTCGCTCTGCCGGTAGAATAGGTGACCCAGGCCACCACCGGCCTGTTTTTCGGGACCATGATCCCACCTGTAAGCTTCTCTATACCAATACCTCCACCAGAAGCGAACAAGAAGTCGGTCTTCGACCAGCTCACTGCTACGACGGCCTCTGTCAACGGGTCGTCCACTACCAAACCAACAGCCTCCGTCTTCGACAGGCTAGATCAAAACTCTGAGGGGCCCGCTAGGAAGCCCATGAACTCTAAAATGGCTGTCCCAAGGAAGGCAATAGCCGCTGCTCCAGAAGTCGTCAAGGCGGCTTCCCCTGTCAAAGAGTCAGTCTTTTCAAGACTGACTATTCCTGCTCCTGCCCCTGCTCGAGAATCTGTCTTCGACAGGTTGAATATCACCCCTCAAAGGACAGCCTCAGTCTTTGAGAGGTTAACACCAGCGGCGCCTCACTCAGACGGGGGGCAAAAAGAAGCTGTCTCTATCTCCGAGCCAGTCCCAACGGTTCGTCATGCTCGACATCGCCATTGGCGACGAGTGAGGAAGGCAGGGGGCAACTCCCCCTCAGGGCTAACTCCACCGGCTCCAGAGGTGGAACTCAACGCTGCTGTTCCAACTGGGAACAGCTTTGAACTGCTAAGAAGGGTACGTAAGAACTCTCCAACCGCTATATTGAAAAGATCTCCTCCGCCCGCGGAGAGAGTACCGGAAACACAGCAAGAACAACCCCCTCAACTGCTGTCCTCAAAGATATACAAGGTTTGGCGGAGGGTTCAAGACTCCGTGATTGACCCAGGTTATTCTCGTCAACAGAAGAAGGCGAAGGTGCAAAAAGAAAAGGACCGTCCTATTAAACAGCAGAGGACAATAATCACCAGGGTGCCCACTGCAACGGCCCCCTCAACTTCAACGGCCCACAAAAGAAGAAGGCCGGAGAAAACCCCCGCGCCCTCGGCAAATGCCAAAGGTGGTGAGCCTAAACGCCCTAAGTCTGGGGGTATGGTGGTTCATACAGTGTACATGACGTCGGGAAAGGAGGACAGCCGTGCATCTACAGGTCATAGAACGCTCACACGGTCAATGACCAAGGCTCAAGAGCAACAGCAAAAGCTCCAGGAGATGATGACCGTGATGGCCGCACTCACTGGGCCAAAAAAAAACCCTGAAACGTCCTCGGATGAACGTCAGGAACAAGAAACTGATGCCGAATTCTTTCGTCGCATGCTGGAGAAGAAGGATAAAGAAGCTGCGGAACAGGAAACCAGCATAAAGAAAATGGCCTTCCTGTTCCAGGACATGGTGGGCATGATGATTCAACAGGATCCACCTGCTGAAGATCCCCCGATCATCCTTAAAGACGATAGGGGAGAAACGTCGAATCCTCTACCGGCTCTGTCAACAGCCAAGGAGGAGGCGATCTCCAAAGCCGACCTGGACGAATATATAGCTCAGCAAATCCGGGTTCATCAAGCGACTGAAGCAGCAGGACAGGTCGTAAAAACGGGGCGACCGTATCCAGGCTGGTACGACCAGATCTGGTACCCGCCAGGTTATACGATACCAAAATTTCATATGTATAAGGGGACTGGCAATCCCCACCAGCATGTTGCCCAGTTCAGGGCACTCTGCGGCAACACTGGCGGCGATGATAAACTGTTGCTTCGCCAGTTCGTTGGAAGCTTATCAGACACAGCGTTCGAGTGGTACTCTGAGCTCCCGAATGACTCTATCAAGACCTTCGCGGAGATGGAGCTGTTGTTTACCCAGCGTTTTGCAAGCGCCAGTGAACGCACCCCGATGACGGCAATGATTAACGCCAGGATAAGGCCCGGCGAAACGTGGGTCCAATACGCAACATGATGGCGGAACTTATGGTCAAAGTGCGAGCAGCGCATTGAAGAAGCTCCTGCAGTGGGTATGTTTGTGGGAACCCTTGATCCGCAAGCAACCATCTCGCAATTTATGATGTTCTTCAAGCCGTCTACCTTCCAGGCCTTAATTGACAAGCTAGCGCAAATAGATCAGATGGGCCATAGACCCCCTCTTCCAAAGCCGGGCTCCCGAAACGAGAAGGGGAAGGGAAAGACGATCGTTGTCGCTAATGCTCAACAGCAACCGAACATCTCGAAGCTGGTTGTTCGTCAGAATAATATGCGTCCGCAGGTACCCCTTGGGGAGAGACTGGGACGTCCTTACTCGTTCCCCCGAGATAAGATGAAAAGATTTTTCGAGCTGGCGTTACGCAACCGACTCATAAATCTGCCGGAGCCAAAACGTCCATCGCAACCAAATGATGTAAACGAGCCCAACTACTGTCCCTATCACCGAGTGCTGGGTCATCCAATTGAAGATTGCTACGTCTTCAAAAATTGGCTTGAAGACCAGTACCAACAGGGCAAGTTCGCGTTATCCGACAGATGGAAGGTGAATCCGCCGCAGCCCGACACCTCTAAAAGGATGAATACGCCGGAGGCAACATGTTATCTCGTCGAAGAAGCCCCATGGGAGGTTGTGCTATCAGCTAAAATAAAGAGGATGCTGAACGACCTTCAAGCATGCCCAGCGATTAGGTGGAAGAACCCGTTGGAACCTCAGATCATTGAGAGAATGTTGAAGCCGCGTCCAACTCAAAAGATCGATAGTAGTGGCCCAAGCACTCACAACCAGCCGTCAAAATCTTCGAAGAAGAAAAAGAAGAAATCCAAGAAGCCCGTGAAGCCTGGCGACGAGCGCACGGGCTTACAAAAACAAATTGACGCGCTGGAGGAATACAACCAGAAAGCGCGGACTCCCATTACACTCCAAGAATTCCTCAACCACGCCTTTCAAGAAGAAGATGAGGGAGACAGCTCGTCGGATGAATCTGAAGAATACGTGGCGAGCTGTCATACGATTTCCCATTTGTTTACAGACGATGAGGAAATTCCTTGCGCTGGGAAGCTAGGTACGGACCCTGAACCAGAAATTCTGCGACCGTCAGATGAGATGATCGATACTTTCCTGAATGAGATTCGTCTGAAAGTAAAAGCCAATCAAGCGCGTGAAATGGCCATACTGGAAAGAGCTAAACACCGCCGATTGGACGAAAGAGTCGAGGCACTCCCATCAAATCAAAAGACATTCGCTGCCGATAAAAACAAATTCAAGACGAGGAAAAGGTTTGCTAAAGCCATATCAATGGGAATGAAGCTACCACCCTCGGAGGAAAACACTCTCGGTGGAATAGAGATGTATCCTAATTATTGCCTATATCATCAGAAGATCGCACACGCTACTGAAGACTGCGACTCCTTTAAGTGTTGGTGGCAAGGGTATGTCACTTACAAACATTACATCAATAGAACAAAGCGGGAAGCTCGTAGACGGCGGGAGAATACGACAAATGAGAATAAAAGAGTCGCCGGCAATTGCCACAGGAACGACCCCGATGAAGAAACAGCCTTCAACCCTCTCTTCAAGGGATCCGTCTCTGAAGAATTGAAGAGTCATGAGAACATTCATCCGTGCAAGGGCATACTAACCGGAAAGGATCTCGGACCCGCAAACGACGGAGCGAACAAAAAGGATAAAGGAAAAGGAAAAATGACCTTCGTCGCCAACATTCGATAACAGCCGAGCAACTCAAAATCGATTGTTCGCCAAAACAACATACGCCCACGCCCATCACTCGAGGAAAGACTGGGACGTCCTTACTCGTTTCCCCGAGGTAAAATGAGGAAACTGTTTGAACTGACAGTGCGCAGCGGATTCGTCAATCTGCCGAATCCGAAACGTCCGCTACAGCCGGGAGATGTCAACGATCCTAATTACTGCCCCTACCATCGAGTAGTAAGTCATCCGCTCGAAAATTGCTTCGTCTTCAAAAACTGGGTTGAAGATCAGTACCAACAAGGCGAACTCGCGCTGTCTGAAAACTGGAAGGTGAGCCCGCCACAACCACATGCTCCGAAAAAGATGGATGTGCCGGGGGTATCATGCTCATTCATAGAGAAAGACCAGCGGACCCCTACGTCCTAAAACTGGATAGCGGACCGAAACGTCCTTAAACTAATGGCGGACCCCTACGTCCTAAAACTAGATAGCGGACCGAAACGTCCTTAAACTAATGGCGGACCACTACGTCCTAAAACTTGACGATGGACCGAAACGTCCTTAAACTAATACCGCAGCATCCGTAGGCTGACGAGATAAAAAAAAGAGAGAAAAAAGAAAAAAATAATAATAATAATAAATAAAAAAACGGTATGTCCATAAGCAAAAAGGGTACGGATGAAAACCCGAAAGGGCTCCGTGAGTAAAAACAGCAGGGTTACCGGCGAGTGTTCGTGAAAACCCGAAAGGGCGCGACCTCGTTAAAAAAAAACGGTATGTCCATAAGCAAAACGGGCACGGATGAAAACCCGAAAGGGCTCCGTGAGTAAAAACAGCAGGACTACCGGCGAGTGTTCGTGAAAACCCAAAAGAACGCGACCTCGTTAAAAAAAAACAAAAAACAAAACAATGGTATGACCATAAGCAAAACGGGCACGGATGAAAACCCGAAAGGGCTCCGTGAGTAAAAACAGCAGGACTACCGGCGAGCGTTTGTGAAAACCCGAAAGGGCGCAACCTCGTTAAAAGACACTTATAGGGTCCTCTCGACCTTGTAAGGAGAAACCACCCACGTGAGATCCTTACGACTCACAAGGGAGAAACACACTTAGGAATCCCCACGATTCCTAAAGAGAAAATACACATGCGAGATCCTCACGACTCGTAAGGAGAACTTTCTTATGGGACCCTCACGGCTCATAAGATTTGAAAGTCTTAAGTTACAGAGACCTAAACCTGTTCTTAAGCAGCCCCACAACCTCCGATACTGCCCTACAAGTGGCTCAATACTGGCCCTTGTATACAATCCACGGGCGCGAATAAACATTTCCCTAATCAAGTCCCATCCGAGACTAGGGATATTTTCGCATGGTGAACAACCCTTGTGAATCCTCTCGACTTACAAGGAGAAAATCCTCTTGTAGGATCCTTACGACTTACAAGAGAAACAAACACTTAGGAATCCTCACGATTCCTAAGGAAAAAAAATACATCTACATCCTCACGATTTGTAGAGAGAAATACCTTTGTTAGATCCTTACGGCTTATGAAGTCAAAAGCCTTAGTCGACAGGACCTTAACCCTGTTCGCTAAGCCACCTTTGTTTGACGTCGACAGAGGCAGATGATGATTCGCTCCTGGCAATATTCCAGTTGTAGCGGTGCTGATGCCGAAATCGGTTTCTAATTTCAGGTTTACGGCGAAAAGCCAGTAGGCCGCACATGCATACGAAATAGCCGAAATGATGGGGCAACTTGCAATAAAAAGCAGCAAGTAAAAACGTATGCACACAAAATAGCCGAAATGATTGGGCAACTTGCAATAAAAATGCAGCGAGTAAAAATAAAAATAAACAGCCGAAATGATTGGGCAACTCGCAATAAAAAGCAGCGAGTAAAAATAAAAAATAAACAGCCGAAATGATTGGGCAACTCGCAATAAAAAGCAGCGAGTAAAAATAAAAATAAACAGCCGAAATGATTGGGCAATCGCGACCTTCGCGATATAAAAGCTGAAATGATAGAGCATCGCGGAAATAAAACAATAAAAAGAAATATGTGAAACCTTTTGCCCTACAGTTAAGATCACATCGATCCCTGTATACAATCCAAGGGCACAAACAAAGAGAGAACCACACCTTCCCAACAGGCTCCGCCATAAAGCTATGCCAAATCTCGACGATTCACCAACAGCCTGGAGACCAACAGCGGCTTTCCCCCTCATTCGAGCAGGACACGGACGTGACATCACCAATCGGAGGCACGGCAAAGTCCCCAGTTCCAAGACTCTACGGTTCACAGACAACCTAAAGTCAATCAAGACCTCTGTCTCGGAAACAAGTCAACAACGACCTCCGACCCGGAAACAAGTCAGTCAAAGACCTCCGTCTCGGAAACAAGTCATCAACAACCTCCGACCTGGAAACAAGTCAGTCAAAGACCTCCGTCTCGGAAACAAGTCAGCAACGACCTCCAACCCGGAAACAAGTCAGTCAAAGACCTCCGTCTCGGAAACAAGTCAGCAACGACCTCCGACTCGGAAACAAGTCAGTCAAAGACCTCCGTCTCGAAACAAGTTAACAACGACCTCCAACCCGGAAACAAGTCAATCAAAGACCTCCGTCTTGGAAACAAGTCAACAACGACCTACGACCCGGAAACAAGTCAATCAAAGACCTTCGTCTCGGAAACAAATCAACAACGACCTCCGACCCGGAAATAAGTCAATCAAAGACCTCCGCCTCGGAAACAAGTCAGCAACGACCTCCGACCCGGAAACAAGTCAGTCAAAGACCTCCGTCTCGGAAACAAGTCAGCAACGACCTCCGACCCGGAAACAAGTTAATCAAAGACCTCCGTCTTGGAAACAAGTCAGCAACGACCTCCGACCCGGAAACAAGTCAATCAAAGACCTCCATCTCGGAAACAAGTCAACAACGACCTCCGACCTGGAAATAAGTCAATCAAAGACCTCCGACTCGGAAACAAGTTAATCAGCGACCTCCGCCTCGGAAACAAGTCAACCGACGACCTCCCCGGCGGAGCTATACTTCGACTTAGAAACAAGTCAACTCACCAACCACTTACGGATTCTCTCGATTTGTAAGGGGGAAAATTCTCTTATAAGATCCTTACGACTTATAAGAGAAAATACACTTAGGAATCCTCACGATTCCTAAGGAGAAAACCCACCTACGAGATCCTCTCGATCCGTAGGGAGAAAAGTCTCTATGAGACCCTCACGGCTCATAGAGTTGAAAAGTCTTAGGCGGCAGATCTGAACCTGCGGCCTAAGCCATCGCTATCTCGTGAAGAAATCAAGATGCTTACTCTATTATCTTCTAATTGTGACAGCGTGCTGATAATAAGAAAGGAAAAAGCAAAGAAACAGTACAAAACATTGCAAAGGAAAATATGTATCTTTATTGAATGTAATCAAGTACAAGATGAAGCGTACAAAAAGAATAAGGAATGGATACATATTACTTAAAAAGAAAATTTTTATAAGTGCCTAGATACAAGGAGAATTACTGAGAAGGAAGCGTCTTGCATAGCTCTAGCAATTGTTCGCGCAATTCCTTCCCCACTTTCTCCTGATCGGCTACCACCGCCAGCTCCGCCTCCACTTGGGCCCGTTGCTGCAAGACAGGTGCAAGCTGCCCCCTGACGGCCTGATAAGCAGCTTCCCGGCCTGGGGTATCGCGCTCGGCTACATCAAGTTTTCGCTTCAAGTTTAGCCCATGGGAGATGCGCTCCAGGAGACCCTCAAAGATAGCCTTCACGTGGGCAGCATTCGCTTCAACCTCAGCACGTAGACGAGCCATCTCGCTCGAGGTCTCTTGGCATTTTCTTAGCCTTAAAATTGCTTCTTGTTCCAAATGGTGGACGTAAGAAGCGCTTCCCTCGATCCATGCCGCTCTTTCATTGCTCGCGGCTAAAGTCTCGGGGGCAGGACGCCTAGACTCTAGCTGATGCAGGCGAGCCTCGATCTCCACACAATGGTTAACCCAAGATGCGATGATGCCCTCGTCATGGAAATTCATGAGTATCACCAGCATCGGGTTAACCGCTGTAGCGAAATCCGCAGCAGAAGTAGGGGTCTCGACGTCGAGCTCCTCAATGTAGTCGCTCAACATACGCAAGCTGTTCGCGGCGCCTTTCGAAGATGGACGTCTCAAGTAAGGACCTGCCGGCATTGTGATGCGAGGCTCGAAGGGCGCCGAGACCGGAACGACGGCTGAAAAGAAACAAGATGTGATCAGATAGCAGTTTAGGAAATAAAAAAGGGGGGAAGTTATCAATGTGATAGTTGCCGTACCAGCTGAAGCAGATGGCAAGGCCGGAAGGGCCGGTGGCGCAGCTGATCTTTCACTCCTTCCTTCAATCTGTACCACTGCGGTCGGGACGAGAAAAAAGGTTAGAAGTAATTCCATCAATGGAAAAGGAAGATATCAATGAAAATCATACTCACCAGCGTCACCAGAGGAAGAAGCGAGTACGGATGGGAAGGAGAAGTGTGGGAGCAACACCTGATAAAGATGGTCAAAAAGCACTCCTGAAAGGCACAACAAGTACGACTTTAGTACGCAAATTATACGTCTGAAAGACAAGATTAATAAATTGCAAACCCATACCTTCCAACATCTTCGATGGTATGAGAGAGGGCTGAGAGGTGACCACCGCCAAGGCAGTCGTTGAAAGCGCTCCCTCGAGCAGTGCGGCATCGGCGCTGGCTGCACCTTCGTTACGAAAAGGTGAACTTGTCAGAAAGGATTGCAAAATAAAAAGAACTGTAACTTGGGATTTACCTGACGAGCTGCCGGCCGAAACGGAGGCCATTCCCCCTCCATCTACATGAGGCCGCCGCCCATGGCCTCATCAACCGACTCAATAGGGACCGTTGTCGTGCGCGCAAGACCTAGAGACGGCGGAAGATCATACACGGGGAGAGCAATGATTGGAGCGTTGCCGGACTCTTAGGAGAGAGCGGCTAACTCTTCCCTAAGAGTCGTACCCATTTCACCCGCTATTTCTGCGGGCTCCGCGGTCTCCATCGGCTCATCCGCCGTCACCACGAGATCACCGGCCTCAAGCGCCTCGTCCACCATCACCCTGGGCTCAGTTGTAATGATCAATTCATCTGCCGCCACTTCAGGCTCGGCATCAATGACCTTCTCGACTGCAGACCCCTCAACCTCCATCTCAGGCTCCGAAGCCTCAGTGACGTTACCCACCGTCGGCTCAGGTTCGGCAGGTGCCTCCTCCTCTGTTTCCTTGGGTTCAATGGTCTCCGCCTCCCCCTCGGTCGGACTTGGCCCTGTAAGATAAAATATATAAGAACCGGTGGCATTATAACTCTTACAACAAAATTTTGAGAGAAATATTACCTGAAGAGGATTTATCATTTGCGCTCCGAACTGCGCGCGCCACTTGTCTGCGAGCAGTGGATAGGGCGACAGGGGCCTCTTCAGAGGGAGTATCAGCATGAGGGACAGTGCTGGGGCCTGCCCCAGTAGCCAAAGCAGCCCGGCGTGCCTTCTCTTCACGCCTTGACTGTTTCCTCTCCTCCCGAGCTATCGCGATGGATCTCTTCGACGCTTCCTTCAAGGCGTCGTCGTCCTCGTTCAGAGACGCCTCCAGAGCCTCTAAGGCATCTATCATTGGCTCTTCAAGATGGACCTCCCGCGGTAGCCCCGAGGGAGCAGGAACATTGGCAGCTGGTAGAACATCTGCGTCGGTTGGCGGGAACGGCATTGAGGTTCCCGCGATTAAAAGGGAGAGGTTAGATCGACCGTAACACAAGGGAAATGAAAACTTGATAAATTGAAACTTACTAAGACCCATGGACGCTCTAAGACGTTCCTCCTCTTGAAAAGTCTTGAGGGAAGCGGCAATGGCTTCTTCAGTGGTGATGCCTGTTGGAAGAAAAGAAGGAAAAATGTTAGTCAAAGGCAATAATAAAGATATGATGCAATAGAAAATGCGACTAGTGATTACCTGATGCCGCAAGCTTAGCCAGCCATGCGTCACGCCTCGCTAACCGCTCCGAAGCTTCGAGGGCGGCCTCCAAATCCGTGTCATCCGGCATGACAAATCCCTCGTTAGTCCCATATTCACTCAGGCCCTCGGCATAGGGAGCATGGGGTTCCTGACCAAACACGACATCAGCTGCGAAGAGCGACTTCTTTTTCTTCTTTTGCTCACCAATTCTAGGTGCCCCCGAGATTGACTTACGCTTGGCAGCCACCTTGGGGCGGCGAGTCCCGATGTCCGCACCTACGCCAAACTCCGGCGATGATACAACCACTGTCTCCACTGGAGCACAGGGTGCGGGAGGTGCATCTGTGATATCAGGGAGCGGCAATCCACGTGGAGGGCTTTGCGCACGCGATGGTCTGCCCCCGGCATCTTTTAGAGGAGGAACCACCGGGGTCCTTGGCACCAAGGGAGCGTTACGGTCGGTGCCCGGAGGTGCACCTTTACGGTCGATCAACACTCGCCTCTCTTCCTTTATAACGGCCCCTGTCGCATGATTGTACCACTCTTTATATACATTAAGGAGTCGTGGAGCGCAAGCCGGCACACTGATAAAAAAATGAGAACCCGTGTTCAGGCGCATGGAGTGATGTAACGCGTTCTCCATCCCTTCTTCATTGGCAGCAGGTTCCAGTAAGAAAGCTTCCAAGGGTACCCCTTGATCGTAGCCCAGTTGTTGGGCGAAACGATGCGGGTTATATCTCATGAAGATTGCCGCACCGTCCTGCCTGAAGACTAGGAAGCCCGGTCTAATAGAATACAAGTGGAGGGTCTCCCGGGCCGTCAAAACTGAAGCTCCATCCTTAAAGGAGTCCTGTAATGGTCGCACCACAGCAGTGGACGCTTTTCCAATGGTTAACACCTTGTCAATGAGGGACATCCCGACTCCAACGGTGTGAGGGCGAAGCAGTAAACCCCTGGCGCTCCGTGGTGAAAGGGTCACGATTGATGCGCCAATCAACTGAATGATGCGAGGGAAACCACACTTGTCAAAGAACGAGGGCCTTTTATGCATACCGAAGACACCCGCCGTGTGTAGCTCGAGCCACGATACAAAGTAATGCATCGGGAAGACCACGTGCAGTACCCCAGGCTCATTAGCATCCGCTGCTCGGCTGAGGCCATGATATAAGTGCGCCAAGCCGGCGATCCCAACGGCCACCTTTATCCCGATAGTCATCCGGTGGGCGGGGTAAAAAACAGAGGGCCGCATACGATGAGAGTGCATTGGGATCGCAAACCAACTCAGCCACAATCCGAGAAATCCTAAGAAAAAGGCCTCCTCGTCCATCCCGGGGGCCGCAATTTCTGCAAAAGATATAGTCGGGAAGTTCGGAAAGAAAAAACCCTTTTGATCTGTCTCCTTCGCCAGCAGGTTATCCAAACCCAGACCGAAAGGGTCATCCAGGGTAGCAAACTTGGCAGCTTCTGATAAGAGGACGCTTGGGCGAAGGAAACGAGCGATGAAATCCTCAAAATTAACTCCTCGACTCCCATGCTCGATAAAAAGAGACTCGTAGATGTTCAACACCTTGATCAGGCTTGGGAATTGATGTTGAACAGCGTTTTCCGGCGTGATCCCCCTTACCACCGGCTTAGCACCGAAGACGTACTCATCTGTCGGGAGCAGCTCTTCATAGTGTTCCCCCATGACTGCTAAGCCGGATACCTCCGTGAACTCCTCCAAAGAGATGGACACTTCCCGATCTATGGCAAGGAAAGTGTGGGTAGGAATATTCCACTGCTCCAGGAAAGCCTTGAACCACCAGGTGGGGAGCGTGGGATACTGGAAGAGAGAGACGTAGACCGCGGTGTACAGTCCTAATCTTATCAACTGCGACTTCTTCGTGGACAGGATGTACCGGGCCCACGGCAGATAGCCAATCGGGTGGCGGGGGATCAGACCAAGGTTATATGATTGCCCCCAGGGTCGTGCTTCACCTTGACAGATACGGCGTCCTAGGATGTCCAAAACCATGGGACGCTGAACCGGTATCGCATCTATGGCGGGATGTAGAAAGCCCTTCGATGTCCAATCCACCAACTCCACGGCATACTACACCGAGGGTGGGGTAGCATAGTGAATCGCCGTGATGGGCTCGGACGACACTGAGCATGTGAAGCTGCGTCGACCCATAATGATCTGGTTATACCACGACCCCCAAAGGTGGAGACTCTTGTACTCCGGGTCGTATTCTCTAATCATGGCCAGGACTTCACGATCCAAGGGCGCTTCGGGAAATCCCTTCTCTGAACGAGCAAACGGGAATGAGGTGTCGAGAGACATGATCGCTGCAAGTGAACAGAAATTAGCCGTTAGTATTGCAATTCCAACGCTTAGCGTTTAAGAAAAAAAATGCATTAATTAATCAATTAAATTAAAAATTAATTTAATTAAAATTAATTAATTGCACCACACAGCAGTGCAGTGGGTAGGAGACCGAAGGGGGACCCACAAAATCTGGATGACAATACGTCAGTTAATAAGACAACCTCATCATTGGATGAGATTGTCAGTTGGTCCCCAGGAAAACATTCCTATTAATAAAAAAAAGAAGGGGAAGAATCCCTAGAGACAAGGAGAAAATCTTCTCTTTCAGAGCAAAGCTCTGTCACAGTGTGACACTTGTCAAACTCTGGTCTCAAGGAAATAAGATTCTTTAAAAGAGCATAGCTCTATGGTAATAATGGAAAGGTCCATCAGAAAATGTTTACACCTAAAAGAATTTAAAAAATTTTGGAATCTTGAAAAATCCATGAAAAACTTATGAAAATTTCTTCATTTTTCGGATCTAAAAGATCTAAAGATGATTCAAAGAGCAAAGCTCTGTCCATTGGTTAGAACCCATGAACAAGATCTCTGCAGATCTATAAGTTTTTGAGAGCAAAGCTCTGTTTATGAAACCCCAATGGGGATCTCTTTAGATCAAAAGATCTGTAAGAGCAAAGCTCTTTGGTTAAGGTTAATTTAAGTTAATTTGATTTAAATTAATTTTACCTAAAGTTTCTAACTTTGGAAATGAGCAAAGCTCTGAAATTCTCAAACAAGAGCAAAGCTCTGGTAATTAAAATCTTGAAGATGGTGAAGATTTTTCTAAGGACCATAGGTCCTATTTATAAGGCGATTGCGCCCCTTCAGCTCACCCCTTGATCCAACGATCAGGAGTTGGCCACCGCTGCACTCACGTGCGCGCCACGTGAGCGCAACGGTGGGAGGCATTTGTTTTCCCCAATCAGAGCAAAGCTCTGCTGGAAATTCAAAATTCAAATTTTGAAGCAACGCTTCAAATCCCGGGCGCAACGCGACACGTGTCAGGTGCAGACGCATCAGCGCAGCGCCCAAGAAGGCGCGCCCAATCAGAGCAAAGCTCTATTTTAAGCAAAATTAAAGGAAGCAACGCTTCAGTTGCGCAAGCACTGCGCTGCGCGATACGTGTCAGCGCAGATGCGCTGCGCTGTGCGCTGCGCGACACGTGTCAGCGCAGATCCGCTAGCGCAGTTGCGCTGCGCTGTGCGACACGTGTCAGCGCAGTTGCGCTGCTCTGTGTGCTGCGTGGCACGTGTCACGCGTTGGGGCATTTGCGCCAAACAGAATAAAGATTTTAAAGAAATCTTTTTGTTCTTGTTAAAACAAGAAGATTTTCTTCTATAAAACAGAAGCCCTTGGATCAAAGATTCAACGGTGGGGAAAATTCCCCAAATCACTCAGAGAAAGATCTCTTTAACAAATTTAACTAATTTATGGGCACTATAAAAAGGACCCTAGGCCTCAATTCGAAGGCATCAACATTTTCTAAAAAAAAAGAGAAGGGAAAGAGAATTCTGAAGAACTCCTCAAGAACAAAAAAGGTAAAAAGCCTTTAGAAAAAAGAGAAAATTCACTTATGAACAGATCATGGATCTAAAAACAAGATCAATGATCTTGAATATAAAAAAAATATAGTGCTTCGCACTTTTTATGAACCTTTGGTTCTCTGAGATAAGAAAAAACAAGAGAAACTTGTTTTCTTTGATCTAAATTAGATCAAGAAAGCAAACAGTGCTTTGCACTTCTTTTATGAACCATTGGTTCTTGAGTCTAAAAGATTCCTAAATCATAGTGCTTTGCACTTGCAAACTGCGCTGTTGCGCTCTTGGGAAAGCGCCACGTGTCAGCATCTGAACTACTTGCGCTATGCGCTTTGAGATAGAGCTTTGCTCTCTGTAATTGGCGCAACTCACCAGAGCACGCCACGTGTCAGCAGCGCAAGCGCAGCGCACTAGCGCTGTGCACTGCGCTTGCATGACACGTGTCGTCACCACAAGCGCTTGCGCTCTTTGATTGGCGCAAAGCGCCTGAAATGCAATGCATTATTTAAAAATGGGCCAAGCCCAAGTCAAAAAGACCTAACAGGCCAAATTAAATTGCAAAGCAATAAAAAGGCAGAGCCCAAATAAAATTGATGCTCTGCATCATTCATAAATGGGCAGAGCCCAAAATAAATTGATGCTCTGCATCCTTTATGGGTAGAGTCCAAATAAAAATAAAAAGAAATGCAATGCAAAAGCAAATAAATGTTGAACATTTTTTAATTGGACTTAGCCCAATCGTGGCCGTAAGTCCTCAAATTAAATTGACTGAGCACGGCTGCTCCTTAAATCAATTTATAACCGGTTCGAGGGTACATCTCCGAACTCCTTTGACACCTATCGTTGTAATCCTTCAACGACGTCAGAGAGGTGACGAGTCCCAACGACCACACATTAATATGGACTGCGGGGTCCTTAAACTCGTGGACCGAAACGTCCTTAAACTAATGATGGACCGAAATGTCCTTAAACTAATGATGGACCGAAATGTCCTTAATTAATGATGGACCGAAATGTCCCTAAACTGGAATATGGACCACCACGTCCCTAAACTGGCGATGGACCACCACGTCCCTAAACTGGAATAGTAGAGCCTCCAAGCGCTTTTCTGTCGGATCTAAACGATCCCGCTTAAGTAGATCTTAGCCCTAAACAAGGCTAACGTATCCTTAAGCATTTCAACAGATTTCATATTCCCTAATCAACTTCGGTTCAAGGGTACATCTCTGAACTCCTCTGACACCTATCGTTGTAATCCTTCAACGACGTCAGAGAGGTGACGAGTCCCGACGGCCATATATTAAATGGATCACCACGTTAAGTAGATCTTAGTCTTAAACAGGACTAACGTATCCTTAACGAACGTTTAAGTTGATCTTAGCCCCAACACGGCTAACGTATCCTTAAACTAAAACACCAAACCCAAATCTAAGTAAATACGGATTTGGACTAATCCACGTCCTACGGGCGACGGCATAACTTAGTCCCCGTATACAATCCACGGGTAACCATAAACAAAACAAACACACACGACACGAAGTGAAATTCTGGAGAAGGAGAAAGTGGCTACCGCGACGCGGTAGCATAATTAACTGCAGGGGCTTGCGTCTGCAGGGAAGAGCGTCCCCACAATCAAAAACCCCTCTAGCGAGGGGGAATCTGACGAAGTCTGCTACATCGGCCGTATCCGTTTAAACCTCCGATACACGGTGCCATAAATCAACTTGGCATCTTCGGAGAGGTAGACGGATAAAACCAAATAGCATCTGCCCCGAAGCTCAGGCAAGACGAAACCTGCGCGGTCGCGTCTCTGTATTCGGAGGGGAACACTTGGTTCAAAGGTACATCTCTTCACTCCTTTGATATTCGTCGTTGTAATTCCTCAACGTCTTCAAAGAGGTGACGGGTCCCGATAACCACACATTTCACGGACTGTGGGGTCCTTAAACTCATGGACTACGATGTCCTTAACCTTGACCGGGATGTCTTGAAACTAACAATGGACCCCCATGTCCCTAAACTGGCAATGGACCCCCATGTCCTTAAACTGAAACATGGACCACTATGTCCCTAAACTAGAACAATAGAGCCCAAATGCTCTTTTGTCGGATCTAAATGATCCTGTTAAGTTGATCTTAGTCTCAAATTAGGCTAACGTATCCTTAACAAACGTTTAAGTTGATCTTAGCTTCAAATATGGCTAACGCATCATTAAACCAAAACTTTCAAAACAGGCTTTAGTCCCAAATTGGATTATAGATTTCTCAACCAACTTTGGTTCAAGGGTACATCTCTGAACTCCTCTGACATCTGTCGTTGTAATCCTTCAACGTTGTCAGAGAGGTGACGGGTCCCGATGGCTATACATTAAATGGACCACTATGTCCCTAAACTGGAACAATCGAGCCCCCAAATGCTATTTTGTCGGATCTAAACGATCCCGTTAAGTTGATCTTAGTCCCAAATTAGACTAATGTATCCTTAACAAATGTTTAAGTTGATCTTAGCCTCAAATATGGCTAACGCATCCTTAAACCAAAACCCCAAACCCAAATCTAAGAAAATACGGATTTGGACTAATCCACGTCCTACGGGCAACGACATAAATTAGTCTCTGTATACAATCCACGGGCAACCACAAACAAAACAAACACCCACGACACGAAGTGAAATTCTGGAAAAGGAGAAAGTTGTTACCGCGATACGGTAGCGTAATTAACTGCAGGGGCTTGCGCCTGCAGGGAAGAGCGTCCCCACAATCAAAACCCCCTCAAGCGAGGAGGAATCTGACGAAGTCTGCTACATCGGCCGCATCCGTCCAAACCTCCGATACACGGTGCCATAAATCAACTTGGCATCTTCGGAGTGGTGGACGGATAAAACCAAATAGCATCTGCCCCGAATCACAGGCAAGACGTCCATGTCTTGGCCGCCGTTCGGAGGGGAACAGATTCTGGCACGCCCGGTAGGACCTCTTCCTCTTTCCACTTCACACTTCGTGTGTCGTGTTCGCGAACGAATCGCGGTTTGCTGTGGTTGCCTGTGGATTCGAGGTACTAAGATTTGGTGTCTTGCTCCGTGCAGAAAACAGAAGATCAATGGCTTCAAACTGCACTACCTGCAACTGCAACTCTCGCTCCGTCCTTACTGGAGGAGTGACTTATGGGCCCCAAGCGGCCTCCCTTTTCAAGATGCCAGTGGAGCAAGTAACTCAAGCCACCGCTGGACTATTCTTCGGGACCCTGCTCCCACCAATGAGCTTCAATACCCCAATGACATCGCAAGAAGCTTCAAAGAAGTCGGTCTTTGATCGGCTTGCTACTGCCGCGGCCCCTCTCAACGGGTCGCCCAACTTCAATACCTCAGTTTTCAACAGACAGGGCCAGAACGTCTACAAGCCCGTGATACCCGAAGCTGCCATCCCAAAGCGGATAGCCATCCCGGCTCAAGCGGACGAAATTATTGGAAAGGCTCCTCCTTCCAAGAAGTCAGTTTTTACAAGGCTGGCCATTCCGGTTGCTGCTCCAGGCGAGGTCCTCAAAGCTGCTTCCCCTGCCCAGAGGGGGCACGACGAAGTCACCCTTATAGCTAAAACAACTCCATCCGCACGATACGCTCGACGTCGCCACTGGCGCCGAGTGAGGAAGGCTGGGGGCAACTCCCCCCCTGGGGTTACTCCGCCAGCTCCAACGGTGGGGATCGATACTACTGTTCCAACCGGGAACAGCTTTGAATTGCTGAACAAGGTACGCAGAAATTCGCCAACTGCGGTGCTCAAAAGATCTCCTCCACCGGTAGAGGCCGTCGTGGAACCAAAACCAGAAAAGCCGGAGCAGTCTCCTCAACGGCTGACTTCCAGGATCTACAAGATTTGGCGACGGGTCCGAGAATCAGTGATTGATCCGAATTTTTCTCATCGACAGAAAAAGATGAAGGTCCGGCAGGAAGAAAATCCCCCTGTCAAGCAACGAAAGATGACGACCACCTGGGTGCCCAAAGCAACGGTCCCCTCAGCTTCGACAGCTCACAGAAGAAGGAGGCCGGAGAAGATCCCTGTGTCTTTGGCAAATCGCAAAGACACTGAATCTAAACGCCCCAAGTCTGGGGGCATGGTGGTGCACACCGTTTATATGGCTTCTGGAAAGGAGGAAATCCGTGCTTCGACCGGTTACCGACCGCTCACCCGATCCGTGACGAAAGCCCAGGAGCAACAACAGAAGCTTCAAGAGATGCTGACTGCAATGGCCGCACTTACCGGGCCAAAAGAAAGCTCGGAGGCATCGTCAGAACAGCGTCACGAACAAGAAACCGACGCTGACTTCTTACGCAGAGTCCTCGAAAAGAAGGACAAAGAAGCCGCAGAGCAAGCGGCTAACATAAAACAAATGGCGCTCCTCTTCCAAAATATAGTAGGGTTGGTGTTACAGCCGGACCCTCCAGCCGAAGATTCTCCGATTATCCTCGAAAACGACAGAGGAGAAACATCAAATCCACCTCCGGCTCTTTCAGCAGCCAAAGAGGAAACCATTTCCAAGGCCGCTCTGGATGACTATATAGCTCAGCAAATACGAGCTCACCAGGCGAATGAAGCGGCCAGCCAAGTCGTCAAAACTGGGCCACCGTACCTGAGCTGGTATGACCGAATAAGTTACCCGCCGGGATATACGATCCCTAAGTTCCATGTATATAAAAGGACGGGGAATCCACATCAGCATGTTGCTCAATTTAGGGCCTTATGCGGAAATACCGGGGGCGACGACAAACTGTTGCTTCGACAATTCATCGGCAGCTTAGCGGAAACGGCATTCGAATGGTATTCGGAGCTACCTGACGACTCTGTCAAAACATTTGCGGAGATAGAGCTACTGTTTACACAAAGATTTGTGAGTGCTAGTGAACGTACCCCGATAACGGCACTGATTAACGCCAGGGTAAGGCCAGGCGAGACGTGGGTTCAATACGCAACACGATAGCGGAATCTATGGTCAAAGTGCGAACAACGCATTGAAGAGGCACCTGCGGTAGGCATGTTTATGTGCACTCTTGATCCGCAAGCGACCATTTCCCAGTTTATGATGCTTTTTAAGCCGACGACTTTCCAGTCCTTGATTGATAAGCTAGCCCAGATGGATCAAATGGGTCCCAGATCATCTCCTCCAAAGCCGGACTGCCGAAGCGAAAAAGGGAAAGGTAAAGCGACCGTCGTCGCCAATACTCAACAACAGTCGAGCAACTCAAAGCCCGTTGTTCGCCAAAACAATGTGCGACCACGCCCATCCCTCGAAGAGAGACTGGGACGTCCTTACTCGTTTCCTCAGAATAAAGAAGGGAAACTGTTCGAACTGGCAGTGCGCAACAGACTCATCAATATGCCGAGTCCAAAACGTCTGTTGCAGCCAGGCGATCTTAATAATCCCAATTATTGCCCTTACCACCAAACGGTAAGTCACCCGATCGAGGATTGTTTCGTCTTTAAGGGATGGATCGAGGATTAGTACCTATAAGGCAAGTTCGCGCTATCTGAAAAGTGGAAAGTAAACCCACCACAGCCGCACACTCCAAAGAAGACGGACACGCCGGGGCAGCTTGTTCTTTTGTTGAGGACGAAAACGATGGAGAAGTCTCATCAGATGAATCCGAGGACTACGTAGCGAGTTGTCGTGTGATCTCTCACTCATTGATAGATGATGAAGAGGCTCCTTGCACCGAGAAACCAAGGGCGGGTCCTGAACCAGAACTTCTGTGGCCATCAGACGAAATGATTGATGCATTCCTGAACGAAGCCCGTCTTAAAATCAAAGCTGATCAAGAGCGCGAGATGGCCATATTCGAGAAAGCCAAACGCCGGCGACTAGATGAAAGGGTTGAAACACTCCCACCGGATCAAAGTACATCCGACGCAAATGAAAGCAGGATTCAGACAAGGAAACGATTCGCCAAAGCCATATCGATGGGGATGAAGCTGCCCTCTTTCAGAGAAAATTCTCCTGGCGGTATACATCTTGATGAAGCGGATGTGCATCCTAATTTCTGCTTATATCATCAGAAGATTGCACATCCTACTGAAGATTGCAACTCCTTTAAGTGTTGGTGGCAAGAGTATGTCGCACACAGGAAACACTTCAACAGGACAAAGCGTGAAGCTCGTAGACAGCGGAAAAATGCGACAGATGAGCATAAAAGAATTGCCGGCAATTGTCATAGGGTTGATCCCGGGGGATCGTGAGTTCTCACCTTCGGGAGCGACTCCGACGAAAAAATAGCCCTCGGCCCTCTCTTCAAGGAATCCATCTCTAAAATGAAAGAATTGAGGAGTTGCGAGAACATTCATCCGTGCAATCGCATGCTACCCGGAAAGAATTTCGGACCCGCAAATAAGGGATCGGACAAAAAGGATAAAAGGAAGGGGAAAACGGCCTTCGTCGCCAACGCTCAACAACAATTGAGTGACCCTAGACTGGTTGTTCGCCAAAGCAACAAGCTGCAACCCCTCTATGAAAATTTGAAACGTCTTTACTCATTTCCCCGGGATGAAACAAGGAGGCTGTTCGAACTAGCAGTGCGCAACAGGTTTATCATTATACCGGAGCCGAAACACCTGCAACAACTGAATGGTGTCAACAATCCTAATTACTGCCCTTACCACCAAGTATTGGGCCATCCGATCAAAAACTGCTACGTCTTCAAAAGCTGGGTTGAAGACCAATACCAACAGGGCAAGTTCGCGCTGTCAGAAAACTGGAAGGTGAGCCCGCCACAACCACATGCTCCGAGAAAGATGGATATACCGGGGGCATCATGCTCATTCATAGGGAAAGCCTCATAGACCGAAAAGTCAGTAAACTAGAGATTCGCCTCAAATACGGCGACGATGGACCACTATGTCCTAAAACTGACTGTGGACCAAAACGTCCTTAAACTAACAGTGGACCACAATGTCCTAAAACTAGCTGCGGACCGAAACGTCCTCAAACTACTACCGCAGCATCCTCAGGATGACGAGATGAATATAAAAAAAATAAAATAAAAAATAAAAAAAACGGTATGTCCATAAGCGAAATGGGCACGGATGAAAACCTGAAAGGGCTCCGTGAGTAAAAACAGCAGGGCTACCGGCGAGTGTTCGTGAAAACCCGGAAGGGCGCGACCTCGTTAGAAAAAAAAAGAATAAAAAGAGTAAAAAAAAGAGAAAAAAAACGGAATGTCCATAATCAAAATGGGCACGGATGAAAACCCGAAAGGGCTCCGTGAGTAAAAACAGCAGGGATAACGACGAGTGTTTGTGAAAACCCGAAAGGGCGCAACCTCGTTAAAAAGACACTTGCAGGGTCCTCTCGACCTTGTAAGGAGAAACCACCCGCGTGAGATCCTTACGACTCACAAGGGAGCAACACACTTAGGGATCCCCACGATTCCTAAGGAGAAAATACACTTGCGGGATCCTCACGACTCGTAAGGAGAACTCTCTTATGGGACCCTCACGGCTCATAAGATTTGAAAGTCTTAAGTTACAGAGACCTAAACCTATGCTTAAGCAACCCCCCCACAACCTCTGATACTGCCCTACAAGCGGCTCAATACTGGCCCTTGTATACAATCTACGGGCATGAATAAACATTTCCCTAACAAAGTCCCACCCGTGACTGGGGATATGTCCATATGGTGAACAACCCTTGTAGGTCCTCTCGACTTATAAGGAGAAAATTCTTTTGTAAGATCCTTACGACTTACAGGGGAATATGCACTTAGGAATCCTCACGATTCCAAAGGAGAAAACACACCTACGAGATCCTCACGACTTGTAGGGAGAAATACCTTTGTGAGACCCTTACGGCTCATGAAGTCAAAAGCCTTGGTCGACAGGATCCTAACCCTGTTTACTAAGCCACCTTTGTTCAACATCGACAGAGGCAAATAATGATTCGCTCCTGGCAACATTCCAGTTGTAGTGATACTGATGCCTAAACCGGTATCAAATTCCAAGCCTTTTCATGGCAAATGATGATTCGCTCCTGGCAATATTCCACTTGTAGCGATACTGATGCTGAGATTGGCGTCATATTCCAAGTTCAACACTTGCGATAAAAAAAATCAGCGAGGCATACATGCATACGAAATAGCCGAAATGATGGGGCAACTTGCAAATAAAAATCAGCAAGTAAAAAAATGTATGCATGCAAAATAGCCAAAATGATTGGGCAACTCGCAATAAAAAACAGCGAGTAAAAATAAAATAAATAGACGAAATGATTGGGCACCGCGAAAAATAGCCGAAATGATGAGGCAATCGCGACCTTCGCGATATAAAAGCTGAAATGATAGAGCATCGCGGAAAGAATAAAAAAAATGATGAAAGAATGAAACTTTTTACCCTACAGGGGGGATCACATCGATCCCTGTATACAATCCAGGGGCACAAACAAAGAGAGAACAATACCTTCCCAACAGGCTCCACCAGAAAGCGAAGCCAAATCTCGACGGTTCATAGACAACCTAGAGACAACCTCGACATTTATCGCAATATTGCAGACACAGTGTCAACAAACGAAGCAAAGGAAGATCCCTAGCTTCAGGGTCTCGACGTCAACATCGACAACTTAGAGATCACCAACGGCGTTTCTCCTCGCTCCAACCAGATGCAGACGTGACGTCAACAACTGATCTCAGAGTCGCAACGAAACGGAGCCATGGAAAAGTCCCTAGTTCCAAATCTCAATGGCCACATCTACGGCCTGGAGACCAACAACGGTATGCCTCCTCATTCCAGCAGGACACAGATGTTACACCATCAAACGGAGCCACGGCATAGTCCTTATTTCCAAATCTCGATGGTTCACAGACAACCTAGAGACCATCTCAGCATTCGTCTCATTACAGCAGACGAGATGTCAACGACGGCGTTCCTCCGCAGTCCAGCAGGATGCAGATGCAACGTCAACGAAAGACCCCGTGGTCGAAACAAAGCGGAGTGACGGCAAAATCCCGGCTCCACCTCACCATTCGTCTCGATACAGCAGACGAGATGTCAACAACGGCGTTCCTCCGCAGTCCAGCAGGATGCGGATGCAACGTCAACGAAAGACCCCATGGTCGAAAAAAGCGGAGTGACGGCAAAATCCCAGCTCCACCTCAGCATTCGTCTCGATACAGCAGACGAGATGTCAACGACGGCGTTCCTCCGCAGTCCAGCAGGATGCAGATGCAACGTCAACGAAAGACCCCATGGTCGAAACAAAGCGGAGTGACGGCAAAATCCCAGCTCTACCTCAGCATTCGTCTCGATACAGCAGACGAGATGTCAACGACGGCGTTCTTCCACAGTCCAGCAGGATGCACATGCAACGTCAACAAAAGACCTCACGGTCATGATAAAGCGGAGTGACGGCAAAATCCCAGCTCCACCTCAGCATTCGTCTCGATACAGCAGACGCAATGTCAACAACAGTGTCCTTCCTCCAACAGGATTCGGACATGACAAAACAAACGAAGCGAAGGCCAAATTCCTAGCTTCAGGGTCTTGACGGCAACTCATATAAAACCTGAAAGACTATCTGAGATCATCTCGCACCAGCGCGGAGTGGTCACCACCTCGACGTCCGTCTCAATACAACAGACGAGATGTCACGACAGTGTTCTTCCTCCAACAGGATTCGGACGTGACAAAGAAAACGAAGCGAAGGCCAAATTCCTAGCTTCAGGGTCTTAACGGCAAGTCATATAAAGCCTGAAAGACAATCGGAGATCATCTCGCACAAGCACGGAGTGGTCACTACCTCGACGTTCGTCTCGATACAGCAGACGCAACATCACCAAAAGGAGCCACGGCAAAATCCCTAGTTCCAAACCTCGACGGTTCATCAGCAACCCAGAGACAATCGCGACATTCGTCTCGATACAGCAGACGCAATGCAGTAAACGAAGCAAAGACCAAATTCTTAGCATCAGGGTCTTGACGGTAACTCATATAAAACCTGAAAGACAATCGGAGATCATCCCACACCAGCGCGGAGTGGTCACCACCTCGACGTTCGTCTCGATACAGCAGACGAAATGTCACAACAGCGTCCTTCCTCCAACAGGATCCGGACACGCCAAAGTAAACGAAGCGAAGGCCAAATTCTTAGCTTCAGGGTCTTAACGGCAAGTCATATAATGCCTGAAAGACAATCGGAGATCATCTCGCACCAGTGCGGAGTGGTCACCACCTCGACGTTCGTCTCGACACAGCAGACGCAATGCCAGCAAACGAAGCGAAGGCCAAATTCTTAGCTTCAGGGTCTTAACGGCAAGTCATATAAAGCCTGAAAGACAATCGGAGATCATCTCGCACCAGTGCGGAGTGGTCATCACCTCGACGTTCGTCTCGACACAGCAGACGATATGTCACCATAGCGTCCTTCCTCCAACAGGATCCGGACATGCCAAAGTAAATGAAGCAAATGCCAAATTCCTAGCTTCAGGGTCTTGACGGTAACTCATATAAAACCTGAAAGACAATCGGAGATCATCCCACACCAGCGCAGAGTGGTCACCACCTCGACGTTCGTTTCGATACAGCAGACGAGATATCACTACAGCGTCCTTCCTCCAACAGGATCCGGACACGCCAAAGCAAATGAAGTGAAGGCCAAATTCCTAGCTTCAGGGTCTTAACGGCAAGTCATATAAAGCTTGAAAGGCAATCGGAGATTATCTCGCACCAGTGCGGAGTGGTCACCACCACGACGTTCGTCTCGATATAGCAGACGCAACATCACCAAAAGGAGCCACGGCAAAATCCCTAGTTCCAAATCTCGACGGTTCACCAGCAACCCAGAGACAACCGCGACATTTGTCTCGATACAGCAGACGCAATGCCAGCAAATGAAGCGAATGCCAAATTCCTAGCTTCAGGGTCTTAACGGCAAGTCATATAAAGCCTGAAAGACAATCGGAGATCATCTCGCACCAGCGTGGAGTGGTCACCACCTCGACGTTCGTCTCGATACAGCAGACGCAACGTCACCAAAAGGAGCCACGGCAAAATCCCTAATTCCAAACCTCGACGGTTCACCAGCAACCCAGAGACAACCGCGACATTCATCTCGATACAGCAGACGCAATGCCAGCAAACGAAGCGAAAGCCAAATTCCTAGCTTCAGGGTCTTAACGGCAAGTCATATAAACCCTGAAAGACAATCGGAGATCATCTCGCACAAACGCGAAGTAATCACCACCTCGACATTCGTCTCGATACAGCAGACGCAATGCCAGCAAAACGAAGTGAAGGCCAAATTCCTAGCTTCAGGGTCTTAACGGCAAGTCATATAAAGCCTGAAAGACTATCGGAGATCATCCCACACCAGCGCGGAGTGGTTATGACTCATCGGGGCTCTCCAAAATGAGCCTAACCTCAAGTAAAAAGCGGCATGGCAAAATTCCTAACGCTTGCTCTTCCGACGGTCAAACTGCCTAGGAGGATTGCTTGAAGACGTCTTGTCCAGCCCCCGAAGGGATCAGAGACACGGCAGTCGCAGGGCTACTCAAACAGTACGATTGCCTATCGAGGGATACATCGGCCAATGCGACGGTACGACGGGCAAAACCTTAGTACCGCAGACCCTAACAGACCTCTGTCGTAAAGAGCAGAGGTTAACTGTGACGTTAGGATATTCTTGCGAGATCTGCTCGATCCGTTTCGACTCGTGAGGAAATTGATGTCTTTGCGAGAACTTCTCGATTCGTCTCGACTCGTGAGATAAAGCCTTAGACAGTAGGGATTAAAAAACCTGTTTCCTAAGCACTGGGACCCTGCAAGTCGGCCCAAAACGGTCTCTTGCATACTATCCACGGGTCACACTCTCCAAAGTCGAATCTCGACAAGGAAGGAAACAACCGCTTACGGGTCCTCTCGACTCATAAGAGGGAAAACTCTCTTATAAGATCCTTACGACTTATAAGAGAAAACACACTTAGGAATCCTCACGACTCCTAAGGAGAAAATACACCTACGAGATCCTCACGACTCGTAGGGAGAAAAGTCTTTATGTGACCCTCACGGCTCATAAAGTTGAAAAGTCTTAGGTGGCAAATTCTACCCCTGTCTCCTAAGCCATCACTGCCCTACAAAGAAGTCAAGATGGACCATCTATGAGCCACACTTGCCAAAGCTACATGCCACTGAAATGGAGAACTTACTCATGAGCATATAAACTACTTCACGCCAGAGTAAGACATAAAGAGATAGAAGGGTACGGCTCATGGAGTTAAGGGTTTGGAACAATATCTTTTAAGAGTCAAGATTTAAGTCAATGATAAATGACGACGCTTGTGTCCGCTCGTTATCTTCTCAGATCAAGATCCTGAAAGTTATATACCAATCCGAAACTGGTCATACTCCATGCATAACTCTGCACTACTTCACTCACGTACATACATACGTGGGTAAAGTAGTGGGGGGTATTTGTTCCCGCCAAAAATTTGTGCGCAAAAAAGCCCAAGGTATCAAATGACGGCTATACGCTTAAGGAAATGCGAACCAGTATTTTCCGGCCTGTATTTTGATAAACTCCCGAAAGAGGAACTGTTAAATTCTGATTATATTGGAAGCATCTCGAAAAACCCTTCGATTTGATATATTATGGGCTTCATAATTCATCCGGGATCAAAGTTATGAGCAAATATGCTATGCACTGTTCCCTGATTAAAAATCAGGAATTACCTCAATGAGGTATCACGTGCTCACACGTGATCAGTGGTCACGTGTTGACACGTGATAGTTAAAACATAAATAAAAATAAACGGCTGAAGATGACTCAATTGGGGGTCACGTGCTCACACGTGACCAAGGGTCACGTGCCAGCACGTGACAGGCTTTGAAAGCCTTACAGCTTAATAGAATTTAATTCTAAAAATCAAGAAAATACCTCAACGAGGTGTCACGTGCTCACACGTGACTAATGGTCAAGTGTTGACACGTGATGGTTAAAATAGCAACATAAACAAGCAGCTGTTAAAAGGACTCAATTGGGGGTCACGTGCTCACACGTGACCAAGGGTCACGTGCTCACACGTGACCAAGGGTCACGTGCCAGCACGTGACAGGTTTTGAAAGCCTTACAGTTTAATAGAATGAAAATTCTAAAATTTTCTAAATCTTTCCAAATGTAAAAGGATTATGGGGACCGTTGGATTAAAAATTCAATGGTGATTAAAGATCACCAATTTATGGAAAGATTTGATACAAGGAAATATTTCCCTTAAATCTCACCAAAAATAATAAACAGAATATCTTTGGATTTAAAATCCAACGGTGAATAAAATTCACTGAATGATCTAAAGGATCATATTAAATATGAAAACAAATCAAATCTTTCAATGAAAGATTTGCTAAACAAATTGATTATTTTCCTCCTCCTATAAATAGGAGCCAAGAGAAGAGAAGGAGGGATAGAATTTGGAGAGAGAAAACTTTGGAGAGAGAATTTCTGGGATCTTGAAATTGCAGAGAGAAAAGAAAGGAGAATTTAATTCTCAACAGAGAAAAACCCTAGGTGAGAAAAGAAAGGGGATCAAAATTTCAAACAGAGAATTTAATTCTCAAACATCTAAGAGTTTAACTCTTTTGTAAAGAACTTAGTTCTTTCTCTGGTTGAAGATCTGTAAAGTGCACATCTCCCCATAAATTAAGAATTTAATTCTCATTGGGTTGAGATCCTGCCATGAAGATCTAAAACATAGAGGAGGAATTGAGCTTTGAGAATTTAATTCTCACAGAGTTATAGGAATTTAATTCCTCTTAAAATGAAATTAGGGTTTAACCCTACATAAGAATTTAATTCTTTTACATATATGGGAATTCAATTCCTTTAAAAAAAATTAGGGTTTTACCATACATAAGAATTTAATTCTTAATCCTACAGAGAATTTAATTTTCAAAATAAAATGAATAGACTTAAAAGATCTCCATGCATGCAAAGGACTAAAGTCACGTGTCCCCACGTGACCCCCTGAAAAGATCACCAAAAATGAGAAGGAAAGAGCTCAGAGGCAACGCCTCACGTGCACCACGTGACCCCCGAAACACAGAAAGGAAAAGTAAAAGAAATAAAGACCTTGGGCGCTCTCACGTGCTCCCACATGACCCCTTGGCTGATGTTCTAACAATCAGCAAACTAATCCTCCTCACTTGTCAGCACATGATACTCCAAAGAAAACATAAAAAGTGTTTAACGCTTACTTACAGAACGAAGAAAAGGAGATCTGGCCCTACCTTTGGGCGCCCTCACGTGTCCCCACGAGACTTTTCTTTTAAGTATTTTAAACACTAATTCAAGAGCTTTGTCCCCAGTGTTTAACACTGATTATCTTTTAGTGTTTAACACTAATTCGAGAGTCCTATTTCCAGTGTTTAACACCGATTATCTTTTAGTGTTTAACACTAATTCGAGAGTCCTATTTCCAGTGTTTAACACTGATCATCTTCTAGTGTTTAACACTAATTCGAGAATCCTATTCCCAGTGTTTAATATTGATCGTCTTCTAGTGTTTAACACTAATTCGAGAATCTTACTTCCAGTGTTTAACACTATTATTCTCTAGTGTTTAACATTAATCTGAGAGCTCTATCTCCAGTGTATAACACTGCTGTTCCCTGTTGTCTAAACACCATTTTTGGCCAATTCGGCTAATCTCCCAGAGGCAAAGTCTTCCCTTCGAATGAATCTCAAAATTGAGGAAATCAAAGATGAAAATGTTTAGCATTGCTAAAGACTATAGACTAAAACCAGACAAACGTCAAGCAGTCCAATAAAGGGTCAAACTCAGTTGGACTTAGCCTAAGTTGGCCATAAGTCCTCAATCCAGACTTAACTGAGCCAATAGTCTCACAATATAATTAATGGGTCTTGGTTCCAAATTGGGCTACAGATCATTTAATCTACCTTGGTTTAAGGGTACATCTCTTCACTCCTTTGATATTCGTCATTGTAATTCCTCAACGTCTTCAAAGAGGTGACGGATCCCGATAACCACACATTTCACGGACTGTGGGGTCCTTAAACTCATGGACTACGATGTCCTTAACCTTGATCGGGATGTCTTTAAACTAACAATGGACCCCCATGTCCCTAAACTGGCAGTGGACCCCCATGTCCCTAAACTGGCAATGGACCCCCATGTCCTTAAACTGGAACATAGACCACTATGTCCCTAAACTAGAACAATATAGCCCAAATGCTCTTTTGTCGGATCTAAATGATCCTGTTAAGTTGATCTTAGTCTCAAATTAGGCTAACGTATCCTTAACAAACGTTTAAGTTGATCTTAGCCTCAAATATGGCTAACGCATCATTAAACCAAAACTTTCAAAATAGACTTTAGTCCCAAATTGGATTATAGATCTCTCAACCAACTTTGGTTCAAGGGTACATCTCTGAACTCCTCTGACATCTGTCGTTGTAATCCTTCAACGTCATCAGAGAGGTGACGGGTCCCGACGGCCATACATTAAATGGACCACTATGTCCCTAAATTGGAACAATCGAGCCCCCAAATGCTATTTTGTCGGATCTAAACGATCCCGTTAAGTTGATCTTAGTCCCAAATTAGACTAACGTATCCTTAACAAACGTTTAAGTTGATCTTAGCCTCAAATATGGCTAACGCATCCTTAAACCAAAACCTCAAACCCAAATCTAAGAAAATACGGATTTAGACTAATCCACGTCCTACGGGCGACGACAGAAATTAGTCTCCGTATACAATCCATGGGCAACCACAAACAAAACAAACACCCATGACACGAAGTGAAATTCTGGAGAAGGAGAAAGTTGTTACCGCGATACGGTAGCGTAATTAACTGCAGGGGCTTGCGCCTGCAGGGAAAAGCATCCCCACAATCAAAAACCCCTCAAGCGAGGGGGAATCTGACGAAGTCTGCTACATCGGCCGCATCCGTCCAAACCTCCGATACACGGTACCATAAATCAACTTGGCATTTTCGGAGAGGTGGACGGATAAAACCAAATAGCATCTGCCCCGAATCACAGGCAATACGTCCATGTCTTGGCCGTCGTTCAGAGGGGAACATTCATCTATCGTTGACCTAGGCCGTGACTCGTCAGGCATAGTATTTTTTTAGGAAGCGACCGTTTATTGGCCCGAAAGGTCTTTCACCATGCATGTCCATGAGTAGATAGGCTCCACCCTAGTAAACTTTGTCTATGATGTACAGGCCTTCATAGTTCGGCTCGAATTTCCCCCTTTTGGCATGATTAGGGATCATAGGTCTCTTGACCACTAGCACGAGTTCGCCTTGGTGGAATGTTCTCGGCCTAGTCAATCTCTCGTATGAGCACGTCATCTTTCCTTTGTAAGCCTCCAGGTTTTGTTGCGCCATAAACCAGGTTTCATCAAGGGCGTCGAGTTCCTCAAGACGAAGGTGAGCATTTTCTTCGTCTGTTAGCTCATAGTGAACCGCCACTCGTAGAGAGAGTAACTCTATCTCGAGATGGAGTACCGCTTCTGTGTCGAATACCAATGCATATGGCGTTGTGTTTGTGGCCGTTTTGAACGTAATTCGATACGCCCAGAGAGCTTCATGCAGTCTCTCGTGCCAGTCCTTCTTATTTCGAGACACCGTCTTTTTCACGATTTTCGTCAAGGTCTTGCTGAAAGCCTCAATTAGACCGTTAGCTTGAGAATTATAGACCGAAGAGTATCTCCAGTCTATGTTATGCTGTTGTGTGAAGCGGCTGATCTTGTGGCTTCTATAGGCTGGCCCGTTATCGGAGATAATCCGTCGCGGAGTGCCGAACCGATAAATAACGTGTGTCTTGAAGAAATGGAGGATATTCTCCGTCTTCACTTCCCTTAGCGGTACTGCTTCTGCCCATTTGGAGAAGTAATCAGTTGTTGCCAAAATGAATCGATGTCTTCTGGAGCGAGGGAACCTCCGATTGACGGGTTAAATTGGTCATGCGAACTCAATGTGCAGTGTATGTATGTTTTGTTTTGGAAGGGGCTTGAATATATCGGGATCCACGCAGAGTTTTTACGGGGGTTCCGCTACCCGGATAGCCGGCTGGGGGTCAACTTGTGAGGTGCGGGGCAGTGCCCTGGCCTAAATATTTTTGAGAGGGACAGTGTTGTAGAGTATGTGTGTGTGTGTAAACATATATATAAAATAGAAAAAGGAAAAGGGTATCCAAAGGATGCGTGGGAAAGAGCCCCAGCGCTTTGGGTGCTAGTTCTTTGAGCGCTAGAGCGCTAGCGACCCACGTGCCAGGCACGTGGGCGCTCGGGCGCTAGCGCTTTGGGCGCTAGCGCTCTGGACGCTAGCGCAAGGGCGCTAGCGCAACACGTGTCAGCACGTGGGCGCTTGGACGCTAGCGCTTTGGGCGCTAGCGCTTTGAGCGCAAGGGCCCCACATGTCAGCACGTGGGCGCTCGGGCGCTAGCGCTTTAAGCGCTAGCGTTTTGAGCGCAAGGGCCCCATGTGTCAGCACGTGGGCGTTCGGGCGGCAAAAGGAACTTGGTCCCTACAATGGGAGTTGTACTCCCAGAAAGGAGCGCTTATTATTCTGTGTGTGTGTGTGTGTGTGTGTGTGTGTGTGTGTGTGTGAGGAGTTAAACTCCTAGGATATTTTAAAGCTGATGAACGGGCTTCTCCCCTTGAGCCCTAGTTCTTCCCCAAAGTGGGGTTTCTGGAGATGGGCCTCCTTCTTCCTTCTCTGTTGGCAGGATCTTGAAGATCAAGAGATGTGAGATTTTAAAAATCTCTTCCTTTTAAGATCTAATGATAGATCCAAATTCCTCTTTGTGGGTTTTGTGGTAAAAAACTATTTAGTCTTGGAAAAGGAAGAGTAAAACTCTTGATTTAATTCAAAAGAAAAAAGATGGTTTGGAACCTTCAGAAAGGGGAAAGAGACACAAACCATAAATTTTTTAGGGGAATCAAAAAGTCTCTTAGATATTTTCATCATGTTGCCTTATATAGGCTTACATATTTACATATAGCCCATTGGGCTTTACAAAATGGCATTTTGCCCATCTCATGGCTCATGTGTCATTTCTTTTGCACATAAGCCATGGACTTACAAAAAAAAATGGCTTTATGCCCATTCATGCATAAAAAATTACATAAAAATTATTTATTACATGATTTATATTTTGGCATGGAGGAGGCTGGCTGCGGGCTCGACTTGGGCATGGGCCCGCTTGACCTGGGCTTGGGCCCACCTAGCTTGGGGTTGACATTGACTTTGACTCAGTCAACCGGGGTGCAAATTTTGACCCCAACAGCGAAGATCAACGCCTGGCAGTGTTTTTCAATGGGGGAGTAATTGTTTTCTGCTCCCATGAGAACTCGACTCAAATAGTAGAGGGCTCTCTTCTTCCCTTGGTCGTTCTCTTGTGCCCATAGCGCGCCTAAGGAACCTTCAAGGGCAGTTATATACAGAATGAGGGGCTTTCCCTTGACTGGAGCGGTTAGCACCGGAGGATTCTGTAGGTATTTCTTGATTTTGTCCAGTGCGCTTTGGTATTTGCGATACCAGACGAACGGGGTTCCCTTCTTCATTAGGTGACTGTAAGGGCGACACTTGCCTGAGTGATTGGCTATAAATCGCCGGATATACGCGAGCTTCCCTTGGAAAGACCGCAGTTACTCGAGAGTCCTTAGCGGAGGCATTTCCATGATCGCCTTGATCTTCGACGGGTCTATCTCGATGCCTCGATGTCGGACGAAGAATCCTAGAAACTTGCCCGAGGAAATCCCGAATGCGCATTTGAGAGGATTCATCTTTAAATTGTATTTCCGAAAGCGCTGAAACACGATCTTCAGATGCTCTAAATGTTCCTCGTATGATTTGCTTTTAACTACGAGGTCGTCGATATAGCTTTCGACGATTTCATGTATGAGGTCATCGAAAATTTTCGTCATGGCCCTCTGATAGGTAGCACCGGCGTTCTTTAGACCGAAAGGCATCACCTTGTAGCAGAATATGCCCAAAAAGGTCCGGAAAGCGGTATGCTTCTGGTCCTCGGGATGCATCTTTATCTGATTGTATCCTGATGAGCCGTCCATGAAGGAGAAAACTTCGTGAGTGGACGTATTATCTATTATCAGCTCAGTGACCGGTACTGGAAAGTCGTCCTTCGGGCAAGCTTTGTTGTAATACCCGGTTCTTTTATATACGCCTAAATCCGTATTCCTCTTTAAACTATAAATCTTGTTATTTTTTTAGTATTTAATTATTTTAAAGAAACTTCATTAATCACATTTTCCTTTAACCTATAACGCCCAACCACCATATAAATTCCCTCAGCCCAACACCATTGGTCAGCCCAGAAAGATTAAAGAAATGGAAATTCATTTGTATTTAAACCAAAACCCAAATCTCTCTTTTCTTTTCCATTTTTTCCTTTCCTTATTCCCCAAGCCCATTTCTTTATTTGTTTCATAAACTTAAAATTTCATCCCCTTCAGCCCGCAGCTTAAGCCCAGCCCGAGCCCGCACTCTTTTTTTTCCCAAGAATTTAAACATTTAAATTATTTCTCCGGCCCACTCCCTTACAGCCCAACTCCTCAACCCTTTTAATTTAAAGGGAATTCCTTGTCGCGGCCTGGCCCACTCACTTCTGCCCACACCCGACCCGCTCAGCAACCCGACCCGACCCGCTCCTATTCATTCTCCCTCACCAACGGCTCCTTCCTCATTTCCCGCGCGCGTTTTCCTTCGCGACCCACTTCCTTCGCCGAAGCCTCCGCCGCGCTCGCGCCCACGCCGCTGCGACGTTACCTTCACACCCTCTTCCTCATCTCGTTCTCTCTCTCCCTCATGCTCCTTCTTCCTCCTCTCTCACTCTGCACCCAACCGAGCCCTCCCACGTCTCTTCCCTTCAAGCTCACCCATCACCGGCGATGACCTCCTCCACGTCGCCAACAACCCCCTCGAACAAGCACCTCCTTCCCCTTCAGTTCCCTCACTCCGACCTCCATCATCTCTCCTCCCTACACCGATCCCTCCCTCGAGCCACGACCGGCTGTTCCACCACCTTCGACCACCATCCACCGAGCTCCTCCTCAAAATTCAACCCGTGCCCATCGCCGGGGAAGCTGCCCCTGGGCTCACCCCGGCCGATCGCCTCTGCACTCTGCCACCTCGAGCACCTCTCTCTCCGATCTCTCCCCCTCCCCATTTCCTCTGTATCTCTTTCTCTCTCCCTAACTCTGTCTCTCTTCTCTCTCTAAACTTCTCTCTCTAAACTTCTCTCTCTCTCTAACTCTCTTTCCCTATCTCAGTTCTCTCTCCCTCAATCTCTCTGTTACCCATGCTCTCTCTCTCACTCTCTCTGCATTCTCTATCTCTCTTTCACACTCTCTCTCTTTCTCCCTCTCCTTGTTTTCACTCTCTCTCTCTTCCTCTACTCTCTCTCTCCTGATCCCTCTTCTCACCCAACTCGAGCTACAACCGTTGCCGACCCATCACCGGCCATCCAATCCACTGCAGCCCCACCATCAAGAGCTTCGACCACCGCAGACACCCCGACGACGCCCCGAGCCCCCACTGGCCAAGAACAGACCCGAGATCACCCGGAGCCGTTGCCGTCACGGTGCTAGCTCGTCACGCACCCGTACTGTACTTCACTGCCTTGCGCCTCCAGGAAAGTTTTATACTTGCTACATGCTAATTGGTATTTTTTACGAACTATAATCTTATAAATTTTATACTAAATATCCTCGATAAATTACACGATGCAACTGTTTGATGTGTGATCCCAATGAAATTACTTGTCTAATTTGACGGAACTAGATTTTTTATATTGGCCCTTGCTGTGATGAATACCTTGTACAAGTTTCGCTGGAAAATATGACCGTTAACGACTAAAATGACTACCCTCAAGTTTACTCGTAAAACTGGAATTTTCTTGTACCTGAAAACCGTTAAAATCACCATAAATTATTTGCACACTGGAATGATGCGTTCGAGGGCTCAAATCGAAGCCAACTCGACGAGCTTTAACCCTATACTAGTTTCCAGACATTCCTGTACTTAAACTGTGACAATATTCTGATCGGAGTGCGACTCTGGGCTGCAGTCCAGAGCGACTCCAGTTGTTGTTTACTGTCCCGTAATGAACACCACCCTGTTTCTTTAACTTGTAGGTTGTGGAACTCCACTTTTGATTATAGGTGAATGTGTTAGATAGACAACACAAGTAGTTTCATTCTGTTTCGTAATCGTTTGTTATTTATTCTGTAATTTAAAAGATCGGGACGCATAACAGTCCCAACAGAATCAGAATTGATATACTAGTACTAAACAGTGTATATCTCCTGACATACAGACGCGATTGAAGATCCGTCTATTGCTTTGAAAACCTTACTGAAAAATCTAGAATTCATCCCACAGTAGCGTCGCTAAAATCTAATCCTAACTAGGATTCAAATGCGTTGCGAAACGGACTTTCGATTCTGAAACCGGATTTCCAGCCGTGAACGCTTAAAATGAAATGGCTTTAATTAATGATCCTGGAATCCAATTGGCATGAAACTAAATTCGATGGATAGATAATTGAACATACTAATTATGACTTGTTTATCGTTTCGCTAAACTGTAATCGTATGATTTATGATACATTATTCAATGGTAGAGTACTAATTCATGACATCCTAAACATGATTTATATACTGTTCATGCATCATATCATACACATGTCATTGCATTGATAACCCAGTGATAACGTGCATTACCCAGTGTTAGGTATTAGTGATGATTGTGGCAAGTACGTTAGTGTTCGTGTATAAGTGATTAAGTGAAAGTGATACGTACTTGTACACAATCAGTGAACCTTATTATTCTATTGCATTGTCGACGTCTGTGGGATGCGTGTACGTGTGCTATAAGTGGTATGGGACACTTATGGAAGCTCTTGCACGGGTGTCACAGATAAGGCACCAGACACTGCCATTTATCTTAGGTATTAGTCGGGACGTGCTTGATGGAGGTCCTGCCTCCAGTCCTCTCGCAGACTTGTCGCCGACCGATTGATATTTAGGGTTATGGTTAGCGTTTGATGTAGACCACGGGGTGTGGGGTAGTTTGAGTGTGAGTTCAACAGAATCTCGGGAGTCCCATGCCGGCTTATATATTTAGGGAGATATATGGAGATTTACAGGGTATGTGATTATCACCGTGATATACATGTTGGGCCCGTGGTCCCTTGCCCTTGGGTTCTACCCTTGGGTGGAGGACACTCGCGAGTGGTTGACTCTCACACTTAGACTGACGATAGGCTTAGTGACCTGTACAGTGAGACTTAGAGACTGATAGGGATACTGGCATTTATATACCTTATATACTGTGTGGACATACGTGGCATATCGTTCTACTGCTTTTATTGTTCCGCTGCATTAATTACTGCATGTTCATAACCATACTGCCATTGATCTACTGTTATATATATCTAGTATCACCGTTAGAATTGTCACATGATTATATATATATTATATTGCTATTGTGTCGCTCTGACGACCTGAGTATGCATGCTCAGTGTGAGGAGAAGATTTAGCCTGGACCAGGACTAGACGCACATCACGGACATTTTGATTTACCATCCAGGGTTATACCCTTTTGTTTCCCATCAGGTCAGTTCTTTACATTGTTTTGTTTCAGTTACTGCATTTCTCGTTATTTGTGTGTTATTTACTGATTACCAATTAAAACTAGAAGCCGAAGTGTGACTACGGCAGGACATTTCCTTGACCGTAGGAGCATGGCTGGCCTTGTCAACCCCTCGTATTCCGTATTTTGGGAAGCGGGGTGTGACATGGTTTAGTTGGTATCAGAGCCCAGGTTTTGCTTCAATTGGGATTGCAGTTTTCCGTGCAAAGCTTGACAATCCAAGACATCCCTCGGTCTAGATTGTAAACTTGATATCCTTGATCCATATTCACATTGAGTGTTCTGCTATCCATTCACTACGGTTTCGGGTGACTTGGCAAGGTTACGTGGTTGCAATTGCACTACCGTACTCTGTTTAAGTGACTTAGATTCATATAGTTGATTTTTCCGCTTGTAATAAATTTTATCACATCTGATATTCTTGAATCTTCGTCCAATCCATATTATATCCTTATAGCTTGTGCCTTATATCATCCTCAAAATTGTTGTTTCAGGATCATGTATTCCAACAACTCTTCATCTTTATCTGCTCCCCAGAATCAGACCATTGAGATCCTAAGTGTACTGCAAGGTTTAAAGGAAGCCCAGGAGCGAACAAACGACTTGTTGGCTGAAGGACTGAGGAGGCAGGTGAATCGGACACCAGCGGGAGTCTCCAATCATAAAGGGATCCCCGTTAGACAAGGAAAAGAGAAGAAGATGAAGCGCCAATTTGTTTCCCCGCGACAGAAGCAGCAGAAGACCCCATGTTGTGGGTACTGTAAGAGGCCAGGGCACCCTCAGAGAGATTGTCACCGCGCCCAAGGGAAATGTCTGATTTGCAGATCCAGCGGACATCTCATCAACGGTTGCCCAAAAAGGAAAGAGCTACAGGGAGGAGATTCGTCCACACTCTCCACTTCTGCCGAGCGATGATTTTTGCGTAGTTCTCACTTTGAGGATAAAGCGGACCTAATACAGGATTCAATTCGCGTGACGAGAATGTAGCGGTCGAGCAATCAAAGAAGAATTTTCATGTTTTCTAATTTCAGTAATAATGTTATCATCCTCTTATAAATGTTTCTTTCCGTTTGAAATTTTGTATCCGTTGAACTTTTAGTTGAATGCAATAAAAACTTTGAATCGTAATATATATATCATTCTCTTATCTTTCCCTTTATTCATAATATTCATTATCACAGCATTTTAATCCTGATCTTTCAGTTCCTGCCACTGCATATCTTTCTATACTTCGTATACTTAGCTATTTTCTTGAGGTATTCCACTGTCTAATCATGACTCTTTCTTTTCAGACCATGGCCCACCCTGGAGCAGCGCCGCATCTAGATGAGGATGCACAGTCATGCGTTTCCTTAGACCGCACGCTGATGAGTTCTGATGATGAGATCAACGATCCTCAGGCCATTTTCGGGAACGGCGATTCCGACGAAGAGGAAAGAGATCTTGAAGAGAACCCGATAGAGGAAGACCCCGAGGAAGAACCGATAGAAGAAAATCCAGTGGAGGAAAATCCCATAGAAGAGAATCCAGATGAAGAGAATCACATGGAATCGGACCTCGATGAAGAAGCTTCATCCGAGGAAGAAGGACCAGAAGATCAAGACCTTGCTGTGGAAGAACTCCCAGTGGCGATCCCCGTGAGTCGCTATGGAAATGGACGCCCCTACCTGAGCGCGCGAGCCTACCGCAACCTGCTGAATCTCCACAACCGCGACTGACGGGAATTCTTTTAGATGTTGTCTTATCTGGTCAAATAAATTTGTGTATAGTTTAGGGCCACTTTTCATTTTTGAGAATGCTTTGTTTAAAATCTTCTGGAATGAAATAAATTGCTGAGTTCGCTAATCTTTCGATCTTCTTAGTTCCCTTGCTACTTGATCATTTCTTCTATACAATTATTTTCCTACTGGGGTCTGACCACCCCTACCCTTTACCTTGCCTTAACCCTTACTGAGATTAACTAGTACCACACCCGATCTTTTAGAGATCCACTCTTCATCCTCCGTCTGTGCCCCGTTTAAGATCCTTCTGGGAGGTGGACATTTCTTGTGAATTTTCCGAGTTCGCTAACCCTTCAAAATTTTGATTCATATGATGTACCGACTGCTGTTTCTCCCCATACTTTTTCCCCTTGTAGTCCTTGCTGCTCACCCTTACCCAATCTCTTTGACCGCTAGCCCTATACATTATTTTTATGTGTTTTCCTATTACCCTAACTATATTAGGGACACTGTTATTCGAAAATTCAGTTTTCATTATTTTGGTGCGTGTTATTGATTACTCCGTTTTATATATTTTAAGTACACTACTATTATCCTCATCTTTTCAGTAGCGCAACCTTACACCGCGCATATTTTTGTCCCATGTTCCTTATTTTCCCTATGTGGGTTTTCTAAGTTATTTGATCGATGCGTTATCCTAAAATGTTTTAACTTACCGACAAATCTTTCACTACTTCATTGCCGTTACCTTATTTCGAGTATTGTGCTTATGATTACTATTATAAATGGTTGAGCGTTATACTTATTATTTCTGCTTGTTATTTTGATATACTTAGATGTGCACATATTTGGGGTTTCGACTTTTATCGAACACGCCTTGATTATTATTGTTCGTTATTGTTACATATATTCTCGTATGCTTGTAGTTGCCCTTATAGTATTCCTGCATTATACCTATTAGATCTATCTTTTGTATGTGGTTCTTACATGTATATATGTACCTTCAAAATTTTGTCTACCTGTTTTAAGTAAATCACTATGTATTAACGTTCGATATGATGACTCTTCGCTTATATATTTTATAGCTTATTGTTTCTTTTAAATTTCGAGGACGAAATTTTTGTAAGGGTGGTATGATGTAATACCCGGTTCTTTTATATACGCCTAAATCCGTATTCCTCTTTAAACTATAAATCTTGTTATTTTTTTAGTATTTAATTATTTTAAAGAAACTTCATTAATCACATTTTCCTTTAACCTATAACGCCCAACCACCATATAAATTCCCTCAGTCCAACACCATTGGTCAGCCCAGAAAGATTAAAGAAATGGAAATTCATTTGTATTTAAACCAAAACCCAAATCTCTCTTTTCTTTTCCATTTTTTCCTTTCCTTATTCCCCAAGCCCATTTCTTTATTTGTTTCATAAACTTAAAATCTCATCCCATTCAGCCCGCAGCTTAAGCCCAGCCCGAGCCCGCACTCTTTTTTTTTCCAAGAATTTAAACATTTAAATTATTTCTCCGGCCTACTCCTTTACAGTCCAACTCCTCAACCCTTTAATTTAAAGGGAATTCCTTGTCGCGGCCCGGCCCACTCACTTCTGCCCACACCCGACCCGCTCAGCAACCCGACCCGACCCGCTCCTATTCATTCTCCCTCACCAACGGCTCCTTCCTCATTTCCCGCGCGCGTTTTCCCTCGCGACCCACTTCCTTCGCCGGCGCCTCCGCCGCGCTCGCGCCCACGTCGCTACGACGTTACCCTCACACCCTCTTCCTCATCTCGTTCTCTCTCTCCCTCGTTCTCCTTCTTCCTCCTCTCTCACTCTTTACCCAACCGAGCCCTCCCACGTCTCTTCCCTTCAAGCTCACCCATCACCGGCGACGACCTCCTCTACGTCGCCAACAACCCCCTCGAACAAGCACCTCCTTCCCCTTCAGTTCCCTCACTCCGACCTCCATCATCTCTCCTCCCTACACCGATCCCTCCCTCGAGCAACGACCGGCTGTTCCACCACCTTCGACCACCATCCATCGAGCTCCTCCTCAAAATTCAACCCGTACCCATCGCCGGTGAAGCTGCCCCTGGGCTCACCCCGGCCGATCGCCTCTACACTCTGCCACCTCGAGCACCTCTCTCTCCGATCTCTCCTCCTCCCCATTTCCTCTGTATCTCTTTCTCTCTCTCTCTAACTCTGTCTCTCTCTCTCCTCTCTCTAAACTTATCTCTCTCTCTAACTCTCTTTCCCTATCTCAGTTCTCTCTCCCTCAATCTCTCTGTTACCCCTACTCTCTCTCTCTCACTCTCTCTGCATTCTCTATCTCTCTTTCACTCTCTCTCTCTTTCTCCCTCTCCTTGTTTTCACTCTCTCTCTCTTCCTCTACTCTCTCTCTCTCTTGATCTCTCTTCTCACCCAACTCGAGCCACAACCGTTGCCGACCGATCACCGGCCATCCAATCCACTGCAGCCCCACCATCAAGAGCTTCGACCACCGCAGACACCCCGACGACACCTCAAGCCCCCACTGGCCGAGAACAGACCCGAGCTCACCCGGAGCCGTTGCCGTCGCGGTGCTAGCTCGTCGCGCGCCCGTACTGTACTTCGCTGCCTTGCGCCTCCAGGCAAGTTTTATACTTGCTACATGCTAATTGGTATTTGTTACGAACTATAATCTTATAAATTTTATACTAAATATCCTCGATAAATTACACGATGCAACTGTTTGATGTGTGATCCCAATGAAATTACTTGTCTAATTTGACGGAACTAGATTGTTTATATTGGCCCTTGCTGTGATGAATACCTTGTACAAGTTTTGCTGGAAAATATGACCGTTAACGACTAAAATGACTACCCTCAAGTTTACTCGTAAAACTGGAATTTTCTTGTACCTGAAAACCATTAAAATCACCATAAATTATTTGCACACTGGAATGATGCGTTCGAGGGCTCAAATCGAAGCCAACTCGACAAGATTTAACCCTATACTAGTTTCCAGACATTCCTGTACTTAAACTGTGACAATATTTGGATCGGAGTGCAACTCTGGACTGCAGTCCAGAGCGACTCCAGTTGTTGTTTACTGTCCTGTAATGAACACCACCCTGTTTCCTTAACTCGTAGGTTGCGGAACTCCACTGTTGATTATAGGTGAATGTGTTATATAGACAACACAAGTGGTTTCATTCTGTTTCATTATCTTTTGTTATTTATTCTGTAATTTAAAAGATCGGGACGCATAACAGTCCCAACAGAATCAGAATTGACATACTAGTACTAAACTGTGTATATCTCCTGACGTATAGACGCGATTGAAGATCCGTCTATTGCGTTGAAAACCTTACTGAAAACCCTAGAATTAATCCCACAGTAGAGTCGCTAAAATCTAATCCTAACTAGGATTAAAATGCGTTGCGAAACGGACTTTCGATTCTGAAACCTGATTTCCAGCCGTGAACGCTTAAAATGAAATGGCTTTAATTAATGATCCTGGAATCCGATTGGCATGAAACTAAATTCGATGGATAGATAATTGAACATACTAATTATGACCTGTTTATCGTTTCGCTAAACTGTAATCGTATGATTTATGATACATTATTCAATGGTAGAGTACTAATTCATGACATCCTAAACATGATTTATATACTGTTCATGCATCATATCATACACATGTCATTGCATTGATAACCCAGTGATAACGTGCATTACCCAGTGTTAGGTATTAGTGATGATTGTGGCAAGTACGTCAGTGTTCGTGTATAAGTGATTAAGTGAAAGTGATACGTACTTGTACACAATCAGTGAACCTTATTATTCTATTGCATTGTCGACGTCTGTGGGATGCGTGTACGTGTGACTATAAGTGGTATGGGACACTTATGGAAGCTCTTGCATGGGTGTCACAGATAAGGCACCAGACACTGCCATTTATCTTAGGTATTAGTCGGGACGTGCTTGATGGAGGTCCTGCCTCCAGTCCTCGTGCAGACTTGTCGCCGACCGATTGATATTTAAGGTTATGGTTAGCGTTTGATGTAGACCACGGGGTATGAGGTAGTTTGAGTGTGAGTTCAACAGAATCTCGGGAGTCCCATGCCGGCTTATATATTTAGGGAGATATATGGAGATTTACAGGGTATGTGATTATCACCGTGATATACATGTTGGGCCCGTGGTCCCTTGCCCTTGGGTTCTACCCTTGGGTGAAGGACACTCGTGAGTGGTTGACTCTCACACTTGGACTGACGATAGGCTTAGTGACCTGTACAGTGAGACTTGGAGACTGATAGGGATACTGGCATTTATATACCTTATATACTGTGTGGACATACGTGGCATATCGTTCTACTGCTTTTACTGTTCCGCTGCATTGATTACTGCATGTTCATAACCATACTGCCATTGATCTACTTTTATATATCTAGTATCACCGTTAGAATTGTCATATGATTTTATATATATTATATTGCTATTGTGTCGCTCTGACGACCTGAGTATGCATGCTCAGTGTGAGGAGAAGATTTAGCCTGGACCAGGACTAGACGCACATCACGGACATCTTGATTTACCATCCAGGGTTATACCCTTTTGTTTCCCATCAGGTCAGTTCTTTACATTGTTTTGTTTCAGTTACTGCATTTCTCATTACCTGTGTGTTATTTACTGATTACCAGTTAAAACTAGAAGCCGAAGTGTGACTACGGCAGGACATTTCCTTGACCGTAGGAGCATGGCTGGCCTTGTCAACCCCTCGTATTCCGTATTTTGGGAAGCGGGGCGTGACATTTGTGGAGATCCCGAAAGTCCACACATATGCGCACCGTCCTATTTTTCTTCATCACTAGGACGATGTTGGCAATCCAGTCAGGGTATTGAACTTATTGGATGAAGTCGGAGTCGATTAGCTTCTTGACCTCGGCGTTGATGCTCATCTCAAGCTCGAGCCGCATTCTTCTCGGTGCTTGTTTGATCGGCTTGACGTCTGGAGAAATCGCCAATTTGTGGACAGCAATCTCTGGATCTAGTCCCGGCATTTCGGAATAGTTCCATGCGAAATAGTCTTTATACTGCATGAGCACGCCTTTGAGCGTAGCCACCTTTTCTTCAGACAACAGTTCACTGACGGTCGTGGGTCGTTTGCCGTTCCCAAGTCGATTTTTCTAAGGTTATCTGCAGTAGTATGTATCCCATTTTCCAGCTCTTTTGGCGCTGGTGGAAATTCTGAGATCAACACATCTTCATCGTTTTCGAAGCACCAAGAAAGGTCATCCATATTCTCGGGTTTGTCTTCTGACAGCGTTATCGCGTGACAGGTACGGGATCGTTTCTAAAACCGATGTTGATCTGGTCCTACTCTCGCTATACACGTCGCTTTCGGTTCATGCTTCTGTGGCGGGGTTATCCTCCAACTACTGGATAGAGCGAACCTTCCTTGTTGATATTGGTCTTCGACCCAGTTCTTGAAGGTGAAGCAGTCTTCGAGAGGATGTCCTATTGCTCAGTGATAGGATCAATAGTCTGGGTGAGAGACCTTGTCTGCTTGGTCAGGATGCTTGGACTCCGGGATTGTCATCATCTGATGTTTTATGACAAGATCGAATATCTTCTTTGTCTTGTCTTGTCTTGGGGAAAAGAATATGCTCGACCCATTTTCTTTATAAGAGACGGATCCCGGCTGCTCGATTCTCGATCGCGTGGCTTCTAAGACCCGCTACGCTATTATCAAATGTTTTTCCTGTTCTTTGGTTTATTTGTGCCTCTGTGACGGTTCTTTTGTATGACGGTTTGGCGACGAAGAACATTATCATTCTCCGCGGCCTGCTGAAGGAGGCGCTGTGTCCTGGCTTTCTCGTAAATGGCCATTTCGCGGCTATGGCCATCCCGGACCTTTTGACCCGCTTCCTTTATTAGCTTGTCCATCTGTTCTTCAAATGACGGACTTGGTACTTTGATGGAGAGACCTCGTTTTGGTTCAGGGTTAGCGTCTTCTAACAGAGCATTTCCTTCTTCATCGAAGTCATGTATAACGTAGCAGTCATAGAATCGTTCTCGTTTCTTGGATTGAACATATCCAAGCCCGATCGTTTCCATTCTCCCGTCGGGCAATCTTCGCTGAGTTCTAGGGATGTCCCTGATCCTGTTGTAGAACAGAGCTTGTCGAGCAGTCTGTTTGAAGGGTACGCCTTGGCGCCTCAACAGCCTTTTTAATTCTTCTGTGTAGTATCTGGGCAGACGGATGGGCTGGAGCCTGTCAAGTGTCGAATCGACACCATGCCAAACTTCTTTCTCCACTTTGGTTTCCGTGGATCGATAAAAAAGGATCGCCTTTTCATCTCTTCGTCTGGGAGGACGTAGAATGTCTGCAGTTCCTGCAAACCATAGGTATCAAGTGAGTCGAGCTCTTTATAATGCTCTTGCGGAACTATGGCGATTTGCAAACTCCGATCATCGCCAGCGAAGGCTTTTATTGATGGCCAAACAGACAATACGGCATTGACCTCATCTTCTGAGTTGCTGCCAAATACCAGAATAGGGGTGGACGGTCCCGGCTTGTTGCATTGGGGCGGCCCTGAATAAACTATTTCTTCTTCCTCCTTGGTATCACTCCCGAAAACTGGAATAGTAGTGATAGCTTTGTTCTTTGGTTTGTGACATCTTTCCGTATCTTGGAAATCTGGTAAGAAGTATTTTGCATCTTCGTACTTTCGAACTTCATTCACGGAGAATGGGTTCAACTCCCCTGTCACGGTATACTCGACACCATCCTTGAAATACTTCATACACTGATATTGTGTAGAAGGGATGATGTTGTACTCGTGTAACCAAGGCCTGCCGAGTAAAGCATTGTAACATGTCTTAGCATCAATGACATGAAATTTGATGTCTATGATGAGTAGCCTAAAGCATAATGTCAGTATCACAGACCCGAGCGTTCGTGACGACTGGGAGTCAAACCCTAGATGGTGATTTTATCACGAGCGTGGTGTTGAACGCTCATGTAGATTTCCTTCAACACTCTTACATTAAGGTGATTGACGGACGACCCATTGTCAACCAAGATCTTGCCTATCTTAATATCATGACAGTATCCAGAGACATAAAGGGGACGGTTATGCTCGCACGTCTCGAGGAGGAGATCTTCATCGCCGAAGGTGATATCGGCTGTGTGCACTTCTTCCAGCTCGTCCTTCATCTTTTCCTCGGCGGGGAAAGCTTGGAAATGCTCGGGCTCTTGTAGTACCTTGATCAAAGAATCTCTCGCCTCTTTGGATAGCAGAAGGGCGTCGAGAATGCTTAGCTGTGAGGGTATCTTCCTCAGGTGTTCCAGAACGTTGTAATCCACCTTACTTTTCTTGGACGGATCCTTGGCTGCCAGCTCTTCGACGGCTTGGTCATCGAGGGTGAAATCTTCAGGGACCTTTTCTTTTCCCTTATCCTTTTTGTTCGACCTCTTTTTTACGGGTCCGAGATTCTTTTCAGGTAATGTACGATTGCGCAGCTGAATGTTCTCACAGCTCTTCGGTTCTTCCTCTTTTCCTGAGGTGAATTCTTTGAAGAGAGGGCCAAGAGTCATTTCTTCTTCAGAATCACTCCCGAAGGTGAGAACTTGCGATCCTCTGCTATCAACCATGTGACAGTTGCCGGCAGCTCTTCCACGTTCGTCTATCGCATTTTTCCGCTGTCGACGAGCTTCACGCTTCATCCTCTTGAAGTGCTGCCCGTGAGCGGCATACCCTTGCCACCAATTTTTAAAGGCGTTGCATTCTTCGGTAGGGTGCGTAATCCTCCGATGATATAAACATTAATTAGAATGCACATCCTCTTCATTAAGGTGTATTTCATCAGAAGTGTTTCTTTTGGAGGATGGCAGCTTCATTCCCATCGATATGTCTTTGGCGAACCTTTTCCTCGTCCTGAACCTGCTTTTATTTGCGGCGGATGTACTTTGATCTGGTGGGAGTCCTTCAACCCTTTCATCCAGCCGCCGGCGTTTGGCCTTTTCAAATATGTCCATCTCGTGCTCTCGATCAGCTTTGCTTTTCAGAAGAGCTTCATTCAGGAATGCGTCAATCATCTCGTTTGATGGTCCTAGAAGTTCCGGCTCAGGATCTACCCCCAGTTTCTCTGCTTCCATAGCTTCTTTACCGTTTATTAACGAGTGAGAGATCACATAGCAACTTGCCATATAATCCTCAGGTTCATCCGACGAGTCTTTTCCATTATCATCATCTCCGTCCTCAAAGACGTGGATGAGAAATTCTTGGAGTGTGACTGGAGTCTGCACTTTCTGATTATACTCTTCTAGCGCGTCGATATGTTTTTGCAGGTCCGTGCACTTGTCATTAGGCTTCACAGGCTTTTTGGTTTTCTTCTGCTTCTTTGAAGATTTAGACAGCTGGGTATGGGCGCTTTAACTATCCCCACCAATTTTTGGAGTTGGGTGCGGCTTCAGCATTCCCTCGATGATCTCGGGTTCTAGCTGATTTTTCCATCTGATCGCTGGGCATGTTTGGAGATCCTTCAGCATTTTTTTTTGTTTTGGTTGAAAGGGCGACCTCCCATGGAGCTTCATCGACAAAAGAGCACAATGCCCCCGGTGTATCCCCCCTTTTAAGAGCGTGCGGTTGAGACGGGCTTATTTTCCAATTCTCGGACAATGCGAATTTGCTCTGTTGGTATTGGTCTTCAATCCAGCCTTTGAAGATGAAGCAATCTTCGATTGGATGGCCTATCGCTTGGTGTAGGGGAAATAATTGGGATTATTAGCCTCACCGGGTTGCAATGGGCGTTTTGGATTCGGCAAATTGATGAGCCTGTTGCACACTGCCAGCTCGAACAATCTCCTCGTTTTGTCCCGGGGAAACGAATAAGGATGCTTCATTTTCTCATTAAAGAATCGTCGTCTCTCGTCTAGACGATCTGTTAGTTTTTGGCCACTGGGATGCTGTTGAGCATTGGCGATGAAGGTCGCTTTCCCCTTCCCTTTTTCGTTTCAAGGCTCCGACTTCGAAGAGGAAGGCCTGTGGCCCATCTTGTCCATTTGGGCCAGCTTGTCAATCAAGGCCTAGAAAGTGGTCGGCTTGAAAAACATCATGAATTGGGAAATGGTCGCCTTAGAGTCGAGAGTACCCACAAACATGCCTACCACAAGCGCTTCTTCGATGCGCTGCTCGCATTTTGACCATAAATTCCGCCACCTTATTGCATACTGAACCCATGTTTCTCCAGGCTTCACCCTGGCATTGATCAATGCCGTGATTGGGGTGCGTTCTCTAGCACTCGCGAAACGCTGGGTGAATAGCAACTCCATCTCTGCGAATGTCTTGACAGAGTCATTTGGGAGTTCGGAATACCACTCGAATGCTGTCTCCGACAAGCTGCCAACAAACTGGCGGAGCAGTAGTTTATCATCACCTTCAGTGTTGCTGCACAGAGCCCTGAATTGAGCAACATGCTGGTGTGGATTCCCCGTCCCCTTATATATGTGGAATTTGGGGATCGTGTATCCCGGCGGGTACTTTATTTGGTCGTACCAACCCGGATAGGGTCGTCCGGTCTTAACAATTTGCCCAGCCGCTTCATTCGCCTGATGAAATCGTATCTGCTGAGCGATATAATCATCAAGGGCAGCTTTGGAGATTGTCTCCTCCTTAGCTGTTGACAGAGCCGGCAAAGGATTTGATGTCTCTCCTCTATCATCTTCAATTATTATTGGAGGATCTTCAGCTGGAGGGTCCGGCTGAATTATCATGCCCACCATATCTCGGAACATAAGGGCCATTTGTTTTATATTGGCCGCTTGTTCCGCAGTCTCTTTGTCCTTCTTGTCAAGCATTCTCTGAAAGAATTCAGCATCAGTTTCCTGCTCACGGCGCTGCTCCGAGGATGTCTCCGGGCTTGCTTTTGGTCCCGTAAGTGCGGCCATAGCTGTTAGCATTTCTTGGAGCTTTTGTTGTTGTTGCTTCTGGGCCCTAGTCACTGATCGTGTAAGCGGTCGATGACCTGTGGAGATACAGATATCCTCTTTTCCGGATGCCATATAGATGGTGTGCACAACCATGCCCCCAGACTTGGGGCGTTTAGATTCAGAGTTCTTGCGATTCATCGCAGACACCGGAATTTTCTCCAGCTTTCTCCTCTTGTGAGCGGTCGAGGTTGAGGATGCCGTTGCAGCGGGCACCCAAGTAGCCGTCGCCTTCTGTGGCTTGACAGGGTGATCCCTTTCTTGCCGAACCTTCATCTTTTTCTATCGGCGGGGATAGTCTTGATCTATCACGGAGTCCTGGACCTGTCGCCAAACTTTATAAATTTTAAAGGACAGCCGCTGAGGGGGCTGCTCCAGCTGCGCCTTTGTGGTATTCTCCACAGGTGGAGGAGATCTTTTCAACACGGCAGTGGGAGAATTCCTGCGCACCCTGTTAAGTAGTTCAAAACTGTTCCCAGTTGGAACAGCAGTATCAACTTCCACTATTGGAGCTGGCGGAGTCAGTCCAGAAGGGGAATTGCCCCCAGCTTTTCTTACTCGGCGCCAGTAGCGACGTTGAGCATGTCGTGCAGCCGGGATCAACTCCGCTGTTGGATCAGCTTTTCCATGCCCCCTGTTCTGATGAGAGTCTGTTGTTGGCTCCAGCCTGTCAAAGACAGATGCTCACTGAGAGGTAATGGCCAATCTTGAAAAGGCCGATTTTCGTGCAGGGGAAACGGCCTTGGTTACTTCACCCGGAGTGGGAGCTGAAACGGCCAGTCTTGTGAAGAGCGTCCCCTTAGCCGGAGAAGCCTCATTGGTGACTTCAAGGGTAGGAATGACTATCCGCTTCGGGATAACTCCTTCTGGTACCGCGGGCTTCTTTGTGGGCCCGTTGGAGCTTTGGCCCGGTCTGCTGAAAATTGAGACGCTTGGTTTGGGCGACCCGTTAAGAGGGGCCGCAGCAGTGGTAAGCCGATCAAAGAACGACTTCTTCTGAGCTTCTTGCAATGGTATAGGGACGCTGAAGCTCATCGGTGGGAGCATGGTCCCGAAGAACAGCCCAGTAGTGGCCTGAGTTACCAGCTCCACTGGCATCTTGAACAGGGAGGCCGCTTGGGGCCCGTAGGTTACTCCTCCAGATGAGGCGGAACGGGAGTTGCAGTTGCAACTGGAGCAGTTAGAGGCCATTGATGTTCTTTTTTCTACACAGGAGCAAAACCAAATCTTAGTACCTCGAACCCAAGGGCAACCATATTAAACCGTGATTCATTCGTGAAACACGACCCACGAAGTGTGGAGTGGAAAGAGGAAAAGGTCCCACCGGGCGTGCCAGAATTTGTTCTCCTCCGAACGCAGAGATGGGACCACATAGGTTCTTCTTGCCTGAATTTGGGGGCAGATGCTAATTGGTGCTATCCGTCCACCTCTCCGAAGATACCAAGTTGATTTATGGCACCATGTATCGAATGTTTAAACGAATGCGGCCGATGTATCAGACATCGTCAGATTCCTCCTCGTTGAGGGGGTTTTGATTATGGGGACACTCTTCCCTGCAGACGCAATCCCCTGCAATTAATTACGCTACCTCATCGCGGTAACCACTTTCTCTTTCTCCAGATGGTCACTTCGTGTCGTGTGTGTTTGTTTGTTTGTTTTTGGTTGCCCGTGGATTGTATACGGAGACTAATTTATGTTGTTGCCTGTAGGGCGTGGATTAGTCCAAATCCGTATTTTCTTAGATTTGGGTTTGGGGTTGGGTTTAAGGATACGTTAGTCTCATTTGAGGCTAAGATCAACTTAACGTATGTTAAGGATACGCTAGTCTAATTTCAGACTAAGATCAAGTTAACAGGATCATTTAGATCCAACAAAAGAGCATTTAGGGCTCTATTGTTTAGTTTAGGGACATTGCGGTCTATAATTAGTTTAAGGACATCACGGTCCAAGGTTAAGGACATCATAGTCCATGGGCTTAAGGACCCCACAGTCCAAGGTTAAGGACATCATAGTCCATAGGTTTAAGGACCCCACAGACCATAGTTTAAAGACGTCATAGTCTATAAAGTTTAAGAACATCATAATCCATGAGTTTAAGGACCCCACAGTCCATGGAATGATTGGTTATCGGGACCCGTCACCTCTCTGAAGACGTTGAAGGATTACAACGACAAATATCAAAGGAGTGAAGAGATGTACTCTTGAACCAATGTTGGTTGGAAGATCTGTAGTCCAATTTGGGATTAAGATCAATTAATTAGATTATGAGCACATGGGCTCAGTTAAATCTGAATTGAGGACTTATGGCCAACTTGGGCTAAGTCCAATTAGGTTTGAAATGTTGGACCTTTGTTTGTACTGTTAAACGTTTGTCTGGGTTCAGCCCCCCATTATTTAGCAATGCTAAACAGGGGTTTGGGGCTCTGACAATATTTTGTCTTTGGCTGAGCGCTAACCATTCATTATAGCTCTGGACTTTACTTTGCATATCATATGAACTAATCAATTTTGAGGTTCAGTTGAAGGGGAGACTTTCCTCTGGAAAATTTAGCCAATTTGGGCTAAGATTGGTTTTAAAATAGTGTTAAACACTAGAAGATATTTGGCGATCACGTGTTCCCACATGATGCGCTTAAAATAGTGTTAAACACTAAGGACGAAGCACTTAAAATAGTATTAAACACTAAAATTGAAGTGGTCACATGGAGTCACGTGAGGCATTTGAAGATGGGGCCAGACTTCCTTTATTCTATCCTCAGAATACGCAAGTAAGTATTAAACACTTAGTCTTTGTAATTATCACGTGTGGACACGTGATAGTGCCCATGTATTGGGTATTAATTCCTCTGTTTTCCCTCATTTGCCCTTTTAAAGAGGTGTTAGTCAGGGGTCACGTGGGGACACGTGAGGCGCCCTAAATCAGTACTGCCTTTGGCTTTGTTCCCTTTATTTTGAGGGTCACGTGGGAGCACGTGAGGTATTGCCTTCAGACTTGTTCTTTCTCATCTTGAGGAGTCTATTTAAGGGTCACGTGGGAGCACGTGACCATGTCTCATTCGTTCTTTTCTGATCATTGAAGGGAGGGTCATGTGTTACCACATGATCAGGTTTACGTGCCTGGAGAGTTTAAGTCCTTGTTTGAGAATTAAATTGATTGTAGGGTTAAACCCTAATTTTATTTAGAGAAATTAAATTCCTATATGTTTGGAAGAATTAAATTCTTTAAACCCTGGTTCTCCCTCTAAGTTTTGGATCTGCAGGGCAGAATCTCCCCGATGAGAATTAAATTCTCAACTTATGGGGAGATCTGCTTCTGCAGATTTTCAACCATGAAGAAGAACTAAGTTCTTATTTTAAGGGTTAAACCCTGTCTCTGTTGGAGGAATTAAATTTCTAAGTATTTGGAGAAATTAAATTCCTTAGAATTTGAAAGAATTAAATTCTTTAAACTCAATTCTCTATCTAGGTTTTGGATCTGCATAGAAGAACTCCCCGATAAGAATTAAATTCTCAACTTATGGGGAGATCTGCTTCTGCAGACCTTCAACCAAAGGAAGAACTAAGTTCTTATTCAAAAGAGTTAAACTCTTAATTAGATAATTAAATTCTCTTTTTATTTTGTGGAGCTTATGATCTCTTTCCCTTTCTCACCTAGGGTTTTTTTCTCCTCTGAGGAAATCTTCTTTTTTTTCTCTGGAGAATTAAATTCTTTTTTTTTCTGTTGTTGTTGTATCTCTCCTTTTTGTTCTCTCTATCCCTTTTTTCCCTTGGCTCTTATTTATAGAAGAAAGAAAAGAATCAGTTTGTTTGTTCAATCTTTCATTGAAAGATTTTAATTGATTTTGTAACCAACATGATCTTTTAGATCACTCAGTGAATTTTATTCACCATTGGATTTTTGATCCAAAAGATATTTTATCTGTTATTCCTGGTAAATTTCAGGGAAATCTTTTCTCGTATAGAATGTTTCTATAAATTGGTGATTTTTAATCACCATTCGATTTTTAATCCAACGGTGCTCCACTTTACAGAGCACAATCTTTTTATTTGGAAAGATTTAGGGAAATATTAAGGTTTTTTATTTCCCTTAATTAGGATTTAATTCTGTTAGTTCAGAAGGTTTAAGAGCCTATCGTGTTAGCACGTGACCCCACTGATTGACCATTCAATTAGAATTTAATTCTATTAATTCAGAAATCTTTAGGAACCCATCACGTGTTGGCACGTGACCCCCTGATTAAACATTTGACTAGAATTTAATTCTATTGTTTTAAAGAACTCAGGAATTATCACGTCTCAGCACGTGACCCTTGGTCACGTGTGAGCACGTGATGCCCCATTGGGGTTTTTCCTTACTGTTTTATTATACTTCAGTGGGCTTAAAGGCCTATCACGTGTGGGCACGTGTCCTCATTTGATTAAAATTCAATTCTTATCATCTCAGAGCCCTCAGGAAGCCATCACGTGTCGGCACGTGACCCCCGATCACGTGTGCGCATGTGATACCACATTGGGGTTTTTCTTTGTATTTCATGAGGGAACAAATGCCCCCACAGCGTTGTTCTCACGTGTTTGCACGTGAGTGCAACGCTGTAACTTTTGTGACCGTTGGATCTGCCTAGGGAAGGGGGTAGATGAACCGTTTCCCATCACATTCTATAAATGCAGGGGTCTCTTCAGAAGTGCCTCCACTCTTTCATCTTCTTCCTTATTCATTTTCCTTTGAGAATTTAATTCTCTTCCTTAGAGCTCAGTTCTCTGTTCTAAAAATTTCAGAGTGTAACTCTGTCCAAGAAAGAATCTCTTCTTCAGGTAATGGTTTTGAACGATTTAAAGAACTTTTATAAAAAAAACAAAACTCTTTGGATTTTAAATCCACACCAAGCGTTTTTCCCTTTAAAGAACTCATCTTTCTGATGTCCCAAGAACGCTCGATCTTTAGATAGCAAACCCCAAATGTTGGCCATTTTCCGGATCTTAAGGTTTTGATGATGATACTTGTCTGCTTCTGGAATTTAATTCCATTCCAAAGAGCTTAGCTCTAAAAAATTTTCTTGGAATTTAATTCCATTCCAAAAATCTTAGCTTTGAAAATCTTGATTTTTTTATTTTGGGTAAAAATCTTTTTCAAGTATTTGTAACTATTTTTATATTTTTAGTTTTAAATGCCCTAGAAATAAAAAAGTATACATTTTTCAAATATTTTAAGCTTTTATTTATTTTTTTGTAATTCGTCTTTTAAGGTTTATTTTTGGATTTTTATATCTTTAAAAATCTTACATTTTTTCTTTATTTTTAGACTTAACAATCTCTTCGAGTTCTGGTATATATGTAAAAATTGGCTTCAAATCATATTAGATGTTATTTATTATTTTTTTAAATATGTATGTTTTCAGTTTCTATTTATGGGTTTTATATTTATTTTTGAAAATATTTTTAGATAGTTTCAAATCTTTAAAATGTTTTTTGTTATTATTGTTGAATCTACTAAATATTTAAAAATATTTTTATTATTTTTTATATTTGGGCTCAGCCATATACACAGAATTGTTGCTTATGTAAAAAAAACATGTAATTTTTCACAAAATATTTTTAGAGAGATAAATCTCCTAATTAATTTGTAAAAAGTATTTCTTATTTGTAGTTTACAAGAAAAATAATAAATAACTAATTTCATATCTTGCTAATCTCTTTAGAATTCTTTTATTCTTCAGATGTTTGTAAATTTTTTCAGTTTTCTTTCTTCTTTTTGATTTATTCATAACAAATCTAATAGAATAGAACAATAAGATTTAGGAGTTTAAAATTTTGATAAAATCCAAAAGTTATTTTAAAATGTTAAATAAATGTGGAATATGAACACTAAAATTGTAATAAAGTTATGTTTATTTGTTTTTTTCCTTTCATATTCATCTCAATATTGATCTTATGGGTTATTTTGTTCGATGACATACAAAGAAAGAAGGATGGGTGATTGGGATTGCAAGTAGGGAAGAGTAAAGAGCAAAGGTGTTTTAATTTAAGGATTTAGATGATTGTTAATGAGTAAATAGAAATTAGTGACTTAAATCATGGATTTAGATATGTAATAGTTTGTAAATCAAAATTAGTTACTTAAGTTATTACTTGATACGGTTGAGCATAGAGAAGAAACTTTAAATTTGATTAAAAACCCAAACCCTATTTTTCAACAAACAATATAAATTTCACAAAAAATAATAAGATCAAAGTACCTTCGATTCCAAACCGAAAAAAATTCAAATTTGATGAATCGTGAGGTTCCTGCGAACAAAAATTTTCATTTAATCAAAAATTCAACCCTACTTCTCAACAAATAATTGAAATCTAACAAAAAATAACAATAACAATTAATAAGATCTAAGTATCCTCGATTCCAAATTGGCAAAGAAATTTCAACATTGATTCTGGATATAATTGAGCAGATCCCGCACTCCAAAATTCCGATTCAATCAATATTAACTATACGTTCTGAACAAGAAATAGAAATTGAATAAAATAATATTAAGATCAAAATAAAGATACCCACACAATGGATCGAAAGGCTAGATTTACTATCAATCTTCTAGATACACCCGGTCACTGTCACGCCCCGCTTCCCAGTGTACGGTGAAGGGGACACGAAGAGGTCCGCTACGTATGTATTCAGAAGTACATACGCTAAGCGTATCTAAGCAATATAAAATAAATACACAAGAGACAAGAAATAAAAATAACAGCAACTTTTATTTATTAACATTCTTTGTACAATACATGAAAGAAAATACAACTGAAATAAAAAGATGCATAAACAGTGGCATAACAGGAAATGAAAAGTACAGAAAGGAAAAGTGTACAATGAAACTAAAGTGCTGGATTTTCGGCAAACTGTTCCAAGTCTTCTGCAGATGGCTCGATCTCTGCCTGGTCCGAATCATCCGACGACATTCAAAGAAGAAAGAAATAGAATGTCGTCAGCGAACAGGTCGCTCGGTAAGTCCCAAAGATAAGAGAAGAAATAGAATAGAGAGAGAGAGGGAGAGAGTGGCTGTTACAGTTGTATTATATTGTTATATTATTGTAGTATTGTGTTAACGCTGTTGTTGTAGCTTGGTACAGAAGGATGCCAGTGTATACGAGAGAGGTCTCAGTATGCCAGAGACCAGGGCAAAAGGAAGTACAAGGCTCCGTTATACAACCCGGAACAACGGCAATTGGATTCATGTTAGGTGTCTTAATCTTACCGTCTCGTGCCACCTTTAACACCTTCCGTACCAATCTACCCCTTAAACCCCGCGATATCTTGTTTGTATTGTTATCTTGTAAATTGTATTGATTGTAAGATTGATTGACTGACCGACCGAAACCATGATATCAGGAAACGGTTATAACCGTAGAGTCATGTAAATGGAATACTGGGAATCATGTAAAAGGAATATATATCCATGGTTTGGTTCAGTCAAGTTGTGTAAATTGATGATTGTATTCATGGATTCATGTGTTCATATTGAATTGGAATCTTGTAGTTTATAGATTGACTTGAATCATATTCAAGTCAGATTAATCAGACTCAAACCCGAGTCAGACAATCAGAAATATGAATCGAGGTCTTACAATTGCTAGAGTCCTTAGGGTAACTTATAAAACTTGAGGGGTTTTATATAAAAATACTTTTATATACTTTTCAAAATACGCCTCAAGTATTTATTATTCGTCTTTAGGGTTGTAATGAGGGTGGATTTTATGTTGTGACATTTCTAGTGAAAATATCCTAGTTTTATAAATAAGGGTATTTATCTGTAATATTGATTTATTTGAAGTTCATGGTATTTTAGTGTAAAATTTATTCTTGTGATTTTTAGGAAAATGTGGAATATTTATATTATAATAAAATAGATATTTAAATGATAAATATACATATGTTTATACAAAAAATAATTTTAATAAATATTTTATATTCCAAAAATCTCATTTTCTTAAGATGTCGTATTTTAAACCTTTCGAGACCGAATGCTCCTTATGGAGGTCTGAATCTCGCACTACTAGCCCGAGGGTGCGCGATAAACCGCACGATCCTGAACGGGTTCCCCAAAGATGGGTTGTAGCGACGCTTAGCAAAGATTGTAAAATACTAATCCTTTAGAAAACGGTTTTATAAAGTAAAAGGTATTTATTTGCAAAGTGTAATTTTCCGTATTTTAGATTCTAGGGTTTCCTTAGCCAACTAGCCTATTCTAAAAGGTCTAAACGACAAGTCGTTAGAAGCCTCAAATCGTCTCTTCACCGCCAATTGCGGCCAGGTAAGTGCCAGGTAAGTGGGAGGCTCTCCACTACAAGTAGTGGCCCTAATTAAGTAACCACTTGCCTTAGACACACTTGCCTAGACACCACAAAGTTAGGTTTAGATAAACGATCGATGTCCATAACTTATCGTATTTTTCCTATTGAAGATATTGTTTAAACAAATGTGTCAAACCTAAACTTTTATAAAAGGTTTTATTAAGGAAATGGTATTTTAATGTAAAATCTTCTTTTATCGTAGTAGTAGTTTTCAAGATAGCGTATTATGGTTTCATATGTGTGTGTGAGGAGGTAGGTCATTACCTCGTGATCTATTTTAAGGTATAGCAATATACATTATGTTAAATGTGAAATTGAAATATGATGGTATTAAAGTGAAAAAATACGGTAAGTTAAAAAGGTTATCATTTCATGTGTGAAAACTTATTCAAATTGATTTTTACAAGTTTAATAATCATGATAAAGATGTTTAGACATGTTTGAATTGATTAGAAGTAAAATTTTATAGAAAACCGAATCGGAAATCGGATTTGTTCTGATTCCGTCGGGTTTCGTAATTTTGTATTTTTGAGAATTAGAAAGGGAGATAGAATGGGACTTACGGGTTTCGATCTATACTAAAGAGTATAGGGTAACTAAAGAAGTTGCCGAGGCGTTACTTCGTCGCCGGTTGTTTCTAAAAACGTCGCCGGAATTCCCACCGGAATCTCGTCGGAGTTTCGCCGCGAACTCGATTTCAAAGTACACCCTTCTTGTAACAATTTTGAGAGAGTGAGCTTAGGATTTTGGGATGAGAGAGTAGAGGGGAGGGGGTCTATTTATAAGGTAGGCTAGGGGTAGGGTAGGTGAAGGGTTTTTAAATAAAAATGTAAAATGTATAAAATCATTAAAAGTTGGAGTAAATAGGGTATATGAAAGGTTTTAATGTAAAAATGTATAAAATCATTAAAAATTAGAGTAAATAGGGTATATGAAAGATTTTAATGTAAAAATGTATTAAAAATCATTAAAATGGAGTAAATGGGGATTTCAAAGGCCTCTGAAACTGATCTAGGAATTTGAAGTGTACATGGGGATTTAGAAAACGAAGAGACACAATATTGAAGAAGAATTTAAAACAAAATAAATATTAAAAATAATGTGGGGCATGGGATTTGAACTTTTGTGGCTTGGTTCAGCAATGCAAGGTATTACCAATGAGCTACAAGCTCCTTCTTGTAATTAAATTGTTAATTAATTACTTAAATCTTGTGCTCAGGCAATAAATACCCTTTATGGATTTTTGAAAAAATATTTGAAAAAAATTTTATAGGAAAAAGTGTATAAGAAAATTAGGGTTGTTACAGTCACAATGCGACCTTTGAGATTTATCTCCTCCCCATCTCCTATTTAGAAGAGTAAGATACTGATTTTGATTTTGTTAAAATTGTTTTATATCTTGATTTTGATTTTGTTGAGATTGTAAAAAAATTGATGGAGTAGATGAAAAAATCGCACATATCGAAAACATTAGTATACATATATTTGTTGTAATACTCCAGAGCAGTACGGTCTTCGAAAATCATGGTGATCTGTTCTGTCCACACTAAGTGCGGTTTGTTGCGGACACATGGTGATCTGAATATAGAACCGCTTCAGAGCAATGGGATCGGGTCCCTAAAGTACATTTCGAAAGAGGATTGAGCTGCATCATAAATGTAGTGATAGCACCCTCAATTATGGAGACGCCTTTTGGATGAACCGGCACTACGGAGTTTAAAGAACTCCGTAGTTAAGCATGCTCAGGCTAGGAAAATCCTAGAAAGGTTAACCTCCTGGAAAATTACCACTTCTCGAGTCTGGTTCGCTCCAAAGGACAAAATTGTACGGGTTTAGCTGGAGCGGACAAAACCATCTGTACTGAGCCGTTGGGGTGACATTTATAGTGGGCCATGTAAATCCCTCAGCAGTAGGTCTTTGATTCGAGAACGAACTATTATTTTTAGATAGGGGAATGTAATACCTCAAAGCAGTGCGGTCTTCAGATTTTAAGGTGATCTGCTTTGTCCATACTTAGTACGGTCTGTCGCGGAAACATGGTGATCTGAGTATGGAGCCGCTTCAGAATAATGGGATCGGATCCCTGATGTCACGCCGCGCTTCCCAGTGTACGGCGAAGGGGACGCGACGAGATCCGCTACGTATATACTCAGAAGTACATACGCTAAGCGTATCTAAGCAATATAAAATAAATACACAAGAGATAAGGGATAATAAAAACAGCAGCTTTTATTTATTAACATTCTTTTGTACAATGCATGAAAAGAAAATACAACTGAGATAAAAAGATACCTAAACAGTGGCATAACAGGAAATGAAAAGTACTGAATGGAAAAATGTACAATGAAACTACAGTGCTGGATCTTCGACAAACTGCTCCAAGTCTTCTGTAAATGGCTCGATCTCTGCCGGGTCCAAACCACCTGACGACATTCAAAGAAGAAAGAAATAGAATGTCGTCAGCGAACAGGTCGCTCGGTAAGTCCTAAAGGTAAGAGGAAAATAGAATAAATAGAATAAGAAGATATCTTTTAAGTTGTATAATATTGTTGTAATATTGTGTTAACGCTGTTATTTGTAGCTTAGTACAGAAGGATACCAGTGTATACGAGAGGGGTCTCTATATGCTAGAGACCAGGGCAAACGGAATGTATAAGGAACCGTTAAGCCACGGTACACCAACAACGGAATATAGGTTAGATGTCTTAATCTGACCGCCTCGTGCCACCTTTAACACCTTCCGTACCAATCTATCCCTTAAACCCCGCGGTGTCTTGTTTGTATTTTTATCTTGTAAATTGTATTGATTGTAAGATTGATTGACTGACCGAAATCATGATATCAGTAAACGGTTTTAACCATAGAGTCATGTAAATGGAATAACTGAGAATCATGTAAAAGGAATATGTATATCCATGGTTCGGTTCAGTCAAGTTGTATAGATTGATAATTGAATTCATGGATTCATGTGTTCATATTGAATTGGAATATTGTAAATTGTCGATTGACTTGAATCATATTCAAGTCAGATTAATCAGACTCAAACCCGAATCAGACAGTTAGTAGTGTAAATCGAAGTCCTATAATTGCTAGGGTCCTTAGGGTAATTTATAAAACTTGAGGGGATTTTATGTAAAAATACTTTTATATACTTTTCAAAATACACCTCAAGTATTCATTATTCGTCTTTAGAGTTGTAATAAATGTGGATTTTATATTGTGCCATTTCTAGTGAAAATATCCTAGTTTTATAAATAAAGGTATTTATCTGTAATATTGATTTATTTGAAGTTCTTGGTATTTTAGTGTAAAATTTATTCTTGTGATTTTTTAGAAAAAGGTGAAATATTTATATTTAAATGATAAACATACATATAATTATACAAAAGTAGTTTTAATAAATATTTTACATTCTAAAAATCTCATTTTCTTAAGATATCGTATTTTAAACCTTTCGAGACCGAATGCTCCTTGCGGAGGTCTGAATCTCGCACTACTAAGCTCAAGGACGTGCGATAATCCGCACCATCCCGAACGGGTTCCCCAAAAATGGGTTGTAGCGGCGCTTTGCAAAGATTGTAAAATACTAGATCTTTTAGAAAACGGTTTTATAAAGTAAAATGTATTTATTTGTAAAAATGTCAATTTTCCGTATTTTAGATTCTAGGGTTTCCTAAGTCAACTAGCATGTTTCTAAATGGTCTAAACGACAAGTTGTTAGATGCCTCAAATCGCCTCTTCACCGCCAATTGTGGCCAGGTAAGTACAAGTGAGGAAAGGAGGGATCCGCTCACGAATCACCGTGAGTCGGGCCTTTTAAAGTTACCTTTCTCACTTGCCTAGCCTAGACACCACAAAGTCAGGTTTAGATAAACGACCGATGTACACAACTTATCATATTTTCCTAATAAGAGGTATTTATTTAAAAGTGTATCAACTCTAAATCTTTTATGATAGTTTTATTAAGTATATGGTATTTAAATGTAAATTCTTGTTTTCTCGTATTCTAAGATTTCAATGGTATCGTATTAGATTGTATGTAAGTGTGTGAGGAGGTAGGTCGTTACCTCGTGATCTACTATAAATGTATAGCAAGTTTGATGGTGTTAAATGAAAGAGTGAAACATTGTGGTATTTAAGCGAAAAATACGGTAAATTGAGAAAGCTATCATTTCATGTGGTGAAACTTGTTCAAATTCTTTGATTAGTATTTAGTACTTAACTTAAGGATGTTAAATTATGATTGTATTAGTGAGAAGTGAAATTTATAGAAAACCGAATCGGAAATCGGATTTGTTCCGATTCCGTCGGGTTTGTAATTTCGTATTTTCTTGAATAGAGAAGAGAGGGATAGAAAGGGACTTACGGGTTTTGATTAACCAAGGGAGTGAGGGGGAGCTAAAGGGATTGTCGATGCGTTGCGTCGTCGCCGGTATTTCCTAAAAACGTCGCCGGAATTTTCGCCGGAATTTCGTCGGAGTTTCGCCGCGAGCTTGTTTTCAAAGTACACAACTCTAGGAAAATTTTGAGAGAGTGAGCTTAGTGTTTTGGGATGAGAGGTAGAGGGGATGGGTGTATTTATAGGGTAGGCTAGGGGTACGGTGGGTGAAGGGTTTTTAAATAAAAAAATTGTAAAAATGTAGAAATTCATTAAAAATTGTAGTAAATAGGGGATAATTAAGTCTCGGGAACTGATCCAATAATTTAAAGTGTGCAGGAGGTTTCAGAAGGCGAAAGCCAACTTTTTGGTGTTGACGACTCGGCCGTCCGGCGGCGCCGACCCGAGTCGGCCGGTCCACCGGCCGACTCGGGCCGAGTCGGAGTGTCGGGAGATGGGGGTCTCGTGGGGTAAGCACCGGTATATTTAGATTTTTAGGTTTAGTTCAACTTTTGGGAGTTAGGGTGTGTGGACTATTGGGCTTCCAAAGAATTTAAAACAAAAACAATATAAAAATAATATGGGGCAGGGGATTTGAACTCTGGTGGCTTGGTTCAGCAGTGCAAGGTGTTACCAATGAGCTACAAGCTCCTTCTTGTAATTATTGAGTGAAAATAAATACTTAAAGTGGTAACAGCAACATTAAATACCCCAAGTATACTTCAAATTTAAATCAATTTTATGTATACAAAAATTAGAGTTGTTACAGTCTACCCTCCTTACAAAAATTTCGTCCTCGAAATTTACAACTTTTATTTAAGGACTAGTTTACAAAGAGGTGAGGATATTTTGCACGCATTTCATCTTCCCTTTCCCAAGTGGATTCTCCTGGAGTGTCTTTCCTCCACATTACCCGGACCATGTTAACTTCCTTGTTCCGAAGTGTCTTCACTTTCCTGTCCAGGATCTCCACAGGCTGTTGCTCACAAGACAAGTCAGGCTGTATGTGAGCTCGGAATGATCAAGAACATGGCTGGGGTCACTCACATACTTTCTGAGTTGGGATATGTGGAACACATTATGCACTCCTTCCAATGAAGGTGGAAGCGCTAAGCGGTATGCCACTTCACCGACTTGTTCGAGTATGTCGAACGGTCCAATGTATCTCGGACTTAATTTACCCCGTCTTCCAAATCGGATCACTCCGCGGTTCGGAGATATCTTCAGGAATACGTAATCTCCTGGCTGAAACTCCAAGTGTCGTCTCTTCGCATCAGCCCGGTGCTTCTGTCGATCTTGGGCTATGTGCATCCTTTCCCTGATAGTACGAACCACATCAACGGTCGCTACTATCATCTCTGGTCTAAGAAGTTTCCTATCTCCGATGTCGTCCCAACTTAATGGTGATCGACATTTCCTTCCATACAATACTGCAAAAGGTGCCATTCCTATGCTTGCTTGGTAGCTGTTGTTGTACGCGAACTGCACAAGATGCAGGTGATCTTCCTACGATCCTTTGAAGTCTAGCATACACGCTCTGAGCATATCCTTCAAGATATGAATAGTTTGTTCCGACTGACCATCTATTTGTGGATGATAAGCCGTGCTGAAGTTCAGACTTGTTCCCAAGCTTGCTTGCAGACTCTGCCAAAATTGCGATCGGAACCTGGTGTCACTATCGGAGACAATGCAGACCGGTACTCCATGAAGTCTCACAATTTCCTGTATGAGTTCATGGGTATCAGAGATAGTACATTATGAAGGGTTTAAATTTTAAATAGATTATTATCTCTATGTACTTTTTTGCTAGTGCCTCAGTTGATTGGCCAACTCGAAATGGGATGAAGTGAGCTGACTTTGTGAGTCGATCCACAATGACCCATATAGCATCGTTACCTTTTGTACTGCGAGGAAGAGCAGTCACAAAATCCATCGTGATGTGTTGCCACTTCCATTATGGGATTGATAACGGTTAAAGTAGTCCAGCTGTCCTGTGATGTTCAACCTTTACTTGCTGACACACCAAGTATTTTACGACACTTTTGGCTACTTCACGCTTTATTCCATGCCACCAATAATTCTGACGTAGATCTTTGTACATTTTGGTACCTCTAGGATGTACTGAGTAGGGAGAGCTGTGAGCTTCTTTCATTAACTCTTCCCGTACAGGACCTTTTGATACACACAATCTGCTGCCCTATCTCAAAGATCCGTCTTCATGGATGATGAAGTCTGTTCTGAGTCCATTCTCCACTTGTTCTCTGATCTTTTGAAACTTAACATCACTTACTTGAGCTGCTTTGATCTGATTGACAATGGTTGATTGAACTTGTAAATTCATCAAACTTGAAGCATTACCTGGCATGACTACTTCAATCTCCATCTGATTCAAGTCTTGTTGAACCTTCTACTGAGCGGTGAGATTCATCGATAATGGTTGGCGACTAAGAGCATCAGGTACTACATTCACCTTCCCTGGGTGATATTGCAAGTTGATGTCAAAGCCCGCCATGAGTTCTAACCATCTTCTTTGTCGCATATTCAACTCCTTTTGAGTAAACACGTATTTCAGACTTTTATGATCTGTGTAGATGTTCACTCGTTCACCAAGTAGATAATGGCGCCAAATCTTGAGAGCAAAGATGACGGCTGCCAACTCCAAGTCATGCGTCGGATAATTGCGCTCATGAATCTTCAGTTGTCTTGAAGCATAAACCACAACCTTACCGTGCTGATGTAGAACACATCCTAATCCCTTACCGGATGCATCACAATGCACTTCGAATCCTCCAGATTGATCCGGTATTACGAGAATAGGTGATGATGTTAATCTTGACTTGAGTTCTACGAAAGCTTGTTCGCACTCTTCTGACCACACAAATTCTTCATCTTTACGTGTGAGCTTGGTCAGGGGTGTTGCTATCTTCGAAAATCCTTCAATGAACCTTCTGTCATATCCAGCTAAACCCAAGAAACTTCGAATGTCCTTCATTGACTTTGGTGTAGGCCATTCGCTAACTGCTGAAACTTTTGCTGGATCCACAGAAATTCCTTCTCCTGATACGATATGTCCAAGAAAACCAACTTGATTTAGCCAAAACTCGAACTTGCTGTACTTGGCATAAAGCTTATGTTGTCGAAGAGTTTCCAGGACAATTCGTAGGTGCTCTGCATGCTCTTTCCGACTCTTAGAATACACCAGGATGTCATCGATGAAGATGACAACAAACCTGTCTAAGTACTCCCGGAAAACTTGATTCATTAGGTTCATGAATATTGCTGGTGCATTGGTCACTCCAAATGGCATCACTAGAAATTCGTAATGTCCATAGCGAGTTCTGAAAGCTGTTTTGTGAATATCATCTTTCTTGACCTTCACTTGATGATAACCTGAACGAAGATCCTATTTAGAGAAAACACAAGATCTACTTAGCTGATCGAATAAATCATCGATGCGCGGAAGTGGATACTTGTTCTTTATAGTGACTTCGTTTAAGGCTCTATAATCGATGCACATTCTGTATGAACCTTCCTTCTTCTTCATAAGTACTACAGGTGCTCCCCAACTTGAAGTGCTGGGACGAATCCATCCTTTCGCCAATAATTCGTCCAACTGTGTTCGGACTTCCTTCAAACCTTCCGGACTAAATCTATAAGGTGCTTTGATCACCGGTTGTGCCCCTAGTACTAAATCAATACTGAATTCAAGAGCTCGATCGGGAAGCAAACCTGATATATTGTCAGGAAATACATCGTCGAACTCTCGAACTACCTCTGGTCTTGATTCTTCTTCCACTTGAGCTGCTGCAACTACTGCTTCCCTTGGCTTCGTTTTGTAGGTACTTGGCTCAAGGGTACGGTCTCCGCTTTTGAAATAGAAGACCGGATGGTCTGGAATCTCGAATACTACCCTCCTTTGACGACAGTCGATGGTAGCATAAAAAGTTCCAAGCCAATCCATTCCTAGAACCACATCGAAGTTCGGTATGTCCAGTAGTTTGAAGTCAGCATAAAACTCTCTGCTGCAGACGACGACTGGACACAAGCTGTATCCCATAGTTGCCTTTAGAACGCCATTTCCGGAACTGACATTCCAGCTGGATACAAGCGGTGAGACTGGAATCATATGGGTTCGACAAACCGTTGCGACATAAAGCAGTGGGATGCTCCAGTATCAAACAGTGCAAGTGCGGGTAGTGAGGCTACTAGGATTGTACCTAAGGTATGTGGGATATGTTTTAGGTATAGGGAAAGTGTGTAGATAACCAAGACTAAAAGATAAGTTTGAGAAGGAAAGTTTACCAATGACGACTTGGCCAGTGGCCTCAGCTTCTTCTACGGACATCGTGAAAGCCTGGCGTTTTAGTATATTCCTCCTGGCCTGAGGAGCATTCCTCGAAACGTTCCTTTAAGCTTGATGGAACTGACGAGGAGGTGCAGCTTGTGGTCCTCTGGGTGATGCAGGTAGTGCAAGTCTTGGAGCAGGTGCTTGGATGGCTGGGCGCTGTGGGTAATTGTTTGCTGGCATGGGTGCAGCAACTGGGTTTTGCCTTTGGGGACAAGACCCAATATCATGAGTAGCTGAGCCGCAGACTAAGCAAAGACGGTTGGCTCGCCGGCAGTCTTTCATCATATGTCCAGTTCTCTTGCAGTAGGTACAAAAAGCTGGGCTGGGACGATGGTTCGGTACTCCGGGTCGCCTTGGCACAAAAGGTGGCATGGATGAGGCTCCACCTGCCATCTGGTTGGCAGGGCGTTTGACTTCTGCAGACTGAGATCTGCCCCTTGATTTTATCACTGCCTCATAACTGCAGGCAGCTTCCAGAGCATCCTCATGGGTCAAAAATTTTCCTGTGGCTAGAGCAGCCTGAATTTCCGTGTCCAGACCTTGTTGAAAGCGACGGGCTCTGATCTCGTCCGTCGGTATCAAGTGTGCCGCGAATCTGTTTAAGGAATGTGTTAGCTGTGTAGTATGTGATATTTCAAAATTGAACTATTGTGACATATCTTACCGGCTTAGCATGGTGAATTCAGCGTCATACTCATCTACTGATTTGTCCCACATCGAACCCTGTTGTAGATGAATGAACTGCTGCTCCATGGCAAACCTGGCAGTCACAGGTAAGTATTTCGCGTCGAACTTCTCGCGAAAAGTCTTCCATTCAATAAGCTGTACAAGACGGCTTTCTTCCGCCTTCCACCAATTGCGAGCATTGTCCGTGAGCTGCAGTTTCGCCACACGGACCCAAGCTATGTCTGGCACTTATGCTGCCGCCAGATCATCCTCTATACTTTGTGCCCATTCCTCAGCTTCAAGTGGGCTTCCCTTTCCGGAGAACTGCTTAGGATGTAAAGCCCTGAATTGCTTTACCCCAGGTGCGTCAGTCTCGGGACGGTTCAGGAGTTGTTGCTGTCCCTCAAGAAGGCTGTGGATCGCCTCAAGTAACACTGTTTGCTCAGTAGGTGGCGCAGGAACAGCAGGAACGACTGGTAGTGGAGGTGGAGGTGTGTTGTTGACGTTGGTGCTGGTGTTGTTCGGGGAATCCATAACCCTGAAGAAAAAATTTGGGTTAGGACAGATTTAAGTACATGAATTGATAAGATTCAAGGAATATGAAATTGTAAGATTCAAGGAACATGAATTATAAAGAATGTTTTAGTTGCTGGTTCTTATGTTATATTTCTTAAGTTGTTCACGCAGAACAGAATTGAATGGTAGTGTTCCATACAACTCTGACCTGCATGGGCCACCAACAAAACCTGTCACGCCCCGCTTACCAGTGTACGGCGAAGGGGACGCGACGAGGTCCGCTACGTATATACTCAGAAGTACATACGCTAAGCGTATCTAAACAATATAAAATAAATACACAAGAGACAAGGGATAATAAAAACAGCAGCTTTTATTTATTAACATTCTTTTGTACAATGCATGAAAAGGAAATACAACTGAGATAAAAAGATGCCTAAACAGTGGCATAACAGGAAATGAAAAGTACTGAATGGAAAAGTGTACAATGAAACTACAGTGCTGGATCTTCGACAAACTGCTCCAAGTCTTCTGTAGATGGCTCGATCTCTGCCAGGTCCAAACCACCTGACGACATTCAAAGAAGAAAGAAATAGAACGTCGTCAGCGAACAGGCCGCTCGGTAAGTCCCAAAGGTAAGAGGAAAATAGAATAGACAGAATAAGAAGATATCTTTTAAACTTGTATAATATTGTTGTAATGTTGTGTTAACGCTGTTGTTTGTAGTTTGGTACAGAAGGATGCCAGTGTATACGAGAGGGGTCTCTATATGCTAGAGACCAGGGAAAACGGAATGTACAAGGAACCGTTAAGCCACGGTACAATAGCAACGGAATATAGGTTAGGTGTCTTAATCTGACCGCCTCGTGCCACCTTTAACATCTTCCGTACCAATCTACCCCTTAAAGCCCGCGATATCTTGTTTATATTATTATCTTGTAAATTGTATTGATTGTAAGATTGATTGACGGACCGAAACCATGATATCAGTAAACGGTTGTAACCATAGAGTCATGTAAATGGAATAACTGAGAATCATGTAAAAGGAATATGTATATCCATGGTTCGGTTAAGTCAAGTTGTATAGATTGATAATTGAATTCATGGATTCATGTTTTCATATTGAATTGGAATATTTTAGATTGTAGATTGACTTGAATCATATTCAAGTCAGATTAATCAGACTCAAACTCGAGTCAGACAGTTAGTAGTGTAAATCGAAGTCCTATAATTGCTAGGGTCCTTAGGGTAATTTATAAAACTTGAGGGGGTTTTATGTAAAAATACTTTTATATACTTTTCAAAATACACCTCAAGTATTCATTATTCGTCTTTAGAGTTGTAATGAATGTGGATTTTATATTGTGCCATTTCTAGTGAAAATATCCTAGTTTTATAAATAAAGGTATTTATCTGTAATATTGATTTATTTGAAGTTCATGGTATTTTAGTGTAAAATTTATTCTTGTGATTTTTTAGAAAAAGGTGGAATATTTATATTTAAATGATAAATATACATATAATTATACAAAAGTAGTTTTAATAAATATTTTATATTCTAAAAATCTCATTTTCTTAAGATGTCGTATTTTAAACCTTTCGAGACCGAATGCTCCTTGCGGAGGTCTAAATCTCACACTACTAAGCCCGAGAATGTGCAATAATCCGCACCATCCCGAACGGGTTCCCCAAAGATGGGTTGTAGCGGCGCTTTGCAAAGATTGTAAAATACCAGATCTTTTAGAAAACGGTTTTATAAAGTAAAAGGTATTTATTTGTAAAAATATCAATTTTCCATATTTTAGATTTTAGGATTTCCTAAGTCAACTAGCCTATTTCTAAATGGTCTAAATGACAATTTGTTAGATACCTCAAATCTCCTCTTCACCACCAATTGTGTCCATGTAAGTACAAGTGAGGAAATGAGGGATCCGCTCACGAATCACCGTGAGTCTGGCCTTTTAAAATTACCTTTCTCACTTTCCTAGCCTAGACACCACAAAGTCAGGTTTAGATAAACGACCGATGTCCACAACTTATCGTATTTTCCTAATAAGAGGTATTTATTTAAAAGTGTATCAACTCTAAATCTTTTATGATAGTTTTATTAAGTATATGGTATTTAAATGTAAATTCTTGTTTTCTCGTATTCTAAGATTTCAATGGTATCGTATTAGATTGTATGTAAGTGTGTGAGGAGATAGGTCGTTACCTCGTGATCTACTATAAATGTATAACAAGTTTGATGGTGTTAAATGAAAGAGTGAAACATTATGGTATTTAAGCGAAAAATACGGTAAATTGAGAAAGCTATCATTTCGTGTGGTGAAACTTGTTCAAATTCTGATTAGTGTTTAGTAGTCAACATAAGGATGTTAAATTATGATTATATTAGTGAGAAGTGAAATTTATAGAAAACCGAATCGGAAATCGGATTTGTTCCGATTCCGTCGGGTTTGTAATTTCGTATTTTCTTGAATAGGGAAGAGAGAGATAGAAAGGGACTTACGGGTTTCGATTAACCAATGGAGTGAGGGGGAACTAAAAGGATTGTCGATGCGTTGCGTCGTCGTCGGTATTTCCTAAAAACGTCGCCGGAATTTCCGCCGGAATTTCGTCGGAGCTTCGCCGCGAGCTTGTTTTCAAAATACACAACTCTTGGAAAATTTTGAGAGAGTAAGCTTAGGATTTTGGGATGAGAGGGTAGAGGGGAGGGGTGTATTTATAGGGTAGGCTAGGGGTAGGGTAGGTGAAGGGTTTTTGAATAAAAAAAATTGTAAAAAATGTAGAAATTCATTAAAATTGTAGTAAATTGGGGATAATTAAGTCTCGGGAACCGATCCAAAAATTTAAAGTGTGCAGGGGTTTCAGAAGGCGAAAAGCCAACTTTTTGGTGTTGACGACTCGGCCGGCCGGCCGGCGGCGCCGACCCGAGTCGGCCGGTCCACCGGCCGACTCGGCCAAGTCAGAGTGTCGGGAGATGGGGGGTCTCATGGGGTAAGCACTGGTATATTTAGATTTTTAGGTTTAGTTAAACTTTTGGGTGTTACGGTGTGTGGACTGTTGGGCTTCCAAAGAATTTAAAATAAAAACAATATAAAAATAATGTGGGGCAGGGGATTTGAACTCTGGTGGCTTGGTTCAGCAGTGCAAGGTGTTACCAATGAGCTACAAGCTCCTTCTTATAATTATTGTGTGAAAATAAATACTTAAAGTGGTAACAGTAACATTAAATACCCCAAGTATAATTCAAATTTAAATCAATTTTATGTATACAAAAATTGGAGTTGTTACACCTGAAGTACATTCCGAAAGAAGACCGAACTACATTATAAAAGTAATGATACCACTCTCAATTTTGGATGCACCTTTTGGATGAACCGGCACTCTGGAGCCATTTGTGTATTATATATATGTAAGGAAAATTGGGCAAAAAAAAGTAGATATGTATATAATGATGCTCGATATCGGTGATCTCCCAGATCAGGACACGTGGCGGATGACGTATCCCAGAACATGCAAGAAAGGACCTACAGTGGCCGACCAGACCACATATACGCTCGTCCTACCGAGCAAACGCTGGCTCACCTCCGAGCCCCCTGCATAACCGGCCTCCTCGGCCTCACAGCTCGTCTCCGGGCTACCGCAGAACCAAGATACCTCGGCTCTCCCGCTCGTCTGCGAGCTCTCCCGCCGAGGTCATCTTCCTCGGTCTCATCGACCGACCAACGGCACCACTCACAGGCGCAACCGCCATCCCATGAATCTCGCCATGCGCGAGATCTCCGCCAGCCACATCCTACGTTCCACGCCACCACGATCCCCCATTAACGAGCCTGTCTCGCCATTAATGGGAGGTCTCGCTCATCACGCGGGCGTGACGTCGGGAGCGTAACGGCCGGCGTGATTCTCACGCCTGCCCTGCCTGCTGCCGCCGCTATATAAACCCCTTCTTCAGATGGTTCAAGTAAGCCATTTCTACTCCACTAAGCCGTTACTCTGCTCGGATCTCTAGTCTAACTTGACCGTCGGAGGGTCCTCGGTGGTACAACCACCCCCGGACTTCCTTGCAGGTAGCTCAGCAACCACAACCTTAAACCATTGAGATCCACATGCTTCAGGAGCGACAGCCTCCAGATCCAATCTCAACCATCCATCGCCGCCGTCAGAAGATCAACGGAAGGAAACATCTGAAGGAGATTCACGCCTCTATCAGCTGGCGCCGTCTGTGGGAACTCCTTGATTCCACAAAAACAAAAGTTCGCCTCCCAATCTCAACCCAATGGCGAGCGATCATCATGACGATCCAAGCACCAGCCGCCGCCTCCCCCTCAACGGAGGCGCGGACGAACCTCCTCCGCCGAATGCCAGCAATGCCCTCGCCGTCCAGATAGACCGAGTCGCATCTGTTGTGGAGGCGCTGATCCGCGTCCAAGCGGCGGGGAAAGATCACCAAGTCGCCGCTCCCCCGCCTCGGGACCAGGACCCCTACAGGGGGAAAGAAGACTCCGTCCGGGTCGGCACTGCCGACCACCGCCTCGTTACCTCCTATGGACGCAGATCTCCCGGACCTATACATTCTGAGACCCGTTAGGCACCCCACAGTTCAACACCGAGGTCCATCGTCAGAGCACCTCGCCCCGAGATCCTCCTCGCACCTGCCCCTCCCGAGAAGATGTCGTTAGCTCACCTGTTACCAGGCATGACTGACACCTCCTCCCTCGACGGGGTTGCGCGGACGGGACTTGCCACGGCGGCTCGAAGGCCACCTCATTGGGAAATCTAAGGAACCTCATTGGGAGGAACCGGAGCCGCGGCCAGACGCAGGCCTCCAATAGTAGAGGCCTGGGATCAGAATACGTCGAGTCTTCGGGGTACCACGGCCGACTCGACACCCTCGAGAAGAAGATCGAGGGTATGCATCGGGAAGGTCACCGTTTGAGCGACGGGGTTAAGTATGCCGCCGACTCGCTCACCAAACCATTCACCGAGGAGCTGCTTGCCGCCCACGTCTCCTTCCACAACAAGCCCCCAAAGGTCTCCCTCTTTGACGGAAAATCTGATCCGAAGGACCACTTGGATGCATTCACCGCGGGAATGAGCTTCCAAGACAACTCCGACGCCGCCCAGTGCCGAGCCTTCCCGAAAACTCTCATCCGCTCTGGCCGAGACTGGTTCCGGGGACTCGAACCGCGTTCGATCTCAACCTTCGACGAGCTGGCCACTTCGTCGGGAACAAGCGACAGAAACGCACAGTCGACCATCTCTTCACGATCAAGAGCGGGGACAAGGAGACGTTCAAAGCATACGTCTCCCGCTTTTACAACGCCCTTCTCGAGGTCCCAGAGCACCGAGATGAGACAGTCATCACGGCTCTGAGGTCTGGTCTTAGGCACAAGGAGTGGTTACGCTCCTTTGCATTAGTGCAACCTAAGACCATAGCCGAGATAAAGGCCTGGACCGAGCGCGAGGTCCAGCTCGAAGCCGAGGTGAACGCAAATCTCCCCCGGGCAGAGCAAACCGACCAAAAGAAGAGGGCAAGAGAAGAGAGAATGGTACCTGAGCGGCAAAAACCCTATCTCCCAAAATTCCAGGAGTACACCCCGCTCAATGTCTCCCAGGCGGTGCTACTAGAGGAGGCCAAAGGCGAGGGGTTCTTCAAGCTTCCCCCGGTCTTGCGAATGGCCTCAAAGCGAAACCGGGCCCCCTACTGCGGTTTTCACAGATCGCTGGGCCACTCCACGGAGAGCTGCAAACAATTCCGAGACTATATTGAAGAGCTCATCCGTTCGGGGCACCTCGCCGCGTACCTAAGGGATAAGCGGCAAGATGACCGCGAGCAGGAGCAGTGTCCCCCTCCCGCCGAGCTGACTATCGGCCAGATCATGGTAGTGTCAGCGGAGGATACGCCTGCTACCCATGAGGCTCGGTACCCTAGGTCGGGAATAGATGCCAACAGACATCCGAGGGGCTCAAGCTAAACGGATAAGAACATCTACTAGCATGTATTTTCTTTTTAGAGAAATGTACATCTTTCTTGAGATCTTTTGTTTATATAATAAAGGGACCAATAAAGTATTGCAGAAAAGAAAAAGAATCTTATTCATTCAAGAGGTACTATAGGCTCATCAGCCATACATAAAAATATATACTACAGCAACGGGGGCATGGGATACAGAGAGCATTGTTCGTGGTACTCTGAAGATATTTCCGCCAGCCGAGCCCTCGCGGTGTCTAACATCTCGCTTCAATGACCCCCGCTAGCGTCGGCATCGAGCCTCAAGTGGTAGCACTCAAGGACAAGCGCCTCCGAGCGATTTAGCCGTCTAGCAGAGATCAGACCGAAGCGCCTCAGAGACCTCAGCTTGCCAATGGTCTCATCTTTCAGCTTCTCGGATAAAAGGTTGTAGAGCCCCGGCGACGTCCTCCAGATGGAGTACATCAACGCCTGAAGTAAGGAGGAGCGTCGGGGGAGCAATCGACCGAAATGATCATCGATCCTGCCTATCACCAACTGCACCATGTCATCAATGCAGTACTGATCGTAAAGATACACGTCCTCGAAGCTTATGATATCGGGGATGGTGAAAGGGAAGTCCTCCATTCTTGCGTTTTGGGTGTGAGGAAAGGAGTCATCAACAATCTCTCCATTTTATAGCCCACAATTCCCCCGGAGTTCAATGGTCACCCACAACTGTGCCGCCACGCGGCAGACATCGCGCCGCTCGATGCGAAATCAAAACGACGCGGCTCTGGCGCTTCGACTCCTCTACGCGTTCGTGGCACGTGTCACTCGCGACTGTCCATCTTCCCGAAGCCCTCACAAATAGGCAGCCTAGCAGCCACCCTTCTCGGCTATTTCTGGCCGGTAGGTTCCCTACCCCCACAACGCTAGGGATCGAAGCCCTCACAAAGAGGCAACCCTGCAGCGATCCTGCTCGGCTATCCCTCACTGGTAGCTTCCCTACCCTACAATGCCAGGGATAAAAGCCCTCGCCAAGAGGCACCGGGCAGCAACCCTGCTCGGCTATCCCTGGCTGGTAGCTTCCCTACCCTACAATGCCAGGGATCGAAGCCCTCACAAAGAGGCAGCTGATCAGTCGAAAATATTGCATATTTTAACCGGAAATTTCCCTATCATTTGCACTCATTTAGAAGTGTTCAGTATTCATATTTCACATATTAGCAAATCAGTCGTAAAATATCAGATTGCATGTGTTAGACTTTTAAACCGACATTTCTAAGGAAATTGACTGCATTTCATGGCATCGCATCATCTCTATATTGCGCAACACTTGTCTTGAGAGATTGTGCAGGAAAATCCGGAAGAAAAGCCAAAATTGTCATTTTGCTGATCAAACATTACACCAACTCCAAGTTTTGAGATCTGGTAGCAATCCAAAAGGGAAAATACAATTCAACATATCCAATAAAGGCCCACAACTCAGTACAAATCAGCACCAGAGAGCCCAAGCCCTGAAGCTCCCAAAGCGCCGCGGAATCGCGGCAGGAGCCGGCTTGCGCCGCGGTTCCGCGGCGGTTTGGCCACGTCATCCGTCCAATTTTTGTGCAGATTGCTTCTCTCAGGGCCCACATTCATTTCTGATATGTCAAATTCCAGAATTCTCGCGAAGCTTCTACCAGATCAGCAAAGATCATTAAGCAAGGCTAATCTTAATTAAGCTCCTAACAAACTATTTCTAGAAGCTCCCTCCTAACTAATCACATCTAGAAGCTTCTCCTCAACAACCTTTTGGAGGGAAATTCAAATTTCATCTAACAAACTTTTGGAGGGAAACTTAAAATTCAAATCCTAGATCTAGGGTTTTGATGGCTATAAATAGGAACCTAGATCTAAGGGTTCAGGAGTTGTTCATCATTAGTTGTTAATCTTTTAGTTAGCTAGTTGTTCATTCTTACACCATTTTCTTCCACAAGTCTAGTGACAAGGCTTGTGTGAAACCCTAACCCTAATTCCAATCCAAATTCAAGATCCCGAGTACAAATCAAGCAAGAAGCCTTCAACCTTTTAGGAGCCGAGCCGATCTTCAATCGGGCAAGTGATCCAAGCCGATCCGCGACTCAAGGAGACGAGCGAAGCCAAATCGACGATCGAGTTCTTCCTCTTGTAGTTCTTGAGCGATTGTAACGAAATTGTTGATATAAATAAAAGGTGAAATTCTTTAATCTTGCTTTCTTTTAATTCTTCCATCATGATTAGATCTCAATTTGTGATTGTGGTTCTTGTTGTGATGTTCGAGTAAAACTCCGCTCGTGGAGGAATCGAGACGATTGTAGAATGATGATGTAACAAATCTTAATACGATTTTTAAGTCCTACGAGTTTTGTAAACCCTACCAAGTTCAAGAATCGATGACCTAGTTTCGTCGCGATACTTTCTTGATTGTTATCGCTCGAAATTAGGGATCTACGATCGTTTCTTGAAATTACTAGAGGCTAGAATATGAATGATATCGATAAAAGAACAAGGGATAAGATGAAACCCTAGTTTCACAAGAAATCCCTAATTCTTGTCGATCATCATCGATCTAGTATCAATTCATCGAAGGATAAGAATACGTAATTGTAAGATTACATCACATCTATAGATCCGATCGATTCCTACGAGCCTCATTTCGATTCTTGATATTTGGTTGGAAAAATTATCAAACTATCAATTCTTGATTCTATCTTTTTAATGCTTTCTTAGATCTAGATTTTCTCTTTCTTGAATTGCAATTACAAATCTTGAATTGTTTGTTTTCTTTTCTTTAAAGTTTCAACTCATCTAAATCGAAACACGAACGATTACACTTTCCCTGTGGACGATCCGCACTCACTTACTAACGCGCTACAACCGACACCGTTATTGATTGCGGTCAAATATTTTTTGTTGTGATTTCTTTACATAATTTTCCAACAACACAAACAAGAAATTCTTTAAAATCAGATGGCGCCGTTCCCGGGGACTATTTGATAAACACAAACCAAAGAAAATCACAATAAATCAAATGGCGCCGTTGCCGGGGACTATTTGATTTACTTACACAATCGGAAATCGTTACAATCAAATGGCGCCGTTGCCGGGGATCATTTGAATTGATACTTTTACATCCAATCAAGAATTCACACAACCAAATAGCACCGTTGCCGGGGATAGTGCGCTAATTGTTCGTATTTTGAAATTTGAGTTGAAAATTTTATTCCATCTAAATTTTGTGATCAAAATTCGTGCAAACACTAATACGTGTGTTGTGATTTGATTGCGAGGAAATCTGGAATCACTGGAGCTTGGATAAAATTTTTGTGAATATTCCAGAGAGCTGAGAAATTGTACAGGAGCTTGCTGAAGAATTTTTGTGCAGAGAACTGCCTAGGTGACCACGATTCCGCGGCAGATACCTACCAATTGCGGCGGTTCCGCGGCAGCCTTGGTGCTTCAGTGTACCAAATTTGCTCTGTGAGTCTCTGTCTTTCTTATCTCTCACCTCATCTACTCCAATTAACAATTTCCTGCAGGTTTCTTTGCAAATAATCGCTGCGCCGCAAAAGCAAAATAAAATTTGTGCGTGTTTTGATTCTTGGTTGTTTGCATAATTAATACGGAAAATTAAGGGACACGACCAAATCCAGATTAGGTGGGGAGTTCATTACCCTTCCTAAGCCCCGAAAATCACAAAACTTGCATCCGCATTGACCCTCATTAATTAAAAAATATCTAGAGATGACTCTAAGGACCGTCGCGCTCACTTAGGACAGAAGAAGGCCGTGGGTAATTCATTGCTTATCCGTGTTTTCTTGTGGTGCCTAGGCAAGTGAGTCGAAGGCTAGTGGTTATTAATTAGGCCCACTACTTACGTAGTGGAGTACCTTCCCACTTACCTGGCACTTACCTGGCCACAGGGGGACAAAGAGGCAGTGGAGGATTCTATCCTGCGACTTGTCTTTTGGCAGTTAGGAGCGGTCTAGAGCCGGACCTAGGTGACCACTAGATTCTAGGGTTTTTGTTGTTGCATTTGTTGTGTTGCATCATTTTTTTCAAAAATCCGTCCAATTTTCAAAACAAACACCGCATTCATTCATTCCCCTAATTATAAATTCACGCTGCCACTTGTACTAACCCTTTTTAGTACAAGATAGGCTAGACAATGGGATTCTAGTGCCTGTTTGTCCGCGTCTCCCAATCGACCCAAAAGTCGGTATTTCTACATTTACCATTTTCTTTACCCACCACCTCACCCACATCGATGGATCCGTCTCCATCGAACTTCTTTTCCACTACCCTGCCGCCGTCCGTTGGTGCGCAGAATCCACCTCGCATCTCTCTCCAAAAGAGGTGCTATCCTACACGAGGCCCCCTTTCCACCTGTCTTTCCACTCCACCAGCCAACGGGGAAAATTTTCAAATAAAACCCCAATACATCAACCTTCTACCAAAATTTCACGGTCTCGAGTCTGAAGACGCATATGTGTTTATCACGAAATTCGAAAATGTATGCGCAATGATGGGTACTTCACAGTTGTCTGTGGATGCTTTGCGTCTTCGTCTTCTCCCATTTACCTTGTGCGATTTAGCCGAGAAGTGGCTATATAACACTGCCGCACATTCCATTTCAAATTGGGACGAATTCGTCAAAGCATTCCTGAAGAAATTTTACCCACATCAAAAGACAGCTCGAGTCCGTAGCGAAATATATCAATTCACCCAGTTTCCAAATGAAACATTTTCAAAATGTCTTGAACGTTTCAAGGATCTGTTAGTCCAATGTCCACATCACGGCATCCCGAGATGGGAACTGTGCCGAATCATTTATGATGGCATTACTCCTTACACAAGATAGACCCTTGAATCCATGTGTCAAGGCAACTTTATGACTAAAGATGATGGGGAAGCATGGAACTTTCTAGAAGATTTCGCTGAAAAATCTTTACAGTGGGAGGGTGTGAGTCAATCGTCTAGGGATGGCAATGATGTTTCCATAGGAATTAGAGCTGACATTGCAGCTTTACACAAGAAACTCGAGACTATGGAAAATAAATTTTTAGCAGCCACCCTAAATCAAATATCACTCTCCAAAACTGTATGTGGCTGCTGTTCTGATCCATCTCACTTGACGGAAGAATGTCCGTTTCAAGGTCATGAGCATACCAATGCCGCATTTCAAAGACCTAGAAACGATCCATCTTCCTCCACATATGATCAGGGTTGGAGGAATCACCCTAACTTTGCTTGGAACCAATCCCAATCTTAAAACACGGTTCCAAACATGAATCATTTCCAAAGGGTCCCTCTACCACAACAGCAACCACCACTTCAATTGAGTCAGCACCCCTTCCATGCACAAAACTTCCAAAATCCGGCCAACACTTTTACACGGTCTAGTCCTTTGCAATTAATCGGTACAGACAATACCTCTGCACTAGCACAAACCTTGGATACTTTCATGAAACAATCCATCCAAGGGACGGAAAGTTTGCAATCTTCCATCGAGAATGTAATGAAGATCATTGTCTCTCAAAATGAGAATATCAAATCGATGGAAGAACAAATTGCACAACTAAAGGCCGAAATACGTGCAAGAGAGAAAGGGAAACTTCCAGCTCAACTTTTACCCAATCCTGGCTATTCACATCATGTGGATGCAATCACGTTGAGATCTGGAAGAGTGCTTGACCATCACCTTGGGGAAGAGTTTGATGATACTGATAAATCAATCAATAACACCCAGGCTGAGACCTTTCCTCACACACACACTTCCAATTCTGACCCCAGTTCTTCTACCCCACCACCTTCTTGCGAGCCTATTCTTCGTTTCCCACAAGGCTCGCCGCCTCAGCCCATCTCTTCTAGTTCTCCACAGACGATCCCCACTCCTCTTTTAGGATCATGTCTACCCCCACTTCCTTCTTCTATGATGGACCCAGCACTTATTGCTAAAGCACCTTATCCTAATCGGTTAAGGGCAAACACACCGAGTCCACATATGGAGAAGATTATGAACATTTTTAAGCAAGTTAACACCAACATCCCTCTCCTAGATACCATCCAACAAGTTTCGTCCTATGCGAAAACTCTTAAGAACTTGTGCACTAGGAAGAGGAAGACTCAAGTGCCCAAAAAGATATTCATGGTGAAAACAGTAGACACAGCTTTCCCCCAACAATTACCGAGGAAACGTAAGGATCCTGGATATCCTACTATTTCCATTTCTATCGGGGGAAAACACATTAACCGTGCTCTATTAGACCTTGGCGCTAGTGTTAACTTGCTTCCATACTCAGTCTATGAGCAGTTAGGGATCGGAGAGTTGAAGCCAACCCATTGCACTCTCCAGATGGCTGACCGATCAATCACCAAACCTAGAAGTGAACTGGAGGATGTGTTAATAAAAATCGGGGAATTCATGTTCCCTGTGGACTTTATTGTAATTGATACACAGCCTGTAGCGAACCCACGGAATCAAATTCCGGTGATTTTAGGTCGCCCCTTTTTGGCCACTTCCAATGCAATAATCAACTGTCGTAATGGTTTTATGACCCTATCCTTCGGGAATAGGTCAATAGAGCTGAACATTTACAAGTTGGGAAGTGTACCCTCCGAACCTACTGCTCAGGTCTGTTCTGTCGACTTAATGGATGTCGACAGCAGCGAATTTGATGATCCTCATGATACCGATGTTGACTCTTTTCATACGTTATTGTTTGACCCAACTATGTATTATAAAAATACGGACTCTTCCACCGAGATGTCCATGTCAACAATTAACACGGATTATGAAATGTTTTTAGAGTCTGAAGATCACCCCGCACTTTGTGATGACATTATTCATCGGGGTATTGATAGATCTTTTGAGGAAATCTTCGCTGATGAACTCGCATTTTTAAATGACACGGGTGTTGAGATGAATCATGTCCCAATCAATGAAATTGAACCTCCACCCCTTCCTCTGAACTGTAAAAAGAATGCGAGTTATCCATCACATTCACTGCATCGTCTCTCCAAAACGAGACGCACACACATTTTATTCCATCCCTTACCCTTTCCCCACTTTTTCTCCCACCAACCAGAACACTGCATTGATAAAAATTTTGAATGGTTGGTGTTGGCATTCGGTCTTTGCAAAGCTTGGAATCGACCAATAATTCTTGACCCCCTCATGCGATTTTCAAAGATTAACATTGCATAACTCAAGTTTGGGAGGGGTATATTTTTCTGGCTCTTGAAAAGAAATTTTTTTTACAAAATGATGAGCCAAAAATAAGTTTTGGGAAGTTCTTCACTTAAATATTTTGCCCCCACTAATAAATTCCTCCCAGGCTTACAGGTTTTTCGAGATCTAGCAGAAGGCAACAGTGAGGACACTGTTGAAAACAAGTTTGGGGGAGGTTTGTGCTTATTTTTCGCATCATTTGCATATCATTTGCATAAGCACAAAACATTTTTTAAAAACCTATAAAAATTTAAACATTTTCAAAAAGATAAAAAAATATTTTTGTACATAAATAAGATAATAAAAGTTTAGATAGTGAAAAATTACATCCATGAGATTAGAAAAAATTAAGAAAACTAAGAAAATTAGTAGTTTTCTTATACGAACTAGTAATAAGTAGTTATGAGCCGTTGTCCCAAGGGTTAGTAAGATGAAGGACGTCACTAATCTGAGGATAAAACTAAGTCTGAAAAATAGTTTCTATTCTGGAAGCCAAACATTTTGAACGTTGCTACCCTGCTATTCGCACTTACACACGTCTTAAAGCCTGGGATAGTAGAGGATACCTTGAAATGCTCTTGTCTTAAAGCCAAAAGTATGAAGGAAACAAAATAAAAGAAATGAATAAAAAAAAATAAAGTGGTGAGAAAAATGGACACTGGTTTTGTTATCACCGAGGGCAATAAAAAAATATATAGCGAGAGTGCCTCTTCACCTAGTGCCCTAAGGCCAACTGGTCTGGGAGTCACTGCTATGCCTGAGGTGGTGCAAGACGAGGAAAATATACCAAATAAGCAAGCACAGGAGTAATCGGTCGGTTAGTACCTCAAAAAGTATTAACGGTCGCATGAAAGTGTATGAGCAATCTCATCTAAATGTTCATTAATTAAAAAGTACTGAGGCTGATGGGCAAGAGTATGATAGCTTGAATTGAATTCTTCGGGTATAGGGATGTCCTTTACACACACGCAGGGTTATACGATCGATGTTTGGAATAAAGATAGGAATGAAGAATAAGACGATGTTTTATTGAGGGAGAACGTGATTTCTGACATCTTTTCATGACCATTAAGATAGGGCTCATGACAACCGAAAAGCTAGCTTAGTTGGAAACCCAAATTTTCAAGGCTTTTCTTTTACAATTCTTATCTTTAAATGTAATATTCATGATCTTTCTTTTATTATTGGATTTTGTGGGTGCAATCCGCTGAAAACCCTCAGGAGACAACACTCCTCCTACTAGGGACACCTAGAGGTTTAAAGGCTTGTTGCACGTGCTCAGTGCAATCGTGTTGCCTACAAAAGTGTGCTAGTTAGTTTTTCTCTTTCTTTATTTTCTCCTTCTCTTTTTAATAAAACAGTTCACTCGAGACAATCGAAAATAAGTTTGGGGGAATTTGATCAGTCGAAAATATTGCATATTTTAACCGGCAATTTCCCTATCATTTGCACTCATTTAGAAGTGTTCGGTATTCATATTTCACATATTAGCAAATCAGTCGTAAAATATCAGATTGCATGTGTTAGACTTTTAAACCGACATTTCTAAGGAAATTGACTGCATTTCATGGCATCGCATCATCTCTATATTGCGCAACACTTGTCTTGAGAGATTGTACAGGAAAATCCAGAAGAAAAGCCAAAATTGTCATTTTGCTGATCAAACATTACACCAACTCCAAGTTTTGAGATCTGGTAGCAATCCAAAAGGGAAAATACAATTCAACATATCCAATAAAGGCCCACAACTCAGTACAAATCAGCACCAGAGAGCCCAAGCCCTGAAGCTCCCAAAGCGCCGCGGAACCGCGGCAGGAGCCGGCTTGCGCCGCGGTTCCGCGGCGGTTTGGCCACGTCATCCGTCCAATTTTTGTGCAGATTGCTTCTCTCAGGGCCCACATTCATTTCTGATATGTCAAATTCCAGAATTCTCGTGAAGCTTCTACCAGATCAGCAAAGATCATTAAGCAAGGCTAATCTTAATTAAGCTCCTAACAAACTATTTCTAGAAGCTCTCTCCTAACTAATCACATCTAGAAGCTTCTCCTTAACAACCTTTTGGAGGGAAATTCAAATTTCATCTAACAAACTTTTGGAGGGAAACTTAAAATTCAAATCCTAGATCTAGGGTTTTGATGGCTATAAATAGGAACCTAGATCTAAGGGTTCAGGAGTTGTTCATCATTAGTTGTTAATCTTTTAGTTAGCTAGTTGTTTATTCTTACACCATTTTCTTCCACAAGTCTAGTGACAAGGCTTGTGCGAAACCCTAACCCTAATTCCAATCCAAATTCAAGATCCCGAGTACAAATCAAGTAAGAAGCCTTCAACCTTTTAGGAGCCGAGCCGATCTTCAATCGGGCAAGTGATCCAAGCCGATCCGCGACTCAAGGAGACGAGCGAAGCCAAATCGACGATCGAGTTCTTCCTCTTGTAGTTCTTGAGCGATTGTAACGAAATTGTTGATATAAATAAAAGGTGAAATTCTTTAATCTTGCTTTCTTTTAATTCTTGCATCATGATTAGATCTCAATTTGTGATTGTGGTTCTTGTTGTGATGTTCGAGTAAAACTCCGCTCTTGGAGGAATCGAGACGATTGTAGAATGATGATGTAACAAATCTTAATACGATTTTTAAGTCCTACGAGTTTTGTATACCCTAGCAAGTTCAAGAATCGATGACCTAGTTTCGTCGCGATACTTTCTTGATTGTTATCGCTCGAAATTAGGGATCTACGATCGTTTCTTGAAATTACTAGAGGCTAGAATATGAATGATATCGATAAAAGAACAAAGGATAAGATGAAACCCTAGTTTCACAAGAAATCCCTAATTCTTGTCGATCATCATTGATCTAGTATCAATTCATCGAAGGATAAGAATTCGTAATTGTAAGATTACATCACATCTATAGATCCGATCGATTCCTACGAGCCTCATTTCGATTCTTGATATTTGGTTGGAAAAATCATCAAACTATCAATTCTTAATTCTATCTTTTTAATGCTTTCTTAAATCTAGATTTTCTCTTTCTTGAATTGCAATTACAAATCTTGAATTGTTTGTTTTCTTTTCTTTAAAGTTTTAACTCATCTAAATCGAAACACGAACGATTACACTTTCCCTGTGGACGATCCGCACTCACTTACTAACGCGCTACAACCGACACCGTTATTGATTGCGGTCAAATATTTTTGGTTGTGATTTCTTTACATAATTTTCCAACAACACAAATAAGAAATTCTTTAAAATCAAATGGCGCCGTTGCCGGGGACTATTTGATAAACACAAACCAAAGAAAATCACAATAAATCAAATGGCGCCGTTGCCGGGGACTATTTGATTTACTTACACAATCGGAAATCCTTACAATCAAATGGTGCCGTTGCCGGGGATCATTTGAATTGATACTTTTACATCCAATCAAGAATTCACACAATCAGCAGCCTTGCAGCTACCCTGCTCGGCTATCCCTGGCCGGTAGCTTCCCTACCCCACAACGCTAGGGATCAATGCCCTCGCCAAGAGGCACCGGGCAGCAACCCTGCTCGGCCATCCTTAAGGACAAAAAGCCTTCGCCAAGAGGCACCGGGCAGTAACCCTGCTTGGCCATCCTTAGTAGGCCACTTACGACCCCTCCCGCGCTAAGGATGAAAAGCCCTCGAAAGAGGCTACCGTCCCCGCCCTTGCTCAGTTATCCCTAGCTGGTAGCTCCCTACCCTAACAAACCAGGGATCAAAGCCCTTGCCAAGATGCAACCGAGCCTGCCCTTGCTCGGTTATCCCTGGCTGGTAGCTCCCTACCCCAACAAACCAGGGTTCAAATCCCTCGCCAAGAGGCACCGGGCAGTAACCCTGCTCGGCCCGTCCTTAAGGATAAAAGCCCTCGCAAGAGGCAACCGGGCCCGCCCTTGCTCAGTTATCCCTGGCTGGTAGCTCCCTACACTAACAAACAAGGGATCAAAGCACTCGCCAAGAGTCCCCGGGCAGCTACCCTGCTCGGCCATCCTTAGTAGGCCACTTACAGCCCGTCCCATGCTAAGGATCAAAGCCCTCGCAAGAGGCAACCGGGCCAGCCCTTGCTCGGTTATCCCTGGCTGGTAGCTCCCTACCCCAACAAACCAGGGATCAAAGCCCTCGCCAAGAGGACCTAGGTAGCTACCCTGCTCGGCCATCCTTAGGAGGCCACTTACGGCGCTTCCGCGCTAATGATCAAAGCCCTTGCAAGAAGCAACCTGGCCTGCCCTTGCTCGGTTATCCCTGGCTAGTAGTTCCCTACCCTAACAAACCAGGGATCAAAGCCCTTGCCAAGAGGCCCCGGGCAGCTACCCTGCTCGGCCATCCTTAGTAGGCCACTTACGGCCCCTCCCGCGCTAAGGATCAAAGCCCTGGTAAGAGGCAACCGGGCCCGCCCTTGCTCGGTTATCCCTGACTGGTAGCTCCCTACCCCAACAAATCAGGGATCAAAGCCCTCGCCAAGAGGCACCGAACAGTAACCCTGCTCGGTCATCCTTAGTAGGCCACTTACGGCCCCTCCTGTAACACCTGAGTTCATTTATACCAATTCCAGTTTCCGTATTTACTTATCCATGAACTATTCTTGATTTATCGTGTTTGGGTACGAATGGTAGTTACTTGGTACTTTGCATTCGACCCGACCCGCTTGCTTGAACTTGTTGGATTTATATTTATAGGTTACCCTGACTCGCTGCTTTGATACATGCATCTAGTTTAATTGCATATCGGCATTTCATCTGGCATCGCATGTTTTAACATATAACGTTTTAGTCACTGAAAATATTTACTAAAATACATTGCATGGCCTGCTTGATACCCCTAACCCTGTGGTAACGTCCTTGCACCGTATTCTCGTCCCGTTCAGTGAAACGGACGTGTTTGGATGGCTATGCCCACGTGCGTGCGTCCGTTCTTGGGGGTATGCATTTCTGTTATATAATCTGTCATTTTAAATTTTAAAGCTGGCTAATAATTTTCATATTTCAAATCCAAAATTTTGGACCCGACCCGGGCGCATTTCTGAATTATTTTGTATCCCGCCAAATTTTAATTATTTTAAATTTCTGTATAGTCGTTTATATTTTATATAACGGCCTAAGTTAATTAACAGCTTAAAGATTTCCTATACCACTAATAAAGAATATTTTTTACAAGTAAAATCTTTTTAAATTTTTCCCTTCCCCATATCTTTCCCACTCTGAGCCAATCAAATCCTTTTCTTTAGTTTAGCACCGGGCCCCACACACCTCTCAGCTCTCTCTCTCTCTCTCTCTTCTTTTCCTCTCTCTCACTCGTGCGCTCTCTATTTCTCTCTCCCCGCAACAAGCCAATTTTCTTTCTCCTCTTGCGTTTCTCTCTCATCTCGCATCTCCTGTTCACGAGATCCGCTCACCTCCGTCTCCCTACTCTCACCTTCCTCCTTCCTCTTCTTCAATTGTTCCTGCCTCCGCTCTCTCATCGCGAAACCCACGCCTAATACCTCGCCTCGCCTCGTCGCCTTCATCGACCACCTCCTCTTCCTCCACTCATCTCTATCTTCCCTCTTCCCTTCTCTCCTCCTCTACAAACCCCTCGACCCCGACCCAACTCCGCCTGCACCAAAAACCCTACACATCTGAGAACCCACTGCGGCCACCTCCTCTGTCGCCGTCGCCCCACATCGCCGATCGCCTCATCGGCCTAGCCTCGTCGCCACCACCATCACCTTTCCCTCTCCTCTTCTCCTCCATTTTCGATCACAACCCCACACAAAATCTCTCCTCGATCTCTTCCTGCCAAATCAAAAAGGCAGCATAATCATCATCGGCAGCAGCAGCCTAAATGCCCAAGAACCCCCTTTTCAAGCTCCAAAAGCTCAACAATGGCAGCGCCATCCATCAAAACCAACCACCGCTTCTCAAGATCAAGAAGCTCACCCAAGACGCCACCTTGCCTTCTCGCGATCACCTCCTTCCCAAGACCACCCTCACCTCACCGCCGGCGATCCTTTCACCTCGTCGTCACCATCACCTCCTCCTCTCCTCTTCCCTTCTCCCTCCTACACCAAGGTCCATGCACCACCGAGCACCAGCCAGCACCAAAACCCTAACCTAACCCTAACTCCTCTAAACCAAACCCTAGCCTCGCCGGAAACCCCATCATCGGCGACGTCACCATCTCTGTTCCATCCTCGACCCTCAACCCTCGAACAGAACACTAAACATGGAACACAAACTTCTTCTTCTTCCTTCTCTTTCTTCTTCTTCTTCTTTGCTTCACTCTTCTTTCTTGATCCGGTTTCCCCGGCCATCACCGGAGCCATGCCGTTGCCGATGACCCAGTGAACCACCCCAACCAGCATGGCCTTCGTGGACCCGTGCGCGAGTGTAGTTTTGCGACGTTTATCCGACGTCGAGATCCTGTGTTGCATCGTGCTCCGTTGTTGTTCCGTTCGCATATTCATCGTTCCCGAGGCAAGTGAAACTTGCTACATGCTATTTTAAATTAATATATATGCTAGTTAAATTATTATATCCCCATTTGAGTGCACATTAACCTGTAGTTTACATTTAATACCATGAGTTCCATTTAACATTTCGACGTCCCGTTATATCATTTTAGATTCATAGCTCGAACATATCAGGTTGCATTTAGTTCTATTATACATAGTACCCATATTCATATTTAAATCTTATAACAAGTATTTGCATAGCCCACAGTAACCCTGTTATATTTTATACCCTGTCGGACGACCATGTTGGAGATAGTGCCCTCAGAGTCAATTATTAGGTCACAGGTACGTGATTGCAATGATTGATGGAGGACCTATCCCGGTAGGACAGTCTTACTCGAGATGATAGTATGCTATCTGGTTTACCTTTATCATCGTGTACTGTTTTAAGTGACCTGACACGTCGCTATTACACGTTGATAGAGCCCCTAGGATTCTTGCTTGACCACCAGCAGTATGAGGGCGATCATATAAGTGGGAGCTGGGGTCTATAAGCATATCCTTAAATGGTCCCTAGTCGTGAGAGTTTCGAGACAGGGCATCGATACTCCATAGTAGACTAGTGTATACAGTCGAGACCCCGACGAGGGGCGGTGGCCGGTCTCACAAGCCACTGGTGTCAGTTGGATCACCTAAGATGTATACAGGTGCTCATTGGGTTATGAGTACACCGGACAGGACTCGCCGGGAACATGCTAGTTGGTCATATACCAGACGTCAGATGGCAGTTCCCTGGTGACATGTGTGCAGGTTAGTTCATCGACCTGGGGATCGTCATTTGTCTCGTGTGAGTTCCCACTGTACTTTGATTACTACCCTACCACGGCTCAAAGGAGTCGTGCAAACAGGTTTTAGTTGGGTACAGTCCCGAGCCACATGGAGGCAGTGAGCGTATCTTCAGGGGTTCGTCTCTCCCGGTATTGGGGGTGAGGTCGTGCTGTGTCTAGGAGAGCCATTACACGAAGCCCTCGGCCGAGGCAAGGAGATTTACTGGTAGGCATTCTAGTAGTATCTCAGGGTGTTCTGGGCTACACTCCGACACGACTTGTACCGCTTTTGGGGGTCTGACTTTTACCAACCCCCTAGGCCCGCCATGCGATGCTCATAGACGAACGGACCGGACTGTACGGATATTGTCACTGACAGGCTCAGTAGGGAGTCAGGCTGAGTTCGCTCACAGACGTCCCTTTTGGTCAATACCTGGTAGCCCGTTATGTATTGGCTTATACCTCTAACGTGCTAGTGGTTAAATCCACAACCAAGGTGTTGATGAGTCTTTAGAGTCCCCCACATTCAGTTACTCAGCTTTCGGGCGAAAAGTTGTAGAGGCCGTATGGAGATATGGCAGGGTCCGATCAGATACGTGCGGTATTGCACGGATCAGGATCGGACAGTTTGTACTATAGGCCGTATGGTTATATGGCAGGGTTCGATCAGATACGTGCGGTATTGCACGGATCAGGATCGAACGGATATTACTAGCCGGCTTTGGTTTAAGCCGGATCCTAGTATAGTACAGTGTAGATTTTGTCTCATTGCATTTGTATTTCGGTCGAAATACAAATGCGGGTGTGTATGACAGTATCGGGGTTTTCCTGTAATTTATTACGGGACCAGTTTTCTGGAGTTGCCAGTTTGCTTTCCGTTTCGGCCGATTTCCATTGTTCCGTTCATTGGCCGAAGATTGGTGGAGGAGGGCTTATTTGCATTGTTGCAAATAAGCATTTGTGGAGGAGGTCTTTGCATATTATCATGTCATGATACTTGTCCCATCATTTGACTTCATAAACTCATGATTGCTTGACTTTCTTTATCATCATGGTTTTGATGATGGTTGTTGATGATGAGAGATGGTTGTTAGTTGAGTGTTGGTTTTCCTTTGTTATCATTGGTTCATATGATAACCATTCCTCTCTCTCTCTCTCTTGCTTGATATGAGAATAGCTCCCATTTTTGATACACTCTCTCCACTCTCTCATTTCTCTTGACCACCAAGACATGGCCGGCCACTAGGGGGAGGGGGCTGTCCAAAATTCTTGGGGTGGGATTTTTATCATTCTAGCTTTGTAAAATCCTACATGTTTCATCTCCACAAGCTCATATCATTTCCTCCACCAAAAGGCAATTCCTACAACCCCAAAGTGAGACTTGAGGACTACATATTCTACAGTGAATCTTGGGCACGTCGAGTAGCCGGCTTCGTGCCCGAGTTGCCTCGGCATTGAGGTGGGAGCCCGTAAAAGAAGTAGGCGATGTGGTGCACTTCCGGCGACGAGGAGGAGACGGCACATTCCGCAGGAGATCGGGACGACGACGAGAAGACCGGAGGACTCGGATCTGTCGGTATATCTCTCTTCCCTTTCTTGTAGATAGCTAGGACTAGTTAGTGGTTCGATCCGGGTATTAGTGCGCGGCGGTTTGGCAGTTCAAGAAAAATTAAAGTTTATCACCGCTTCCGCATTTGGCCGTCGGATTGACGGCCGGGGCGCCGCCGTGCACTTACAGACCATTCGCATACATTTAACCTGATTTATATTCAATTGCATCTCTAGATTACTTAGTACATATTAACATGGTTTTACCATCCATATGTGTTATACTGTATTCATGTAATGTTGAAACTACCCCTTAAACCTAAACTGATAACTGTGCATCTACATACCTTACTCTGTACCTGATTGCATTTCACGTTACAAGTTCCAGCCGTTGATTCTATTAGTACACATGCCTTTTTCTGTATGCCCATGATTATGCTAGGTTGATTTATAAGCACCCACATGATATCTTGTACACCCTGACATAACTTGTTACACCTACTACTGACACGACATGGTACCGTACATACTTGACATGACATGACACCTTTATACATTACCTGGCTTGACCTGATATACCATGGTCTTACCTGTTACCGGATCTTGTATCTAATGCCAACAAACCTGACCTGTTGTCCTTACGGACCGTTTCTGTTGTCTATCCAGACAAACCTGTACCTGCCTGATCCTGTGTTGGCATTAGCTCTAGATTATTTAATACTTGACTTGAACATTTATAACTTGGGATATGGGGAAATCGGTATTGTAACCGAACGTAACTCAAAGGGCCATCCTATTGCTTGCCGTTTTTCCGGGCGTTACAGAATACCCATTGTTTGCCGTTTTTCCGGGCGTTACGGAATACCCATTGTTTGCCGTTTTTCCGGGCGTTACGGAATAATAACCGATGGGTTACGATGAGGATTACACTACTTGGTTTCGAATATTTTAGAATAGATAACCCCGTAGCACAGTTTAGATATCTCTGCACGCCACTCATACTGACATATTCACTGTTAAATATTCTCATTATATTCTTGCTCATACTCATATCTGCATGTCTTACTACCCCTGTTTATAGTATTGCTTGATTTTATGACGCGCTGACGTCTGGGTTTTGCATGGCCCAGATTCTTCTACCTTTGTTGCAGACTGATCAGGAGTATTGCCGCTGTTAGACCGAGCGGTGAAGTTCCTGTCGGTATGTAGTTTTACTTTCCAGGTGTTTCACTTATTGTATCTTTTTCTTTCGCATATCATTATTTCTTGACTCATTCATCCTGGCTCATGTACATGTACTAGATATTTTAGTTTACTTCCTGTTCTTGATATCTCTACAGCCGTAATGTGACTGTGGAAGGATCTTTCCTATCCACAGGTAGCATGGTTGGCTATGTCATGTGCCCAACTTAGCGTACTCTGGGAAGCGGGGCGTGACATGGTTCTTTTGGTATCAGAGCCATGGGATATAGGTTAATCGGGTTTGATTCTTTCGTTGTTGGGTATTAGACCCAATACACGAATCAGAATACTCGCGATTAGGAACATGTCCTGCCACCTTGTTATCATGATTCTTGAATCATATCTTTCTCGTATCCTTTGCCTTGACGATATGCAAACAACTTTGCATCTCGGCTTGAAATCCTTTTGGATTCACCATTGTTTCTCCCTGTTTCTTGATTCTGATACTAGGATTTGGGCGACTTGAGTGGAGTTATGTAATTGTACCCATGAACTGCAGCATGGTTACAATGCGGTACTCTATTTGAGTAACTTGGAGTCCTGGTCTTGATTCACTACGTTATTTCATGATCGTTATATTACCTTGTTTTTTTCGGTTTCATTGCTTACCAGCTATTGTTTTATCGCCAGCTTGAATCATGTTTCCCGTGCTTAATTCTCTTCGGTACCTTGACTTCGGATGAAGTCATCTCGGTATCTTACTTGTTCATATTTTTTTTTCCCGCATTAGAATTATTCAATTCTGGTGCATCCCTTGTTTGTTGTTGTCTTGGGAATGGATTTTTTTCGCGGCACTTTCTACGCTCATATTGATTGTAAGGAAAGGAAGGTGATTCTCCAGATTCCCGGACATCCGGAGCTTGTTTTGCTGGAGGAGGCAGTTCTGTCGGGCCAGTCGAGTTTAGGGCTAGGCCGACAAACCAGGTTCTTTCGTCGATGGAAGTGATAAGGAAAAGGCACCGGCTATAGTTCGAGAATTCATGGACGTATTTGAAGACATATCAGGTTTACCACCGAAGCGAGATGGGGAGTTCGTGATTGATCTTGTTTCTGGTGCAGCGAAAATCTCAAAGGCGTATTATCCATTGGCACCAGTAGAGTTGGAGGAAGTCGGGGAGCAGGTTGCTGAATTACTTGAGAAGGGTTGGATTTGCAGAAGTAACTCACCTAGGGAAGCTCCAGTTCTTCTAGTCAAGAAGAAAGATGGCACAAGGAGGATGTGCATCGATTATCGAGAATTAAACCGGGTGACTATTAAGAACTAGTACCCGATCCCTCGCGTTGGCGAATTGTTTGAGCAGCTTAGTGGCGCGAGGGTATTCTCGAAACTGGATTTGCGATCCGGATATCATCAGGTCCGAGGTAAAACAGAAGATATTTGCAAGACTGCATTCAGAACCCGGTATGGACGTTACGAGAATTTGGTGATGCCCTTCGGAGTAACGAATGCGCCGCCGATATTTATGGACTTGATAAACCGAATCTTTTCACCATTCTTGGACCAGTTTATAGTGGTGTTCATTAAAGATATTCTAGTCTACTCGAGGAGTATTGAAAAGCATGCGGCACACTTGAAGATCGCACTGCAGACATTGATGCAAGAAAGATTGTATGCAGAGATGAGCAAGTGCTGGTTTTGGCTTGAAGAAGTAAGTTTCGGGGCATATCGTAGCTGGAGATGGAATCGCCGTTTATCCAGGGAAGATTGCAGCAGTTCAAGATTGGCCGATTCCGAAGAACGTTGTAGAGATCAGAAGTTTTCTTGAACTTATAGGATACATAGAAGGTTGGTGGAGAATTTTGCTCGTTTGGCTGAGCCTTGACCAAGCTTACGCGTAAGGAACTACCGTTTGTATGGACGGATAAGTGTGCGTCAGTTTTGAGGCGTTAAAGCAGAGATTGATAACCGCACCTGTCTTAACCGTGCCAGACAGTTCCGGAGGATTGGTGTTTCAAAACAACGCATCCGGAGAAAGTATTGAGATATGTTTTGGTGCAGCATGGGAAGGTTATAACTTACGCATCGAGACAGTTGAAGACCCATGTGAAGTATTACCCAACTCATGACTTGGAGTTAGCGGCTGGGATTTTCGCTTTGAAGATTTGGAGACACTACTTATTGGGCGAAAGAGGTCGAAATATTCACCGATCACAAAGGCCTAAAGTACGTGTTTGCTCAGAAGGAGCAAATTGTGAGACAGCGAAGATGGTTGAAGCGGATGGCTGACTACGATCTCGATCTTAAGTACCATCCGGAAAAAGTTAATATAGTGCCGGATGCGCTTAGTCGGTTGCCAGCAATTCAGATGTTGACTGCACGGAAGGAATTTATCGAAGACTTTCGAAGATTCAACTTGGAGGTTGTACTACCGCATTCTTCGGGACAGTTGATGCAGCTGCAAGTACAGCTGTCGTTGATCGAGAATACTGATGCAGCACAGTCACAGGACCCAAGATTGCAAAGGTTTCGAGAACAGGTTGAAGCTAGACTTCGAACGGACTTGTTGATGAAGATTGTTCATTGCGATAGGGTAGCTGTTTGTGTGTGCCAAAAGGAGACATTCGTGAAGAAGTTATGAGGGAGGCACACAGTTCCGCATATTCCGTACATCCAGAAGGCAGGAAGATGTACCGAGATCTACGACAGCAATTCTGGTGGAAAGGCGTGAAACAAGAGATTACCGCTTTGTAGCAAAGTGCTTGGTGTGTCAGTAAGTTAAGGCCGAACATCAACAGGTTGCTGATTTATTGCAACCACTTCCGATTTCCTCACTGGAAGTAGGAACACATAAACATGGATTTCGTGACAGCTTTACCGCGGATTCCAAAGAGCAACATGCAGTTTGGGTGATTGTTGATCGATTGACCAAGGCAGCTCATTTCTTACCATTTCGAGTTGGTCTGTCAACGGAAGCGTTAGCAGAACAGTACATGCAGAAGATTGTGATATTGCATGGAGTACCTGTGAGCATCGTGTCCGATCGTGACACCCGATTCTTATCGCACTTTTGGAGGAGCTTACAAGAAAGTTTGGGGACTCGATTGAAGTTTATCACGGTCTATCATCCTCAGACAGTTGGCCAGTCGGAGAGAACGATCCAAACTCTTGAAGACATGTTGAGAACTTGCGTGTTAGATTTCAAGGGTTCATGGGAGGATCATCTACTTTTGGTGGAGTTTCTTACAGCAACAGTTTCCAGGCGACTATTCAAATGGCTCCATTCGAAGCCTTATATGGTCGCAAGTGTCGTTCACCAGTTTGTTTGGACGATGTTGGTGAACGAAAATTGTTGGGACCGGATTTGGTTCTGCAAACAGTCGAGAAGGTTAGAAATATCCGGAATCATATGAAGGCAAAGCAAGATCGGCAGAAGAGTTGGGTCGATACATCGAGAAGACCTTTAGAGTTCGCTATTGGTGATCTAGTATTCTTGAAGATGGCACCGACTAGAGGGGTGATCCGTTTCGGAAGTCGAGAAAAGCTTAGTCCCCGATTCGTTGGACCTTTTGAGATCTTGGAACGTGTTGGAGAAGTGGCGTATCGTTTGGCGTTACCGCCACCCTTGGAGAATGTTCATGACATGTTTCACGTATCTCAACTCCGTAAGTATGTTTGAGATGAAACACATGTGTTGTATAAATCGGAGCTAACCGTACGTGAAGATTTGACTTTTGAGGAACGACCGATGTCGATTGTGGATCGAAGGGAAAAGGGTCTTAAGAGCGAAGTTATCACTCTTGTACTTGTTTCTTGGGGTAATCGCTCACATGGAGAGTCAACTTGAGAACGAGAAGATGAAGTCCGACAGAAGTTCCCTATCTATTCTTGTAGTTTCCTGATTGTTTATCCCTTCTTGTTCTTGGAATTTCGAGGACGAAATTCTTTTGTAGTTGGGTATAATGTAACACCCGAGTTCATTTATACCAATTCCAGTTTCCGTATATACTTATCCATGGTCTATTATTGATTTATTGTGTTTGGGTACGAATGGTAGTTACTTGGTACTTTGCATTCGACCCGACCCGCTTGCTTGAACTTGTTGGATTTATATTTATAGGTTACCCTGACTCGCTGCTTTGATACGTGCATCTAGTTTAATTGCATATCGGCATTTCATCTGGCATCGCATGTTTTACCATATAACTTTTTAGTCGCTGAAAATATTTATTAAAATACATTGCATGGCCTGCTTGATACCCCTAATCCTGTGGTAGCGTCCTTGCACCGTATTCTCGTCCCGTTCAGTGAAACGGACGTGTTTAGATGGCTACGCGCACGTGCGTACGTCCGTTCTTGGGGGTATGCATTTCTGTTATATAATCTGTCATTTTAAATTTTGAAGCTGGCTAATAATTTTCATATTTCAAATCCAAAATTTTGGACCCGACCCGGACGCATTTCTGAATTATTTTGTATCCCGCCAAATTTTAATTATTTTAAATTTCTGTATAGTCGTTTATATTTTATATAACGGCCTAAGTTAATTAACAGCTTAAAGATTTCCTATACCACTAATAAAGAATATTTTTTATAAGTAAAATCTTTTTAAATTTTTCCCTTCCCCATATCTTTCCCACTCTGAGCCAATCAAATCCTTTTCTTTAGTTTAGCACCGGGCCCCATACACCCTTCAGCTCTCTCTCTCTCTCTCTCTTCTTTTCCTCTCTCTCTCACTCGTGCGCTCTCTCTTTCTCTCTCCCCGCAACAAGCCAATTTTCTTTCTCCTCTTGCGTTTCTCTCTCATCTCGCATCTCCTGTTCACGAGATCCGCTCACCTCCATCTCCCTACTCTCACCTTCCTCCTTCCTCTTCTTCAATTGTTCCCGCCTCCGCTCTCCCAACGCGAAACCCGCGCTTGCTACTTCGCCTCGCCTCGTCCCCTTCATCGACCACCTCCTCTTCCTCCACGCATCTCTATCTTCCCTCTTCCCTTCTCTCCTCCTCTACAAACCGCTCGACCCCGACCCAACTCCGCCTGCACCAAAAACCCTACACATCCGAGAACCCACTGCGGCCACCTCCTCTGTTGCTGTCACCCCTCATCGCCGATCGCCTCATCGTCCTAGCCTCGTCGCCACCACCATCACCTTTCCCTCTCCTCTTCTCCTCCATTTTCGATCACAACCCCACACAAAATCTCTCCTCGATCTCTTCCTGCCAAATCAAAATGGCAGCACAATCATCATTGGCAGCAGCAGCCCAAATGCCCAAGAACCCCCTTTTCAAGCTCCAAAAGCTCAACAATGGCAGCGCCATCCATCAAAACCGACCACCACTTCTCAAGATCAAGAAGCTCACCCAAGACGCCACCTTGCCTTCTCGCGATCACCTCCTTCCCGAGACCACCCTCACCTCACCGCCGGCGATCCCTTCACCTTGTCGTCACCATCACCTCCTCCTCTCCTCTTCCCTTCTCCCTCCTACACCAAGGTCCATGCACCACCGAGCATCAGCCAGCACCAAAACCCTAACCTAACCCTAACTCCTATAAACCAAACCCTAGCCTCGCCGGAAACCCCATCATCGGCGACGTCACTATCTCTGTTCTATCCTCGGCCCTCAACCCTCGAACAGAACACCAAACATGGAACACAAACTTCTTCTTCTTCCTTCTCTTTCTTCTTCTTCTACTTTGCTTCGCTCTTCTTTCTTGATCCGGTTTCCCCGGCCATCACCGGAGCCATGCCGTTGCCGACGACCCAGTGAACCACCCCAACCAGCGTGGTCGTGCTTTTGCCTCCCTAGACCCGTGCGCGAGTGTAGTTTTGCGACGTTTATCCGACGTCGAGATCCTGTGTTGCATCGTGCTCCGTTGTTGTTCCGTTCGCATATTCATCGTTCCCGAGGCAAGTGAAACTTGCTATATGCTATTTTAAATTAATATATATGCTAGTTAAATTATTATATCCCCATTTGAGTGCACATTAACCTGTAGTTTACATTTAATACCATGAGTTCCATTTAACATTTCGACGTCCCGTTATATCATTTTAGATTCATAGCTCGAACATATCAGGTTGCATTTAGTTCTATTATACATAGTACCCATATTCATATTTAAATCTTATAACAAGTATTTGCATAGCCCACAGTAACCCTGTTATATTTTATACCCTGTCGGACGACCATTCGCATACATTTAACCTGATTTATATTCAATTGCATCTCTAGATTACTTAGTACATATTAACATGGTTTTACCATCCATATGTGTTATACTGTATTCATGTAATGTTGAAACTACCCCTTAAACCCAAACTGATAACTGTGCATCTACATACCTTACTCTTTACCTGATTGCATTTCACGTTACAAGTTCCAGCCGTTGATTCTATTAGTACACATGCCTTTTTCTGTATTCCCATGATTATGCTAGGTTGATTTATAAGCACCCACATGATATCTTGTACACCCTGACATGACTTGTTACACCTACTACTGACACGACATGGTACCGTACACACTTGACATGACATGACACCTTTATACATTACCTGGATTGACCTGATGTACCATGGTCTTACCTGTTACCTAATCTTGTGTCTAATAATGCCAACAAACCTGACATGTTGTCCTTACAGACCGTTTCTGTTGTCTATCCAGACAAACCTGTACCTGCCTGATCCTGTGTTGGCATTAGCTCTAGATTATTTAATACCTGACTTGAACATTTATAACTTGGGGTATGGGGAAATCAGTATTGTAACCGACCGTAACTCAATGGCCATCCTATTGTTTGCCGTTTTTCCGGGCGTTACGGAATACCCATTGTTTTCCGTTTTTCCGGGCGTTACGGAATACCCATTGTTTGCCGTTTTTCCGGGCTTTACGGAAAAATAACCTATGGGTTACGATGAGGATTACACTACTTGGTTTCAATGATTTTAGAATAGATAACCCCATCGCACAGTTTAGATATCTCTGCACGCCACTCATACTGACATATTCACTGTTAAATATTCTCATTATATTCTTGCTCATACTCATATCTGCATGTCTTACTACCCCTGTTTATAGTATTGCTTGATTTTATGACGCGCTGACGTCTGGGTTTTGCATGGCCCAGATTCTTCTACCTTTGTTGCAGACTGATCAGGAGTATTGCCGCTGTTAGACCGAGCGGTGAAGTTCCTGTCGGTATGTAGTTTTACTTTCCAGGTGTTTCACTTATTGTATCTTTTACTTCCGCATATCATTATTTCTTGACTCATTCATCCTGGCTCATGGACATGTACTAGATATTTTAGTTTACTTCCTGTTCTTGATATCTCTACAGCCGTAATGTGACTGTGGAAGGATCTTTCCTATCCACAGGTAGCATGGTTGGCTATGTCACATGCCCAACTTAGCGTACTCTGGGAAACGGGGCGTGACATGGTTCTTTTGGTATCAGAGCCATGGGATATAGGTTAATCGGGTTTGATTCTTTCGTAGTTGGGTATTGGACCCAATACACGAATCAGAATACTCACGATTAGGAACATGTCCTGCCACCTTGTTATCATGATTCTTGAATCATATCTTTCTCGTATCCTTTGCCTTGACGATATGCAAACAACTTTGCATCTCGGCTTGAAATCCTTTTGGATTCACCATTGTTTCTCCCTGTTTCTTGATTCTGATACTAGGATTTGGGCGACTTGAGTGGAGTTATGTAATTGTACCCATGAACTGCAGCATGGTTACAATGCGGTGCTCTATTTGAGTAACTTAGAGTCCTGGTCTTGATTCACTACCTTATTTCATGATCATTATATTACCTTGTTTTTCTCGGTTTCATTGCTTACCAGCTATTGTTTTAACGCCATCTTGAATCATGTTTCCCGTGCTTAATCCTCTTCGGTACCTTGACTTCGGATGAAGTCATCTCGGTATCTTACTTGTTCATATTTTTTTCCCGCATTAGAATTATTCAATTCTGGTGCATCCCTTGTTTGTTGTTGTCTTGGGAATGGATTTTTTTCGCGGCACTTTCTACGCTCATATTGAGTGTAAGGAAAGGAAGGTGATTCTCCAGATTCCCGGACATCCGGAGCTTGTTTTGCTGGAGGAGGCAGTTCTGTCGGGCCAGTCGAGTTTAGGGCTAGGCCGACAAACCAGGTTCTTTCGTCGATGGAAGTGATAAGGAAAAGGCACCGGCTATAGTTCGAGAATTCATGGACATATTTGAAAACATATCAGGTTTACCGTCGAAGCGAGACGGGGAGTTCGTGATTGATCTTGTTTCTGGTGCAGCGCCAATCTCAAAGGCGTATTATCCATTGGCACCAGTAGAGTTGGAGGAAGTCGGGGAGCAGGTTGCTGAATTACTTGAGAAGGGTTGGATTTGCAGAAGTAACTCACCTTGGGAAGCTCCAGTTCTTCTAGTCAAGAAGAAAGATGGCACAAGGAGGATGTGCATCGATTATCGAGAATTAAACCGGGTGACTATTAAGAACTAGTACCCGATCCCTCGCATTGGCGAATTGTTTGAGCAGCTTAGTGGCGCGAGGGTATTCTCAAAATTGGATTTGCAATCCGGATATCATCAGGTCCGAGGTAAAACAGAAGATATTTGCAAGACTGCATTCAGAACCCGGTGTGGACGTTACGAGAATTTGGTGATGCCCTTCGGAGTAACGAATGCGCCGCCGATATTTATGGACTTGATAAACCGAATCTTTTCACCATTCTTGGACCAGTTTATAGTGGTGTTCATTGAAGATATTCTGGTCTACTCGAGGAGTATTGAAGAGCATGCGGCATACTTGAAGATCGCACTGCAGACATTGATGCAAGAAAGATTATATGCAGAGATGAGCAAGTGCTGGTTTTGGCTTGAAGAAGTAAGTTTTGGGGCATATCGTAGATGGAGATGGTATCGCCGTTTATCCAGGGAAGATTGCAGCAGTTCAAGATTGGCCGATTCCGAAGAACGTTGTAGAGATCAGAAGTTTTCTTGGACTTGTAGGATACATAGAAGGTTGGTGGAGAATTTTCCTCGTTTGGCTGAGTCTTGATCAAGCTTACGCGTAAGGAACTACCGTTTGTATGGACGGATAAGTGTGCGTCAGTTTTGAGGCGTTAAAGCAGAGATTGATAACCGCACCTGTCTTAACCGTGCCAGACAGTTCCGGAGGATTGGTGTTTCACAACAACGCATCTGGAGAAAGTATTGGGATATGTTTTGGTGCAGCATGGGAATGTTATAACTTACGCATCGAGACAGTTGAAGACCCATGAGAAGTATTACCCAACTCATGACTTGGAGTTAGCGGCTGGGATTTTCGCTTTGAAGATTTGGAGACACTACTTATTGGGCGAAAGGGGTCGAAATATTCACCGATCACAAAGGCCTGAAGTACGTGTTCGCTCAGAAGGAGCAAATTGTGAGACAGCGAAGATGGTTGAAGCGGACGGCTGACTACGATCTCGATCTTAAGTACCATCCGGGAAAAGTTAATGTAGTGCCGGATGCGCTTAGTCGGTTGCCAGCAATTCAGATGTTGACTACACGGAAGGAATTTATCGAAGACTTTCAAAGATTCGACTTGGAGGTTGTACTACCGCATTCTTCGGGACAGTTGATGCAGCTGCAAGTACAGCTGTCGTTGATCGAGAATACTGATGCAGCACAGTCACAGGACCCAAGATTGCAAAGGTTTCAAGAACAGGTTGAAGCTAGACTTCGAACGGACTTGTTGATGAAGATTGTTCATTGCGATAAGGTAGCTATTTGTGTGTGCCAAAAGGAGACATTCGTGAAGAAGTTATGAGGGAGGCACACAGTTCCGCATATTCCGTACATCCAGAAGGCAGGAAGATCTACCGAGATCTACGACAGCAATTCTGGTGGAAAGGCGTGAAACAGGAGATTACCGCTTTGTAGCAAAGTGCTTGGTGTGTCAGCAAGTTAAGGCTGAATATCAACGGGTTGCTGATTTATTGCAACCACTTCCGATTTCCTCAATGGAAGTAGGAACACATAAACATGGATTTCGTGACAGCTTTACCACGGATTCCAAAGAGCAACATGCAGTTTGGGTGATTGTTGATCGATTGACCAAGGCAGCTCATTTCTTACCATTTCGAGTTGGTCAGTCAACGGAAGTGTTAGCAGAACAGTACATGCCAGAGATTGTGAGATTGCATGGAGTACCTGTGAGCATCGTGTCCGATCGTGACACCCGATTCTTATCGCACTTTTGGAGGAGCTTACAAGAAAGTTTGGGGACTCGATTGAAGTTTATCACAGCCTATCATCCTCAGACAGATGGCCAGTCGGAGAGAACGATCCAAACTCTTGAAGACATGTTGAAAGCTTGCATGTTAGATTTCAAGGGTTCATGGGAGGATCATCTACTTTTGGTAGAGTTTCTTACAGCAACAGTTTCCACGCGACTATTCAAATGGCTCCATTCGAAGCCTTATATGGTCGCAAGTGTCGTTCACCTGTTTGTTTGGACGATGTTGGTGAACGAAAATTGTTGGGACCAGATTTGGTTGTGCAGACAGTCGAGAAGGTTAGCAATATCCGGAATCATATGAAGGCAGTGCAAGATCAGCAGAAGAGTTGGGTCGATACATCAAGAAGACCTCTAAAGTTCGTTGTTGGTGATCTAGTATTCTTGAAGATAGCACCGACTAGAGGGGTGATCCGTTTCGGAAGTCGAGAAAAGCTTAGTCCCCGATTCGTTGGACCTTTTGAGATCTTAGAACGTGTTGGAGAAGTGGCGTATCGTTTGGCGTTACTGCCACCCTTGGTGAATGTTCATGACATGTTTCACGTATCTCAACTCCGTAAGTATGTTCGAGATGAAACACATGTGTTGGATAAATCGGAGCTAACCGTACGTGAAGATTTGACTTTTGAGGAACGACCGATGTCGGTTGTGGATCGAAGGGAAAAGGGTCTTAAGAGCGAAGTTATCACCCTTGTACTTGTTTCTTGGGATAATCGCTCACATGGAGAGTCAACTTGAGAACGAGAAGATGAAGTCCGATAGAAGTTCCCTATCTATTCTTGTAGTTTCTTGATTGTTTATCCCTTCTTGTTCTTGGAATTTCGAGGACGAAATTCTTTTGTAGTTGGGTATAATGTAACACCCGAGTTCATTTATACCAATTCCAGTTTCCGTATTTACTTATCTATGGTCTATTATTGATTTATCGTGTTTGGGTACGAATGGTAGTTACTTGGTACTTTGCATTCGACCCGACCCGCTTACTTGAACTTGTTGGATTTATATTTATAGGTTACCCTGACTCACTACTTTGATACTCACATCTAGCTTAATTGCATATCGGCATTTCATCTGGCATCGCATATTTTAACATATAACTTTTTAGTCACTGAAAATATTTATTAAAATACATTGCATGGCCTGCTTGATACCCCTAATCCTGTGGTAGTGTACTTGCACCGTATTCTCATTCCGTTCAGTGAAACGGACGTGTTTGGATGGCTAGGCGCACGTGCGTGCGTCCGTTCTTGGGGGTCTGCATTTCTGTTATATAATCTGTCATTTTAAATTTTGAAGCTGGCTAATAATTTTCATATTTCAAATCCAAAATTTTGGACCCGACCCGGGCGCATTTCTGAATTATTTTGTATTCCGCCAAATTTTAATTATTTTAAATTTCTGTATAGTCGTTTATATTTTATATAACGACCTAAGTTAATTAACAGCTTAAAGATTTCCAATACCACTAATAAAGAATATTTTTACAAGTAAAATCTTTTTAAATTTTTCCCTTCCCCATATCTTTCCCACTCTGAGCCAATCAAATCCTTTTCTTTAGTTTAGCACCGGGCCCCACACCTCTCTCTCTCTCTCTCTTCTTTTCCTCTCTCTCACTCGTGCGCTCTCTCTTTCTCTCTCCCCGCAACAAGCCAATTTTCTATCTCCTCTTGTGTTTCTCTCTCATCTCGCATCTCCTGTTAACGAGATCCGCTCACCTCCGTCTCCCTACTCTCACCTTCCTCCTTCCTCTTCTTCAATTGTTCCCGCCTCTGCTCTCTCATCGCGAAACCCATGCCTGCTACCTCGCCTCGCCTCGTCGCCTTCATCGACCACCTCCTCTTCCTCCACTCATCTCTATCTTCCCTCTTCCCTTCTCTCCTCCTCTCCTCCTCTACCAACCCCTCGACCCCGACCCAACTCCGCCTGCACCAAAAACCCTATACATCCGAGAACCCACTGCGGCCACCTCCTCTGTCGCCGTCACCCCTCATCGTCGATCGCCTCGTCGGCCTACCCTCGTCGCCACCACCATCACCTTTCCCTCTCCTCTTCTCCTCCATTTTCGATCACAACCCCACACAAAATCTCTCCTCGATCTCTTCCTCCCAAATCAAAATGGCAGCACAATCATCATCGGCAGCAGCAGCCCAAATGCCTAAGAACCTCCTTTTCAAGCTCCAAAAGCTCAACAATGGCAGCACCATCCATCAAAACCGACCACCACATCTTAAGATCAAGAAGCTCACCCAAGACGCCACCTTGCCTTCTCGCGATCACCTCCTTCCCGAGACCACCCTCACCTCACCGCCGGCGATCCCTTCACCTCGTCGTCACCATCACCTCCTCCTCTCCTCTTCCCTTCTCCCTCCTACACCAAGGTCCACGCACCACCGAGCACCAGCCAGCACCAAAACCCTAACCTAACCCTAACTCCTCTAAACCAAACCCTAGCCTCGCCGGAAACCCCATCATCGGCGACGTCGCCATCTATGTTCCATCCTCGGCCCTCAACCCTCAAACAGAACACCAAACATGGAACACAAACTTCTTCTTCTTCCTTCTCTTTCTTCTTCTTCTTCTTTGCTTCGCTCCGGTTTCCCCGGCCATCACCGGAGCCATGCCGTTGCCGACGACCCAGTGAACCACCCCAACCAGCGTGGTCGTGCTTTTGCCTTCCTGGACCCGTGCGCGAGTGTAGTTTTGCGACGTTTATCCGACGTCAAGATCCTGTGTTGCATCGTGCTCCGTTGTTGTTCCGTTCGCATATTCATCGTTCCCGAGGCAAGTGAAACTTGCTACATGCTATTTTAAATTAATATATAAGCTAGTTAAATTATTATATCCCCATTTGAGTGCACATTAACCTGTAGTTTACATTTAATACCATGAGTTCCATTTAACATTTCGACGTCCCGTTATATCATTTTAGATTCATAGCTCGAACATATCAGGTTGCATTTAGTTCTATTATACATAGTACCCATATTCATATTTAAATCTTATAACAAGTATTTGCATAGCCCACAGTAACCCTGTTATATTTTATACCCTGTCGGACGACCATTCGCATACATTTAACCTGATTTATATTCAATTGCATCTCTAAATTACTTAGTACATATTAACATGGTTTTACCATCCATATGTGTTATACTGTATTCATGTAATGTTGAAACTACCCCTTAAACTCAAACTGATAACTGTGCATCTACATACCTTACTTTTTACCTGATTGCATTTCACGTTACAAGTTCCAGCTGTTAATTCTATTAGTACACATGCCTTTTTCTGTATTCCCATGATTATGCTAGGTTGATTTATAAGCACCCACATGATATCTTGTACACCCTGACATGACTTGTTACACCTACTACTGACACGACATGGTACCGTACACACTTGACATGACATAACACCTTTATACATTACCTGGATTGACCTGATGTACCATGGTCTTACCTGTTACCTGATCTTGTGTCTAATGCCAACAAACCTGACCTGTTGTCCTTACGGACCGTTTCTGTTGTCTATCCAGAAAAACCTGTACCTGCCTGATCCTGTGTCGGCATTAGCTCTAGATTATTTAATACTTGACTTGAACATTTATAACTTGGGGTATGGGGAAATCAGTATTGTAACCGAACGTAACTCAAAAGGCCATCCTATTGTTTGTCGTTTTTCCGGGCGTTACGGAATACCCATTGTTTGCCGTTTTTCCGGGCGTTACGGAATACCCATTGTTTTCCGTTTTTCCGGCCGTTACGGAATACCCATTGTTTGTCGTTTCTCCGGGCGTTACGGAATAATAACCGATGGGTTACGATGAGGATTACACTACTTGGTTTCGAAGATTTTAGAATAGATAACCCCGTAGCACAGTTTAGACATCTCTGCACGCCACTCATACTGACATATTCACTGTTAAATATTCTCATTATATTCTTGCTCATACTCATATCTGCATGTCTTACTACCCCTGTTTATAGTATTGCTTGATGTTATGACGCGCTGACATCTGGGTTTTGCATGGTCCAGATTCTTCTACCTTTGTTGCAGACTGATCATGAGTATTGCCGCTGTTAGACCGAGCGGTGTTGTTCCTGTCGGTATGTAGTTTTACTTTCCAGGTGTTTCACTTATTGTATCTTTTGCTTCCGCATATCATTATTTCTTGACTCATTCATCCTGGCTCATGGACATGTACTAGATATTTTAGTTTACTTCCTGTTCTTGATATCTCTACAGCCGTAATGTGACTGTGGAAGGATCTTTCCTATCCACAGGTAGCATGGTTTGCTATGTCACGTGCCCAACTTAGCGTACTCTGGGAAGTGGGATAGGACACCTCCCACGCTAAGGAATAGGACCTCACCAAGAGACATCCGGTTCTACATATAAGCAATCTCCGGGCCATGGAGATACCGTCTTCGCACCGGTCTTTACACACTCGGCAAACGAACAGATTCAACTCGATGTGTGATCACTAGACAAAGAACCGACATAAAACGAAGGCAGTGCTGCGCAAATACGAGTGCTTACCAACAAAGGAAAATACGAGCACAAACACTACTGCAAAAAAAAAAATCTTTATTCATAAAGTCAAAGTTTTTATAAGGGTATTGTAGGCTCCCTAGCCTTACAAAAATGCCTAAAGGCCTACAAAATACCCAACGCAACAAAGAAAAGAAAAAAACATGAAGACAAGGGGCTTTAGGCCTCAGGGTCGGGCGCAACCTAGGGAAGCCCAGCGCCCACCATAGGAGCCTCGGGGTCGCCCTCGTCGGGTATCTCCCCGGGGCCGTCCTCCTGCTCATCATCCCCTCGGGGATATTCGGCTCGGAGCTCTTCGTCAGCGAACTCCGGCATCCGAGCCTTGACGGCGTCAAGGGCCTCGTGCCAGATGACAGTGGTGGCCGAGGCTAGGACGGTGTAGAACAGTTCCGACTTTTGAAAGTTTTCCACCGCCTTCGCCGCTCTGAGGTCGGCCCGCTTCGCCGCCTCTCCCGTAGCCTCCAACTCCTTCCGGAGGGTGCTCACGGACTTCTTCATGGTGCCGACGAGCACCCTGGAGTCCCGAAGCTCGGCCTCGGCAGCCTGGGCGGCCTCGCGGAACATGGCAACCTCCTGCCTCGCGGCCGCCTCCTCGCCCTCAAGGGCAGCGACCCTCGCCATCGCCGCCTCCAGCTCCCGCTTTGAGCTCTCCCCCAGCGAGGAGAGCTCGCCCGCGACTCGCATCGGCGGGGCTATCTCCTCATCCTCCATCCAGACGACGATAGCGACGTTCTGGAAGACCTGAAGAAATCCGAGGGGGGTAAGAAAGAAAAAGGGGCACCAAATCTCGCAAGCGATGAGACGATGTACGAGCACTAACCTGCACGACCTCTTGGGCGATGGACGCCATTTGTGCCTTCAGCGTCCCTCCAGGGACCCGGCCTCCGGCCGACCTCTCCATATGGTGTAGCAAGCTATCAGCGACGAAGAGCCCCGAGGGCACCTCAAAGCGGAGATCCCCCTCGTCCACCAAGATCGGAGAGGCCAGGATCCGCGGAACTGTTCGGGGGAACCTCTTGAAAGACAACGGCAGGGAGCTCGTCTCCACCTCCGAAGCCTGGGCATCCCTTCCCCGAGCCTTTTTTCAGCTCGGCGCTTGGCCGGGCTCCGGGGCACGCCCCGCACTCGAGCGCTGGGGCGGGATGGCTGCGGGGGGAGCCGGGACAGGCGTCTGACGAGAAGAGCTGGCCCCTCCAGCCTTCGAACCTTTCTTCAGCTTGCGCATGGCTACTCGGAGGAGGTCCACGTCCATGGTTTCTGCACACGACAAGATATAATGGAATCAGCGACACAAACAGAAACGGAAACAAACACAAGCCTAACTTACCGACTAGGAGGGGCTGAGCCCGGCCCAACTAAGGGCCCGCTCAGAAAGCAGCACGTCGGCCCGGGGAATAGGCTCCTATCCCGCTACCCTCACCGCGTCGGGGTCATTGGAGGATTTCCCTGCCAGCACCTATCCCTAGACCACTGGACGGGTATGGGCCAGCCCTCACCCTCTGGCGACTCGACGAAGAAAAACTTTTTCTTCCAATCATGGATGGAAGAAGGCAAGACGACAACTCCTGACCCGGCCACACTCCCCCGTTGCTTCCTAAAGGAGAGGTAAACCCACCTCGGGTCGCCCGCGCGAGTTTCGGGGTGACTTTTGTAAACATGAGAGGATGCAAGGGTGGACAGACTAAAGGGGATCATCTGCAGCTTCAGCCGGACCAGGAACCCAAGAAGAATCCTCCAGGAGTTCGGCACTAGCTGGACCGGGGCTAACCCAAAGTAATTTAACGCAGCTATAATCTCGGGAGAGAAAGGCAGGCGCATTCCGGCCCAAAGGGCTTCCAGGTATAAGGCGATCTCTCTACCCCGCACCCGATCTGCCCTCTCTCCTTCCTCGGCCAATCGTAGTGTGTAGCCCGAAAGAATATGAAAACGAGCCCGAGCAGTGACAAGCTCATCCTCATACCTTACTGAGGACGACGCACCAGGAGCGTCCTCCGCCACCGCTCCGGGAACCACCCCAGATGCACGACCCCGGGAAGAGGATCTGACCCCAACTTCCCGAAGGGGCTCCAACCCAGGGGAAGAATCCCTAGAATCTACCCCAACGACATATATAAACTCCTCAAAACAAGACATCTAATCTGATGGGAAGAAATTCTCGAGAAGAGAAAACGCAAAATCCGACCTAAAAAGGGAGAGCGCCGAGCTAACAAGACTTAGAATAAGGAAAATATGAAGAGGGAGAGATCCCGAATCATGCCTACCCTCAATTTATACTGCCGGCGTTCTCATCCAACGGCGACGGTCAACTCCCGCCAAAATGGTTCACTGCACTCGACGGCCACGATCACTCCACTTGTTGCAAGTGCAGCATCCCATCGAACGCCAGAAGCCTGCGGCACGTCACATAAGCCAACCGACACCCGACACGTGGTCTGTCGCTTCAGTAAAAGTGCACAGGATCTGGCGCACCCTCTTTAATGCAGGGATCTCGCCCTGATCCGCTGGCATCACCCAGAAAAAACAACCGATTGCACAGGGACACGCCCGACGATATTTTCGAAAAGGAGCTCACCGCGGGTAACCCGACAAACCACTCTCGACCCGACCCGTCAGCTGGTCGGGACGAGAGTAGGGGGCTAATGATGATGCTCGATATCGGTGATCTCCCAGATCAGGACACGTGGCGGATAACGTGTCCCAGAACATGCAAGAAAGGACCTACAGTGGCCGACCAGACCACACCTACGCTCATCCTACCAAGCAAACGCTGGCTCACCTCCGAGCCCCCTGCATAACCAGCCTCCTCGGCCTCACAGCTCGTCTCCGGGCTACCGCTGAACCAAGATACCTCGGCTCACCCGCTCGTCTTCGAGCTCTCCCGCCGAGATCATCTTTCTCGGTCTCATCGACCGACCAACGGCACCACTCACAGACGCAACCGCCATCCCACGAATCTCGCCATGCGCGAGATCTCCGCCGGCCACATCCCACGTTCCACGCCATTGTATCTCAAATCTTCAAGAAAATATTTTTTCTCAAAATATATTTTCTTGGGAATAGTTTTCTTTTTTCATAATAATGGTCGCCTATTGTATCTCAAATCTTCACGAAAATATTTACGGATATTTTTCTCAATCTTTATTAGTTCTGATTTTTATTTTACGGTTTGTTGTATGTCAAATCTTCAAAAATATTCTCTTTTTTTTTTTTGCATAATAATGCTCGTTGGTTCTGATTTTTATTTCACGTGATTTGATTTTATTGAAGAGGAGCTGGATTTGGTATGCCAATCTGTATCGGTTCTTTGCGATTACTGGATTGATTGTATGGGAGGGGAGCTAGATTTTGATATGACGAAAAACAAAAAAACACCAATTTGCTTTAAGAAGCATATAGATATAGATATAGATATAGAGAATAGAGAATAGATTTTCTTTTTTTTCATTATAATGGTTGTCTATTGTATCTCAAATCTTCAAGAAAATATTTACAAATAGTTTTTCTCAATCTTTATTAGTTCCGATTTTTATTCACTTTTGTTGTATCTCAAATTTTGAAGATTTTTTTTTTTTTTTTTTTTTTGCATAATAATGGTCGTTGGTTCTTATTCTTATTTCACGTGATTTGAATTTATCGAGGAGCCGGATTTGGTATGATAATCTTTATTAGTTTTGATTGCTGTTGCTAGATTGATTTTATGAGGGGGAAGTTGGATTTGGTATGATAAAAGCAAAAAAAACACCAATTTGAGGAGTATATAGATATAGTTTTTTCTCAAGAATAGTTTTTCTTTTTCTCATAATAGTGGTCATTTGTTGTATCTCAAATCTTCAAGAAAATATTTACGAACATATTTTTTTCAATCTTTATTAGTTCTGATTTTTATTTAAAAAATATTTTTCTTTTTTTTCATAATAATGGTCGTTGGTTCTGATTTTTATTTCACCTGATTTTAGGAGCTGCATTTGGTACGACAATCTTTATTAGTTCTGATTGCGATTACTGGATTGATTTTATGAGGGGGAAGCTAGATTAGGTACGACGAAAAACAAAAAAAGAACACCAATTTGAGAAGTATATAGATATAGATTTTTTCTCTGGAATAGTTTTTTTCTTTTTTAATTAATACTGGTTGTATGTTGTATCTCAAATCTTCAAGAAAATATTTATGAATATTTTTTCTCAATCTTTATTAGTTCGACTATTATTCAGAAAATATGTTTTCTTTTCTTCTTCTTTTTTATTTGCATAATAATGGTCATTGTTTCTGATTTTTATTTCACATGATTTGAATTTATTGAGATGAAGCTGGATTTGGTATGACAGTCTTTATTAGCTCTGATTGCGATTACTGGATCGTTTGTAGACGGGGGAAGCCGGAATTGGTATGACAAAAAAATCACCAATTTTCTTTAAGTATATAGATAGATATAGATATAGATTATTAGTTCTGACTTTTATTTCACTTGTATCTCAAATTTTGAAGAAAATATTTTTTAATAATGGTTGTTGGTTCTGATTTTTATTTTATGTGATTTGATTTTATTGAGGAGGAGCTGGATTTGGTATGACCCTCTTTATTAGTTCTAATTGCGATTACCGGATTGATTGTATGAGAGGGAAGGAAAAAACTTCTCTATAAGGGCTTGTAGAGAAATTTATCTATAGACCCTTGAGATTCATGTAAGGGAAGAAAGAAAGAGAGTACAAAAAAAATTGCTCGAATCTCAAAACCCATCCAAGGGCCTGCAGGGAAATTTTCTCTACAAGCCCTTTACAGTTAAGTTTTTTCCGAAGGGGAATTAGGATTTGGTACGGCGAAAAACAAAAAAAACACCAATTTAAGGAGTGTATAGATATGGATTTTTTCTCAAGAATAGTTTTTGTTTAGTGTTCGTCTCTTGTATCTCAAATCTTCAATAAAATATTTAAGGATATTTTTTTTCAGTCTTTATTCGTTATGATTTTATTTAGAAAATATTTTTTCTTTTTTTTTTTTGCATAATAATGGTTGTTGATTTTTATTTTTATTTCACGGGATTTGACTTTATTGACGAGCTGGATATGATATGACAATCTTTATTAGTTTTGATTGCGATTACTGGATCGATTGTATGAGGGGAAAGCCCGGATTTGGTATGACGAATAACAAAAAAAACACAAATTTGCTTTAGGGGATGTTTGGCAAAAAGAAAATGATAGAAGGTAAGAAGAGTAGTCAAGCCAAAACAAAGTAATTTCTACGGCATGTAATTTCTTTTCACTTTCTGTATGAAACAATGTGTTTAGTTCGAAATAAGAAAGTACAAAAGATGTTGAGATGAACAATGATGTGGCACATATTTATAACTTAATAATAATAATTTTGCAGAGACAAAAAATTAGTCTGGATATAAAATGATTTTATTTTTTACTTTCCATTGAATTTCCATCCCTTTTGATGGTGAGAAAAAAATTTGTGATTGACTTTCTAAATCCTACATGGAAGGAAAGTGGGCTCATTTTTCATTTATTACTTTCCAATTACAAAACACCAAGAATAGTGGAACGTGAATCACTTTCTTTTTACTTACCCACTTTCCACCATATTTTCTCATTGCCAAAGAAAACCTTAAGGAGTATATAGAAGGTTTTTATACGGACATTCTCAATATCTTAACTAAAATGAATCTATGATCTTAACTAAATATGTTTAAAAAAATTTATTAATCTTTTCAGCTTTTTTCTCATTTTTTGTTTAAATCCTATTTTGCCCAATCCAGATAGTTCCTGGTTTTATTTTAAATTTCTGTTTGTATTTTTCTCAATTTTATTTTGTTTTGAACTTTTATTAAAATTCCACATGGCATCCATATGTTGTCTGTTGGGGGTGTTAGTCCCAGATAATTTTATAATCCAGAATTTATAAATGAAATGTTTGTCATTTTGATAAAATTCTTTTTTATTTAAAATGCTAGTCATTTGATTTCAAAACTCATATTTAGTTTAAGACAATACATTTTGTTGGGATGCTAGGGTCCTCTAGTAGGATTTAAAGCGCGGTGGAAGAGAAAATTTTAAAAATCTAGAGAGTAGTAGCAAATCCAACCCTAAAATCAAACAAAATGCTAACAGTGTAGCTAAACTGGTAAGCTAATACAAAAAAGTTGACGAACTACAACTACAACCTTTGTAGCGCGTTGGCCACCTCTCTATGGACTCCGGCTAGTTTCCACGAAACCCGGAACAAGCTTGCTCGATTATTTCTTTACCGAAAATGATTCACCTTGAGATAACTCCAACACAAGCTATAATTTTAAATTGATCTCATTAAAATGAAGCAACCAACTAATTAAACTTGACATGAATAATTAGTATGAGATGTAGAATAATTAGCTCACTAAATTTTTTTCTCTTTTCTTTTTCCACACCTCACTTGAGAAAAACTCAAGAGATGTAGAAACTATGGAGATGAGAGCGAGAAGATGATAAGGTTCAATATGAGAACTAAAACAAAAAATGGGTCATTACAAAATGAGTCACTAAAATGAGTCATCAAAGAAAAACATCTCATGAATTCTACTACCATCCAATATGCATGACTCATTCTCTTTGCTTTTCTTCTATATAAGTCTCATACTTCCATCTCCCATCTCTAATGTATCAATATACATGTCACAATATTTATATCAAATATAAATATTAATAAAGAGAAGAAAATAATAAAGTGAGCATAATATTAGTCAATATATCAATATATCAATATATAAATATACATTTAATTATTAAATCAACACTTGATTTAATAATCCGGTTATATCATATATATACTGGCCAATAACAATTAACACCCGATTAAAATATGTGTATCAAATACACATGTTTAATCGAACTCCTGCACGTATCCCTAACATGCCTTACATCGTTTCACATGTACTGGGAAAGCTCTATGTGGGACTCTAAAAACTCGACAATACTCTGACAGTATGTTAGAATTATATCCATAGCCCAAAAGCACGTCAGAGGTACAAGCTGCACGTAACGGCTGCACGTAACGGCTACCCAGATATTGATCGAAAGAAGGTCAACGGGGAAGCTCATCCGAGCCCTGCAAAGTCTATCAGTGACATTTACCATACAATCCAGTCTCTTTGTCTACAAGTATCGCATATCGGATCTAAGATTTGGAATATGTCAGACCCCAATAACCCGATAAGTCGTGCGACAGAGAACTCATAACCAACCGGAAATACAACTGATAAGTGTTTGTAGTCATGTCCTGCACAACGCGACATCAACTCCCTATACCGGGAGATACAAATCCCCTCGACCGCTCACTACCTCCACGTGTTTCGGTTGCAAATTTCAACACTTGAAATTCCGATATCTGTTTTTACCCCTAGCGACTTATGACCTTGGCTATAGTCAATAAATCATAAGCGCTAGTCAAGTTCAACCCATCATTTCGTGATTGAATTAAACCCACCCGCACGACCCTTGGTTATGGTCAATAAGGCCGTACGACTACCCTAATCCAATCACATCAATATGCGGCAGATAAGCACTAATCAGCTACCGCACACTACGCCTTGACTATGGTCAATAAACGCAGCATAAATACTAAATAGTGCTTATCTGAAATGATGAAGGGTTACGACTGGTTTTGAAGAAAACCTTTAACGTAAATAACTTGATATCGTTGTAGAATCTAGTGATTTGAAGAGGAGTGGTTTAAGCTCCTCTTTTAAAATCGAGTAGTTTTCAAAACAAACCGAGTGGATTGTAGCATATATCAGTTTTGCTAAAGAGGTCATTCCCGGTGAAGGGATCTATGCTCTTTCTTCATCAAATTAAGTGCTGGATGTTCATAATGGAATACCGCTATGCAAAGTAAGAACTAGAGCTACCTTTTTGAAAAACTCGATTCTACAACATTTTTAGGTTTTTTTTTTCTTTTCACTAATCTCATTAATGACGTCCCATCATTTATGTTTCCTAAATATCACAGAAGAAATGAAAATAAAACACACATATATGCCATCCGCATTCACCACTAGACCCGGGTTTTCACCGTAAGGTTGCTTAACTTACGGCAGGGCGTGGTCAGGACTAGCGTGGATGCAAAATATATATAGTGTCTACTAGTATATCATATATATAAGTAGTTTGTAAGTCGATGTCGCGCACCCCGAGGGTTCGTAGGAAGACGGAATATACAAAAAACGATTTTTCATATTTCGCAACGCCAACTTTAACTCCATGATCAATACGGAAACCTTAACTAGCTATATCTACTAGGAGGTTTAACTACTCGGTAAGAATTATATACCTTCTTAATTCTAGTCCTTCAGGTTTTCTTCTTCTCCTCCTCTTCTTGAGCTCCTCGAAAATCGGATCGCGCTTGAAACGTCGGCCTCCTCGCGTCAAAGACGATCCACTCGAGAGTATGTATTTCAAGCTCTAATCTCTAAACCGGGGCAATTAAGATACCTAGTTTGCTAAGCTAGGTAGCTTAGATGGTGTAGAGAATGATTATTGATTAATTTGACTTAATTACCCTAGGTTTCTCAACTCATGAGAGTGTTTAGAGTTTGAGGAAGAAGAAGAGAGCCAAGGAGAGATGAGAGTGTTGTGGTAAGAATGATATGTAGAATGGCTAAGTGTTGATGACTATGAACCATTTGATATCAATAATAATAATCATAATAAATCAACCATGCTTCATAGTCGTCAAAAAACAATGAGTCACTCAAGTAGTCATGCTTCAATAATGATCAAGTAACACCTCACACATCTACCTCATTATACATTTAAATAAATGGATTAAAACAGAAATGAGGTGTTTTCTTCTAGAAGCACTCTTATGAAATTACAAGAATACCCCTCACTGCATTTACATACCCGTATTCGTACCACGAATACCAAGAGACGAAAATAATCCAATAATCTAATACCAGGATCCGGCTTAAACTAAAACCCACTAGTATTATCCGTCCGAACAACATCCGTGCAACTAGTACACGTATATGATCGAAACCCTGCCGTAAAACCATACGGCCTCTACATCGTTTCGCCCGAAGCAGGAAAACCCTCTGTGTGGGACTCTAAAGACTCGACAGTACAGTGGCAGTGGGTTTAACCACAAGTCCGTCAGCGGCACTAGCTATGCGTAATGGCTACTCAGGTATCTGTCGATAAGAAGGCCGATGAGAAAACTCATCTGACCTCCTACTGAGCCTATCTGTGATAATCTTCGTACATTCCGGTCTGTTCTTCTAAGATACTCGCATATTGATTGAAGAAGAAAAACCGTGATATGTGTTATGATATGCATTCTACTATGTTCTCTACTTACCGCAATCAAGTCGGTTTCGCTTGTAGCTAGCCGGTTGAGTACGAGTTGTCCACTGAGAGATGGTTTGTATTTGAGTTCTTATTTTAGACGAGTTAATGAAGTTGTATATGTTTATGTTCAATTCTATCATATGTGTTCGTATTTATGTTCAAGTAAACTTGTTAGGGTTAAGATTGGTTAGTAGAGTTAGAATTAGTTTTGTGCTTTTCTTTTAGCATTCTTAAAGTGATGTTGGGATAATAGAAAGTAGCAGAAATTAGGAGGACATAGGAATGGAATTTTGCGAGTTTAAGCAAGTTTTCCAACGCTAAATCCATTCCCGGTGCCTCTTGTCCTTCTACTACGTATGCTTATTTCTAACCCTAGGCCAAATACCCACAACCATGTATCCAATTAAGTCGCAACTATATGTTACGTTGTAGTGTGTCCAAAGGACTTCTCGATTTAGGTCGCGGCTATATGTCACGTATAGTGCGCTTAAGTGAGGGGGTTGTGTTTGTTTGGACTAAATTCGTTTTACGATATTTGGCGAAGATAACCACAAAGGATTTTTCCGTCCCTCATGCTAACCTTCCTTAGCCCATAACAAGTGTGGAATTATTCACACATTTAAAAGGAAAACAAAACAAGAAGGAAGAAAAGAAAGAAAGGAAAAAGAATATGGTTTTACAAATGGTAGCAAGCTAATTACTTGGACCCTCACCTAAGTAAGAGACTCCATAGAGTATCATGGTTTGAAAATACGGATAAGAAAAAAAGAAAAATAACAAGAAATAACAAGAACTAGTTAACAACAATAAATAAAATTGCACTATGAATTAAAATTACAAGACAAGAAAATTAAAGATACAAAATAATAAAAACAACCCTCATCTTCATTAAACTTCCACTAAAGAGCTTTCACTACACTTTTCATGGAGAATAGATAAAGAAGAAGAAGAAGATATAACTAAACTACACTAATTCCTAACAAAGAAAAAGCATGCTACAATTGCTCAAAACTGGAGTATTTATAGGCAGAGAACTGAAACCCTAGGGTCATATTCTGAGCCCTAATACAATTACCCAACTATCCCCAAAAGATGGCTAAATTATGACACGTATTGGCCACGGAACCGTCACCAAAACCCACATTTAGCGGCGGTTTCGCCGCGGTTTTTTGGAATTGGGGTCTCGTTTTTTCTATGCTTCCTCCTGTTGCTTTGATCATCTGTTTGACAGGTCTAAAATCGCAAAATAGTTTCAAAATATATTCATATTTTCAACAATCCAACATGGCTTCACTTTTAATTCATTTGACCTTTATCTCTCTTGAGCTCCGCGCATCTATTGAATTTTGTGCTGCCCCTCTCATGCTCTGTGCTTGACCGAGACACGAATGACCACTGTTATTTGTCTTGTCTCCTGAACTGCTAAGCGGCACTAGACGGATATGGATGACCGGAACCCGGATTTTATCTGTCTGTGGCAGATGTTCCAGATTTTGGCGTAACTGTAGAGATTCTGTATGATCTGCGTTATTTTGGACTGGGAACTTATAACCTGTAAATATATAGCAAACACAGATCAAAATCACCTGCCTATAAATAAACAAGCGGAAGAATGGACGGTATTAAATGCAATATTCTGGTGTAAACAAATACCCCCAAACTTATCTTTTGCTCGTCTCGAGCAAAACCATTTATTCTCAAAAAAGTGCTAAGCTCGCTTTCATAGGCATCACAGTTGCACTTAGCACGTGCAACAAGCCGTTAAACCTCTAGGTGTCCCTAGTAGGAAGAGTGTTTTCTCCTGAGGGTTTTCAGCGGATACTGCCCACAAAATCCCGTCAAGCTAGTTTTATAAGTTAACGTCGATTCTACTCCTATAGTTTAATATCTAAGTTAGAAACTCTATTATTCTAAATTAGAAATATCTATCCCTTATTTTTCACACCTCCTATTTATTCAAGCTAAGATCCCATACGTTTTACAGTTTAAAAAGATCTCGATTTCTATTGAGTTTTCCTCCTAAAGTGCAGTCTTCAATCCAAAAATTTTATCAACTTTACGGAAAACATAAGTCTTATTCTTTATCTCTATCTTTCCTCTAAACATTGATCATATACCTCTACGTGTGTGTAAATATCACCCTACATTCAGGAATTCAATTCAAGCTATAGTGCTCTTGCCCTAATACCTAATACTACTTCTTTTCATTAATGGTAGACGGATTTGCTCACATACCTTTCATGCGACTATTACTACTTCTTGAGGCACTAATCAGCTGATTACTGAATGCGTGAGCTTAAAGCGTAAATAGAAGTTGTCACGCTCCGCTTCCCAGAGTACGCTCAAAAGGCCACGTGACATAGCCAACCATGCTACCTGTGGATAGGAAAAATCCCTCCACAGTCACATTACGGCTGTAGAGATATCAAGAACAGGAAAGTAAACTAAACTATCTAGTACATGTCCATGAGCCAGAATAAAAGAGTCAAGAAATAAAAATATGCGGAAGCCAAAAGATACAATAAATGAAACACCTGGAAGTGAAACTACATACCGACAGGAACCTCACCGCTCGGTCTAACAGCGGCAATACTCCTGAACAGTCTGCCATAAAGGTAGAAGGATCTGGGCCATGCAAAACCCAGACGTCGGCGCGTCATAACATCAAGCAATAAAATATAAACAGGGTAACAGGCAATGCAAATATAATCATGAATGAAAGCAGGTGTAACTGTAATATGAATCAGGACAGTGAAGGGTATTGTGCAGTGAGTAAACTAAACTGTTATATTGGGTTTTCTACTCTCAAGTCTTTGAAATCAATTTGATGAATCATCGATGTAACTCAATAGTATCCCGTGCATGCCCATGACCACGGTCTACAGACTCTCGGGCTGAAACCGAGACGTGCCGCTAGGCACTAACAGGAAAGGAATACAGACCAACGATGTCAGCAGCATCGTCACGAGGCGGGCCTAGCCTCTAAAACTGATCAGTATAAGCGAGCAACTGTCGAGTTACAAGTCAGGATTTCATCATTGATTTCCCCATGCCCCCAAATTATATGTGTCAAGTCAGGTATTCCGTAATCAAGAACTAATGCCAACACAGGATCAAGTAAGAGCAGGTTTGTCTAGATAGACAACAGGAACGGTCCGTGAGGACTACATGTCAGGTTTGTTAGCATTAGACACAAGATCAGGTAATGGGTCAATCCATGGTACAACAGGTCAAGTCAAGTAGTGTACGGTACCATGTCGGGTCAATCGATATGTGTGTAGCAAGTCAGGCCAGGGTGTAAAAGATAACATGTGGGTACTCATAAACAGCTAGCATAATCATGGTTAAAAGTAATCAAGCATGAGTAATATCAGCACAATAAACCAGATCAGGTGATATGATAACCAATTAGGTACGGATTAAATTATATCGATGCACGGTTATCACTTTGCGTTTAAGGGATGGTGTCAACATTACTTAACTACAGCATAACTAAAATGGATGTTTACTCATGTTATCAGGTATTAAGAAATTTTAAGGATGCAATGATATATAAATATGTTCACTGGATGAAATCCTAGCTAAAGCAGGTTAAAATGCACATGAGTGTCCGATGGAGTAAAACCATATAGAGATTACCCTAGGCCGTGTCAATAGTTAAAATCTGATTAAAACATATAAATGTGGTTATGTATGCTTAGTAACTAAATGCAATGGTTACCTTTCAAGTTCTAGATCTGAAATAATATAAACAGATGCAAACGGAACATCGAATGCTATAAAACGATACATGGGGTGCCTAATTCAAACTACAGGTATGTTATATATATAGAATAGGTATAGAATGATTCAAATAGCATATAACAAGATTAACTTGCCTCGACGGAACGCGACACGGAAAACGGAACGTCTCGCGTCGGCGGGAAAAGTCGCGACGTGCGCACGGTACACGGAATGAGTCCATACAACGCACGAGGGGATCACACGGGTCAGAGACGCTCGCTGGGTCGTCAGGATCGTCGACGTCACGGCCAACTCCGGTGATCTAAACAAGTACAGAGAACATTAAAAGACAGTAAAGGAAAGAAAAGGAGAAAGAAAGAAAGAAAATAAGAAGAAGATGAAGGAGAAAGAAGAGGTAGCTCACCGGGGTTGGGGAAAGGTTGCGAAGGTGTCGACGGCGTCGACAGAACTCCGGCGAAGAGGGTTGGCTGTTAAGGTTTGGGTCGGCTGATTTGGCTGGGTGTTGTGTAGGGTGTGAGCAGGTGTTCTTGGAGGATGAGGGAGATGAGGAGGTGGCTAAAGAGAAGGAGGTGATGGTTGCGACGGGGATGGTGACGACTGGTCGTGGGGTCGCCGACGATGGAAGGAAGTTGAGGATCTAGGGTTAGGTTAGGGTTTTCATGATCGGGTTGGCAGCAGGTGGTGCTCGGGTGAGGAAGGGAGAAGAGCAGAAGAAGGAGATGATGGAGATGAGGAGAGAAGAAGAGATGGTGATGGCGAGGGTAGTCAGCGGCAATGGGGTGAGATGTTGGGTTCTTGATGTGTGTGGCTCGGGATTGGTGAAGAAGAAGGAGAAGAAGAAGATGAGAAGGAAGAGAATGGAGATGGGGAGGAGGATGAGAAGGAGGTGAGATGAAGATGGTGACGAGGCAGAGGCGGCAAGGGGTTAGGGTTCCCTCCGTGGCTCGACGAGGTTGCATGGGTTTACAAGCGAAACTGCAGAAGAAGAAGGTGTAGAAGAAGGGAGGTGAGGATATCGTGGGAGGGCGGTGACAGGATTCTCGCGCACCGTGAGAGGAGAGAGAAGCGGGCGCGAGAGGAGAGAGAGAGGGAGAAACGAGAGGAGAGAGAAAGAAGAGGAGAGAAGAATTTGTCACGTAGCGGGGGGTGAGCGAGTACGAAGAAGAGAGAAAAGAAGAAAAGAGGAGAGAGAAAGAGGAAGGTGGGGCCAGCGACGAGGGAAGAAGAGTTTTGATTGGGTGAGGGAATAAGAATTGTTTAGGGATAAAATTTTTAGAAAGATTTTCTGGTGTGATAAAATATAGTTTCGTTGGTTATAAAAGGATCTGATAGGCTGATTAAAAGATTTAAAAAAAATAGGATTTGGCGGAAATACAAAATATTTCAGAATTGCACCCGGGTCGGGTCCAAAAATTTGAATTTGAAATATAAAAATTATTAGCAAGTTCCAAAATTTGAAATGAAGGATTTTGTACTGAAAAAGCTGTAGGGTTCCTAGGCACACTCAAGAGGTTCCACAACTGATCAACCATGGCAAAATCAAATTTTTCTTGTGCCGAGAAACCCTAATGCTAGATCGATAACTAGAGGTAAAGGCGAAACAACAACTAGTTAACAACTTAACTACTAAGTGAATGGAAATACAACCTTTGTAGATCCGGTCCACCACTTCTTTAGCTCCGTGATGACGTCCCTTCGCTGCGATCACCGGGATCCCGGACTCTAGCGATGGTTTCGTCGGGGAAATGAGCGGGCTAGGTCGTTGACTTCGATACCGAAAATGATCTACGTCGAGGCGACTCAAACTCAAGCTCCATCTTCACTTGGTCATGAACCTTGTGAAGAAAACACCCTATACAACACGACAAGTGGTAGAGGATAAAGAAATAGGAAGTGGGTTCACTTTGGATTTGGGTTTCTCACTTGATTTCATCACTTGACAATTTTCAAGAAAGCTTTTCTTTTTCTTCATGAAGAAGATGAAGAAGAAGAAAGAAAAAGAATTAATTACAAAAAGAAAATTCAAGTGATATCTATCATATTGCAACCATGGGTTAGATAAACTCAAGTATAGAATAAACTAGGGTTTAAGTAAATGGTTAGGGTTAAGGAAAGAAACAAAATGGTCAAAGCTTTTCAAAGCTTCATGAAGCTTCAAGAAAAAACAAAAGAATCCACCATTTTATTTCTTGCCCAAAAAATAAATGAAAAGAATAAATAAATAAGTAAATCAAACCCTAACCATTAACCTAATCATGGTTTAATCATACACACCCAAGTTTGTATGTATCATCAAACATGATACAAACTAGTGCACAAAACTATATCATATATACAATGTGCACATCAAGTGAGAAAATCCATCTTAAGTGAACAAATACTAGTTAATGTAAAGTAATATATCAAATATATAATTATACATTAAATCATTAAATCAACACTTGATTTAATGATCCGGTCATATCGCATATAACCGACTAATATCAAGTGTATCAATGTATCGAATCAACACTTGATCCGGTAACCCGGCTATATCATATATAACCGTCCAATGATACAAATCGCGAGAATAGAATACAGTATCACATACTGGTATTATTCTCGGTCCCGCACATATCTCATATGCACTCCTATTTCGTTTCGTTTGAGCCAGGAAACCTCTGTGTAGGACTCTAAAGACTCATCAATACGCCGGCAGCAGGTGATGATCATATCAAACACCCACAAGCCGCAAGCGGTCTGCTAAACGTAACGGCCACCCGGGTATTGAGCGATCAGAAGATCAATGAGCAAGCTCGCTCACACTCCTGTGAATCCAACCAGTAACACTTACCGTACAGTCCGGTCTGTTCATCTGATATGTCGCATATCTTGCCTAGGGGTGGTAAACGTCAGACCCAAGTAGCTCGATAAGTCGTGTCGATATGAGGTCTATAACAGTTCGAGATTCCACTGGTAACACTTACCAGTAAATCTCAGCAACGCTGGCCAGGGATTTCTGGTTATAACCAATCGAACACAGCGCAATATCAACTCCCTATACCGGGAGAGACGAATCCTCTCCTATCGCTCATTGCCTCCATGTGATTCAGGACTGTACCCAAAAACCACCATTATGCACGCCCTCTTGGACATGGTAAGGTGGAAATCAAAGCACAGTGGAAATCACACAAGACTCTATGACGATCTCGGGTCAACAGACTACTCTGTACCAGTGTCACCAGAGAACTGCCATCTGACGTGAAGTATAATACCATCTGGGAGTTCTCGGCGAGTCCGTCCAGTGTACCCAGTCTCCACTGAGCACTCGTATATCATCTCTGATGTCAAACACCAATGGATATGGGATCATCCATCGCCCATCTGTATGGGTCGAGAAGGTATACGCTAGTCTACTCTGGTATATCGATGCCCCATCTCGATACACCCATGACTAGGGACCTTGAAGGATGTACTTATGGACTACCATGTCCCCACTAGTATGATCTGCATCATAGTCCAGGTAGTCAAGTACACATCCTAAGGGCTTTACCAACATGTAACAGAGAGACAATCAGTGTACACGTTAAGGTAAAGAGCAACCAGATAGCATACTATCATGTCGAGCAAGAAAGTCCTCCCTATATATGTCCAAGCATCCACTACAATATACATCCTATGTATAGTAATGGCCTCTAGGGCATACATATAACTAACAATCTCCCACTTGCACTAGGGCCATCTGTAGCAGTGGTTGCAGTATCTCATACTCAACCATCCCATAAAAGTCTCTCTCTGGGAAAAGGCCTTTGTGAGTGGATCCGCCGTGTTGTCCTCTGAGTCTTCTCTCCTTACCTCGATCTCCTTGGAGATCAACCATCTCCATGATCAGATGATACTGCCTTAAAATATGTCTGAATCACTGATGGGACGGACGTTCCTTGGCATAAACCACAACTCCATTGTCACACAATGGGAGGAACAAAGTTCATCTCATGAACAAATATACATCCAGACTGCCTCTTTGGTAGCATCTTAAGTAGCGATGTATCCAGCCTTTATCGTCTAGTTTGCCACGGTATCTAGCTTGGAACTCTTCCAACATACCGTCCCTTCATCGAGGGTAAAGACAATGCATGTGACTGACTTTCAGTCGTCCTTATCACTCTGGAACCTTTCCAGTGATTCTCCCCAGGATCAACTGATACCATCTCACTACAACTAGTGAGCATCCTAACATCCAATTAGATCTATCTCATAGATCCAAAACCCAGGATTTAGGAGGTATCACTTTGATCCTATATGGAGAATCATTGTGATAAGCGGAGATTGACCGAGCGTAGCATAGGAAACTCCTTTCCTATCAAGAGTATGTCATCCACGTACTCTACGAGGATCATCACCACACTCCATACTACCTTTTTGTACATACAATGTTCATTTACCATTTTGATGAAGTCAAACTATTTGACTACTACATCAAAACAGATGTTCCAACTCCGCGATGCCTGCTTTATCCTGCAAAGCAACTTGCTCACGTTTCCGTTGCTCCCACTGTTTACGAAGCCCTCTGGCTGTGTACTTATAGACGCACTCTTCTAAAACATCACTTAGAAAAAGCAGTCATAGCACCCAACCGCCAGATATCGTAGTCATGGTATGTAGCCGTGGCAATTAGGATCTGGATGGACTTAAGCATAGCTACTTAGAAAAGGTTTCATCATAATCCATACCTGGTCAATGATGCAAACCTTTAACAAGTCTAGTTTTGAAAGTCTCAACTTTTCCATGTACACCAAGTAATCTTCTCAAGATATACTTGCTCCTGATGGGGATTTAACCCTTCAGATAAAGCAACCAAAGTCCATACTTTGTTGGTGTATAAGGATTCCATCTCAGATCGATAAGCATCCAGCCATTCTTACAGAGTTCCACTCCTGATGGCCAGCTCGAAACTAGTTGGGTCATCATCTCATGATGCAATCCTCGCTCCCACTGTCATCGAGAAACCGAAGTATCTCTCAGGCGGATGAGGAACCCTACTAGATCGGCGGAGAGGCTGAGGTTCATTGGTAACTATTGAATCCTTCGGTTTTACCAAATCATTAGCTGTGGGTTGTATAGCTGGAACTTTTCCAGTTCTACATAACTGACATTGCCTCGATCTTGTCCGGATTTTGCTTTTAGACATAGGCCGGACAACCCTAAATCTTAACTGACTTAAGAGATGGGCTCTTCCCTTTCCATATCACATATGAAGTGGTAGGCAACTGATTTGATTTGAACTCTATTCAATAGGTATGCAACTTCATAAGTGCATAACTCCCAAAAGGAAATAGGAAACTCAGTAGTACTCATCATAGAGAACACCATATCATATAGGGTGTTATTGCTCCGCCCCGATATACCATCGTGCTATGGTGTATACGGAGGAGTAATGCTGAGAGAGAATCTCATTCTCCTTTAGAATAGTCCAGGAATTCCGTGCTCAAGTATTCTCCTCCTTGATCACATCAAAGGACATAATACTTATACCCGTTTTGGTTCTCTACTTCTAACTTATATTCCGTGAATATCTCAAAAGGTTCGGACTTGTGTTTCAACAGGAACATATGTCTGAATCCTGAGAGATCATCAGAGAATGTAATGAAGTACAAATAACCGGTCTTGGCATGTATAGACAGGGGACCTATATACATCAACATGTATCATCCCAAGAGTTCACTAACTCTTTCTCTGTTTCCAATAAACAGAGCTATGGTCATCTTATCTTTGTGACATGACTGTAAATGTAACTTCAGCTAGTCGGGTCGCATTGATATGACCTAGTCTATAATACCTCAAGAAGGATCTGTTCATTTCTGAACTCTTCCTCTTGTGTGTGTTCTGTATACTAAGAACTGTAGTTTGATTTAGAACGTCAATGCTTTTAGATAACGTGCCTGAACCGACCAACTTTTGATATAGGAAATGTTCAAAACATTATCCAACAATACAAAATTTTATCATTTCTTTACTAATAAAGAGACTGATATGATTTTGTATATCAGGTTCGGTATCTAATAACATTTGTTCAGAATCAATGTATTTGGAATATAGGGTGACAGTGACCAACAGACTTGGTTGCAACACTTGCACCGTTTTCTGTCTCATGAAACTTATCACCCGTTCTCAGTTCTCTACCTTTCTGTAGCCCTATGTAACAGATTACATATCTGGGATCCTGATCCGGTATCAAATACCCAGGACGTAGAGGATACAGAGAAACAGTTCTTTGTAATGAAACACACCCGAAGGAGATGCATCATATGCACTTTCTTCGTTTGGGCGGCACGGGAAATCTGGTATTCCCCAATTTCCTGCTCTGTCTTATAACAATTATAAGTTAGAGCGGGACCAACGTTCCCCAGCTCAGTATAACAAGCGGGTTCGGTCAATACATCCGTATTATTATCTTGATTAAGGCGTGACATGGTCGCTACCAGGAGAGAGAGAGAAGAAAACATTCTGCGTGCGCTCTTCCAAGATCAGATTGGTTATTATTTTATCTAATCAGGATGGTTCCCACTGTTTTTATCAAATCTTCCTGTAAGTCCACATTGCTCACCCCGGTTCTTACGAGGAGGCGGAAACGGCGAAAAACAATAATTTTGGCGCAAGGCAACATGGACTCAAAAGCAAGGATCTTGGCTAAACTAGAAACTAGCAAACAAGTAGAGCTTTTAACTACTATGCTGTAGAAAATATACCTCACGAAACCGGTCCTTCGGGTCCTCTCTCCGCTGTCCGGCTCGTCCATCCACGCTCCGAGGGTCGATCCGGATCTTGGGCGCCTCCGCGGCCTTCTTGAGTCGAAGACGATCCACCCGAGAGATGTACACCGAGCTCCACCTCGAGCCGAGGCAATTAGGGCAAAGAGATTGCTAATCAAGAAGCCCTAGGATGTGTAGAGAAGATGTATGGATGTGTTTGTCTTTGTGGGATCTTTTTCTCTCAACACATGAGATCAAAAGATAAGATCAAGAGAAGGAAGATGATGGAGAAAACCTAGCAACCATGGAGCTTATCTTTTTTTCTCACTTCAAGAGAGAGAATGAGAAGAGAATAATGAAAAGTTTTTTTAAGGAAAATGAACCATGGTTGCAATAATACACCCAAAACCATCATTACTAATCCTATCATGATAGAGTTGATGGCACATTGAATTGACCATTATCATAACTCAAGAATTAAAAAAAAATGAAAGAAGAGTGTAGATCTTTCTTGAAGGTCAATGGTCAACACGGTCAACGGGTCAACAAAGTCAAGAGAGGTCTAAGAGGTCAAATGGTCAATGCAATTAGCCATCACTAAACTATCACTAAAAGGATTAGTAAACAATGTCTCCGGCTCATAATGGTTCTGACCAAACGAATTGTCAAAACCCTAATGAGTGTGCCACATTACGATTTTGGCCGAACCAACTGCCAAAACCCTAATGGGGCACCTCCTCCTTCATCGCTCCTCAAAACTGTGCATACACACCCGCATCCGCTTTCCGTAGAATACGGATGCACAGAAGACAAATCAAATCCATCCGTGCAATACTAGGATCTGGCTTAAACCAAAGCCCACTAGTATTGCCTGCCCGAACAGCATACGCACACAAGTGCGCATAAGTGATCGTAGCCCTGCCGTAAAACCATACGGCCTCTACACGTTTCGCTCGGTGCAGGGAAACTCTCTGTGTGGGAATCTAAAGACTCGACACTACGCTGGCAGTGGGTTTAACTACAGACCGCAAGCGGCACTAGCTGTATGTAACGGTCCCCAGGTAGATGTCGATAAGAAGGCCGATGAAGTAAACCCATCCGAACTCCTACTGAGCCTGTATGTGACAATCTCCGTACAGTCCGGTCTGTTCGTCTGATACATCGCATGGCGGGCCTAGGGGGCGGTAAACGTCAGTCCCCTAATAGCGGTACAAGTCGTGTCGGAGTGAAGCCCAGAACACCCTGAGATAACACTGGAAACCTACCAGTATATCTCGCTTGCCCTGGCCAGGGACTACTCGTGTAATAGCTCTCCTAGACACAGCGCGATGTCAACCCCTAATACCGGGAGAGACGAATCATGTCTAACCGTCACTGCCTCCAAGTGCTTCGGGACTGCACCCAACTACTACCTGTTTGCACGACTCCTTTGAGCCGTGGTAGGGTAGTAATCTAAGTACAGTGGGAACACACTCGAGGCGAAGTAACAGTGTCAAGTCGGTGGACTAAGCTGTACTCATGTCACCTGGGAACTGATAACTGACGATAGGTATAATACCAACCAACAGTTCCCGACGAGTCCTGTCCAGTGTACTCGTAACCTAACGAGCACCCGCATACTATCTCAAGTACGACGTACTGACGGCTGTGGGACAGACCGTCTCCTCCGCTGGGATAAGAAGCGCATACGCTAGTCTACTCCGGAGTATCGATGCCCTGTCTCGATAGTCCTACGATTAGGGACCTGTATAAGGATGTGCTTATGGATTACCCAGCCCCCACGAGTATGACTGCCATCACAACGCTGGTAATCAAGCAAAGATCCTAAGGGCTCTACTAATATGTATATATAAGCGATATACTAAAAGAAACACATGCACATATTGAAGTAGAGATAAACCAAGTAGCATACTACCATTTTGAGCAAGACTGTCAATACAACTGTGAATATCCCAAGCTTCCATTAAGTAATATACAAGCTAGTATGATACAGTAATGGCCTCTAGGGCATATACACTAACAATCTCCCACTTGCACTAAGGCCATGTACTGGTGTATCGAAGACCTATCATCTCGATCAGCCGCTCGAACTGAGTCTGGGGTAGGGCCTTCATGAGTGGATCTGCAGTGTTGTTCTCCGTGTTTACTCTCTTCACCTCGATCTCCCGGCGATCTACGATCTCCCTGATCAGGTGGTACCGCCTCAAAATGTGCCTGGACTTCTGATGGGACTTGGGTTCCTTCGCTAAAGCTATAGCTCCGTTGTTGTCGCAATACAGCGGTATTGGATCAACAATGGTAGGAACCACCTGAAGCTCCGTGAGGAACTTCTTCATCCAGACAGCTTCCTTTGCGGCATCGCAAGCAGCTATGTACTCCGTTTCCATAGTTGAGTCAGCAACGGTCTCCTGCTTGGAACTCTTCCAGCAAACTGCCCTTCCATTGAGGGTAAAGACATAACCCGACATGGACTTGGAGTCATCCTTGTCACTATGGAAACTGGAGTCAGCAAAGGCCTCGAGCTGGAGGTCTTTTCCGCCATACACCAAGAACATCTCCTTAGTCCTTCTCAGGTACTTGAGAATGTTCTTTACCGCTATCCAGTGTTTCTCCCCTGGGTTCGACTAATACTGGCTTACAACACTTAATGCGTATGCTACATCTGGTCTGGTACATAACATCGCATACATTATAGAGCCTACCGCAAAAGCGTAGGGTATAATAGACATGCGATCCCTTTCCAAATCAGTCTTGGGAGACATCTCTTTGGAGAGGGTGATCCTGTGACAAGCCGGTAAATTACCGCGCTTGGAATCTTCCATACTGAATTTTTTCAGTATGGTGTCGATGTACCTTGACTGTGAAAGTCCCACCATCCTGTTAGATCTATCACGATAGATCTGGATCCCCAGAATGTAGTTGGGATCGCCCAGGTCCTTCATGGAGAACCTCTGCGACAAGAATCCTTTGACTGACTGTAGCATAGGAATATCATTTCCTATTAGGAGAATGTCATCCACGTACAAGACGAGGAATACCACAGTTCTCCCTACAATCTTACTGTAAATGCATGGTTCATCTGGGTTTTTGATAAAGTCGAATTCCTTGATAGTATCATCAAAGCAGATGTTCCAACTCCGCGATGCCTGCTTAAGTTCATAAATGGACTTTAGCAACTTGCACACTCTACCGCTGCTCCCACTCTGAATGAATCCCTCCGGCTGATCCATATAGACGCACTCTTCTAAATTTCCATTTAGGAAAGCCGTCTTTACGTCCATCTTCCAGATTTCATAATCGTGGAAAGCAGCAATGGAAAGAAGGATCCGAATGGATTTCAGCATAGCCACTGGAGAAAAGGTCTCATCATAGTCCAAACCAGGTCTTTGACGAAAACCCTTTGCAACAAGTCTAGCTTTATAGGTCTCAACCTGCCCATCTACACCAATCTTCTTTCTGAAGATCCATTTGCAGCCTACGGATTTTACCCCTTCTGGAGCAAAGTCCAAAGTCCAAACTTTGTTGGTGTACATGGACTCCATCTCGGCCCGCATTGCATCCAGCCATTTTACCGAGTCGCCGCTCTGAATGGCTTGCTGGAAGCTAGTAGGCTCACCATAATCCATAGTGCAATCCTCTCTATCCCCGTCTATGAGAAAACCGTAGTATCTTTCGGGCGGATGAGATTGCCTACTACTCCTGCGGAGTGGCGCTGGGATATCCGGTTCTCTTGAAACTTCTGGTTCCTTCAAGCTTTCAGTAATAGTTTGTGGTTCTGGAATTTCTTCCAGTTCTATTGCGCTCCCACTTATCTGATTTTCTAAAAATTCAGTTTCCAAGAAGTGGGCATGCTGAGAAACAAAAAACTTTTGTTCCTCTGCGGAATAGAAAAGATACCCCCTGGAGTTCTTTGGGTATCCCACAAACTTACACAGTACTGAGCGTGCCTCGAGCTTGTCCGCATGCTGCTTTTTTACAAAAGCTGGACATCCCCATGTCTTAAGGTACTTGAGACAGGGTTTCTTCCCACTCCACATCTGATATGGGGTGGTAGGCACAGTCTTGGTTGGAGCCTTGTTCAAGAGATATGCAGCTGTTTCTAGCGCATAACCCCAGAAAGATCGTGGCAACTCAGCCTTACTCATCATGGAACGAACATATCCAATAGGATTCGATTCCGCCTTTCCGATACACCGTTGTGTTGTGGTGTGTATGGAGGAGTAAGCTGAGAGAGAATTCCATTCTCTTTTAAGTAGCCCAAAAACTCGTCACTCAAGTATTCACCACCTCGATCAGATCTCAGTGTCTTGATACTTTTGCCTGTTTATTTTTCAACTTCATTCTTGTATTCCCGAAATTTCTCAAAGGCCTCGGATTTGTGCTTCATCAAGAAGACATGCCCATACCTAGAGAAATCATCTGTGAAAGTAATGAAGTATGAATAACCACTTCGCGCATGTGTAGACATTGGACCACACACATCACTGTGTATGAGTCTCAAGAGCTCGCTCGCTCTTTCTCCGTGTCCAGTGAACGGAGTCTTTGTCATCTTTCCCATGAGATAAGATTCACAAGTGGCATAAGACTGATACTTGAACGGATTCAAGTATCCCTCTCTATGTAACTTTGTTAACCGTGTCTCATTAATGTGACCCAGTCTACAATGCCATAAGAAAGCATGATTTGTTTCCGGAGACTTTCTTTTAAGTGTGTTCTGGACACTGAAGATCTGAGCTTGATTCAATACGTATATTCCGTTTTGTAATGTACCTGACCCAATCAGAACTTGATTTAGGTGGATGTTGACTACATCGCTTACAAAAGTAAAATCATATCCTTTCTTAGAAATTAAGGATACAGATATGATATTACAAGTCGCACCTGGTACAATAAAACAGTTACGCAGAATCAATATCTGCCTAGTTGTCAGTCCTAGATGATATTCCCCTACGGATTCAACATACATGCTCATTCCGTTAGCAACCCTGAGAGTCATATCACCTTTCCTGATAACCCTACGGTTTCTCAGAGTCTGTAATGAATTACAGATATGAGATCCTGATCCGGTATCCAATACCCAGGAAGTAGGGTTAACTGACATACAGTTCTCAATTACAAACACACCCGAAGCCAAAGCCACAACATGCTTCGAATTCTGGCTACTGGCTTTGCAAGCCCTGCAATCCTTCTGTCCATGTTCATTCCTGTAACAATAGGAGCGTCCTGCTTTTACTACATCCAGTCCCGATACTTCTGCCCTTCCCTTTCTTTCTACTTCCCTGGTTTCCTTCAGGGTAGTAGGTAGAGACTGTTGAACTAAATCAGCATCTGACCCGTTCTTCAACGTGGTCTTCAGGTCCGTGAGCTCAAAAGAGCTGGTCTCTGTAAGCACGTTGCCCCTTATAGATGACCCGATAGCCAACCTCGCTGGAAGGAATTCGTTCGAGGTCTCATATCTTGCGATACGAGATTGCTCTCCATATAAATCTTTGTTATGGAGGAAGATAGAAACTGAGTCCATCTTCTCGTGCTGTCTCTGGTATGCACCATCATCTGAGGCTAACACGAGGCACTTGGCTTTCGCACAGTCTTTTTCCGATATCCTATGGATATGAATATCCGTGACAGGGGAAGCTGGACCTGAGACGGCAGGGGTTGGATTAGTTAAGGGCCGTCCCGGCTTATTATGGGCAATGGACATCTGGACAGACCTTTGCCAGTCATAACAGTCAGATTCAGTCATTTTATTATCTAGATGTAACCTAGGTACGGTCACTGGGTCGCTGCAATTAAGAGAGAGAGAAGAAAACACTTAGCATGATGCTCTTGCAAGTTTAGATTGGTTTTTAATTTATCTAAACAGGATGGCTCCCACTGTCTCTCGAATCCCTCCTCAAACCATAAAGGAAGAATTAGCCGGGATCAATCTCATCGTACAATACTTGCTTAACCGTTCAGCCAGGCCAGTGTCGGTACTTCGAGGGAGGTTTTCCAACGCTTTCGCGAAATTCCTTAATTAAGTAACCTATTTTCCCTGTGGGCGTAGCCCCGCTAACACCTTTCTAGACACCTACTAGGTTTATAGCATTGATCGTTAAGTGAGAAAGTTCCCGAGGAGTAGCATATACTCACAGTAGGATCGGGATCCAAATATCATCGCGTGACAAAACTGAAGGAATCCTACCAGAATCATCACACTCCAAATGGTATGCAGCGCTAGCAAGTTTCAGTACTTTTGAAACTCCCGATGTGGATTTTTGCCCCATGCTCTTATGACCTTGACGAAGGTCAACAAATCATAAGTCACATGTCAAGTTCTACCCTTCATTGTCCAGGTTAATTTGAACTCACCCGTACATACCCTTGACGAAGGTCAACAAGGTAATACGATTGTCCCAAACCAATGCATCTATCTATGCTACATATGAACACCCAACAGCTACCAATCACTATGCCTTGACGAAGGTCAACAAACATAGCTTGAATACTATTGAATATCCATACGAAATGACGGAGGGCTACGAATGGTTTTGGCGAAACCGTGAACGTAGTGAACTTGATATAATCGATGGAACGAGATAGCTTTTAAAAGGAGTGGTTCAAGCTCCGCGTTTAAAAAGCTGGTTTTTGAAAAAGAACTGAGTGGTTTTGAAAGTGTTCCAACGACTTTTACTTGGTTTATTTTCTTGCATTAGTTCTTTTAATGCGTCCCATCATTTAATCCTACAATTGCAGAAAACAACCAAAATATGACGTACGCTTATGCCATTCGCATTCGCCACGGGGCCCGTCATCACCCGTTAGGTTACTTAACTAACGACAGAGCAGGGGCTGGGCTAGCGCGACTGAAAAACATAAGCAACGCCTAAATAGATGTCGTATATAGATATATAGCAATGATAGACATTTCAGATCACAGATGAACACTTTGGATATACTAGGAATCCGCATTCCGTACGAGCCTGTAACGAAAAGCGGATTACACGGTCGTGATGAATAGCCAAACCCCACCCTAGACCCCTATGAGTGCGGCAAACTACCCGCCAAGTACCCGAAGCGAAGCAACCTCCCTCAACTCCGTGAGTAGGCCACTCGGCATTTCGAGATACCCGGTAATTTGTGCACCTCACCTTGGGTCTATCCTAGGAGCAAAAACAGTAAAAAGAAATTATACAATGACGGCTACAACCCCGACCTGGTTGTGCGGCCAAACAAATAATATTACATCAATTTACAAATTTTACAATGAATGAAAGAAAAAGCAACTCTCATCTCACACCCATTCCCGGCTATTCATCCGCGATAATCCAACGAGTTCATATACACAAACCATGAACATTACAGATCACAGATATGTATAACCCCCACTAATCAACGTATAGCGATTAGCGGACGTTCTATACATATATCACATCACAGATAATATCCATTAGCCAAAGTCTACGGAATATCGATCAAAATACGGATTTTTAACCACCCGAAAAGTCAATTTGCTCTCTGAAAAATCTGGGTAGAAAAAACATGTCTTAAAAATCCCAAAACAGCCAAATAAAAACACTGCAAGAAACCCGGTCCACGACCGAGTCAAATCGGCCGCGGAACCGCGGCGGTTTGGTCGGTTCAGTGGACCGGTTTTCTTCTGTGGTTTTAAAAAACCCTGAGTCGAATTTTCATGTATGTTAAAAAAAAATTTGAACAGTATAAAAATTCGACAGAAAGTTGGTTTTTGTCGGATGTGTTTTGCGACTTTTTCCGATCGATATTCTTAACACTTTGCTAACTTACTCGTTTATGTTTAGTTAGGCTCTGATACCACTGTAAGTCCACATTGCTCACCCCGGTTCTTACGGGGAGGCGGAAACGGCGAAAAACAATAATTTTGGCGCAAGGCAACATGGACTCAAAAGCAAGGATCTTGGCTAAACTAGAAACTAGCAAACAAGTAGAGCTTTTAACTACTATGCTGTAGAAAATATACCTCACGAAACCGGTCCTTCGGGTCCTCTCTCCGCTGTCCGGCTCGTCCATCCACGCTCCGAGGGTCGATCCGGATCTTGGGCGCCTCCGCGGCCTTCTTGAGTCGAAGACGATCCACCCGAGAGATGTACACCGAGCTCCACCTCGAGCCGAGGCAACTAGGGCAAAGAGATTGCTAATCAAGAAGCCCTAGGATGTATAGAGAAGATGTATGGATGTGTTTGTCTTTGTGAGATCTTTTTCTCTCAACACATGAGATCAAAAGATAAGATCAAGAGGAGGAAGATGATGGAGAAAACCTAGCAACCATGGAGCTTATCTTTTTTTCTCACTTCAAGAGAGAGAATGAGAAGAGAATAATGAAAAGATTTTTTTAAGGAAAATGAACCATGGTTGCAATAATACACCCAAAACCATCATTACTAATCCTATCATGATAGAGTTGATGGCACATTGAATTGACCATTATCATAACTCAAGAATTAAAAAAAAAATGAAAGAAGAGTGTAGATCTTTCTTGAAGGTCAATGGTCAACACGGTCAACGGGTCAACAAAGTCAAGAGAGGTCTAAGAGATCAAATGGTCAATGCAATTAGCCATCACTAAACTATCACTAAAAGGATTAGTAAACAATGTCTCCGGCTCATAATGGTTCTGACCAAACGAATTGTCAAAACCCTAATGAGTGTGCCACATTACGGTTTTGGCCGAACCAACTGCCAAAACCCTAATGGGGCACCTCCTCCTTCATCGCTCCTCAAAACTGTGCATACACACCCGCATCCGCTTTCCGTAGAATGCGGATGCACAGAAGACAAATCAAATCCATCCGTGCAATACTAGGATCTGGCTTAAACCAAAGCCCACTAGTATTGCCTGCCCGAACAGCATACGCACACAAGTGCGCGTAAGTGATCGTAGCCCTGCCGTAAAACCATACGGCCTCTACACGTTTCGCTCAGTGCAGAGAAACTCTCTGTGTGGGACTCTAAAGACTCGACACTACGCTGGCAGTGGGTTTAACCACAGACCGCAAGCGGCACTAGCTGTACGTAACGGTCCCCAGGTAGATGTCGATAAGAAGGCCGATGAGGTAAACCCATCCGAACTCCTACTGAGCCTGTATGTGACAATCTCCGTACAGTCCGGTCTGTTCGTCTGATACATCGCATGGCGGGCCTAGGGGGCGGTAAACGTCAGTCCCCTAATAGCGGTACAAGTCGTGTCGGAGTGAAGCCCAGAACACCCTGAGATAGCGCTGGAAACCTACCAGTATATCTCGCTTGCCCTGGCCAGGGACTACTCGTGTAATAGCTCTCCTAGACACAGCGCGATGTCAACCCCCAATACCGGGAGAGACGAATCATGTCTAACCGTCACTGCCTCCAAGTGCTTCGGGACTGCACCCAACTACTACCTGTTTGCACGACTCCTTTGAGCCGTGGTAGGGTAGTAATCTAAGTACAGTGGGAACACACTCGAGGCGAAGTAACGGTGTCAAGTCGGCGGACTAAGCTGTACTCATGTCACCTGGGAACTGATAACTGACGATAGGTATAATACCAACCAACAGTTCCCGACGAGTCCTGTCCAGTGTACTCGTAACCTAACGAGCACCCGCATACTATCTCAAGTACGACGTACTGACGGCTGTGGGACAGACCGTCTCCCCCGATGGGATGAGAAGCGCATACGCTAGTCTACTCCGGAGTATCGATGCCCTGTCTCGATAGTCCTACGACTAGGGACCTGTATAAGGATGTGCTTATGGATTACCCAGCCCCCACGAGTATGACTTCCATCACAACGCTGGTAATCAAGCAAAGATCCTAAGGGCTCTACTAATATGTATATATAAGCGATATACTAAAATAAACACATGCACATATTGAAGTAGAGACAAACCAAGTAGCATACTACCATTTTGAGCAAGACTGTCAATACAACTGTGAATATCCCAAGCTTCTATTAAGTAATATACAAGCTAGTATGATACAGTAATGGCCTCTAGGGCATATACACTAACACTTCCTTCAAACCCTAAAAGGAAAGACTAGCCGGGATTAATTACACGCTGCAAGTTCGCCAATCTTTCAGCCAGGTCAGTGTCGGTACTTTGAGGGAAGTCCCCCGTGCTTTCGCACGAACCTAATTAATGTAAACCTCGTTTTCCCAGAGGCGTAACCTCGTTAACACCTTTCTAGACACCTACTTGATCGGCTAATTGTAATGTGTAAAACTCTCTCAGGAGTAACTCTTACTCGCAACGGGTATCGGGATCCAACTATCTCATAGAAGGTATGCAATCTCATTGCAAATTTCAACACTTGAAATTTCCGATAATATTTTGCCCCTAGTGTCCTATGACCTTGACGGAGGCCAAACTACCCATAGTCCGCTGGTCAAGTTCAACCCGTCATTTCCTGATTGAATTAAACCCACCCGTACGACCCTTGACGGAGGCCAAACAACGCCGTACGAATACCCTAATCCAGTCGCATCATATGCTAGCAGATAAGCATTAGTTAGCTACCGTACACTACGCCTTGACGGAGGCCAAACTACCGCAGCACGAATACTAATCAGTACTTATCTGAAATGACGGAGGGCTACGACGGGTTTTTCTGAAAACCTATTGCGTAATGAACTTGATATCATTGTAGAATCAAATGATTTTGAAATGGAGTGTTTTTTAGGCTTTTCTAGTTTTGCTAAAGGGGTCACTCCCGGTGAAGGGATCGTCGGCCCTTTCCTCGTCGAATGAGGTGCGGGATATATCATATATATCACTGTGCAAAGCAGAAACTATAGAAGCAATCAAAAGACAAACCGAGTGTGTAGCATCTGCCAGTTATTGCTAAAGGGGTCACTCCAGGTGAAGGGATCTCGGCCCTTTCCTCATCGAATAAGCTGCAGGATGTTCTATAAGGAACACCACGATGCAAAGCAAGAACTGTAGCTACCTGTTTTTGAAAATTCGATTCCACAACATCTTTAGATTTCTTTTACTTTCATTAATCATATTAATGAAGTCCCATCATTTAAGTAACCTAAACATCACAGATAAATACGACGTACACCTATGCCATCCGCATTCGCCTCGATGTCCCCTCATGCACCGTTAGGTTAGGTAACTAACGGCAGAGCGGGGCAGGGCTAGCGCGGGTGTAAAACATAAGTAACGTCTATATAATATATCATATATACTATATACAGTATTTATCATAGAACATCAAATGATCACATCACAGATATCGCAGCAGAAGAATCATATGAAACATTGGATATACTAGGACGTCCGTGTTTTCAATACGAGCCAGTATAAAACACGGATTCCACGGTCGCGATGAATAGCCAAACCCACACCCCTAGACCCCTACGAGAGCGGCAAGCAACCCTACCAATTCTAGAGTTAGGAGACCCGGACTCGACTCCTCGAGTTGGTCTCCCACTGGACTCCAGAACCCGGTTACTTATGCCCTCCTCCTTGGGTCTATCCTAGTGCGGAAAAGGAAATAATATACATAAGGTGACATCTTCCGCAACCTAGAAGTGCCCCAATAAAAGAATATTACATACAAGTTTTTTACATGAATGAAAATGAAAAACACCCATCTCACATAAAACCCCCCGGCTATTCAAACACGACGATCCAATATAACATATCCAGCAACACATAACATCACTTGTCATCAACGTAAGTAAACATGCGTATCCCAATTGTCGTTGACATATACCAACGAAACCGGCGATATCACATATTACACTTACGGTCACAGAAAAGAAAGTGTAAAACTACAAAAGTTGGAATCCGCAAACTCTTTAGACATCGCATGCCTAATCAAATGAATTCCTTAGACATCGTATACCTAACAATTATAAACCCCGCATTTTAGTCTCATTATCGAAAACTCTTTTCAATATCAAGTCGGGCAATTCAACAAGATTCCCGCCATTTTGATCGAATGCTCGTCGCAAACTTTATTAGGCGGCCGCACCCCCGATGCCGTCGACGAAGTGTACCAAGGCGGAACACCACTGCCGCGAGCACCCGAACGGATACTTTCGGCGACGGGGTTCTCCTACAGTCACTTGGTCGGGGCTATGGGGTGTGGCTGTCTATTAAGTTTACCCGGTGAATATCCGCGTACGCTACGTGATTGCGACGGACTTTTGATCGCATCAAAATTCCGTGGCAACCGATCAAGTGAGACTAAAGTGCTATGTTTATAACATTCATATTAGTTATCTCATAACTACTTGTGAATTCCAAATATTGTATCACATTCCGGGTAAATAGAAAATATTAAACTTTCCGATCGAACAATCAAACACCCAAGTTTTCCCGAAACAGCTCAACACATGAAATAAGTTTAAAAACATCCACTTCATGCCACAGTAGCAACGGTCCAGCCATAGAAGGGTCAAAGCCAACGCCTCACATGTGGCACGCCGTACTGCCCCAAACCCTAAGGTTCAAAGGGCAGTTCAAGACGGTCACATAATCGAGTTAAGGTTTGTTGTCTTCTAGAGGGTCCATCGCGTTACTTGCACTACTTAGAACGTTATTAAACTACGGAAAAATCCAACAATTGGAAATTTCCCGACAGGGGAAAAAGTGGGTATTTATATCCGGTCAAACTTTTTAACATGTTCTAAAATACTCGGAAAAACACATAGACGAAATTAGACTTCACGATCGAAATACCGAGTCCCCAATACAACCCAGAAAACTCAACTCTTGAGTAAACATTAAAAATTCCCAGAAAACACAGCAATAAAAGAAAGAAATTACTGTGCAAAATTCAAAAAGTATTGAGACTGAACGGCCGCGGAACCGCCGCACAAGTCATGCTCGTGCCGCGGTTCCGCGGCGCTTTGATCGATTTAGGCGCACGTGCTTCACAGTAACTTCTCAAAAACCCTGCTGAATTTTTTGGCTATTTTTAACATGGAAAAATCCACTGTTTGCAAAAATGTACAGAGAAGGGTGAAAGCTAGGGTTTCGGGGTTCGATCGGGTTTCTAACTTCGTCTACACTTCGCCTAAGGCTGTAGCTAAGCTCTGATACCACTGTAGGGTTCCTAAGCACACTCAAGACGTTCCACAACTGATCAACCATGGCAAAATCAAATTTTTCTTGTGCCGAGAAACCCTAATGCTAGATCGATAACTAGAGGTAAAGGCGAAACAACAACTAGTTAACAACTTAACTACTAAGTGAATGGAAATACAACCTTTGTAGATCCGGTCCACCACTTCTTTAGCTCCGTGATGACGTCCCTTCACTGCGATCACCGGGATCCCAGACTCTAGCGATGGTTTCGTCGGGGAAATGAGCGGGCTAGATCGTTGACTTCGATGCCGAAGATGATCTACGTCGAGGCGACTCAAACTCAAACTCCATCTTCACTTGGTCATGAACCTTGTGAAGAAAACACCCTATACAACATGGCAAGTGGTAGAGGATGAAGAAATAGGAAGTGGGTTCACTTTGGATTTGGGTTTCTCACTTGATTTCATCACTTGACAATTTTCAAGAAAGCTTTTCTTTTTCTTCATGAAGAAGATGAAGAAGAAGAAAGAAAAAGAATTAATTACAAAAAGAAAATTCAAGTGATATCTATCATATTGCAACCATGGTTAGATAAACTCATGTATAGAATAAACTAGGGTTTAAGTAAATGGTTAGGGTTAAGGAAAGAAACAAAATGGTCAAAGCTTTTCAAAACTTCATAAAGCTTCAAGTAAAAACAAAAGAATCCACCATTTTATTTCTTGCCCAAAAAATAAATGAAAAGAATAAATAAATAAGTAAATCAAACCCTAACCATTAACCTAATCATGGTTTAATCATACACACCCAAGTTTGCATGTATCATCAAACATGATACAAACTAGTGCACAAAACTATATCATATATACAATGTGCACATCAAGTGAGAAAATCCATCTTAAGTGAACAAATACTATTTAATGTAAAGTAATATATCAAATATATAATTATACATTAAATTATTAAATCAACACTTGATTTAATGATCCGGTCATATCGCATATAACCGACTAATATCAAGTGTATCAATGTATCGAATCAACACTTGATCCGGTAACCCGGCTATATCATATATAACCGTCCAATGATACAAATCGTGAGAATAAAATACAGTATCACATACTGGTATTATTCTCGGTCCCGCACATATTTCATATGCGCTCCTATTTCATTTCGCTTGAGCCAGGAAACCTCTGTGTAGGACTCTAAAGACTCGTCAATACGCCGGCAGCAGCTGATGATCATATCAAACACCCACAAGCCGCAAGCGGTCTGCTAAACATAACGGCCACCCGGGTATTGAGCGATCAGAAGATTAAGGAGCAAGCCCGCTCACACTCCTGTGAATCCAACCGGTAACACTTACCGTACAGTCCGGTCTGTTCGTCTGATATGTCGCATATCTTGCCTAGGGGTGGCAAACGTCAGACCCCAGTAGCTCGATAAGTCGTGTCGATATGAGGTCTATAACAGTTCGAGATTCTACTGGTAACACTTACCAGTAAATCTCAGCAACCCTGACCAGGGAATTCCGGTTATAGCCAATCGAACACAGCGCAACATCAACTCCCTATACCGGGAGAGACGAATCCCCTCCTATCGCTCATTGCCTCCATGTGATTCGGGACTGTACCCAAAAACCACCGTTTTGCACGCCCTCTTGGACGTGGTAAGGTGGAAATCAAAGCACAGTGGGAATCACACAAGACTCTATGACGATCTCGGGTCAACAGACTACTCTGTACCAGTGTCACCAGAGAACTGCCATCTGACGTGAAGTATAATACCATATGGGAGTTCTCGGCGAGTCCGTCCAGTGTACCCAGTCTTCACTGAGCACCCGTATATCATCTCTGATGTCAAACACCAATGGATATGGGATCATCCATCGCCCATCTGTATGGGTCGAGAAGGTATACGCTAGTCTACTCTGGTATATCGATGCCCCGTCTCGATACACCCATGACTAGGGACCTTGAAGGATGTAATTATGGACTACCATGTCCCCGCTAGTATGATCTGCATCATAGTCCAGGTAGTCAAGTACACATCCTAAGGGCTTTACCAACATGTAACAGAGAGACAATCAGTGTACACGTTAAGGTAAAGAGCAACCAGATAGCATACTATCATGTCGAGCAAGAAAGTCCTTCCTATATATGTCCAAGCATCCATTACAATATACATCCTATGTATAGTAATGGCCTCTAGGGCATACATATAACTAACAAAAGCATACCCCCAAGAACGGACGCACGCACGTGCGCGTAGCCATCCAAACACGTCCGTTTCACTGAACGGGACGAGAACACGATGCAAGGACGCTACCACAGGGTTAGGGGTATCAAGCAGGCCATGAAATGTAATTTTAAAATATTTTCTGTGATCTAAAAGTTATATGATAAAACATGCGATGTCAGATGAAATGCCAATATGCAGTTTATACTAGATGCACGTGTCGATGCAACGAGTCAGGGTAACCTATAAATAAGAATCAAACAGGTTCAAGCAAGCGGGTCGGGTCGAATGCAAAGTAATAGGTAAAATACCATTCGCACCCAAACACACTAAATCAAGAAAAGACCATGGATAGGTAAAACGGAAACTGGAATTGGTATGAATGAACTCGGGTGTTACATTATACCCAACTACAAAAGAATTTCGTCCTCGAAATTCCAAGAACAAGAAAGGATAAACAAACAAGAAATTTCAAGAATAGATGTGGAAACTTCTGCCGGATTTCATCATCTCATTCCCAAGTTGATTCTCCATGCGAGCGATTACCCTAAGAAACAAGTACAAGTGGGATAACTTTGTTCTTAAGAACCTTTCTCTTCGATCCATAATTCGACATCGGTCGCTCCTCAAAAGTCAAATCTTCTCGTACAGTCAGTTCCGAATGGTCCAACACATGTATTATATCTCGAGCATACTTACGGAATTGAGGTACGAGAAACACGTCATGAACATTCTCCAAAGATTGCGGTAACTCCAAACGGTACGTCACTTCTCCAATACGCTCCGAATTTTCAAAAAGTCCAACGAGTCGAGGATTAAGCTTTCATTGACTTCCGAAACGAATCACCCCTCTAGTCGGTGATATCTTCAAGAATACCAAATCACCCACAGCGAACTCTAGAGGTCTTCTCGTCGTATCTGTCCAACTCTTTTGTCGGTCTTGAGCTGCTTTCACATGATTCCGGATAGCGTTAACTTTCTCAACTGTCTGCACAACCAAATCTGGTCCCAACAATCTTTGCTCACCGACATCGTCCCAACAAACCGGTGAACGACACTTACGACCGTACAAAGCTTCAAATGGAGCCATTTAAATAGTTGCCTGGAAACTGTTGTTGTAAGAAAACTCCACTAAATGTAGATGATCCTCCCATGAACCCTTGAAGTCTAACATGCAAGCTCTCAACATGTCTTCAAGAGTTTGGATCGTTCTCTCCGACTGACCATCTGTTTGAGGATGATAAGCTGTGCTAAACTTCAATCGAGTCCCCAAACTTTCCTGTAAACTCCTCCAGAAGTGTGATAAGAAACGAGTGTCCCGGTCGGACACGATGCTCACCGGTACTCCATGCAATCTTACGATCTCCTGAACGTATCGTTCTACCAAAGTCTCTGCTGATTGACCAACCTGAAAAGGAAAGAAATGAGCTGCCTTGGTCAAACGATCATCAATCACCCAACTGCATTGTTGCCTTTTGGACTCCGCGGTAGAGTTGTCACGAAATCCATGGTTATAAGTTCCCACTTCTACTGAGGAATCGGAAGTGGTTGCAATAAACCAACAACTCTTAGATCTTCAGCCTTAACTTGCTGACCCCAAGTACCTTGCCACAAAGTAAGCAATCTCCCGTTTCATGCCTTCCCACCAGAAATGCTGCCGTAAATCTCGGTACATCTTCGTGCCTCCAGGATGTACGGAATAAGCTGAACTGTGTGCCTCCTTCATAAGTTCTTCATGAATATCCCCCTTTGGCACACACAAACGGCTACCATACCCAACGAACCATCTTCGTGGATCAATAAATCTGTTCGTAGTCCGGCTTCAACCTGTTCTCGAAACTTTTGCAATCTAGGGTCCTGTGATTGCGTTGCTTTAATATTCTCGATCAACGATGAATGTACTTGCAGCTGCATCAACTGACCCGACGAATGCGGTAGCACAACCTCCAAATCGAATCTTCGAACGTCTTCGATAAATTCCTTCCGTGCAGTCAACATCTGAATTGCTGGTAACCGACTGGGCATCCGGTACAACTCTACTTTTCCCGGATGGTACTTAAGATCGAAATCATAGTCAGTCGTCAGCCTCAACCATCTTCGCTGTCTCACAACTAGCTCCTTCTGAGCGAACACGTACTTTAGGCCTTTATGATAGGTGAAAACTTCGACCCTTTCGCCCAATAAGTAGTGTCTCCAATCTTCAAAGTGAACACTACAGCTGCTAGCTCCAAGTCAGAAGTTGGGTAATACTTTTCTTGGGTCTTCAACTGTCTCGACGCGTAAGCTACAACCTTCCCCCGCAGCATCAACCACATCCCAATCCTTTCCCAGATGCGTTGTTGTGAAACACCAATTCTCCGGAACTGTCTGGTACGGTCAAAACAAAAGCGGTTATCAAACCTTGCTCCAACGCCTCATAGGCTAACGCACACTTATTCGTCCACACAAATGGTACCTTCTTGTGCGTAAGCTTGGTCAAAGGCTCAGCCAAACGAGCAAAATTCTTCAAGAACCTTCTACAGTATCCTGCAAGTCCAAGAAACTTCTGATCTTTGCAACGTTCTTAGGAATCGGCCAGTCTCGAACTGCTGCAATCTTCTCTGGGTAAACGGCGATTCCATCTCCAGCTACGATATGTCCCAAAACTTTACTTCTTCAAGCCAAAACTTGCACTTACTCATCTTTGCATAAAATCTTTCTTGCCTTAATGTCTGCAGTGCGATCTTCAAGTGTTTTGCATGCTCTTCAATGCTCCTCGAGTAGACCAGAATATCTTTAATGACCATTACTAAAACTAATCCAAGAATGGTGAACAGATTCAGTTCATCAAGTCCATAAATATTTCCGGTGTATTCGTTACTCCGAAGGGCCTCACTAATACTCGTAATGTCCATACTGAGTTCGGAACGCAGTCTTGCAAATATCTTCTGATTTAATTCGGACCTGATGATATCCGAACCGCAAATCCAGCTTCGAGAATACCCTTGCGCCACTACGCTGCTCAAACACTTCGTCAATGCGAGGGATCGGGTACTTGTTCATAACAGTCACTCGGTTTAATTCTCGGTAATCAACGCACGTCTTCCCTGTGCCATCTTTCTTCTTTACTAGAAGAACTGGAGCTTCCCAAGTTAAGTTGCTGCGGCGAAACCAACCCTTCTCAAATAATTCCGCAACCTGCTTCCTGAGTTCTTCCAACTCCACTGGTGCCATCAGTAATACGCCTTGGCGCTGCACCAGGAACAAATTCAATTGCGAACTCCACGTCTCGCTTCGGCGGTGAACCTGATATGTCTTCAAACACGTCCATGAAACTCTTGAATATAGCCGGCGCTTCTTCCTTATCCACTTCCATTGACGAAAGAACCTTGTTTGTCGGCCTAGCCCTAAGTTGACTGGCCCGACAGAACTGCTTCCTCCAGCGAAACAACTTCTGAAAGTCCGGGAATCTGGAGAATCACCTTCACTTCCTTACAATCAATATGAGTGTGAAAAGTGCCGCGAAAATCCATTCGCAAGACAACAACAAACAAGGGAATGCACTAGGATTGAACAGTCCTAATGTGGGGGAAAACAAGAACAAGTAAGATATCGCGATGACTTCATCCGAAGTCAAGATACTGAAGAGGGTTAACCACGGTAAACATGATTCAAGCTAACGATGAAATAATAATGAAACCGAGAGGAACAAGGTAGTACAACGATCATGGAACAAGGAAGTGAATCAAGACCAGGACTCCAAGTTACTTAAATAGAGTACCGCATTGTAACCATGCTGTAGTTCATGGGTACAATTACATAACTCCACCAAATTCGCCCAAATCCTAGTTTCAGAATCAAGAAACAGGGAGAAACAATAGAAAACCAAAAAGATTTCAGGTCGAAATGCATAGTGGTTTGCATATCGCCCAAACAAAGGATCAAGAGAAGGATATGATTCAACAATCACGATAATCAAGGTGGTAGGACATGTTCCTAATCACGAGTATTCTGATTCGTGTATTGGGTCCAATACCCAACTACAAAAGAATTAACCCGATTAACCTATATCCTATGGCTCTGATACCAAAAGAACCATGTCACGCCCCGCTTCCCAGAGTATGCTCAAAAGGTCACGTGACATAGCCAACCATGCTACCTATGGATAGGAAAAATCCCTCCACCGTCACATTACGGCTGTAGAGATATCAAGAACAGGAAAGTAAACTAAACTATCTAGTACATGTTCATGAGCCAGAATAAAAGAGTCAAGAAATAACAATATGCGGAAACCAAAAGATACAATAAATGAAACACCTGGAAGTGAAACTACATACCGACAGGAACCTCACCGCTCGGTCTAACAGCGGCAATACTCCTGAACAGTCTGCCACAAAGGTAGAAGGATCTGGGCCATGCAAAACCCAGACGTCAGCGCGTCATAACATCAAGCAATAAAATATAAACAGGGTAACAGGCAATGCAAATATAATCATGAATGAAAGCAGGTGTAACTGTAATAGGAATCAGGGCAGTGAAGGGTATTGTGCAGTGAGTAAACTAAACTGTTCTATTGGGTTTTCTACTCTCAAGTCTTTGAAATCAATTTGATGAATCATCGATGTAACTCAATAGTATCCCGTGCATGCCCGGGACCACGGTTTACAGACTCTCGGGCTGAAACCGAGACGTGCCGCTAGGCACTAACAGGAAAGGAGTACAGACCAACGATATCAGCAGCATCGTCACGAGGCGGGCCTAGCCTCTAAAACTGATCAGTATAAGCGAGCAACTGTCGAGTTACAAGTCAGGATTTCATCATTGATTTCCCCATACCCCCAAGTTATATGTGTCAAGTCAGGTATTCCGTAATCAAGAACTAATGCCAACACAGGATCAGGTAAGAGCAGGTTTGTCTAGATAGACAACAGGAACGGTCCGTGAGGACTACATGTCAGGTTTATTGGCATTAGACACATGATCAGGTAACGGGTCAATCCATGGTACAACAGGTCAAGTCAAGTAGTGTACCGTACCATGTCGAGTCAATCGATATGTGTGTAGCAAGTCAGGCCAGGGTGTAAAAGATAACATGTGGGTACTCATAAACAGCTAGCATAATCATGGTTAAAAGTAATCAAGCATGAGTAATATCAGCACAATAAACCAGATCAGGTGATATGATAACCAATTAGGTACGGATTAAATTATATCGATGCACGGTTATCACTTTGCGTTTAAGGGATGGTGTCAACATTACTTAACTACAGCATAACTAAAATGGATGTTTACTCATGTTATCAGGTATTAAGAAATTTTAAGGATGCAATGATATATAAATATGTTCACTGGATGAAATCCTAGCTAAAGCAGGTTAAAATGCACATGAATGTCCGATGGAGTAAAACCATATAGAGATTACCATAGGCCGTGTCAATAGTTAAAATGTGATTAAAACATATAAATGTGGTTATGTATGCTTAGTAACTAAATGCAATGGTTACCTTTCAAGTTCTAGATCTGAAATAATATAAACAGATGCAAATGGAACATCGAATGCTATAAAACGATGCATGGGGTGCTAAATTCAAACTACAGGTATGTTATATATATAGAATAGGTATAGAATGATTCAAATAGCATGTAGCAAGATTAACTTGCCTCGACAGAACGCGACACGGAAAACGGAACGTCTCGCGTCGGCAGGAAAAGTCACGACGCGCGCACGGTACACGGAATGAGTCCACACAACGCACGAGGGGATCACACGGGTCAGAGACGCTCGCTGGGTCATCGGGATCGTCGACGTCGCGGCCAACTCCGGCGATCTAGACAAGTACAGAGAACATTAAAAGACAGTAAAGGAAAGAAAAGGAGAAAGAAAGAAAGAGAAGAAGAAGAAGATGAAGGAGGAAGAAGAGGTAGCTCACTGGGGTTGGGGAAAGGTTGCGAGGGTGTCGACGGCGTCGACAAAACTCCGGCGAAGTGGGTCGGCTGTTAAGGTTTGGGTCGGCTGATTTGGCTGGGTATTGTGTAGGGTGTGAGCAGGTGTTCTTGGAGGATGAGGGAGATGAGGAGGTGGCTAAAGAGAAGGTGGTGATGGTTGCGACGGGGATGGTGACGACTGGTCGTGGGGTCGCCGACGATGGAAGGAAGTTGAGGATCTAGGGTTGGGTTAGGGTTTTCATGATCGGGTTGGCAGCAGGTGGTGCTCGGGTGAGGAAGGGAGAAGAGCAGAAGAAGGAGATGATGGAGATGAGGAGAGAAGAAGAGATGGCGATAGCGAGGGTGGTCGGCGGCAATGGGGTGAGATGTTGGGTTCTTGATGTGTGCGACTCGGGATTGGTGAAGAAGAATGAGAAGAAGAAGACGAGAAGGAGGAGAATGGAGACGAGGAGGAGGATGAGAAGGAGGTGAGATGAAGATGGTGACGAGGCAGAGGCGGCAAGGGGTTAGGGTTTCCTCCGTGGCTCGACGAGGTTACATAGGTTTACAAGCGAAACTGCAGAAGAAGAAGGTGTAGAAGAAGGGAGGTGAGGATATCGTGGGAGGGCGGTGACAGGACTCTCGCGCACCGCGAGAGGAGAGAGAAGCGGGCGCGAGAGGAGAGAGAGAAGGAGAAACGAGAGGAGAGAGAAAGAGGAGGAGAGAAGAATTTGTCGCGTAGCGGGGGGTGAGCAAGTACGAAGAAGAGAGAAAAGAAGAAAAGAGGAGAGAGAAAGAGGAAGGTGGGGCCAGCGACGAGGGAAGAAGAGTTTTGATTGGGTGAGGGAATAAGAATTGTTTAGGGATAAAATTTTTAGAAAGATTTTCTGGTGTGATAAGATATAGTTTCGTTGGTTATAAAAGGATCTGATAGGCTGATTAAAAGATTTTAAAAAAATAGGATTTGGCGAAAATACAAAATATTTCAGAATTGCGCCCGGGTCGGGTCCAAAAATTTGAATTTGAAATATAAAAATTATTAGCAAGTTCCAAAATTTGAAATGAAGGATTTTGTACTGAAAAAGCATACCCCCAAGAACGGACGCACGCACGTGCGCGTAGCCATCCAAACACGTCCGTTTCACTGAACGAGACGAGAACATGATGCAAGGACGTTACCACAGGGTTAGGGGTATCAAGCAGGCCATGAAATGTAATTTTAAAATATTTTCTATGATCTAAAAGTTATATGATAAAACATGCGATGTCAGATGAAATGCCAATATGCAGTTTATACTAGATGCACGTGTCGATGCAACGAGTCAGGGTAACCTATAAATAAGAATCAAACAGGTTCAAGCAAGCGGGTCGGGTCAAATGCAAAGTAATAGGTAAAATACCATTCGCACCCAAACACGCTAAATCAAGAAAAGACCATGGATAGGTAAAACGGAAACTGGAATTGGTATGAATGAACTCGGGTGTTACAGAAATTTTCAGGTCTTTTAATTATTTGTAACACCTTAGTTCATTTATACCAATTCTATTTTAAGTATTTCTTTATTTACGGTATTTTCCTGATTTACTGTATTTTGGGTGCGAATAGTGCATTTGACGTCTGTATTGCATCCGACCCGACCCGCTTGCTGAAAACTCGTCTTGATTCCTGTTTATGATTTATCTCGGCTTGTTATGTAGATCCGTGCACTTTCATTTTTTTCATATACTGCATACTGGCATTTTATCTAACATCTGCATTTTTTTCAATATAACATTTAAAGTCAAGAAAAATATTTTAAAAATATCTAGCATGGCCTGCATGATACCCCTAACCCTGTCGTAGCATCCGCGCATTTTGTTCTCGCCCCGTTCAGTGAAACGGACTCATTTGGATGGCAACGTGCACCTGCGTGCATCCGTTCTTAGGGGTATGTATTTTCGTTACCCGGATGTCCTGTTTTAATATTGGTCGACACGTATATTTTCCGTATTTTAAAACTGAATTTTTAGACCCGACCCGGACGTGTTTTGGACTATTTTGTATTAGCCAGAAAACTCAAATTTATTTAGTATTATATTCTTTTATATATAACTGTTAATATATATGTATGTGTGTGTGTGTGTGTATTGGTTTATATTACTTTAACAGAAATATTTTTTTTATATTAAAATCCTAACTAACTCTCTATCTCCTTCTCTCTCCCCGTGACACACTCTCTCTCTCTCTCTTTCTCTCTTTCTCTCCCTCCCTCTCTCACATCTCGCGATCACTATTTACTCGCGAATCCCGTCACCTCCCTCCTACACTACGCTCACCTCCCTCCTTCATTTCTTTCTTCTTCTTTAAAAACCCACTGCACCCGCGATGAGATCCCAGAAAACCTAGAACCCTAAACCTAGCCTTGCATCGTCGTTGCCCCCTCGTCACCATCGCAGCCAGCGCCTCCACCTCCTCACCCTCGTCCCAATCCCGTCACTACCTCCACTCCTCTTCTCCTTCCAAAATCTCGAGCCAACCTAAGAAACCCACTGCGGCCCTTCTCCTCCACTGCCGGCGACTCGACGTCGTCGCCACCCTGTCATCATCCTTACCATCTCATCAACTCCTTATCTTCCTCCTCTCTCCAAACCCTGACCAGAACCCTGCACACCCGACTACAAGAAACCCAGCACCCTGCACCCATCGCCGGCGCACTCAATCCACCGATCTCATCCCGGCCTCTGCACCTTCCTCATCCCTCTCTCCACTCCCTCTTCTCCTATACCCTCTCCCCTGCACAACCAAAAAACCCTTCAATCCTAAACACCCATCACTGCCCATCGCCGTGAAACCTCACCGTCGACAAACTTGCGACCTCGTCGTCGTCACCCCTCTATTCTGGTCGTCTCTGGCCCTGAGCACCAATTCCAGCCAGCGTGGTCGTGTTCTTGCTTTGCCTGGTCTTGTCTGTGCGCGCGTGTGGATATTGCGACGTTTACCCAACGTCGGACGTGCCGTACGTACCCGTCGTGTGATCCAATCGAGGCAAGTTTATCTTGCTACATGCTATACTACTATATTTTGCATTCATGCGAATAATAATATTACAAATTGTTTAGTTATGCATCATATGTTATAGTTTTACAGTTTTACAATATCCGTTTGCATCCGTACAGTTTATTACATATCTAGTCGCATGCAAGTTTATCTTGCTACATGATATAATACATATTTTGCATCCATATGAATAAAAAAATATCACATGTTGATTGCATTGTACATCCATATTAATGCTTTACTGTTTTCGGATACCCGTATGCATCCATATCATTTATTATATATGTAGCTGCATCTACAGATCACATTAATTCATATTATTGTTACATTAGTACCCCATACTTGATAGTGTACATTCTACATAGTCATGGAGCTGTAGTTGTAACCCTTGATAGATAGTTGCGCATCATACTTTATTGTGTATCCATACCATTAATTCTACATATCTAGTTACATGCCGTGTCACATTATTTCATATTACCGCTATATTAATACCCAATGCTTGATAATGTGCATCCTACATAGTCATGATGTAACCCCTGATAGATATTGTGCATCCAAGCTTTTACCGTACATCCGTACTGTTACCATGATTCGATACTTGCTACTTTTTACTGTTGGGCACCCATTTGATACACTGTGCCTCCTTGACATGACCTGATATATCACTACTTGACATGTTACCTGATCCTGTTTCTAATGCCGACAATCCTGACATGTTGTCCCGATGGACATATCATGTTGTCTGTATAGACAAATCTGTACCTGCTTGATCCTGTGTTGGCATTAGATCCAGATTTATCAATACCTGACTTGTACACATAACTTAGGGGTAAGGGGAAATCAATGATGAAACCTGACCTGTAACTCGACAGTTCGACGCTTATACTGATCAGTTTTGGAGGCTAGGCCAGTCCCGGGATGATGTTGCTGATATCATTCGTCTGTACATGTTTCCTGTTTGTGCTTAGCGGCACGTCTCGGATTCAGCCCTGAGAGTCTGGACTGTGGTCCCAGGTATGCACGGGATACTATTGAGTTATATCGACGATTCATTAAATTGATTTCACAGACTTGAGAGTAGTTAACCCAGTAGCTTAGTTTAGATTACTCACCGCACGTCACATGTGCTTATACCCTTCACTGTTCCTTATTCATGTTACTGGTATACCTTATTTACTGTTCACACTCATGCCTGTATATCTTGTTACCCCCTGATTATATTATTGTTGATATTGTGACGCGCTGACGTCTGAGTTTTGCATGGCCCAGATCCGCTACCCATGTCGCAGGCCGAGCAGGAGTAGTTCAGCCGACAGGCCGCACAGTGAGAACCCTGTTAGTATTTTTTTAGTTTAGTTTTCTTTCAGCATTTCTATTTCCTGATGTGAACCCGTATTTGGGACGTACATTCCAGATTGTTTTGTTACTTGGATTTATTTCTTCCGCATATTATTTCTTGACTCGTTTATTCTGGTATATGGACATGTACTAGATAGTTTATTTTATTTTACTGTTCTTGATATCTTATAGACAGCCGTAATGTGACTGTGGAGGGATGTTTCCTAGCCACAGGTAGCATGGTTGGCTCTGTCATGTGCCGATCTTAGCGCACTCTGGGAAGCGGGGCGTGACAGAGTTTGTTTGGTATCAGAGCGATAGGATTTAGGTTAATCGGGTTTGATTCTTTTGTAGTTGGGTATTGGACCCATTACACGAATTAGAACACTCGTAACTAGGAGCATGTCCTGCCTTATTGCTATCTTGCCATTCTTAAATCCATAACAATCTTGCCTCTTGTATCCTGTTTATTGAATCTTGGTTATCATGTTAATCCTCTTCAGTGTTTTGACTTCGGAATCATAGCGGATAGAGAACTGCGATCGTACCAGAGGCGTGTTGATGACACCATATTGCTTGGAGTAATTCGTGGGATGCTAGAGAACCAGAAGCGGCAAACCGAGTTGAACCAGTGGCAAGTTGAAGCTTTTCAGGAAGGTTTGCGGACCGTCCAGCAGTCCGTAAATAATGTTGCGGCCAAACCAGTAGAGCGTGTGAGTACCGTGGCGGATTTCAGGAGACTTGGTCCATCCATTTTTATTAGTTTGGAGGAGCCGTTGCCAGCAGGGCAGTGGCTAATCGATACAGAGAATCTGCTCATTGCAGCACAGATTCCGGAGGACCGGAGAGTGGATGTTGTATGCATCCAATTGGTAGATTATGCTCGTGAGTGGTGGTTGGTCGAAGAGACCCGTTTGCCCAAGCTGATCAGTTGGGAAACTTTCTCGTAGAGTTTCTTGGAGAAGTTCTTTCTGTAAGGCATGCCTAGCACCCTATAATGAGTTTTGAAGCATCACATGTCTCAAAGTATGTATTTTGATGGTGCTAAACAAACACGCAAAGGAATCGATCCTAGAAAATTAGGGTTACTAAACTTTAAGCTAATAAAAATTAGGGTTTCGAGACTACAACCTTTGTAGCTCCCTTTTGCTTGACTCCTTAGTCTCTTGGGTGTTGGAAGAAGGTCCTCTTGTAGTCCTCTCACGTCCACGACGATCCACCCGGAGTTTCCCGTCCAAGCTCGCAACTTTGAAAAACAAAGTGAACACTCTAAACAAGTTGGCTAAACTTGTGTAGAATGGTGTTGTGGCTAAGGATCTCACTTCAAAATCCTATTTTTATGAGTATTTTGCTCTCTTGAAAGAACTAGAGAGCAAAGTATCAAGGTTGATGAAAATGGTGGCCTTTTGTGAAGAAGAGAATAATGAACCATTGAAAGAAAAATGAAAAATAAGCATATATATATTTTTCACTTCTCATATCCAACCATGGTTAACTCTAAAGGTATTATTGGATTTAAGTTAAAAGCACAAAAAGAAAATAAACCATGGGTTAAATGGTAGGTGAGCATGGTAAGGTTAAGAAGAGTGTAGAAACCTTTAATGATTTAACCCATTTTCATTTCCTTTTTTGTTTTAATTTAAAAGCAATAATAATCCATAAAAATAACCATGGTGTGATTCTTATATTGCCACCATTCTCATTGTATAAGCAACCATGATAAAATGATGTATGTATGCATGTGTGCTTGCACATCCATATGTGCATGAACAAGAATGAATGCATACATGCATGCATACATCCAAAATAAACAAGATAGGATTTGTAGTGAGAAGCCAATGATAAATCAACACTTGATTTACTAATCCGGTCATATCGCATACGACCCGACCATTAGCAAGCCGCCCAATTAATATACGGTATCCTATACGCGCATTTTAATCGGGTCCAAGCGCATATTGCATACGCGCACCACAACGTTTCGCCTGGACTAGGTAACTCCTTTGTGGGACTCTAAGACTCGTCAATACGCCGGCAGTGGGTGATGATCACATCAAGCACCCCCAAGCCGCAAGCGGTCAGCTAAACGTAACGGCCACCCGGGTATTGAGCGATCAGAAGAAAACAAGCGAACCTGTTACAACTCCCGTCGAGCCATCCGGCAACACTACCATACAGTCCGGTCTCTTCGTCAGATATGCCGCATATCGAGCCTAGGGATGGTCACGTCGACCCTAATAACTCAATAAGTCGTGCCGGTGAATGGTCTATAACAGTTCGAGAAACTACTGATAACACTTATCAGTAAATCTCAGCAGCCCTGGCCAGGGACTTTCTGATATAACCAGTCGGGCACAGCACAGCATCAACTCCCTATATCGGGAGAGACGAAATCCCTCCTATCGCTCATCGCCTTCATGTGTCTCGGGACTGTACCCAACGGCCGCCTGTTTGCACGACTCAGTAGAGCCGTGGTAGGGTGGCAATCAAAGTACAGTGGGAGAACACACAAGACTCCATGACGATCTCGGGTCTACAGACTAACCTGTACCAGTGTCACCTGAGAACTGCTATTCGACGATAGATATAATTCCATATAGGAGTTCTCGGTGAGTCCGTCTAGTGTACCCAGTCAGCACTGAGCACCCGTACATGATCTTGATGTCAAACATCGATGAATGTGGGAACATCCATCGCCCATCGTATGGGTCTAGTATCATATACGCTAGTCTACACTGGTATATCAATGCCCCGTCTCGATATACCTACGACTAGGGACTTTCCAGGATATGCTTATAGACTACAGATGCCCCACTAGTATGATCTCCATCATAGTCAGAGTAGTCAAGCCAATATCCTCAGGGCTTTATCAGCATGTATGAATGAATAAAAGCATGATCAAATCAACATGTCAGATAAAGAAGAACCAGATAGCATACTATCATGTCGAGCAAGAATGCATACTGAATATATATACATGTATAGATACATCCACTATCACATAATGGCCTCTAGGGCATACATATATCCAACAATCTTCCACTTGCACTAAGGCCAGTTATTGGTGTATCTCATACCCAACATCTCAAAAAGTCGCTCATGCTGCGGCTGAGGGAGGGCCTTGGTGAATGGATCCGCGGCGTTATTCTTTGTGTCTACCCTCCTAATCTCGATCTCGCGGCGATCTACAATCTCCCGGATCAAATGAAAACGCCTCAGGATGTGTCTGGACCGCTGATGGGATCTGGGCTCCTTGGCTAACGCCATAGACCCATTATTGTCACAATACAAAGGTATTGGATCAATAATGGTTGGAACTACTCCTAGCTCCGAGACGAACTTCTTCATCCAGACGGCTTCCTTGGCGGCATCATTTGCAGCAATGTACTCAGCTTCCATCGTAGAGTCTGCAACGGTATCTTGTTTGGAACTCTTCCAACTCACCGCCCCTCCATTAAGGGTAAATACAAACCCAGAGATAGATTTGCTGTCGTCCTTATCGCTCTGGAAGCTCGAATCGGTAAAGGCCTCCATTCGGAGATCTCCATTACCATACACCAAGAACAATTCTTTAGTCCTTCGCAAGTACTTAAGAATGTTCTTCACAGCTGTCCAGTGATTCTCCCCTGGGTTTGATTGATACCTGCTTACAACACTAAGTGCGTAAGCTACATCTGGGCATGTACATAACATCGCATACATTATAGATCATACTGCCGAAGCATAGGGTATAACACTCATGCGAGCTCTCTCTTCATCGGTCTTTGGACAAGAATCCTTGGAGAGAGTGACCCCATGGCAAGCGGGTAAGGCACCCCGCTTGGAGTCTTCCATACTAAACCTTTTTAGGATGGTGTCAATGTACCTGGTTTGGGACAATCCCAACAACATTTTAGATCTATCCCTATAGATCCTTATGCCCAGAATGTATGTGGCATCACCCAGGTCCTTCATGGAGAACCTTAGTGATAAGAAAGATTTAACTGACTGTAGCATAGGAATATCATTTCTTATCAGAAGAATGTCATCCACGTACAATACGAGGAATGTGACAGCTCTTCCTACAGCCTTCTTATAAACACAAGGTTCATCTGGATTTTTGATGAAATCAAACTCTTTGATGACATCATCGAAACAGATGTTCCAACTCCGTGATGCCTGCTTCAATCCATATATGGATTTAAGCAATTTACATGCTTTCCCGCTGCTCCCACTGTCAATGAAGCCCTCTGGCTGATCCATATAAACGCATTCTTCCAATTTTCCATTTAGAAATGCGGTTTTAACGTCCATCTGCCAGATTTCATAGTCGTAGTAAGCAGCAATAGCAAGTAGGATCCGAATGGATTTAAGCATGGCTACAGGAGAAAAAGTCTCGTCATAGTCCAAACCTGGTCTTTGACGAAAACCCTTCGCCACAAGTCTTGCCTTATAGGTCTCTACCTGCCCATCTACACCAATCTTTCTTTTAAAGATCCATTTGCACCCCACAGGTTTTACCCCAAGGGGTACAACGTCCAAAGTCCATACTTTGTTGGTGTACATAGACTCCATTTCGGATCTCATGGCATCCAGCCACTTCACAGAGTCTTTACTCGTGATAGCTTGCTGAAAACTTGTAGGATCATCATCATCCATGATGCAATCTTCTCCATTACCATCAATGAGGAAACCGTAGTACCTCTCCGGTGGGCGAGAAGTCCTACCAGACCTACGGAGTGGCCGAGGTTCCTGAGTTTCTATTGCAACAGCCGGTTCAACCAAATCGTCATTTGTAGTTTGTGTCTCTAGAACCTCTTCTAGATCCACCACCTTGCCATCATCTTTATCTGTGAAAAACTCTTTTTCTAAGAATGTGGCATACTGAGAAACAAACACTTTTTGTTCCTCTTTGTGGTAGAATAGATATCCATAAGAATTCTTTGGATATCCCATAAAGTTACATAAGACTGACCGTGTCTCGAGTTTGTCCAGATTCTGCTTTTTAACATAGGCCGGGCAACCCCAAATCTTAATTCTCTTAGGTGATGGTCTCTTCCCATGCCATATCTCATATGGTGTGGTGGACACGGCTTTGGTTGGAACCCTATTTAGTAGAAACGCTGCAGTCTCCAATGCATGCCCCCAAAACGAGACGGGTAACTCAGCGTCACTCATCATGGACCGGACCATATCTAATAGGGTCCTATTCCTTCGTTCTGACACACCGTTGTGCTATGGTGTGTAAGGAGGAGTGAGCTGAGAGAGAATCCCATTCTCTTTTAAGAAGTTTGCAAATTCTGCACTGAGATACTCACCACCTCGATCTGATCGAAGCATCTTGATACTCAAGCCGGTTTGTTTTTCTACTTCTTGTTTATATTCAATGAATTTCTCAAAAGCTTCGGACTTGTGCTTTAATAAAAATATATGACCGAATCTTGAGAAATCATCAGTGAATGTAATGAAGTATGAAAAACCACCTCCAGCCTGTGTAGACATTAGCCCACATACATCACTATGTATGAGTCCCAGGAGCTGAGTAGCTCTTTCTCCGTGTCCGGTAAACGGAGTTTTGGTCATTTTACCCTTGATACAAGACTGGCAAGTCGCATAAGATTTATATTCAAAAGAATTTAAATATCCATCTTTGTGTAACTTGTTTAGTCTTGTTTCGTTAATATGACCAAGTCTACAGTGCCAAAGAAAAGCTTCATTTAATTCTGAAAGTTTTCTTTTATTAGTGTGTTGTATACTGAAAACTGTGTGTTGATTTAGGACATATATTCCGTTATTCAGCGTACCATACCCAACCAACATTTGATTCAGGTTAATGTTCATAACATTGTTCTGCAATACAAAATTATATCCTTCATTGTCCAACAAAGAAACGGATATTATATTACAAAGCATACTTGGTATAAAATAACATGGATTCAAAACCAAAATACATCCAGATGGCAACCCCAAGTGATACTCTCCCACTGCGACTGTATGTACATTGGAACCATTTCCAACGCGGAGAGAATGGTCACCTGTCTTCAAAACCTTGCTATTTCTTAGCCCCTGCATAGAATTGCAAATGTGAGAACCTGAACCGGTATCTAATACCCAGGAAGCAGAGTTTATAGAAAAACAGTTTTCAGTCACAAACGCACCTGAAGCAGAAGCATCAACATGCTTCTTCTTGAGATTCAAGTATTCCGTGCAGTTGCGCTTCCAATGTCCTGTCTTGTGGCAATGAAAACATTCGCCTTTCCCCGGGTCTCCAGCTTTGGACTTTCCCTTTCCCTTCACCTTTTTAACTCCGCCCTTAGGATTAGTGGGTTTCTTCTTTTTCTTTCCCTTGGCCTTAGCTTTCGGGCGAGAAGAAGAAGACTGTCCAATAGTCATAACGGGAGTTTTTGCTAACTTCATAGTGCTCTCTGCACTCCTTAACATATTAAGGAGTTCAGGGAGTTCCTTCTCCATGCCATGCATGTTGAAGTTCACTATGAACTGAGCAAAGGTGGAGGGGAGGGACTGCAGAATAATATCTATATATTGTTCATTGTCCATCGTCCATCCAAGGTCCTCAAGCTCTTCTATAAGAGCTATCATCTTCAGAACATGGTTTCCTACTGGTGTGCCAGGGGCCATTCGCATCTGAAACAATTTCTTTGAAGCTTCGTATCGTAATACGCGGGATTGCTCCCCATACAACTCCTTTGTATGGAGCAATATACCGTGAATGTCCATGTCCTCGTGCTGCTTTTGATGTGTGTTATCCATCGATGCAAGCGCGAGGCATTTGGCCGTGGCACAGTCAGCGTCCCATGTCTTGCGGACTTCAATGTCCGCAACAGAGGATTTTGGACCAGGGACGGGCGGGGCTGAAGCCGTGAGGACATATGATACTTTATCATAAGTCAAGGCGATTTTCAGATTCCTCAGCCAGTCTTTATAGTTGGTCCCATTCAGTTTGTTTTTATCTAGTAGAAGCTTGAGTCCAGTCATGGGTATCTGCCATTAAGAGAGAGAAAAGAATACACTCAGCGAAAGTTCTTGCATAGATTAGATTGGTTATTATCTTGTCTAATCGATGTTTCCCACTGCTTTTTATCGAGTTTTCCTTTCAAACCTTAAAAAGAAAAACTAGCCAGGATTAATTACAGTCTACAACTTCGCTAACCGTTCAGCCAGGCCAGTGTCGGTACTTGAGGGAGGTTCCCCGTGCTTTCGCACGGACCTAATTAGAGTAAACCTCGTTTTTCCAAAGGCGGAGCCCCGTTAACACCTTTCTAGACACCTAATGAGTTAGCTAATTGTAAACTGTAAAACTCTCCTAGGAGCAACTATTGCCCACAGTGGGATCGGGATCCAACCATCACATGGAAGGTATGCAATCTCATTGCAAATTTCAACTATTGAAATTCCCGATGTGGTTTTTACCCCTAGTACTTATGACCTTAACTAAGGTCAACAAATCATAAGTACCAGTCAAGTTCTACCCGTTATTTCTTGATTAATCAGACCCACTCATATGATCCTTAACTAAGGTCAACAAAGTCATAAGAATGTCCTAATTAATCTGCATCATATGCAATGTAGGAAGACATCACTTAGCTACCATACACTACGCCTTAATTAAAGTCAACAAACGTAGCACGAATACTAAGTACTCTACTTCCTAAAATGACGGAGGGTTGCGAATGATTTTTAAGAAAATCTTTAACGCTTTGAACTTGATATCGTTGTAGAATTAGACGGTTTTCAAAAGGAGTGGCTTAAGCTCCGCGGTTTTGAAATATAGCTTTTTCATAAATAGCCGAGTGGTTTTCAAATCCAATTCTACAACATCTTTTAGGTTTATTTTCTTTACATTAATCACATTAATTTAATCCCATCATTTAAGTCCTTAAGCCAATCACAGAAAAGAAACGAAAATAACACGTACGCTTATGCCATCCGCATTCGCCGCAATGTTCCGTTATGCACCGTTAGGTTACTTAACTAACGGCATACCGGGATGGGACTAGCGCGGGTGTAAAACATAAGCAACGTCTACTATATATCATATATATAATATGTCATTCGTCTCAGATATCACAGAACACAGGCAGCAAAAATATAGATATAACGTGGGATATACTAGGACGTCCGTATTTAGTATTTAGCCAGAATAGAAAATACGGATTCCACAGTCGCGATGAACAGCCAAGCCCACACCCTGGACCTCTACGAAAGCGGCAAGTGACCCTACCAATTCTGGAGTTTAGGAGACCCGGTCCCGACTCCTCGAGATGGCCTCCCACTGAACCCCAGAACCCGGTCACCTGTGCTCCCCTCCTTGGGTCCATCCTAATGCGGAAAAGTAAATAATATACAACACTGGTGGCAGCAACCTCAACCCGGAAGTGCCCCAAATAAAAGAATATGACATTACATTTGAATTTACATGGATGAAAATATAAAAACTCTCATCTCACATAAAACCCCCCGGCTATTCAATCGCGACAATCCTGCACATCATATCTCAGCAACACATAATATCTCATATCATCAACGTAAGTAAATATGCATACACCGATTGTCGTCGACGTATAGCAACGACAATCGGCAATACCATTACATACTACACTTACGGTCACAGAAAAAAAATTGTAAAACTGCAATATCTGGAATCCATATTCTCTTTAGACATCGCAAATACGAAATATCACATACTTCGTATTTCATGTCTAGTAATATGAATTCCATACATTGCATCAGATTCCGGATAAACAGACAGTATTAAAGTTTTCGAACAAACGATCAAATACCCAAGATTCACTAAAGCTCAACACTTGAGCAGAGTTCAAAAAACCGGAGTGTGACACAGTAGTAGCGGTCCAGCCGTAGAAGGGTCAAGCCAACGCCTCACATGTGGCACGCCGTACTGCCCCAAACCCTAAGGTTCAAAGGGCAGTTCAAGACGGTCACATAATCGAGTTAAGGTTTGTTGTCTTCTAGAGGGACCACCACAAAACTTGCACGTATCTCCAATATTTTCAAACCCCGTGAAAAGTGAGTAAATGATAGTTGTTCGAACACTTCAATACTTTCTAGTTTACCCCGAAAAGGAAACGAAATGAAAATTCCGATCGAAACTACGAGTCCAAAACCATCTCCAGAATTTTCAGCAGTAGATTCAGATTAAATATACTCAAAAATATACAACAGCAGGTAAGGAAAAACACTGTACAAAATGGAGTGAGAGATCCCCTTGTATGGCCGCGGATCCGCGGCCTAAGCCTGCTTGGGCCGCGGTTCCGCGGCCAAATGTACTGTTCATTTGCTCGAATTCTCCAGTTTGTCTTATATTTACCTGCTCTATTTTTTGAGTATTTTTAATTCTGAAAAATGTCAGTTTTCAAAAAATTTCCAGAGAGTGTCCCGTAATTCCGTATTTTGGTTCGATCGGAGTTTTTACTTCGCTAAAGCATCGCCTAATGTTCTAGGTCGGCTATGATACCAATGTAAGGCATGCCTAGCACCCTATAATGAGTTTTAAAGCATCACATGTCTCAAAGTATGTATTTTGATGGTGCTAAACAAACACGCAAAGGAATCGATCCTAGAAAATTAGGGTTACTAAACTTTAAGCTAATAAAAATTAGGGTTTCGAGACTACAACCTTTGTAGCTCCCTTTTGCTTGACTCCTTAGTCTCTTGGGTGTTGGAAGAAGGTCCTCTTGTAGTCCTCTCACGTCCACGACGATCCACCCGGAGTTTCCCGTCCAAGCTCGCAACTTTGAAAAACAAAGTGAACACTCTAAACAAGTTGGCTAAACTTGTGTAGAATGGTGTTGTGGCTAAGGATCTCACTTCAAAATCCTATTTTTATGAGTATTTTGCTCTCTTGAAAGAACTAGAGAGCAAAGTATCAAGGTTGATGAAGATGGTAGCCTTTTGTGAAGAAGAGAATAATGAACCATTGAAAGAAAAATGAAAAATAAGCATATATATATTTTTCACTTCTCATATCCAACCATGGTTAACTCTAAAGGTATTATTGGATTTAAGTTAAAAGCACAAAAAGAAAATAAACCATGGGTTAAATGGTAGGTGAGCATGGTAAGGTTAAGAAGAGTGTAGAAACCTTTAATGATTTAACCCATTTTCATTTCCTTTTTTGTTTTAATTTAAAAGCAATAATAATCCATAAAAATAACCATGGTGTGATTCTTATATTGCCACCATTCTCATTGTATAAGCAACCATGATAAAATGATGTATGTATGCATGTGTGCTTGCACATCCATATGTGCATGAACAAGAATGAATGCATACATGCATGCATACATCCAAAATAAACAAGATAGGATTTGTAGTGAGAAGCCAATGATAAATCAACACTTGATTTACTAATCCGGTCATATCGCATACGACCCGACCATTAGCAAGCCGCCCAATTAATATACGGTATCCTATACGCGCATTTTAATCGGGTCCAAGCGCATATCGCATATGCGCACCACAACGTTTCGCCTGGACTAGGTAACTCCTTTGTGGGACTTTAAGACTCGTCAATACGCCGGCAGTGGGTGATGATCACATCAAGCACCCCCAAGCCGCAAGCGGTCAGCTAAACGTAACGGCCACCCGGGTATTGAGCGATCAGAAGAAAACAAGCGAACCTGTTACAACTCCCGTCGAGCCATCCGGCAACACTACCGTACAGTCCGGTCTCTTCGTCAGATATGCCGCATATCGAGCCTAGGAATGGTCACGTCGACCCTAATAACTCAATAAGTCGTGCCGGTGAATGGTCTATAACAGTTCGAGAAACTACTGATAACACTTATCAGTAAATCTCAGCAGCCCTGGCCAGGGACTTTCTGATATAACCAGTCGGGCACAGCACAGCATCAACTCCCTATACCGGGAGAGACGAAATCCCTCCTATCGCTCATCGCCTTCATGTGTCTCGGGACTGTACCCAACGGCCGCCTGTTTGCACGACTCAGTAGAGCCGTGGTAGGGTGGCAATCAAAGTACAGTGGGAGAATACACAAGACTCCATGACGATCTCGGGTCTACAGACTAACCTGTACCAGTGTCACCTGAGAACTGCTATTCGACGATAGATATAATTCCATATAGGAGTTCTCGGTGAGTCCGTCCAGTGTACCCAGTCAGCACTGAGCACCCGTACATGATCTTGATGTCAAACATCGATGAATGTGGGAACATCCATCGCCCATCGTATGGGTCTAGTATCATATACGCTAGTCTACACTGGTATATCAATGCCCCGTCTCGATATACCTACGACTAGGGACTTTCCATGATATGCTTATAGACTACAGATGCCCCACTAGTATGATCTCCATCATAGTCAGAGTAGTCAAGCCAATATCCTCAGGGCTTTATCAGCATGTATGAATGAATAAAAGCATGATCAAATCAACATGTCAGATAAAGAAGAACCAGATAGCATACTATCATGTCGAGCAAGAATGCATACTGAATATATATACATGTATAGATACATCCACTATCACATAATGGCCTCTAGGGCATACATATATCCAACACTTTCCGCGGACTGCACGGGAAGAAATGGAAGAAAAGTTCATCAGTTTGAAGCAGAATGGCGGATCTGTAGATGCGCATGCGGCTGAGTGGACATGGCTCGGTCGATTCGCTGGACCTTTGGTTGCCAATGATGCTGATATGGCACGAAGGTTCATGCGCAGATTGGACGTGGAAATCCAGAGGCACATTATATCTCTGGGATTGACCATTTTCTCGCAAGTTCTTAATGCAGCCCGAGAGCAGCAGAGCTTATCAATTAAGGCGGAGGGTACGACGCAGCAGGCGGTTGTGGTACAGAAGCCGGCTTTTACGCCGAATCGAGCACCTACACGCAGAGGTTTCCCGGTGGACAGGCGTGGCATTATACCGATGAAGAAGCTAGTCATGCCCGAGAAAAAGGGAAGGACGATTTGTGGGTACTGCCATCTACCCGGACACGTGCAGAGGGAGTGTCGAAGGATGCTTGGACTTTGTTTAGTTTGCGGATCAGCTGATCATACTGTCAGTGTTTGCCCGTCGAAGCTTCGTTTGAAGGATGATGTTCTGAGGCCACCGCAGAGTCTGTGTCAGGGGCAGAAGCAGATAACTCAGGGACCTAATCAAGCTCGAGCCTTTACTCTGACGGCTGAAGAGGCCAAAGCTTTAGATGAAGTTGTTTCAGGTATCCTACTTGTTCATGATTTTCCCGCATTAGTATTATTCGATTCTGGTGCATCCCATTGTTTTATGTCGTCCAAGTTTATTGCCGCACACTCAATTTCTTGCACGACCCTGTCTAGTTGTTGGGACATACACACTGGGAACGGGATGAACATATCTAGTAGTGAGTGCAAGGATTGTTCTGTTGTTATTTGCGGACGAGAGTTATTTGCAGATTTCTTGGTGATCGATACCTGCAGTTATGAGGTTATCTTGGGAATGGATTTTCTCGGCACTTTCCACACTCATATTAATTGTAGAGCAAAGAAAGTGATTTTCTAGATTTCCGGACATCCGGAGTTTGTTTTTGCTGGAGGTAGCAGTTCTGTCGGGCCAGTCGAGTTTAGGGCTAGGCCGACAAACAGTGTTCTTTCGTTGATGGAAGTTGATAAGGAGGAAGCGCCAACTGTAGTTCGAGAGTTCATGGACGTATTCGAGGACATCTCGGGTTTACCGCCAAAGCGAGATGTGGAGTTCGCGATTGATCTTGTTTCTGGTGCAGCACTAATCTCAAAGGCGTACTATCCGATGGCACCAGTGGAGTTAGAAGAAGTAAAGAAACAGGTTACCGAATTTCTTGAGAAGAGTTGGATTCGCAGCAGTAATTCACCTTGGGGAGCTCCAGTTCTTCTAGTCAAGAAGAAAGATGGCACAAGGAGAATGTGCATCGATTATCGAGAATTAAACCGGGTGACTATCAAGAACAAGTACCCGATCCCTCGCATTGGCGAATTATTCGAGCAACTCAGTGGCGCGAGGGTATTCTCGAAGCTGGATTTGCGATCCGGATATCATCAAGTTCGAGTTAAATCAGAGGATATTTGCAAGACTGCGTTCCGAACTTGATATGGGCATTACGAGTATTTAGTGATGCCATTCGGAGTCACGAATGCACCGACAATATTTATGGACTTGATAAACCGAATCTTTTCACCGTTCTTGGACCAGTTTATAGTGGTGTTCATCGATGATATTCTGGTCTACTCGAGGAGCATATAAGAGCATGCAGAACACTTGAAGATCGCACTGCAGACATTGAGGCAAGAAAGATTATATGCGAAGATAAGCAAGTGCGATATTGACTTGAAGAAGTGAAATTTTTGGGGCACGTCGTATCTGGAGATGGAATCGTCGTTGACCCTGAGAAGATTGCAGTAGTTCAAGATTGGCCGATTCTGAAGAACGTAGCAGAGATCAGAAGTTTTCTTGGACTTGCCGGGTATTACAGAAGGTTCGTGGAGAATTTTGCTCGATTGGCTGAGCCTTTGACCAAACTAACACGAAAGGAAGAACCGTTCGTATAGATGGATAGATGTACGTCAGCTTTTGAGGCGTTGAAGCAAAGATTGATAACCGCTCCTATTTTGACCGTACCAGACGGTTCCGGAAGATTGGTGATTCACAGCGACGCATCTGGGAAGGGTTTGGGATGTGTTTTGATGCGGCATGGGAAGGTTATAGCCTACGCATCGAGACGGTTGAAGACCCATGAGAAGAATTACCCAACTCATGATTTGGAGCTTGCAGCAGTGATTTTCGCTTTGAAGATTTAAAGACACTACTTACTGGGCGAAAGGGTCGAAGTATTCACTGATCACAAAAGCCTAAAGTATGTGTTCATGCAGAAAGAGCTTAACATGAGACAGCGTAGATGGCTGGATCTAATAGCTGATTATGATCTTGATCTCAAGTATCATCCGGGGAAAGTTAATGTAGTGCCGGATGCGCTTAGTCGGTTGCCAGCAATTCGGATGTTGACTGCACAAAAGGAGCTTATCGAGGATTTTCAGAGATTTGAGTTGGGGATTGTGCTACCGCATTCTTCAGGAAAGTTGATACAGCTGCAAGTACAGTCGTCGTTGATCGAGAGTATTAAAGCAGCACAGTCACAGGACCCAAGATTGTAGAAGTTTCGAGAACAGGTAGAAGCGGGACTTCGAACGGACTTGTTGATTCATGAAGATGGTTCGTTGCGATACGGTAGTCGCTTGTGTGTGCCGAAAGGAGACATTCGCGAAGAAGTTATGAAGGAGGCACACAGTTCCGCATATTCCGTACATCCAGGAGGCACAAAGATGTACCGTGATCTACAACAACATTTCTGGTAGGAAGGCATGAAAAGGGAAATTGGCCGCTTTGTAGCGAAGTGCTTGGTGTGTCAGCAAGTTAAGGCTGAACATCAAAGGGTAGCTGGTTTATTGCAACCACTTCCGATTCCCCAATGGAAGTAGGAACATATAACCATGGATTTCGTGACAGCTTTACCGCAGAGTCCAAAGGGCAATAATGCAGTTTGGGTGATTGTTGATCGATTGACCAAGGCAGCTCATTTCATACCATTTCAAGTTGGTCAGTCAACGGAAGCGTTAGCAAAACGGTACATGCAGGAGATTGTGAGATTGCATAGAGTACCTGTGAGTATCGTTTCCGACCGTGATACCCGATTCTTATCACACTTCTGGAGGAGTTTACAGGAAAGTTTGGGGATGCGATTGAAGCTTAGCACTGCTTATCATCCTCAGACAGATGGACAGTCGAAGAGAACGATCCAAACTCTTGAAGATATGTTGAAAGCTTGCATGTTAGACTTCAAGGGTTCATAGGAGGATCATCTACACTTGGTGGAGTTTTCTTACAATAACAGCTTCCAGGAGACTATTCAGATGGTTCCATTCGAAGTATTGTATGGTCGCAAGTGTCGCTCACCCGTTTGTTGGGACGATATTGGAGAACAAAGATTGTTGGGACCGGATTTGATCGTGCAAATAGTAAAGAAGGTTAATACTATCCAGAATCACATGAAGGCAGCACAAGATCGGTGGAAGAGTTGGGCCGATATATCGAGAAGACCTCCAGAGTTCGTTGTTGGTGATTTGGTATTCTTGAAGATATCACCGACTCGAGGAGTGATTCGTTTTGGGAGTCGAGGCAAACTTAGTCCTCGATTCATGGGGCCTTCCGAGATTATGGAGCGTGTTGGAGAAATGGCTTATAGATTGGCGTTACCACCATCTTTGGCGAATGTTAATGACATGTTTCATGTATCTTAACTCCGTAAGTATGTTCGAGATGAAACACACATGCTGGATCATTCGGAGCTAACTGTAAGGGAGGATTTGACTTTTGAGGAACGACCGATATATCACGACCCGAAATTGGCACGTGACGGCCCTTAAACTACGCAACGTCTACAGGCGTAATGCAATTTAAGTAAGCCAAAAACCCAGCAATCTAAACCATCAAAAGTAGTAAGTGATAATAACATTGTTAAAACCGTTGAAATCTCAATCAAATTCTTTACAGTCCAAATTTACTTCCTTTAAAAATTTGGCAGCATCTCCTTTGTAAAACAAGCCCCCAAAAAGGGTACAACATAAATATATAAGTAAAGCATCCCCAACGGGAGCAAATCCACGCCCAAAGACGGAAAACAACCACCACAAGCAAATATACGACGCTGTAGCGAATAAAAAGACGATATAAATAAAAATGTATAAAAGACCTCCAAGTCATAAAATAATATACAATATCTTCCTCACAACTCGTCTCTAAGTCAATACATGAAAATGGTAGATGGAGAGTACAGGATACAACGAATATACAATGATCAATATCGGATAACCGCAAAACCCACCTATAGCAAAACTGCACACGGTCAGCCGTAGCGGTATCCGCTGCAAAAGATGATACGATAGATGAAAGCCCTGCCTCGACTGCCGTGAGGGACTACCTGCAAAACACTGTGGCACAACCGGGGTGAGTTGCCAACTCGTGAATAGTAAATAACATATGCAGGTAATCGCGAGTATGCACGTACTGCGCGAATTTATCACATGCAAGCTAATAGCAATAAATGGCCATATGTATGTGCAACAGTCATGAAAGGTACTCTAGCAGGTACAACTAATACATAAAGCAATAATATGGCAATATGTATATGCAACAGTCATGAAAGGTACTCTATCAGGTACTACTAATACAGGAAGCAAAGCATATAAGTAAATGCGGAATATGGGATAAAACATGTCATCCTCAAGGAATCCTCATCGTGGCAGGACCAATGTCCATCAAGACAATCCAAATCCCAAATATCCTCAAATCGGCTCTCAAATCGGCCCTCATATCGGCACTCATATCAAGTAATGAATAAGAATACATGCATAGATCATTATAATGATATTATATATATATATATATATATTGATATATATATATATATATCAGCGTCTCATACCACTGATATATATACTTAGAGGTAAAATATCATGAAAACTAGTGTCTAGCATCGACACATAAATACCCATCTATCAGGCGTCATCACCACGACTGCCCCTTATATGTACGTATCATACGTTCATCGGAAACCTGAGTACCCAGCTGTCGGCACTCGAATTCCCCGTATCCATACGTACGTGACTCCGGTCGATATCTACTCGATCACCGACGAGTCCAATACTGTCACCGGTAGGTATGATTCCCCTGCCAGGCTCATCGGCGTAAACTTTCGACATACCTTTCTTACCCCGGGGTTCCTCCGGGCCACACCATGTACCCGCATACGACCCACGACGCCTCTTCGCATGGGGTATATATCAGAACCGAGAAATCTCATGGTGGATGCTGAAATATCATATCAAGAGAAACCGGGTTTTTCAAATAATACATAATTTCATGAAACTACCACGGTCCTCAAATCCAGAAAATATCATGTGAAATCCATATATCAATGCGAAATCCATGAAATATAATATATGCAACATGAAACGGTAATATGAGCATATAAAGGAAAAACTGCTATTTAACTGCAACAAGTTATGAAATATATCATATGGTTCCTGATTTCTCCAAATCCATACAACATCATATAAATGTGAACAGGTAGCTATAGCCAGGTATGAGTAACCATGTCGGTATAGCAAGATATGTGTATCTACCTATCAATAATGATGCGATGCCCTCCAGATATGTGTGTAGCTATATCAAGCTAGGTATATGTATAAACATGTCAATAATGATACAATACCCTCTAGGTATATGTATAACTATATCAAGGTACGGGTGTAGATGTAAGTATGTATATAAGATGTATATGTACCTATGTCTCATATATGGATATACCTATCTCTAATGGTACAATACTATGTAGCTATATGGGTAGCTAGCATGTAGATATGGTAAGCTATATGTGTAAGCATGTAGGTATACAGGTATGCTATATGTCATATGCACAATGTAGTATGAATCAATGTCTCAATGTTCCTAACCAAACAATATCATATATGCATGTGTGTTGTGCATGTCATGGCAATTATTGACGGTGTGAGTGGCATACAATCAGTGCTCATGCAACATGAGCCGTCAATAATAGTGCAGTGTCCAAAGGGTACTGTTGGGGTCAAAATTTGCACCCCCGGTTGACCGAGTCAAAGTCAAGGTCAACCCCAAGCCAGGTGGGCCCAAGCCCTGGTCAAGCGGGCCCATGCCCAAGTCAAGCCCGCGGCCAGCCTCCTCCATGCCAAAATATAGATCATGTAATAAATAATTTTTATGTAATTTTTTATGCATGAATGTATGCAAAATGGGCATAAAGCCAAATTTTTGTAAAGCTCATGGTTTATATGCAAAAAGAAATGGCACATGAGCCATGGGATGGGCAAAATGCCATTTTGTAAAGCCCAAGGGGCTATATGTAAATATGTAAGCCTATATAAGGCAACATGATGAAAATATCTAATATATACTTTTTTTTCATTCCCCTCAAAATCTAGGGTTTGTGCCTCTTTCCCCTTTCTGAAGGTTCAAAACCTTCTTCTTTCTTTTGAAATTAAATCAAGAGTTTTACTCTTTCTTTTCCAAAACTAAAGAGTTTTTCACCACAAAACCCATAAATGGGAGCTTAGATCTCCCATCAGCTCTCAAAAAGAAGAGATTTTTAAAATCTCACATCTCTTGATCTTCAAGATCCTGCCAACAGAGGAGGAAGAAGGAGGCCCATCTCTGAAAACCCCATTTTTGGGAAGACCCAGGGCTCCAAAGAAGAACCCATTTCATCAACTCCAAAACATCTTAGGAGTTTAACTCCACCCTAAATCCTCTTTTGGGATTTGAAATCCTATTTCTTGGGCTAAAATCCCCATTTCCTCGCCGGTGCCCGAGCACCTAGCGCTCCAAGCGCTCAAGCGCCCAGCACCCACGTGTCGGACCCCCGATATATCCAAAAACCCCTTTCAAAACAGAACACACATACACTGCACATTGAGTTCGCATGACCAGTTTGACCCGTTAATCGAAGGTTCCCTCGCTCCAAAGGCGAGGGGTAATTAACGGCAGCTTAGTCCGCGACTGCCGGAGATTCGGATCCCCACAATCAATAAACCCCAGCCTACCCCTAGGCAGGGGGAATCTGTAAAGTGCCTGACAAGCGCGCGCGTATTTCCATCTCAATGGGGTAACGAAAAACACCCTACAGATTCTGGCACGTCCGGTGAGACCTATCTATCCTCCCATATTTCGGGTTAAACGTTCATGCGAACTCAATCAATATACATATCTATATTTATACTAAAATAATGCTCTTTCATTCAGGTTTTCAAGCAATCACCTTTCAACAATGTCTCCAAAGATGAACTCAGCTCCCATCTTCTACACGATGAAGATGGACTCCAGGACGGTCCTCCCGGCCAGTCTCGGACGACAATGGGAGGAGCCTCCGCTACCATTTGGCTCTATTATGTTCGTGTCAGCTAACGCCATCCCAGCTCCTCAAGCTCCGGTAACAGACAAGCCGGTCTCGAAAGGCAAGAGGCCAAATGTAGTGGTCTCGAAGGCCCCCCAACTCAAACGCGAGTCGGTGTTTGAACGACTCTCCTTGGCCCAAGCTGGAGGCAAGGCCATCAACACCAGCAAAGCAACAAGGCCTCTCGAGCGAGCTCTGGCTGTGCCCCTGACAACTGCTCGATCGGGTGTCTTCTCTAAGCTCCCCGCTAATTGACTCAGGGCGGCTTCCCAGGAAATGGATGCCCGCCAAGCCCTTAAAATTGAGAAGCTAAGGCAGAAAAGGCTCAGGTATAGAGCCAATAAAAGGGTTAGGGCTCCTGCTAGGCTGAACCTCATGGGGTTCGAAGAACAGGGTTACCCCACCAAAGACGAGGAAATGGCTGGATATGTGGTCCACACTGTCTACATGGTGGGCACGCGCAGCAAGAGTAAGGACAGGGCCACCACATCTCAAATCCAATCTGGCTTGAATGTGGTTGCCGCCTCCCAAGAACAGCCGCCTCCGCTGGATGATGAAAACCCTCTCGATGAGGATGATAGGAGGAAAGACCCTTCGGTCCATGAGGAGTCGGGCTCGGAAAGCGAAGATGAGCCAATCTTCCGTCCCAAGAACGCGAAGCAGCAACTTCTCCAAGAGCTTCGAAAACAGCTCAGAAGCAAAGACAAGGAGATGGCCAAGCTCTACTCAAAGATCGACGACTTGAAAAATGTCGTCTTACGGCTTACGGCCCAACTTGCCTCTCAGACGCCCAATCAAGCGTAGGGCACTGCTCATGAACCGGGAAACGGTGTCCCGAAACAGCCGACGCCCGTTCCCTCAAATCCAAAAGTGGGCGGACCGCATGAAAATCAATCGCATCCTATCTCGGGAAATGTCTTGGCTACCGATGACAGTAGCCCGCTAACTCAAGATCAAATCATGGATTTGGTTGCCTACAAAGTCAAAACATTGGTAGCCGAAGCCGAAGCGCAAAAAGATATCAACAGCAGTGGGAGACCATATCCTGCTCAGTATGATCTGGTAGAATTTCCTAGCGGCTATGTCATCCCTAAATTTGGAAGATTTGATGGGACGGGAAATGCGAATCAGCACGTCGCCCACTTTAAAGCCTCATGCGGGAATACTGGGGGCAATGATGTGCTTCTCCTCCGCCAGTTCGTTAATAGCTTGGCCTATGTTGCTTTCGACTGGTACGCGAGCATACCGGATGGCTCCGTCACAACTTTCGTCCAAATGGAGTCTCTGTTTCGGCAGAGGTTCATGAGCGTCAGCGATAAGATCACCATCGCCAACCTCGTAAGGACCAAGCCAAAGAACAATGAAAGCAGCACGAATTTTATAACCCGATGGCACAATCTCTCCGTCAAATATGAACCGCCGATAGAGCGGGACCAATCTATCAGTCTCCTCATCGGAAATCTCAACAATTGGATGGCCCCGTTTCTATGCACTGCGGGTCTCAAAACATTCCAGGAGCTGATCAGGAAAGTTCAGATGCTGGAGCATTCAAAGCAGGAGTCCCCCTCGGATTCCCAAAATAACAATAGGTCCTGGAGAAACCGAAAAGACGAAAATCGCAAAGGCGGAAACTCCGATGATTCTGAATCTTTCAATGCCTCGGCTAACCGAAATAAGCAAGGGATGAGCGGGCCTAATGCCAACCAGCCTCGGAAGCTAGTGTTCGGAGAGGGAGCAGAATCTCCACTGAAAGAGAAGCTGGATAAGGTCTATTCCTTCAGAAGGGACAAAATCCGTAAAATATTCAAAGACGCCCTGAGGAACGGTTTACAACTGCCAGAGTCAAAAAGACCGCAGGAAGCGAATATGACCGACGACCCCAAATACTGCCACTATCACAGAGTGATAGGTCATGCCATTGAGGACTGCTTCGTCTTCAAAGATTGGATCGAAAAGCAATACAAGGCCGGAGAGATGGAACTCTCTAAAGGCGTGTTAACAAACAATTCAGCTGCGACCGTCAATTTCATACAAACGGAGACCGAAGTTCTTCGTGAAACTGATTCTCTCAGACATCTGCCTTTCTCTGAAAACAATCGACCACCACGTCATTAAACTAGGAACAGTAGACCTCTAAGTCTTTAAACTGGGAACCGATGACCACCACGTCGTTAAACTGGGAACAATCGACCTCTAAGTCGTTAAACTGGGAATGTAAAAAAAATGTGTAAATAAAAAAAAGGATGTGTAAATAAATAAATAAAAGGAAAAGCCGAAATGATGGGGCAACTCGCAATAAAAATCAGCGAGTAAAAATAAAAATGAAGATAAAGCCGAAATGATGGGGCAACCGTGAATAAATAGCCGAAATGATAGGTCAATCGCGACCTTCGTGATAAGAAAAGCTGAAATGATAGAGCAATCGCAGTAAAACAAAAAAAGAAAAAAAAAAGGCGAATGATGAGTCGCTCCTGGTACCATATTCCAATGCAGCGATGCAGACGCCAACAAAAATTCAAATTTCCAAAATTCTTCCAGCCCTACGGCCAGTCCCCAAATTGACTGCCGTATACAATCCACGGGCTCAAATAATTCTCGTCATACCCATGCCCCACCACAATCACCAGTTACGCGGCTGGTCTCCGCCTTTGGAATTATGCTCCATTGAGAAGACCCACTCATGTGTCCTCACGATACATGAGGAGAACAAACCTTTGTGGGATCCTTACGACTCATAAAGGAAAAAACACACTCAGGAGTCCTCACGACTCCTAAGGAGAAAATACATCTACGGGATCCTTACGACTCGTAGGGAGAAAATGCTTTTATGGGACCCTCACAGCCCATAAAATTGAAAAGCCTTAGGCGATAGGGATCTAAACCTGTCTCCTAAGCCATCGCTCACCAATCCCCAAGTGGCGAATGATGAGTCACTCCTGGTACCATATTCCAGTGTAGCGATGCAGACGCCAACCAAATTCCAAATCCCAATCCCTAAATGGCGAATGATGAGTCGCTCCTGGTACCATATTCCAGTGCAGCGATGCAGACGCCAACTAAATTCCAAATTCCAAATTTCAATCCCTAAGTGGCGAGTGATGAGTCGCTCCTGGTACCATATTCCAGTGTAGCGATGCAGACGCCAACCAAATTCCAAATTCCAATCCCTAAGTGGCGAATGATGAGTCGCTCCTGGTACCATATTCCAGTGCACCAAATTCCAATCCCTAAGTGGCGAGTGATGAGTCGCTCCTGGTACCATATGCCAGTGTAGCGATGTAGACGCCAACCAAATTCCAAATTCCGATCCCTAAGTGGAGAGTGATGAGTCGCTCCTGGTACCATATTCTAGTGTAGCGATGCAGACGCTAACTAAATTCCAAATTCCAATCCCTAAATGGCGAATGATGAGTCGCTCCTGGTACCATATTCTAGTGCAGCGATGCAGACGCCAACCAAATTCCAAATACCATACCCCAATAGTGAATGATGAGTCACTCTTGGTACCATATTCCAGTGCAGCGATGCAGACGCCAACAAAATCTCAAAATTTTTCCGGCCCTACGGTCTGGATCATACACTCTGCAAATCCGTATACAATCCACGGGCGTAAAACGATCCCAATCTCTCCCAAGTCCTACCGGCGAGACCACATTCAAAGTCCCACCAGCGGGGAAGATTCAAAAAAAAAAGAGAAGAAAAAAAGAAGGTATGTTCACAAGCAAAATGGGCACGGATGAAAACCCGAAAGGGCTCCGTGAGTAAAAACAGCAGGACTGCCGGCGAGTTTGTGAAAACCCGAAAGGGCGCAAACTCGTGAAAAAGAGATGAAATCCACTCGTAAAGTCCTCTCGATTTTGTGAGGAGAAAATTCCCGCGTGAGATCCTTACGACTCACAAAGGAGCAGTACACTTGGGAGTCCCCATGACTCCTAAGGAGAAAATACACTTACGGGATCCTTGCGACCCGTAGGGAGAAAATGCTTTGTGAGACCCTTACGGCTCACAAAATTGAAAAGTCTTAGGTGATAGGGACCTAAAACATATCTCCTAAGCCATCGTTTCTTAATAAGCAAACGCAAAGGATGATTCGCTCCTGGTACCATATTCCAGTGTAACGATGCTGATGCCATACAAAAAAACCAGTTCCCAAGTCTTCCCGGGGCAAATGATGAGTTGCTACTGGTATTATTCCAGTGCAACAATGCAGATGCCAAACCAAAACCGAAATCCTCAAATCCACTCATGGTAAATGATGATTCGCTCCTGGTACCATATTCAAGTGTAGCGATGCTGATGTCAACCCAAATCAAATCAAACCAACAACCTCTGCGGCGGAATCATGCTCCGTCCCAGAATTTACCCCGTGTCAAAATCATGCTTTGCCTCGGGATATCTACCTTCCCTGTCGGAATTATGCTCCGCCTCAGAATCAAATCAACCAACCAGCTCTGCGTCGGAACCATACTTCGTCTCAGAGTGTACCCCGCGTCGAAATCAAGCTTCGCCTCGGTGTATCTGCCTTCCCTATCGGAATTATACTTCGGCTCGGAATCAACCAGCGGCCTCCTCGTCGGAATTAAGCTCCGCCTCGGAATTAGGTCAACCAGCAAGCTCTGCGTCGAAATCATGCTTCGTCTCAGAATGTACCCCGTGTCGGAATCATACTTCGCTTCGGAGTACCTGCCTTCCCTGTCGGAATTATACTTCGCCTGGGAATCAACCTCTGCATCGAAATTATGCTCGGTCAGAATGTCTGCCGCTCGTCGGAATTATGCTCCAACCCTTCAGAATGATGCTCCGATCCTTAGAATCATGCTCCGCTCTTCGGAATGATGCTCCGAATCCTGGAATCATGCTCCGCCCTTCGGAATGATGCTCCGATCCCTGAAATCATGCTCCGCTCTTCGGAATGATGCTCCGATCTTTGGAATCATGCTCCACCCTTCGGAATGATGCTCCAATCTCTGGAATCATGCTCCGCTCTTCGGAATGATGCTCCGAATCCTGGAATCATGCTCCGCTCTTCGGAATGATGCTCCGAATCCTGGAATCATGCTCCGCCCTTCGGAATGATGCTCCGATCCATGGAATCATGCTCCGCCCTTCGGAATGATGCTCCGATCCCTGGAATCATGCTCCGCCCTTCGAAATGATGCTCTGATCCTTGGAATTATGCTCCGCAAATTGGAATGATGCTTCAATCCCCGGGAATCATGATCCCAGAGGGATACTCCGATCCTTGGAATCATGCTCCGCTCTTCGGAATGATGCTCCGATCCTTGGAATTATGCTCCGCGAATCAGAATGATGCTCCGATTCCCGGGAATCATGCTCCCCGGGATGATGCTCCGTCCCCGGAATGTGTTCCATCTCGAAGTTCAGCTCCAAGATCCATCAATTTTATGCACACAACTCAAATGTGCGGTATGCATTTATTGATGGGGAAGCACTTTGTTGGGGTCATAATTTGCACCCTTGGTTGACCGAGTCAAAGTCAAGGTCAACCCCAAGCCAGGTGGGCCCAAGCCCAGGTCAAGCGGGCCCATGCCCAAGTCAAGCCCGCGGCCAGCCTTCTCCATGCCAAAATATAGATCATGTAATAAATAATTTTTATGTAATTTTTTATGCATGAATGTATGCAAAATGGGCATAAAGCCAAATTTTTGTAAAGCTCATGGCTTATGTGCAAAAAGAAATGGCACATGAGCCATGGGATGGGCAAAATGCCATTTTGTAAAGCCCAAGAGGCTATATATAAATATGTACGCCTATATAAGGCAACATGATGAAAATATCTTATATACTTTTCTTCATTCCTCTCAAAATCTAGGGTTTGTGCCTCTTTCCCCTTTCTGAAGGTTCAAAACCTTCTTCTTTCTTTTGAAATTAAATCAAGAGTTTTACTCTTCTTTCTCCAAAACTAAAGAGTTTTTCACCACAAAACCCATAAATGGGAGCTTAGATCTCCCATCAGCTCTCAAAAAGAAGAGATTTTTAAAATCTCACATCTCTTGATCTTCAAGATCCTGCCAACAGAGGAGAAAGAAGGAGGCCCATCTCCGAAAACCCCATTTTTGGGAACACCCAAGGCTCCAAAGAAGAACCCATTTCATCAACTCCAAAACATCTCAGGAGTTTAACTCCACCCTAAATCCTCTTTTGGGATTTGAAATCCTATTTCTGGGGCTAAAATCCCCTTTTCCTCGCCGGCACCCAAGCGCCCAGCACCCCAAGAATTCAAGCGCCCAGCGCCCATGTACCGAGCACGTGGTGCGCTCAAGCGCCCAGCGCCCACGTGTCGGACACGTGGTGCGCTGGCGCTTAAGCGCTCAGGCGCACAGCGTTCAGGCACCTAGCGCTTAAGCGCACAGCGCTCAGGCGCACAGCGCTCAGGCGCCTAGCGCTCAAGCGCACAGCACCCACGTGTCGGACATGTGGTGCGCTAGCGCCTAAGCGCACAGCGCCCATGTGTCGGACACGTGGTGCGCTAGCGCTTGAGCGCCCAGCGCTAGCGCGCTGGGCACGCGAGGCGCTGGCCCCACGCGTCCTTTGGACGCTTTTCCCTTTTTTTTATATATATGTATACATGTATATATATATATAGATACACACACACATACTCTATAACACTATCCCTCTCAAAAAAAATTTAGGCAGGGGCGCTGCCCCGCACCCCGTAAGGGGGCTGCTAGCCCTCTTGACCTCCAGCCCGCTATCCAGGTAGCGGGACCCCCGTAAAAACTCTGCGGGGCCCCCGATATATCCAAAACCCCTTTCAAAACAGAACACACATACACTGCACATTGAGTTCGTATGACCAGTTTGACCCGTCAATCGGAGGTTCCCTCGCTCCAAAGGCGATGGATAATTAACGGCAGCTTAGTCCGCGACTGCCGGAGATTCGGATCCCCACAATCAATAAACCACAGCCTATCCCTAGGCAGGGGGAATATGTAATGCGCCTGACAAGCGCGAGCGTATTCCCATCTCAATGGGGTGACGAAAAACACCCTACAGATACAAGTCCAAGCACAATAAGTAATAATATGCAATGAGGTGTATGCGCAAACTCTATATATACAGTAGAATATGCGACTAATATCATATCATCTCTAGCCTAGACGCATAACGCCATGCGGGCGATTCCCCTGTAGATGTTAAATCTACTCACTGAGATCTGGGGCTAAGAAAAGCCAACCACTCTCTTTCCCTTCTTCGCAGCGTCCGAAGTCCCTGCCTCTGTCCCTAAGATCATAAAACAACAAAGCAAGTGTATATTAGCAATCGATCAATAACACATACAAACTAAGTTTGACCGATGCACCAACTCCAAACATACTCTCAAGTGTTCGTCTAGTGGCTAACGTGCTTAGCGACACTACGAACCCAACTCAAGAGTAAAAGCTACATAAGTACAGGCACCGTGTTGTATAACGTAACGCGTGTAGTCGTAACACTAGAAACAAGCTATGTGATCCCAGATTTTGCATACAGAGAAAACTCAAAAATCAAACAGGACCAAACACACCAAAACCAAAGCAGACAGCTACCCTGAAAAACCCAAACCCTAACTCTACCCAACGGTCGAGGTCGCCGGAAAAACCATACATGTCGCCGGCCATAGTCCTAGCCTAGGGGTTCGCGCTTCAAGTGAAGGCTTAGGGTCTCTGGTACAACACAACTACTCTGATAGATTTTATAGTATACTCTCGGGGTCACAGCAGATCATAGATATCACAAATGATACTAAAAATACGATATTTGCACGAAACTTAACTTTAAGCGTTCTAAACTAAAACTAAAAGGCTACACAACACTATAACATCATAAAGAACAGATAGAGATCATTACCTACTCCCACAAGCTCAAAAATCCTAGCTTTCCAAGCTCAAAGGCATCCAAGAGGCAAAGCAAAGCTTAAGGAAGTGATCTGGTGATGTTTTGTGAAGGTTTAGTGTAGGATTAGTGAAGGGATTAGCAAGTGTTCAGTTGAGAGTGAAGGAGAGATGAAGGAAACAATGAGAATGAGATAGTGAAGTGAGAATGAGAGAATAGAGAGAGAGAGAGAGAGAGAGAGGTGAGAATAATGAGAGAGGGTGTGAAGAAAAGAGAGAGAGGTGGGTGTAAGAGGTGAGTGCACCATTGCAATAACTTCACATTAATGCAACCATTAATGCCCACCATGTCACCATGCCACCTCTTATCCAAACAAAACCATAGAAATATCCCACAACAAAATATCTAGAGGTTTAATCAAGGCAAATGATTAGGTTAAAGCAAGGATTAGGGTTAGATTAAGTTGTCATGGTCACTAAACTAGATTAGCACAAACAAACCCTCACATTAACGTGCACACGTGCGTGCAAGCCATAACAAATAATAATTAAATATTAATTAAATGTTATAAAATATGAGGAACCCAAATTGGTAAACTTTTTACCAAAAACCCGCACTACCGCTTAATTAACACTAATCGAAATTTAAGGCGTTACAATCTCCCCCCTTAAAGAAAATTCGTCCCCGAATTAAAATTCTTACTATACATACCTTCAAAGAGATGAGTGCAAAACTCCCAAATCTCGCTCGCAGCCTCCCAAGTGATCACCTCACTACACGGCTACGCCAAAGAAATCTCCACAGTTGGCAAGACCCTTGACCGAAGTTTCTCCACCTGCCGATCAACTAACACTATCGGCTGTCGGTGATCGAAAAGCTCACGTCCAAGCTAAACGGTCTGGTGCTAAATCATGTAAGAAAGGTCATGAAGGTATTTGCGAAGTATTGACATAAGGAAAACAGGGCGAATACTCAAAAATCTGGGCGGAAGTGGCAAATTACAGGCAACGGTACTAACTCGCTAAAGGATTTCAAAAGTACCTACAATCTGGGACTAAGCTTCCCAAAACTCAACACGCCATTTCATCGGAAAGATCCGTCAGAATACATGATCTCCCACTGCGAACTCAAGTCTGCGACTACCACGGTCGGCATAGGACTTCTGTCTGCACTGGGCTACTCTCATCCTGACCGGAACCAACTGGATCTTCTCCGAAGTCTCTCGACTAGCTGGGGTCCAAAAATCCTACTCTTGTGAAGTCAGTAAAACAGACTGGCGATCGACACAACTTACCACACAAGGCCTAAAGGTTGCCAATTGAAACGTCTCCTGATAACCATCATCGTAGGAGAACCCTATCAATGGCAAGTGACGATCCCATAGCCAACAAACAATTAGTACGTACGTACAATCATATCCTCCAGAATGTGTATAGTCCGCTCTGTCTGACCATCAGCCTACGGATGAAAAAGCTGAGCTAATGCTCAACCAGTACCCAAGACTTTCTGAAACTTCTGCCAAAGACGACTAGCAAACTGGATGCCTCTATCGAATACAACACATGAAGGAACTCCGTGCAAACGCACAAACTTACCGAATAACAACAGAGCAAACTGAGTACAACCGGACAACAATCACCCAAATGGAGTTACACCCTGTTTAAACCTGGGTAGACACCACAACGAAATTCATGGAGATCTGCTCCCATTCCTACTCAGGAACGGTAAAAAGGTTGCAACTCTCCAGCCGGTCTCAAATGCTCAACCTTAGCTTGCTGACAAGCCAAGCACCTCAAAACGAAATCCGAAGCTTCACTCTTCATCCCTGCCCACCCGTAACTATCTCACAAGTCACGTCACATCTCGGTGGCACTTGGATGAACACAGAAAGCTGACTGATGTGCCTGCTCTAGGACTTCGCGTCTCTACCCATCAGCATCAGGTACACGCCGACGCGTCCCTAACACAGCACACCCTGGTCATAAATCAGAACTCCGAATCTTACCCAACCGAATATGCTTTAGAATCTCCGACAACGAGCATCGGCGGACTGTGCTTCACGAAAACGATTAAGTAAAAGTGGACGGGAGCGGACATGAGCAAGCTGTCCCCTCAGTAGAGGCGAACTTAAACTGTACTCATCTGTCGTACAAGAACTGTAAATCTGCAGAAGACTGTCTCCGAACTAGGCACAACTGGAACAAACTACCCCGGGCCTACGAATCAAGCATCAGCTACTACAATCGTCTTGCTATGGGAAATAAAGGATCTCACAATCAAAATCCCTCACAAGCTCCATCCAACGGCGCTGTCTCAACAATCAAAACCCACTGCAGGAAGATGTACACAAAGCTCTGGTGGTGCGTGAAAATCTGACACGACTCTCCGTACAAGTAGTGTCTCCAAATCTTCAATGCAAGACCACCACGGCCATTTCCAGATCATGAGTGGGATAAATCCTGCTCATACTTCCTCCAACTGTCGGGAAGCAAAAGCGATAACTCTATCATGCTACATCAGTACACAATCGAGCCCCACTCGTGAAACATCACAGTAAACAATAAAGCCGCTCGATCCAGAAACAAGGATAGAACTGGTGCAATCGTTACCCGAGTCTTCAACTGCTAAAAACTCCACACGCATGCCTCAGTCTAAAGAAAAGGAACCCCCTTCCTGGTCAGTACGGTCAACAGTGCAGCGATACTCAAGAAATCCTGCATGAAACGACGGTTAAACCGGCTAAGCCCAAAAGCTGTGGACCTCTGTCCCTGATGCAAGTCCGGGCCAAGCTGTACGGCCTCGACCTTCCTCGGGTCCATATAAAAACCATCTCCCGTAACCCCACGACCAAGGAATTTCAACACTATCAAGCCTAAAGGAACATTCCAAGAATCTAGCAAACAGCTTGTGCTCTCCTAATGTCTGCAAAGCAAATCCTCAAGTGCTGCTCAAGTTCCTCACAACTCTTGGAGTAGACCGGAATGTCATCAATTAACACAATAATAAGTGGTCGAGGAACGGCCTGAGAAATCTGGTTCATCACATCCACGAATGCTGCTAGGGCATTGGTGAGTCCAACGACACCACCAAAACTCATACTGCCCAAAGCGGGCACAAAAAGCAGTCTTCGGAATGTCATCACTCCGAACCTGCAACCAATGATGACCTGATCCCAAAAAAACTTAGAAAAAATGTCTCGCACCCTGGAGCTGATCAAACAAATCGTCAATGCGAGGTAAAGAATACCTATCCGCACCATAACTCGGTTCAATTGATGATCAATCAATGCACAATATCAAACTGTCGTCCTTCTCTTTGACGAACAGAATAGGAGCTCCCCAAAGCAAAACACTCGGACGCACACGTCCCCCTATCTAGCAACTCTGCAGCAGATCCTTAAGCTCCCTAAGTTTCGCCGGCTCATCTAGAACAACGTCGGAAAACTCTCGCGCAATAGGAACCCGGTCCAACGAACCCACTGTGGCTCCGTATCCCAAATGAAAGCCAAGAATCCTCGACATCCTCTCCTCAAAAGCCGACAAGCGAAAAAGGCAGAATTCAAGCTGTGAGAGGCGGCACCACTGTCCCCCCTGTATAACAAGAACTGACTCGCCGGAAAAACAAATCATGACTGTTTTCTCACGGCAGTCCACAAACTCCTAGCACGTATCTAACCAGTCCGTGCCCAGGAGAACGTCAAAGTCCAACATCTCTTGAAGGATCAAATCGACGGACAAATCTCTATCTCCTACCCAATTGGCACATGATCGAAACACGTGTCGCGCAACCAAAGGATCGCTAACAGGAGTTAACACAACAAACGGCTGATCTAGCATACACGACTCTCGGCCCAACCATGGCACAAAGTGTGTAGAACAAACGAGTGCATAGATCCCGAATTAAACAAACTTATGCAATAAGGAAACATACGAATAAGATTACCTGAAAACTCTGCACTGGACGCCCGCGCGTCCCGATGAGTAGAAGCAAACGCTCGTGCCTGCCCTCTACCCGCAACTGGCAATCCTCCTCTATCATCCTGCATACTCGGAACGAATCCTCCGCAACCACGACCTCTTTGAACATAAGTCTGACGCGGTGCCAAGGAACAATGTCTGACGAAGTGTTGAAGGCTCCCGCATCGAAAACATCCATACGATGGCTGCTGACCCTCCTGGAGATAAGAGCTAAACAACTGTCCTCGTCCCAAGCCTCTGCTACTCTCGCGATGTGCACGAAGCCTGTTATGGTGACTAAGCCTATATCTCTGGGCTGGTACACCTGCACGAGCCCTCCTCTGTCCTCGGACTCCTAAATTCTCGGAAAGACGCTCATCATCGAATAGGGTTGCGTCCACTGGTGCTGTGTATGTGACACAATGCTGGGTGCTGATCGCAAGGAATAACTAGGTAACAGGGATGGCAACCTCCTGTCGCTGCGCTCGACTGGTCTCAACCAACGACCTCATCGTCTGGCGCAAGTCCTGCATCTCTGCCTCAAGCCTAGCGATACGATCTATCGAAGGCGAATCAATCTGCTCCTGTGCAACGAGCATACCATCCTGGTCAATTCTCGTTCCACACGAGTCAACTCTGACCTCGGCTCTCGCTGCATCACTCTGAGCCTTCATAGTCATCGGCGACAAAAGGCTATAAATGGAAATAGGATTCGATATGAATACGGAAATCGAATCACAAGGATATGTATCATCAAGGAAGGAATTTCAAGAAATTAGTACTTAGGTCACTTTAGGCGGAGTACCGTGTCGTAAGTATGCCACGGACATACACACGCTACATTACTCTGCTTAAGCTATCTACTCCATCATACTAAGGTCATCCTACACTCCGAAAGGTAAAACCTAGCGTTCTGATACCAACTTTGTCACGACCCGAAATTGGCACGTGACGACCCTAAATTGGCACGTGACGACCCTTAAACTACGCAACGTCTATAGGCATAACGCAATTTAAGTAATCCAAAAACCCAGCAATCTAAACCATCAAAAGTAGTAAGTGATAATAACATTGTTAAAACCTTTGAAATCTCAATCAAATTCTTTAAAGTCCAAATTTACTTCCTTTAAAAATTTGGCAGCATCTCCTTTGTAAAACAAGCCCCCAAAAAGGGTATAACATAAATATATAAGTAAAGCATCCCCAATGGGAGCAAATCCACACCTAAAGGCGGAAAACAACTACCACAAGCAAATATACGATGCCGTAGCGAAGAAAAAGGCGATATAAATAAAACTGCATAAAAGACCTCCAAGTCATAAAATAATATACAATATCGTCCTCACAACTCGTCTCTAATTCAATACATGAAAATGGTAGATAGAGAGTACAGGATACAACGAATATACAATAATCAACATCGGATAACCGCAAAACCCACCTATAGCAAAACTGCACACAGTCAGCCGTAGCGGTATCCGCTGCAAAAGATAATACGATGGATGAAAGCCCTATCTCGACTGCCCTGAGGGACTACCTGCAAAACACTGTGGCACAACGGGGGTGAGTTGCCAACTCGTGAATAGTAAATAACATATGCAGGTAATCGCAAGTATGCACGTACTGCGCGAATCTATCACATGCAAGCTAATAGCAATAAATGGCCATATGTATGTGCAACAGTCATGAAAGGTACTCTAGCAGGTATAACTAATACATGAAGCAATAATATGGCAATATGTATATACAACAGTCATGAAAGGTACTCTATCAGGTACTACTAATATATGAAGCAAAGCATATAAGTAAATGCGGAATATGGGATAAAACATGTCATCCTCACGGAATCCTCATCGTGACAGGACCAATGTCGATCAAGACAATCCAAATCCCAAATATTCTCAAATCGGCCCTCATATCAGCCCACAGATCGGCCCTCATATCAAGTAATGAATAAGAATACATGCATAGATCATTATGATGAGATATATATATATATATATATATATATATATATATATATATCAGCGTCCCATACCACTGATATATATATATATATGCACATGCATATATAACAGTGTCCCATACCACTGATATATATACTTAGAGGTAAAATATCATGAAAACTAGTGTCTAGCATCGACACATAAATACTCATCTATCAGGCGTCGTGACCACAACCGCCCCTGATATGTACGTATCATACGTTCATCGAAAACCCGAGTACCCAGCTGTCGGCACTCGAATTCCCCGTACCCATACGTACGTGACTCCGGTCGATATCTACGCGATCACCGACGAGTCCAATACTGTCACCGATAGGTATGATTCCCCTGCCAGACTCATCGGCGTGAACCTTCGATATACCTTTCTTGCCCCGAGGTACCTCCGGGCCCCACCATGTACCCGCACACGGCCCACGACGCCTCCTCGCATGGGGTATATATCAGAACCGAGAAATCTCATGGTGGATGCTGAAATATCATATTAAGAGAAACCGGGTTTTTCAAATAATGCATAATTTCATGAAACTACCACGGTCCTCAAATCCAGAAAACATCATGTGAAATCCATATATCAATACGAAATCCATGAAATATAATGATGCAACATGAAACAGTAATATGAGCATATAAAGAAAAAACCGTTATTTAACTGCAACAAGTTATGAAATATATCATGTGGTTCCTAATTTCTCCAAATCCATACAACATCATATAAAGGTGAACAAGTAGCTATAGCCAGATATGCGTAACCATGTCGGTATAGCAAGATATGTGTATCTACCTATCGATAATGATGTGATACCCTCCAGGTATGTGTGTAGCTATATCAAGCTAGGTATGTGTATAAACATGTCAATAATGATACAATACCCTCCAGATATGTGTATAACTATATCAAGGTACAGGTGTACATGTAAGTATGTATGCAAAATATACATATAACTATGTCTCATATGTGGATATACCTATCTCTAATGGTACAATACTATGTAGGTATATGGGTAGCTAGTATGCAAGTATGGCAAGGCATATGTGTAAACAAGTAGATATACAGGTATGTTATATGCCATATGCATAATGGAATATGAATCAATGTCTCAATGTCCCTAACCAAACAATATCATATATGTATGTGTGTTATGCGTGTCATGGCAATTATTGAAGGTGTGAGTGGCATACAATCAGTGCTCGTGCAACATGAACCATCAATAATAGTGCAGTGTCCAAAGGGTACAAGTCCAAGCACAACAAGTAATAATATTCAATGAGGTGTCTACGCAAACTCTATATACACAGTAGAATATGCGACTAATATCATATCATCTCTAACCCAGACGCATAACGTCATGCGGTCGATTCCCCTGTAGATGTTAAATCTACACACTGATATCCTGGGGCTAAGTATAACCAACCACTCGCTTTTCCTTTTCCGCAGCGTCCGAAGTCCCTGCCTGCGTCCCTAAGATCATAAAACAACAAAGCAAGTGTATATTAGCAATCGACCAATAACACATACAAACTATGTTTGACCGACGCACCAACTCCAAACATACTCTCAAGTGTTCGTCTAGTGGCTAACGTGCTTAGCGACACTACGAACCCAACTCAAGAACAAAAACTACACAAGTGCACGCACCGTGTCCTATAACGTAACGCGTGTAGTCGTAACACTTGAAACAAGCTATGTGATCCCAAATTTTGTATACAGAGAAAATCCAAAAATCAAACAGGACCAAACACACCAAAACCAAAGCAGACAGCTACCCTGAAAAATCCAAACCCTAACTCTACCCAACGGCCGAGGTCGCCGGAAAAACCCTACATGTCTCCGGCCATGGTCTGAGCCTGGGGGTTCGTGCTTCAGGTGAAGGCTTAGGGTCTCTGGTACAACACAACTACTCTGCTAGATTTTCTAGTATACTCTCGGGGTCACAGCAGATCACAGATATCACAAATGACACTAAAGATACGATATTTGCACGAAACTTAACTTTAAGCGTTCTAAACTAAAACTAATAGACTACACAACACTATAACATCATAAAAAACAGATAGAGATCATTATCTAGTCCCACAAGCTCAAAGATCCTAGCTTTCTAAGCTCTAAGGCATCCAAGAGGCAAAACAAGGCTTAAAGAAGTGATTTGGTGATGTTTTGTGAAGCTTTAGTGTAGGTTTAGTGAAGAGATTAGCAAGTGTTCAGTTGAGAGTGAAGGAGAGATGAAGGAAACAATAAGAATGAGATAGTGAAGTGAGAATGAGAGGATAAAGAGAGAGAGAGAGAGAGAGAGAGAGAGTGGTGAGAATAATGAGAGAGGGTGTGAAGGAAAGAGAGAGAGTGGTGAGAATAATGAGAGAGGGTGCACCATTGCAATAAATTCACATTAATACAACCATTAATGCCCACCGTGTCACTATGCCACCTCTCATCCAAACAAAACCATAGAAATATCTCACAACAAAATATCTAGAGGTTTAATCAAGGCAAAGGATTAGGTTAAAGCAAGGATTAGGGTTAGGTTAAGTTGTTATGGTCACTAAACTAGATTAGCACAAACAAACCCTCACATTAACATGCACACGTGCGTGCAAGCCATAACAAATAATAATTAAATATTAATTAAATGTTATAAAATGTGAGGAACCCAAATTGGTAAAACCAAAAACCCGCACTACCGCTTAATTAACACTAATCGAAATCTAAGGCGTTACACGATGTCGATTGTTGATCGAAGAGAAAAGGTCCTCAAGAACAAGGCCATCCCTCTCGTACTTGTTTCTTGGGGAAATCGCTCGCACGGAGAATCGGCGTAGGAACGAGAAGACGAGATTCGACAGAAGTTTCCACACCTATTCTTGTAGATTCTTGATTGTTTATCTTTTCTTGTTCCTGGAATTTCGAGGACGAAATTCTTTTTGTAGTTGGGTATAATGTAACACCCTAGTTCATTTATACCAGTTCTATTTCAAGTATTTCTTTATTTACGGTATTTTCCTGATTTACTGTGTTTTGGGTGTGAATAGTGCATTTGACATCTGTATTGCATCCGACCCGACCCGCTTGCTGGAAACCCGTCTTGATTCCTGTTTATAATTTATCCCGGCTTGTTATGTAGATCCATGCACTTTCATTTTTTTCATATATTGCATACTGGCATTTTATCTATCATCTGCATTTTTTTCAATATAACATTTAAAATCAAGAAAAATATTTTAAAAATATCTAGCATGGCCTGCATGATACCCCTAACCCTGTCGTAGCATCCGCACATCTTGTTCTCGTCCCGTTCAGTGAAACGGACTCGTTTGGATGGCTACGTGCACGTGCGTGCATCCATTCTTAGGGGTATGCATTTTCATTATCCGAATGTCCTGTTTTAATATTGGTCGACGCGTATATTTTCCGTATTTTAAAACTGGATTTTTAGACCCGACCCGAGCGTGTTTTCGACTATTTTTGTATTAGCCAGAAAACTCAAATTTATTTAGTATTATATTCTTTTATATATAACTGTTAATATATATGTGTGTGTGTGTGTGTTTATATTACTTTAACAGAAATATTTTTTATATTAAAATCCTAACTAACTATCTCTCTCTCTCTCTCTTTCTCTCTTTCTCTCTCTCTCCTTCTTTCTCTCACATCTCGCGATCACTATTCACTTGCGAATCCCGTCATCTCCTTCCTACACTACGCTTACCTCCCTCCTTCATTTGTTTCTTCTTCTTTAAAAACCCACTGCACCGCGACGAGATCCCAGAAAACCCAGAACCCTAACCCTAGCCTTGCATCGTCGTTGCCCCCTCGTCACCATCGCAGCCAGCACCTCCACCTCCTCACCCTCTTCCCAATCCCATCACTACCTCCACTCCTCTTCTCCTTTCAAAATCTCGAGCCAACCCAAGAAACCCACTGCGACCCATCTCCTCCACCGCCGGCGACTCGACGTCGTCACCACCCTGTCATCACCCTTACCATCTCATCAACTCCTTCTCTTCCTCCTCTCTCCAAACCCCGACCAGAACCCTGCACACCCGACTACAAGAAACCCAGCACCCTGCACCCATCTCCGGCGCACTCACTCCGCCGATCTCATCCCGGCCTCTGCACCTTCCTCATCCCTCTCTCTACTCCCTCTTCTCCTATACCCTCTCCCCTGCACAACCAGAAACCCCTTCAACCCTGAACACCCATCACTGCCCATCGCCGTGAAACTTCACCGTCGACGAACCTGCGACCTCGTCGTCGTCACCCCTTTGTTCTTGTCGTCTCTGGACCTGAGCACCAACCCCAGCCAGCGTGGTCGTGTTCTTGCTTTGCCTGGTCTTGTCCGTGCGCGCGAGTGGATATTGTGACGTTTACCCAAAGTCGAACGTGCCGTACATACCCGTCGTGTGATCCAATCGAAGCAAATTTATCTTGCTACATGCTATACTACTATATTTTGCAATCATGCGAATAATAATATTACAAATTGTTTAGTTATGCATCATATGTTACAGTTTTACAATATCCGTTCCCATCCGTATAGTTTATTACATATCTGGTCGCATGCAAGTTTATCTTGCTACATGCTATAATACATATTTTGCATTCATATGAATAAAAAAATATCATATGTTGATTGCATTATACATCCATATTAATGTTTTACTGTTTTCAGATACCCGTATGCATCCATATCATTTATTATATATGTAGCTGCATCTACAGATTACATTAATTCATATTATTGTTATATTAGTACCCCATACTTGATAGTGTGCATTCTACATAGTCATGGAGTTGTAGTTGTAACCCCTGATAGATAGTTGTGCATCCATACTTTGTTGTATATCCATACCATTAATTCTACATATCTAGTTATATGCTATGTCACATTATTTCATATTACTGCTATATTAATAACCCATGCTTGATAATGTGCATCCTACATAGTCATGATATAACCCCTGATAGATATTGTGCATCCATACTTTTACCGTACATCCGTACTGTTACCGTGATTCGATACTTGCTACTTTTTACTGTTGGGCACCCATTTGATACACTGTGCCTCCCTGACATGACCTAATATATCACTACTTGACATGTTACCTGATCCTGTTTCTAATGCCGAAAATCCTGACATGTTGTCCCGATGGACATATCCTGTTGTCTGTATAGACAAATCTGTACCTGCTTGATCCTGCGTTGGCATTAGCTTCAGATTTATCAATACCTGACTTGTACACATAACTTGGGTGTAAGGGGAAATCAATGATGAAACCTGACTTGTAACTCAACAGTTCGACGCTTATACTGATCAGTTTTGGGGGCTAGGCCAGTCCCGGGATGATGTTGCTGACATCATTCGTTTGTACATATTTCCTGTTTGTGCTTAGTGGCACGTCTCGGATTCAGCCCCGAGAGTCTGGACCGTGGTCCCGGGTATGCACGGGATACTATTGAGTTATATCGACGATTCATTAAATTGATTTCACAGACTTGAGAGTAGTTAATCCAGTAACTTAGTCCAGATTACTCACCGCACGTCACATGTGCTTATACCCTTCATTGTTCCTTATTCATGTTACTGTTATACCTTATTTACTTTTCACACTCATGCCTGCATATCTTGTTACCCCATGATTATATTATTGTTGATATTGTGATGCGCTGACGTCTGGGTTTTGCATGGCCCAGATCCGCTACCCTTGTCGCAGGCCAAGCAGGAGTACTTCAGCCGACAAGCCGAGCAGTGAGGACCCTGTTAGTATTTTTTTAGTTTAGTTTTCTTTCAGTATTTCCATTTCCTGATGTGAGCCCGTATTTGGGACGTACTTTCCAGATTGTTTTGTTACTTGGATTTATTGCTTCCGCATATTATTTCTTGACTCGTTTATTCTGGTATATGGACATATACTAGATAGTTTATTTTATTTTACTGTTCTTGATATCTTATAGACAGCCGTAATGTGACTGTGGAAGGATATTTCCTAGCCACAGGTAGCATGGTTGGCTCTGTCACGTGCCGATCTTAGCGCACTCTGGGAAGCGGGGCGTGACGTTATTTATTTTTCTTTTTCTTTTTCTTTTTCTTTTTCTTTTTCTTTTTCTTTTCAAGACCGGAAATATTTTTCAATGATACTCTTTTGGTGGTTAGCTTTAAATACCGTTTTTTCTTTCATACTAGGCTTTCAAGCAAGAGTATTTCTAGGTATTCTCTACTATCCCAAGTTTCAAGGTGCGTGTAAGTGCGATTTGTAGAGTATATACTTTCTAAATTTGGACTTAAGAATAGGAACTATTTTTCAAAATTATCTTTCAATAAAATTTTCAATACTTTCCCTTCATCTCGACTTAACTTAAGAACTGAACTCAAGATTGCCTACTTCTACAAAAATAACTGATATTTACCAAGATTAAACAGAAAGAGGGTTAATTTAGGGCTTTCAATTTCTAAGTCTAGGATTTAGTTATTTCTAACCTATCAAGCTAACTTTTCGGAATAAAAATCTAAGTTACGCTACTAGCTAACTTGACGAAAAGGTTTTTATATTTTTGTAAAAAATTTCGATTTTTGTGGATTTTTAAATAAGTATTCAAATACAAAATATACACATGAATGCAAAGGTAGAAAGCTTACCGAGCATACCCCCAAACTTAAACTTAACAGTGCCCTCACTGTCGTGATACACCAAGAGGTTAAAATTGTTGAGGAGTCTAAATCTGTCAGAGTTGTCCTTTTTTTTAATAAAAGAAAAGGCAAACCAAAATATATATGTATACAAAATGGTCCCCCCAAACTTAAGTGAAACAGTGTTGCCACTGTTTAAGCGTTAAGCTCAGAGTTAGGGGGAGAGAACATCATTAATCTATACAAAGCCTTACACAAGCCAAAATTTAATACCAACCATTCAAAAATTTTATCGAGATAATACAGTGGTTGGTGAAAGAAGGCGTAGAGAAAAGAAATGGAGAATACACGAGACCGTGTGTGGATGGAAGAGGGATACGATCTCGGTAGAGAAGATGAATGGCGAAGGGGAAAAAGAAATGGAACACAATCTTGAGGGTGGAAATGGAGTGAATAAATTAATACAATTTGTAATGATTGAAGTGAAAAATAGATTGTACTAATCTATCAATATGTCGAGAAATGGGATCAAACCTCTCAAGATTCGTGAGAAAACATGGGTCGACCGACCTGTCACGACCCACCCCCAAACACAAATAGTATTGTCCGCTCTGGCCGAAACCGCATGGTTTTGTCCCTTTGAATGAACCCGGGGCTACTTCCCAGTAGGTCACCCATCCCAGAATTTCTCTGGCTCAAGCACGCTTAACTACGGAGTTTTTCAAACTCCGGAGTTCCGATTCATCCAAAAGGCGCTTCTGTATTATAAAAGTGGTAGCATTCCATTTATAGTTCAGATCGTGCTCTCTTTCGGAATGGAATTCGATACTCCCCATTGTTCTGGTGGGTCCCCGTGTGTATCCGTATCGGTTAACATCTCCACCTTGATACCGGATAACATCTCACTTCTTACGGGGTATGTGGTATTCAACCCCAACTCCACCTGGGGTATTATATCCCCCCCCCACACCGCCATTTAGAACAATGGTTCGTCCTCGAACCACAGACCTACTTTTGAGGGACCGGCTTTGATACCATATTTGTCACGACCCATCCCCAAACACAGATGGTATTGTCCTCTCTGGCCAAAGCCGCACGGTTTTGTCCCTTTGAATGAAACCGGGGCTACTTCCCGGTAGGTCACCCATCCCAGAATTTCTCTGGCTCAAGCACGCTTAACTACGGAGTTTTTCAAACTCCGGAGTTCCGATTCATTCAAAAGGCGCCTCTGTGTTATAAGAGTGGTATCATTCCATTTATAGCTCAGATCGTGCCCTCTTTCGGAATGGAATTCGATACTCCCCATTGTTCTGGTGGGTCCCCGTGTGCATCCGTATCGGTTACATCCCCACCTCGATACCGGATAATATCTCACTTCTCACGGGATAGGTGGTATTCAACCCCAACTCCACCTGGGGTATTACACGACCGGATTTGGTGAACTAGACGTAGAAAATGAAGGTGATACGGTGTCTTGCAAAGTGAGAATGATGGAAAGGATGGAGGGAAATGATTGAGTAATGGTATCGGTTAACCATTCAGGAGGGTGTACACAGTCAATGAAAGTGATAGGATGAATTGGAAAGTCCGACTCATCTAGTAAAACTGTTTCATCCTCAATGATATCCTCAAAATTCTCCTCAAAATTCAGCCCATCCATACATTCATCATCATCAACTTCCAGAGGCATATGGAGTTCGGGAAAAACAGTAAATGGTTCGGGATGATGCCCATACGGAAGTGAAAGGACATGATGCATTGGTGAGAAAAACTCATCCAAAATTGTGGGTTCATCATCCAAAATATTCCCAGCGTCAATATTCTCAATCAAGAGAAAATCAAATTTCTCAGACACCTCATCAAAAGTATGGATTTCAATCAATTGTGGTTCTAGAGTGGAGGTGTAGATATCAAAGAGATTGGCATTGGTTTCACTTGAAATAGACCCTTCACAATCGGGTAAATCAAACACTACGTAGTCGCACAACTCATCAAATATTCTATCTTCAATTGGTGAATCATTTGGGGCACTCGATAGACTGTCAAAACTGGAGTTGTGGAATTCAATTTGAAACGGGTAGGTTTGATTTGGAAGGGTGTACTGCTCACTCTCGCGACTCAAATCCTCAAATTTTCCTATCGCCTCATCATACAATGGAAATTTGGAGCTAATTGGAAACTAGTTGCCAGTTCGCTAGGTTGTATGAGGGCGGCCATGGACGCATTCAAATTCACCATCTGTTGGCACGACGCTACCCGAAATTCTTTTAATGACAGTTCAAGACTAGACATGGGTAATGAAAGGGTTTTAGTAAAAGATTCAAAGTTGTCTAGATACGTGAGACTCCCAAATGGTTGTTCAGAAGAAATGTCTAAAAAAGCTGTAAAAGTCGGGTAGGATTGATAAGAATCGAATGGATGTGAAAAATGGACAAGATTAGGATCAATATTCTGATATGAAAATGATTGGAATTGTTGTCCTAATTGGAGTGGTGAAAAGAATGAAAAATCGGTTACGGGATTGTTCAATTCTGTCAGCAATGGACATGGGTTTCGGAGTCGCAACATAACTCTCAGAAAGGGTATCAACGTGAGAAGGGGTGAAACTTTGAAATGGTTGATATGACGTGGATTGCGGTATCCAATTGTTGGTCCTAGACGCGTCTACCCGATCTCTCAAATAAATTTTAGGTATGGATGGATCGTTTGAAATTCGACCATAGCAAAAACCGTATAAAGAAATGTCTGATTGTGGGTACCAAAGTTCGGCAAGAGTTGGTCGTTTTGAGGTACCCATGTTATGAAAAAAAGTGAAAAGGGGGGTGGAAGGTGGGTGAATTTTTATAAATTTTTGAAATTTTTTTTTGAATTTTTTTATTGTTTTTGGAGTTTTTGAAATTATTTGTTGGTTTTTGAAAGAATACAGAATTAAGGGACTAAACTTTACACAAGAATAATCACAATCACAATATACATAAACAATACCTAGAGTTAGAGTCTTCAAAATCCAACTAGACCGCTCCTAACTTCCAAGCGACAAATTGCAGGATAACCCTCGAATCGCCTCTTCGCCAATTGTGGCCAGGTAAGCACAAGTGAGGTAAGGAGGGTTTCGCTCACGAGTCACTGTAAAACGGGCCTTTTAAAATTACCTTCTCACTTGTCTAGCCAAGGCACCACAAAGTCATGTTTTGATAAACGACCGATTCGCCGCAACCTTCACTTATCCTAAATGAGCGCGGCAAGTTCTTATAGCTTTGGTCTAGATATTTTTATTAACTCAAGATAATACGTATGCTTTTTGTGATTTGTGGGGTCTTAGAAAGGGTGATGAAATCCCCACCCGATCTTAATTGGTGTTATAGCCCCTTAATGTCCATATTATTATATGCAAAGCGTTTAAACAAACAAAATCTAAAACATCAAAAAATTTATTGGGCGACGGTGCAATCTGTGCAAAGAAACCTGCAGAAAATACAATGCAGTAGAGTTTACAGAGGTTTCCAGAGAAGAAGAGGAAGTACAAAAAATTTTAGGCTCAGAAGCTTAAGAATGGCCGCCGAACCGCCGTGGTTCTCTAGTTTTAACCGTGGTTCCACGGTTGAAATGTTGAATTGGGGCTTCGATTTTTCTCTATGTACTCCCCTTGTTCTGTACTTCAGTATAAAAGCCTCTATTTCTTGATTTGATTACTGCAGTTGCTCCAGATTTGCCTGCACACTTGCACAAAAATATTAAAAATAACAAAATGGTTTTTATTATATTTATGTTTTTTTATATATATACAAAAAAATATTAACCCTAATAACATAAAAGAAATACGTTACCGTCTCCCCGGCAACGGTGCCATTTGATTGAAGCAAAAAAACCGCGATATGTGTTATGATATGCATTCTACTCTGTTCTCTACTTACCGCAATCAAATCGGTTTCGCTTGTAGCTAGCCAGTTGAGTACGAGTCGTCCACTGAGAAATGGTTCGTATTTGAATTCTTATTTTAGACGAGTTAATGAAGTTGTATATGTTTATGTTTAATTATATCCTACGTGTTCGTATTTATGTTCAAGTAAACTTGTTAGGGTTAAGGTTGGTTAGTAGAGTTAAGATTAGTCTTGTGCTTTTTTTTTGCCATTCTTAAAGTGATGTTGGGATAATAGAAAGTAGCAGGGATTAGGAGGACATAGAAATGAGATTTGCAAGTTTAAGTAAGATTTCCAATGCTAAATCCATTCCTAGTGTCCCTTGTCCTTACGCTACGTGCGCTTATTTCCAACCCTAGGCCAAATACCCACAACCATGTATCAAATTAAGTCGCAATTACATATCACGTTGTAGTGCGCCCAAAGGACTTCTCGACTTATGTCACGCCCCGCTTCTCAGAATGCGCTAACTACGACACGTGACAGAGCCAACTATGCTACATGTGGTTAGGAAATATCCCTCCACAGTCATATTACGGCTGTCTATAGGATAAAAAAAATATAAAACTATCTAATACATGTCTATCTGCTAGAATAAAAGAGTCGAAAAATATATAGGCGGAAACGATAAATCCAACAAACAATAACATCTGGAAATACATCCCAATACAGGCTCACATCAGAAAATAAAAGCTGGGGAAAAAAAACTAAACTAAATATCACTAAACACGATCATCACTGCTCGGCTTGACAGCTAAAATATTCCTGATCAGCCTGCGACAGAGATAGAGGAACTGGGCCGTGTAAAACCCAGATGTCAGTGCGTCATAATATCAAACAATGGTAATAAGCAGGATGTAACCAGATATGCAGGCATGAATATAAATCAACAACATGAATATAACAGTGAGGTGTGTATGTGTATGTGAAGTGCGATGGGTAATCTAAACTGTGCTACTGGGTTATCTACTCTAAAGTTTTTGAAATCAATTTAATAGAATCGTCGATGTAACTCAATAGTATCCATGCATGCCCGGGACCACGGTCCAGATTCTCGGGCTGAAATCCGAGACGTGCCGCTAGGCAGTAAATATGTAATATGTACAGATGAATGATGTCAGCAGCAGCATCCCGGGGCTGGCCTAGCCTGTAAAAACTGATCAGTATAAGTATCGAACTGTCGAGTTACAAGTCAGGTTTCATTATTGATTTTCCCTTACCCCCAAGGTTATGTGTTCAAGTCAGGTATTGATAATATGGAGCTAATGCCAGTACAGGATCAAGCAGATACAGATTTGTCTATGTAGACAACAGGTTACGTCCATCAGGACAACCAGTCAAGATTGTCGGCATTAGTAATAAGATCAAGTATCGGATCAAGTAGTGTATCAGGGCAAGTCATGTGGTGTAAAAGTATCAAGTGGACACCAAAAGTAAAACTGTAAACGATGTCGGGATCACGGTAAAAAGTACCGATGTCAGGATGCATATGTGTCTATCTGTAATAATATATATATATATATATATATATATATATATATATATATATATATATATGACTACTTATGATGCAAGCTAGATAACATGGCATGATAATATAATAATGAAATGATATCGGGGTGTTCCGGCATGCAACTAGATATGTAATAGACAGGACGGATACATACGGATATCGTAAAAATGTAATATAGGATGCACAATTAAACTACATGTAATATTTTTATTCATATGGGTATAAATATAGTAGCATAGCATTTTGCAAGATAAACTTGCCTGATCGGATCTCACGACGGGATGCGTACGCCGCGTTCGATGTTGGGTAAACATCGCGATGCACACACACGCGTACAGAACTGGACTTGGCTACTCAAGAACGTGACCACGCTGGATGAGGACGATGATTGGATCATCCGGATCGTCGGCGACATGCACGGCTCCGGCGATCACCGGAAAACAAGAATCAAGTAAAGAGAAGAGAAGAAGAAGTAGAAGAAGATCGAAGCTTAGAAGGGAGTTCAAAGTTAAGGATGAAGAGAGGATGGAATTCAAGAGAAAAAATTTAAGGGGCTTGATCTTTGATTTGAAAAGGTTGATCAAGGAGGGAATTCTTTTCATCAAGTTCTTTGGAGGGTATTTTTGAACATTTTAAAGATTGTGAGAATTCAAGTTCTATTTACATTGAGTTTATGTATTTTTAGCTCTTTATTTTTGTTTTGTCATGATGTTTTAAGCAGGCAATCAATGTAATTTTGATTGCTAATGACGAATTTTGCGCTGATGATAATTGCATTAAATTCTTTGGAGGGAATTCTTTTTTAGTTGAGTTAGCATTTTCGGGGGCTTTTTTTCAATTACATCGAAAAATTGGGCTTTTTTATAATTAGCTAAGTTTTTGGGGAAGAGCGACAGGCTGACAACCTACAAGGTCAATAGTGCACCATGAGTAGCAATCGCAGAATCAGATAGCGGTCAAGCGTAGCTTTTTCAAGAAGAAATCCGAACCTCTTTCGCTTACTCGGGTTACAGGCGTTTGTGAAGGTGACCTTCTTTCGGGCGAGAGGCTACATGTTTAGATCAAAGAAACTGAAACTTTATACTTAACCTTGGCTTTTCATAGCAAAGTCGACTTTCTTTGATCATTATATGATGCAAGTGTAGTGAAACTAGTTCTTTGAATACCTTAACACTGGATTACCATTAGGCAATCAAGACAAGAAAACGCTCAAAGAACATGTATTGTGAACTTTGAAAATCTTATTCCTTAACCTAGGGTTGATGCCCAAAAACACGGGGTTTAAGAACGTAAACAACTCTTCTTTCCTGCAGTTGAACGAGTGAAAATACCTTAAACTTATGTTTTCTATGCCCAAAAACACGGGTAAGGATGAGGAAGAGGGTAAACTATTATTAATTTTTTAATAAACAGTATGATAAAGAAAAAAGAAACTTCTGGGACAGGAGAGTAAGAATACACTTCTTGCTGGCTAATTAAGCTCTTTCTATTTAGAGACAGACTGGCGGAAGGATCTTACTTTAAACAATGTAAAAACTGGCGCTTCTTCCTCCTCTGGGATTCCACTTGCTGGGAGAACTTTTATGGGCAACCCTCTTTCAAGATTTTTTTTTAAATAAAGACATATATATAATAAGGTTTCGATCTCCGGTATTTTTTCTCCCAATCTGCGCAATGCTCCGTTATAGAAGATTCATTCAAGTCCATTTCTGCTACCTTGCTTTATAGTAATCGCGTCCTTCTCTTTGAAACCCTGTAACAAATCAGCAAGTCAACTACCTCGCTCGAGTGTAAACAACTACTCAAATTGATGAACTACACTCCCAACGTCTGATGCGATCAGTAGTACAAGAAAGATCTCGCACCTTTTGATTCCCTGTCTTTTTAGAGTCAGGTAGCTCATACTACTGAGGGACCCTTCGGGATACGTTCCTTCGTGAAGGGGCCTCCGTCTCTCACTCACTCAAGGGTTTCTTCACAGAAAGGCAACGCCGGTGAGGTTTTTTGTTTGAAGAAAGCCTTCCAAGTATAACTTCTCTCTCATATGCTTGACAGAGCTATGCTCACTAATAGTATACCATACTCAACAAGTCTTCTTGATTTACTGACAGGACGTCTCGAATGTGCCGTACTCAACTTAACTCGTGAGACTCACTTCACTTTGCGGCCCCTGTCAAAATAGCTTAAAGTACCGTTTTGCACGTGCCGGGGACCCGACCTTCACTAAGTTTACAATTCAGAAAGTCTGTGTTCAATGGTACAAGGTTTCTTACTACCTGTGCATCATTCTTTTATGCAGCATCTCCTACATCTGAAGCAGTTGGAGTGTATATTCAAAAGACCCTTGATTGTTTGAGTTTTGCAAATATCACATAAGGAGTCTGTCCAAAGAAAAGCACTTCCAAATAAAGCCAGCCATGTCCAGCATATATGATATCATTATATTTATTGCAAATCATATCATAGTATTTATTTCCAGAAAGGAGAAAGAAAGAGTTTAGTAAATTGGAACAATAATCGGAATATTGGGATAATAAAATTAATGGTGTTAGTCAATTGAAATTAAAACTAAAAGTTCTATTTTTTGTATTGGTCATAAATGGAACTAGAACTAGGACTAATGGGACAAAAGTTCTAATTTTTGTTCAACTATATAATGACTCTCCAACTCCATCCCTTAAAATTATCCTAACTATTTTTATTGAAATGATCATCATAACTCTTTCTTTCTCCTTTCTTAACACATGTTTCTTTTTTCTTTTTCTAGGGTGTCTCCCTCTCTCCCTCTTCCTCTCCCTCTCTTTTCCTCCATTCCCATGTCTCCCATGTACTCTCTCTCTCTCTCTCTCTCTTTTCTCTTTTTATTATGTTGGAGTCGAAAAATATTACATCAAAGTTAAACCCTAAAAACTAAAATTTATATATTTTCATAATTTATTTTAGTGTTTTACGTCATGAGATTTATTCGTTCAACTTGTATCGATTAACTATTTTTATATGTTTATTGAATAGGTAATTCAATTTTTTTTTACTTTTTGTATAATTTCTTTTTTCAATATGATAAACTCTAATTTCGAAAAAGTTTATTTAAAAAGATAAACCTAAAATTCAACTTACATAATCGAAAATCATAATTTGGAAAATTGTACACCTTATTTTCATTGTACTTTGTTTAATTTGTAATCGGAGGCACAAATTTTTTTTTATGCCTAATCAATTTGTATTTCCAAGAATATGATACCAATATAATTTATATTACTAATTATTAATTTAAACTATTTATAAAAGTGTTATTTTCACCAATTGTTATATATAAACTAATAAAACATAAATATTAATTAATTAAGTTTACTAGAAAATAGTGTAAATAAATAAAACACGATGTGACATAAAAAAGGAAATATGATGTAGACATAAAAATTTAATACTTTATGACATAAATAAAATAAAATAAAATGATTATGCATAAGTAAAAATTACAATAAAGTTCCACATTTCATTGCTAAGTTGTTTCAGAATTCTAAAAAAATCTCAGTTCCAATAGAAGTCCAAAGAAGAGTCAATGTTTTCAAAATACCAGTTCTGTATTAAGTTTCAATTGAATAATATGAATAATATGGCCTAAGTTACAAAATTAAATGATGCAGTAGCTTCATAATGGCCTGTTTGGTTGCAGGATTATCGAATTTGGATTTCAAAATAGTACGGTTGAAATTTCTGGATTTGGTAATTTGTTATTTGGTTGGTTTTGGATTCCTTGTATTGGATTTGTAGATCCTTGTAATCTTTGTTTGGCTGGTGAAAAAAGGGTGGGATTTGGATTTGAGGATTTTAGAGAGACATAGATAGAGAGAGGATTATTAAATAAATAAAATATACGGGTCCCGTCCAAAAGTACAATGAATAGTGCCAAATCCTTAAAAATCCTTGATATTTTTTAGGATTCAAGAATCCTTGTTTTGTGGTGGGCCTCCCATGAAAAAACAAAGGAATCCTGGAAATCCAAATCCATCAACCAAACACAAAATTATGGAATCCCAGAATTCCACAATCCAAAATCCAAATCCAAATCCAAATCCATCAACCAAACAGGCCCTAAAGAGCTCACAAATATATATATAAAGGAGACTTAAATAGACACCATGTATATTTACTAGGCTAAATTTCAACTTTCTACCATAAACTATATACGTCTTTTCCAAATGAAATTTCAAAATGAAAGGTTAATACCATACACTTTCAAAAGTACTAAAAAAGCCCATGAGGAAAATTGCAAAATTACCAAAATACCCTTCCTTTTTTTGCAAATATATTCTTTTTTATTATATTAGAGGGATATCTTGGTAATTTTGTAATTTTCCTTAGGTTTTTTTGTTGATACTTTTAAAAGTTCATGGTATCATTCCACCATTTTAAAAGTTTATGGTATCATTTGGAAAAAATGCTTATAGTTTACGGCAACAAGTTGAAATTTAGCCTATCTAGCACCAGCAAGGAATTGATTGTTATCTTCTTATCTTAACCTAATCAATTTGGTTCAACGGTGAATATTTAACGGGCTACATTTCACCGTAACACTGTGTAATTTCAGCATCTTTCATAAAACGGGCCTTAGAGTGTCCCTATAGATTTAGGGTACATGCTATTATGAAGATAATAGCATGAGTGCTATTTTGATCCCAACCACACATTTCTTTTGTGTGTGGTTGGGATATATTTATTTTTTTAAGGGGCTCTTTTATCATGTGGATCCCAAATAATTGATGGTGATAGGAATTGATCTCAACCACACACAAAAGAAATGTGTGGTTGTGATCAAAATAGCACACAAGCTATTATCTTCATAATAGTATGGACCCCCAATCCAGTCATTTCATCTTTTCATTGGGTCATGCACTTAAATATAAAAAAATCATGCAAGTCCAATAAATACATGCCACACATGCTCCTCTACAGGGTTCATCTTACACGGACATTGTAGGCCCCTTTTACCCTCCATGTAAACGCTATATAATTTGTAAATTGCAAATATAATTGCACTTTACATAACATGATTTCATTGAGAAACCTAATTAAAAATGTATAAAATAGCATTATATCATTCTAAAATTGGGCAATTTTTTTAGATAAATTGAACCAATTAATATTTGCAAATTAAAAGATATAATTAACGTCTTATCATAACTAAAACAAATTTGCCAGTGAACACTGAAATCACAAACTATATATGTTTTCGGCACCTGCTTTACACATAATCATAGAAATTCTTATGATAAATCTATTTATTAATTTAACTACATGCATAAAATAATAATGACATGTGAATTTAATCACGTGCACTTATCAAATAATAATGACATGTTATTTAATTACATGCATTGCATATAAATCAACAATATTTTTATTTGATTTCTCTGAAAAAAATAAGAAGCCACGTAACCAATCAATTTCAAAATTTAATGACCCTCTTCCTTTTCCTTATAATAGTAGAGATTTTTAAATTCCACTAATAAATAGTCATACATTCGTTTTCTGACTCCCAGGTCCGCAATTGATTCTAAGAAAACAATGTACATCATATTGTATTCCTGCAAACTCTGAGTGAAAAAATGGTATCTTTTTAGTTTCTTTGTGAACATATCCGTTTGCACTTGCTTCTAGTTTTTATTTCCTATCCCATCCATTCCTAATTTTGAAAATGACAACCGAATCATTTTAACTATCTTAAATATTCTAATTCATTTTATTTCATAATAGTATGGTCCGCAATTGATTCTAATATCAACTAGGTTTTTTTTTTATATAAGCCCTATAAACATGGGTAATTTGAAAAACGCCTTCTAAAACTTCATATTTTAAATACACCCCTTAAAACCTCTCCTTTAACTTAAAAACAGCCCTTTCCTTAAATTAATTAGAATTAATAATTGGATTAGAGTTAATACGATGAATTGAAACCTAAAAAGTCTTATATACACCTTCAAGATAAAAATCTCTCTGGCTCTTTTTCCAATGCAAATATAAAGCCATTAGAAGGGTAAAGTTGTCATTTTAGTTTCCTAACTGAGATTTCTAACAGAATTAGGGATGATAATTAAGCCGATTGGCTAATTTAGTTTAATTAAGAGTTTTAAAGCGTGTATTTAAAAATATGATGTTTTAGGGGGCGCTTTCAAAATACCAATGTTTTAAGGGTCCCTATATCCCAAAAAAAAACTATCAACTAATAAAAGTGCCTTGGGCTGCCAATTAATTGGATCGGGTTGGATAATAGTTACAGAATTTATCAACCAAAGATTTCTCATGACCGTTATGGGTAGTGGCAGGATCCGTAAATAGTTTGCTTCTTTATTTATACTTCTCCTCATTTCAAATATAGAAAATAATCTGGCCCTGATTATTTACAAGAAAATCTATGCAAAACGAAAGAGAAGCAATATTAAAGAGTTGTCTATTCAGTTTATTTTTTAAAATATTCCATGATACAGTAATCCTTATGGAATATCTTCTGCTCGACTTTTTATATAATTCCGCAGAGCTCGACAACAAAATAAAGGCATCGTTTACAGCTAATGGAAGAAGATGCCGACTCCTTTGTTAATTGCGTGTCAATACATACTATAAGACGAGGCCTAAACTAATGGCCATGATCAAGGATCTCTATAGAGCTCATCGCTCGCTCGTTCAGAGCTACGTTTGGTTGAAAACTCAAAATCATACTGATCAGAGTGAGAGTTTATCTCATGATAACATTTGCTCGGAATAGTATGTAGTTGAGACCTAGATGAAGAATTTAAAGCAGGAGACGAGGGGAAGGAAATTTTTGAAAAGGAGTGAGCCGAAACATGGAAGGAAGAGATTGATAAGCTAAAGAACGAAAATGTGGAACTTAGAAGTGAATTGAAAGTTAAGGATGAAGAGTTCATGAGAGAATTTACTTGGGGCTTCTTTGATTTCAAAAGGCTGAAGGAGGGAATTCTTTTCATCAAGTTCTTCAGAAGGGCGGCATTTTTGAACATTTTCATCAAGTTCTTAAGAAAGTTAAAGTTCCTTTTCTTCTATACTTTTATTTCTTTATTTTTGTTTGGTCATAATGTTTAAAACTGGCAATCAATTCAGTTTTGATTTCTAATGATGAATTTTGCGCCGCCTTCGATGATCAATAAGTTTTTGTTGCAAACCGAATGAGCATAGCTTCCATCGAAAAATTTCGTTGAGAGTTCATCGGTTTCAATTTTGCAAATGTCACACAGGAAGACTCCTGAAAGAAAAACACTTTGAAATAAAATAAAGCTAACCATGTTAATCATCTATGATATCATAATATTTATTGCATATCATATCATAATAACTAATTCTATTGCTTGAAATCAAATGAAAGTCTACGATAGGCATAGATTACAAACAAGAAAAATTTATCATAATATTTATTTCAAACACACAGGAAATGGATATGATCCAGAACAATTTTAACGCAAATTAATACAAACATCAAGCAGGTCTCTAATCGCCTAAACACAGAATAATAAGAAGCTTGGCATTTCCCAACAAAAAACAGTAAATGTTACAGGTATATTTCAGTTGCAGTTAGCTAAAATAGCAAGCATTTTAGTGTCCAGCGAACACGCAAAAACAAATACAGTTGGAAATTCAAAAGACAATTACAATTTAATTAAAACACATTGAAACGTTACAAAAAAAATTTTAAAAAAAGAAGAATAGAACCTTAGTTAAGATAATCCGAGCGAAAATCATTAACTTAGGTGGTAACTTAGTGAAGAGCCCTCTTATTTACAAAGGCGGCATTAACACACGCAAGAACTTATATATATTTGGCTACAGGAAGGAATTGATTGTCATCTTCTCGTCTTAACCAAATCGTTGATCGAGTCCTTTTAATATGATCAGAGAAAAGTTTGTGCCTGCAAATAGATGAAAGAAAACATGTTATATGCTTGTGGGAACGAATTTAGCTCAATATTCTATATTCAAGTAGCAAAATTTCACAAAAACTCATGGAGTTTCCGCAATTTTCAGATAAACGCTATATACTTTGTAAAACTGCAAATAGTTATCATGAAAATTAGTAGTTTTCAAATATACACCATGAACTTTATGTTAGGTTTGTGTGTACTCGTTACGCACCTAGAGCGGTCGATTTGATCGTGGTTAGACAGGATTTAGACCTAGGCATTTTGGGCCGGAGAATCTATTTGCGTTGGCCACCAATAGATGATGGGTAGTGTTGGGGTATCCTTGTACAGTATATAGACTTTTAAGGCAACGCGTAACTTATGTGAGATTTGGTGTTGCCTCCCTCTCTTGTGATGTGCGTGAGAAAAGAGGGATTCTTTTCTTCTTTTCTCTTTTTGTTTTTTTTGGGTTGGTTTTTGTGTGTGTGGGGGGGTGGGGGGTGGTGGGGGGATGGGGGGTTCTCTCTCTCTCTCTCAGATTATTCCTTCTCATTTTAGTGAAGCTTTGCCCCGTGGATGTAGCATAAATCCGGTGTTCGTCCTTCCTCATGGTGTGATTAATATTGTGCTATCTTGTGAGTTTATTATGATTAAAGATTCAAAATCCCCAACACCGGTTTTCAGTTTACCACATGTTTTTTTAGCAAGAACCTTCTTACCATCCGACGCCTCTTCATTATTTAAAAAAAAAGACATGGTAATAATGAACAAAAAATATATATTTAAAGCTCATGGTCGTGCTAAAGAAATACTGAATCCATGTTTATTTGCATTTTATGAACTACATGGTATTAATCTGAAAAACTCTGAAAGATCATGGTATTTAACTTATATTAAGCCTTTTACTTACAAACCTCTCGAACTCAAGCTTCTGAATAACTATGCCATTCAATAAAAGTTCCGAACTGAAAATCTCAGCACCTAAAAATGAACAAGATTGCATTATAATGATCCGCAGGCATTGAGAGATTTGCATTTGGGTGAAGCTAAAGGCGGTTTACCTTTCTCAAGGAGAGGAATGCAAATGGTGTAATCTTCTTCGCATGAGAGTACTAACAGATCATTAAGTATCTTGTCATCCTTCATGGTGGATCTCCCAAGTCTCTCCATTGGCTGCAATTTCAGATGAATTAAACTTGAAATGCATCTCAGTAATTAGACAAAGATTAATAGCATTGTAACAAGGAACCTTGATCAAAGTGGGAGAATAAATTGTTTGGATTGGATCTCAATAAAAGATGTGGAGATCATTTTAATAACAAGGACATGATTGTAATCTAACTACGTAGACACAGACGCGACATGGGCACCCCGACAAGACAATTACTTAGAAAGGGCAAAGCTTACAGAGACATAACTGTTAGCTTCATATTATAATTTTATAATAGTAGAACTTGATTAGGATCCTATTGACAGTATTTAGAAACAAACCCGATCACCTCTGTAGCTATTACATCAAGGATTGGTGCAAATAATTATAAAGAGACTTTCTCATTCTTTCCAACAACCCCCGAAGAAGAATGTATCTCATCACTTTACTCTTCAGTCTTTAACTTTCTACAAAATGCCTCGATGTATCTTATTTCTGCCAATGAAACGTACACCAAAGTTATATATCTTTGTACAATATAGTTTTGCAGTAAAATATAATCTTAATATGACCTAAAGAAAGCAATACATAACTAAACGGTGCGGTAAGTGTTAAAAAGTTTCTCTTCAAAAAAGTGTTAAAAAGTATTATCTGTGTCCAACGTGGATATGGATGGATGAAAGAAATGTTTGTGCTACATAAGTTGTAACACTCTGGAGCTGGTTCTTTAGGGAAATTGAAGAATAATCCATCTGAACATGCACAAAATTCATGGATATATTTGGTAGCAAGGCAGTCCAACAATTGCTTTCTTTAAAAGCTCTAGCCATATTTAATTAAAAAAAGAGATGCTTCTCTTCCCTAATTAAAGAGTGGGCACAAAAAACATAATTTTCTCCATCGCTGACATCTATTTTCCTCCCATTTCATCGTCACACATCACAAAAAATTAAACCAAGAACACGGTCTCAAATTATTCACAGGGAATTTTAAGCTAGTTCTGCAGCATTTTAGCATACCGAGAGTTTGTATTTGGGTAGATTTTTAATCCTATATTGAACCATTATTTGTAAAATTGTCTATTTCTTCTTTTCTCAATCTACTTCATCCCCTCCTCATCTCATTGTTTTCCACTTCTCAATCTTCAAAGGAAAACCCTGGTTTCTCGCTACATTAGCCATCAAACCTGCCATTGTTGTTTTCTTTCAATGATTTCGCCGGCACAATTTCAACAGCCTAATTATCCTTTCAATTTGCCTTTCTTTTGCAATATCTACTGGTCAGAACTAAGGAGTTCTGAAATTATTTTACAATTCTTGCGTTGTTGCATTTTATTATTGTTTTCATGACATGATAATTTTCACCGTCTCTGAATGCATGTTTCAGTTAGTCTAATTGCTGAGTTACAAATAAAAAATGTTCATATATGAGGATGGGTTTTGGAAAACCTTTCATTCAGCGATGATTATAAATAACCTAGCACCAAGAATTTTTCATTGAACAAATGAACTATTTACTAAAAACAAAGATTCCAATGCTGCATGATTTCCAAACTAGATATTCATATTCTTCTTTCTCTTTTCAAGGTTTATTCATCTACCTTATTGTGTTATTAATTTTTAACAAAAGGTTGTTCGTTGTGCATAAAAAAATTGGATATTTATGTTTTGCATGTATTACTTTTATTTTCAAAATTTATAAAAAAATTATTTTACAAAATGAACAAAAAATATTTTGAATATCTACACTACATTATCAAAAATCAACATAAACATCTTCACAGTCATCTAGGCATTTTGTTGGTCATGAAGCAAGGATCCATGAAAGAGACAAAATTTAACAATCACTAGTTGAATTAGCGTCAATCGGCTCTTAATAAGCATGTCAGATCCTTGGTTAAGAAAACACAAATGGCTTGCCAAGTTCCTAAATGACTACTCGGCATCCTCCGGATTATCCCAACTAGTGGCAGAAGTCTAGAAGAAGGATCGAGATGATAACTTTGCTATTGGGAATTATGATCACTTTAAGGAACAGTAGCGGCAGAGGAAAGGGAGACTGGGGCAGCCCGGCCCCACCAAGAAAATTCAGTGCAACCATATAGGCATATCCCAAGAATATACCAGCTCAACACTATCTGCTACTCCCTTCGTTTCACAATGTAAGTCTTTTTGCTTTTGCACACCTATTAAGAGAAGATTGAATTTTCTAAAACCTAGGACTTTATAAAGGCAAGGTTCCATTTTAACCCTATCATTGTTGATATTTGAACAAGCATGAAGAGAAATCATGATAGTTTCTTCTTGAGCGTTAGTTTGGTAAATGTAGTATTAAAAGTGCATTGGGAATCAAAATTTCTTCTTGGTATTGCAAAGGGACTTATATTTTGATGAAAAAGAAAGAAGCAAAAAGAGACCTATATTGTGAAACGGAAGGAGTAATATTCTTCATGTCACACCAAACTATCCTCAATAGTAATCCGATTTTTCCTTGTACGCCCTATAAATTAGTTATTTTGGATAGGTTCCTAGAAGATTTAAAGAGAGAGATTTTGATGTTTTGTAAGGTTACACTTTATACTCCAACTTTTAGTCATCTACCATTCTACCTTATTAGTGGAGGACCAAAACAAGAATTCAAGATTTAAGAGAAGAAGATGAAACAGACTAGAAAAGAACATTTGAATCTTACAAGTTTTAGCAAGCTTTTTTTCCTATGAAAATTCTCAACACGGATGATAAATCAAACGGTTGATTTTAGTAACTACTTGATTATCTATATCTAGAAAGAATTTGCTAAAAAAATTCAATATATTATAGACGATTTCTACCAAAATGAAGCTGAAAAAATGCGGTTCAGAAGCGAAATATCTTATAGTATGCTTTTTTTGTCAAATTTAGTCAGAAAAGGTATGTATATTCTTATTAAATTATGACCCAATAACCATTCCATTTATTGCCCAGAATTTCAGCCGACTAGCATCCAGAAAAACTAGTCCATCACTCAAGTCAATTAAGAACCGCGCTGGATAGGCCCGCCCTATAAATTCAATACCTAAAAAACCCAACTAATAAATTTATCTGGGCCAGAAACGCAGCCATGGCTAGGTGATGTTGCACCCTATGGGGTGTAACCACACACCAACTTTAGTTTGACAAGCCCGATCCTGTTCCACCTTGGTACACTGGTTAGCCAAACCCCATGCAATTACATTCTGCTACCACTAATACGTAACAAAGTTGGTGTCATATTGGATGTCAACCTCCATTAAACAAATACTCTATTGGAGATCATTGGACTAGCTTAATACTCTGGCACATCAGATTTATGCAATTAGCTCAGTTCTCCTACTTGATTAAACGAATATGAAGTGAAGTAAAAAGTGTACTCTAGAACAAATGCTTAATAGAATTCCAAAATTCATGATCCTAAGATAAAACAATCTCTCATCCGAAGTGACAAAAATAGTATACCACTATCATTCATGTCATAAACTGGAGTTAAAGTCAAGTTGCCAAGGAAGCTAACCATTTTTAATGGATGTGAATCTGTATGCCTAAGCAGCATGCAACAGTAGAAGTGTAAATCCCCGGTTCTGTGTATTTTTCGTCCTTCTTTATAAGTATTTTTCCAATTTTTCTGTCATATTCTTTTTCTCATTCTAATTAAAACCTAAACCTTATTTTATTTAAAACCCTAATAAACCCAAACCCCATATATATATATATATATATATATATATATATATATATATATATATATATATAACTCTAAATATTTAAAGCCCTAACCTAAGCTTACCCGAGATTCCCGACCCAAAGCCCGCGAACCCATGCCCTACCCGACCAGACTCCTTCCCCTCCTTTTCTTCTTTTTTTACCCGAGCCTCTTCCTTCGTCTCCTCCTTCCACGTAACGTCCCCTCGAGACCCGCTCTCCCCAACGTTCGCCTCCGAATCTGCATCTCCCTCAACCGCTCCCTCTCTAAACCTCTCTCTATCTTTTCTCACTCTCAAACTCTCTCTCTCTCTCTCTCTCTCTCTCTCTCTCTCTTAAAAACTCACCAAGCCCCTATCAACTGTCACCTCACCGGCCTCTCTCACCGCTGACGAGCACGACAACAACACCTTCCTCTCACCAACTCCACCATCATCTCCTCTCTGAGCACCACCACGAGCTCTAACACCCATCACCATCTCTACAACCGTCACTGCCGACCTATTCTCGTCACCAACCTCGTCACCTCTAGAGACCAACGTCGCCGCCACCACGAGCCGCACCCCTTCCTCCTCCGCAACCCCACCGACCTCCATCAACCTCTAACTAAAACACCACTCCTCCGTTGCCCACTTTGAGCTCCTCACCACGCAACCACCCCGCATTTCTGCCTCTCGCCGACGAGTCACCGGCGACCCACCGAACTCCCCAGCTCCTCTTCCTTCAGCTCGAGCCAAGCCCCAAATCTCCCTCGAGCCTTCGTCGAGCCACTGCCTGAGCTCCGAGCCCAGCAACCATCGCCATCATCATCCTTGGCCCTGAATCACCGTCGCTGCCCGTGATCGTGCCGTGCTAGTTGCATTCGTCGTTGCGATCGTCGCCGGGCAAGTAAAAACCTTCACTTGTTTACCATGCTATTATAAACACTAGCCAAAAATTTTTACAATAACTAGATATATATATATAGATAGATATAATTAGATCGTAAACTATTATTGAATTTGTATAACAAACCATAGTGTTGTCTTATTGTTAGAGTCCGACTAGGGCCTATTACTGTGTTGGTATCACATAGAACTTATATGGTTAATATCTAAATTCATTTGGCAAAACAAAACGTGTGTTTCGAACGATAACCGAATGTTTACCCAAGGTGTTCGATAAGAACCTTAAGACGGAATCTAATTAAAATCGGCAGAACTTGTGATCGTTAAACCCGTTTACTGTTCACAAATGTACTGCGGAAATTTTGTTGCAAATTAATATCGTTTCACCCATAATATGTTGCCCCCGATAACCATTGCGAAATCAGAATTTCCCCGAACATGCTAGACCATTAAATTCTTAATAAATCGTACAAAAATTGGATCATAACGTTCTTAGGCTCGCTGCGAAGAGGACTGTATAACCTATAAACCTACGGCGACTTTTACTGAATATCGTATCTTTTAGATAGCAGAAATTGAAGGGATTTATGGCTCTGGACTACAGTCCTGAACCGAAATCCCTACGAATACCTGAAATCAAACACCTGCAACTCACTGTTCGAATTCGTAAATGCACGGAACCCTATATAGATACGTAGGAAATTGAGTTAGCTTTCTTACGCGACTGGTTCCACTGAATTACGTCGTTGTTGGCTATTTTTTTAACATAATTTATTTTATCGATGTATGCGGCTAATTTCTGCAGTATTTCGTGTTGATACCTGAACTTACTCGCATGTACATCCCTACATAAAACCGAAAATACGCGGAGTCTTATATCGCCGCGTAGATAATTTAGTTAACTAACTCATGGATATGGCCCCGTTCCGTTTTCCTGTCGTTTGATATTTTATATTTTAGATTGTCGACGTGTCCTGCAGTTTTCTGCAGTAACAGTTTATATATCTTGACACTAAACAGAACATATCTCCTAGTACACAGAGGCTATCATTGATCCGCTTGATACATTGGAAACCTAACAGATAGAACTAGGTTTTATTCAACTGGAGCAACACTTAAATCCAAACACAATCCGTAGTAAACTGTGCATGATGTTGGACTTCCAGTTTTGAAACTGGAATTTCAGCAACTAATCGCTGATTTAAAATGATGATAAACCCTTAACCCGAATTCCTATTGACATGAAACTAATTTTACCGCTTAGATAATCATGTATACTTCGTATGCTTTTTATATTGTTTTGGCCGATTCTACAAGTGTGATTTATGGTGAATTTTGCAAGTCTCGTGGCGTTGGCTGTCATAATTTAGTAAACGTCTGTTTAGTGCATTTCTACCTTATTGTGTGTTTGCTTTATACCCGGTGCATAGTGATTGTTTACATTGAAACCTAGCGACTGATTTGCATTGTCGATAGATAAGTGTTAGTGACTGGGTTGTGACAAGTACGACAGTAAACTAGTGGTTGAAAGTGAAATTAATAAATGAAAGCATGATTGAAAGTGAAAGCGATACATACTTGTTCACAACCCGTCTAATACCTGAACACATACTATAATCTGAGGAAATGGAAAAATTAAGATGGAATCGAACTCGTATTTAGCGAGATACAGTGACTTAGAGGATGATCATTCGATATTAGCGATATATATTAGGTCGTGGGCCTAGCGGCACAGCTGCAGGGTTATGTCCCGGACAACAACCGACCATAGTCTCGGGTATACACGAGACCCTTGTTAAACACGAGCATCATTTTCCACCGATTGATTTCAATTGACTTAATGACTGATAGGTAATGATATGCACATTACATGGATTGCTGACATGATACATATACCATACTGTTCACATTCACTTGATATTCCATATTCTCATGTTACTGTATTCTGCCGTTCATTTCATGCTTAATATCATAGTACACACAGTGTGTGTATTGCTATATGTGTCGTCCTGACAACCTGAGTGTGCATGCTTAGAGGACGTAGTGGACCAAGCTCAGAAGCAGGACCTGCCATTCAAGATTACGGAGATTTAGACTGCGACACCAGCGTTATCGTCTTCTGTTTGCACTGAGGATATTGTTATTTCTTTTGGTTAGTTTCTTTCATGTGAATAATTGTATCTTGAACTCTGTTGACTTGATATAATAAAGTTGAGATTTGTGATCTTTACTTTCGTGCTGTATTCATTGATTATCATGTAATGCTGAAACCGAAAGGTGGCTACGGCGGGAATATTTCTTGACCATAGAAGTATGGCTGGCTTAATCACCCCTCATATTTCGTATTCTGGGAAGCGGGACGTGACATGGTTTTGTTGGTATCAGAATACCAGGTTTAGAATGAAATTACAGTTCCGTCGAGGGATCCCTAGACTGGGTTACACCCTTAACTGAGTTACACCCTTGACTTATACTTTATTATATTGAATTTTCATTTCTTATAATTCTCGTTGAATCATCTTATAATCCTTCCTTGTATCTGATCCTTTTTGTTGATCATCTTTCAAAGATAAAACCTCTTCAGGCAACTCCTCAGACCGGTCCCCACAATTGTACAGAGAAGATTCTCAGCACATTGACGACCCTAGCAGAGGCTCGGGAAAGAAAGACCGATATCTCGGTTGAGAGATTGAAGACGGTATAAGAGACCGCAATTACCGCTTTGGAGAGATTTACAGCAATCTCTGCTGTCCTGAGGACACTCTCATACCAGCTACACAGGTTAGGGTAGATACCGTTTCTGATTTTAAGAGACTTCAGCCGGCTGTATTCACGGGGGCAGCAGATCTACTTAAGGCTGAGCAATGACTGATCAATGTGGAGAATGTTTTGACGGCCGCTCGAGTCCCTGACGCTGACAGAGTAAGCGTGGTGAAGATCCAGCTAGAGGACAAGGCCCGCACATGGTAGTCCGCAGAAGAAAGCAGGCTAGAGAAACCTATCGGATGGGACACATTCTCCACATGTTTTCTAGATCACTATTTTCCGGATACTGCCAAGGCCGAGATGGAGGAGAAATTTATCACGCTGAAGCAAAATGGCCGCCCAGTGGATGTCTACGCCGCAGGGTTTAACATGCTGAGTCATTTTGTTTAATACGATCTACTAGCGAAGACTGCACTTATAGTTGTCAATACTGTCCGTGTGTCCCCCGTTCTACCACTTCTAAATCAAGTCTCCGAAACTCATCAAGGATTTCCTGCTATCTAGTCAACATCACTGTTGGTCTCCGGCTGAGAGCATCCGGTACCACGTTTACCTTTCCAGGGTGATATTGCAAATCAAGATTATAACCGGCCATGAACTCCAACCACCCGCGCTGTCTCATATTTGCTCTTTTTGCGTGAATACATACTTCAGGCTCTTGTGGTCCGTATAGACTTCCACTCACTTCCCCAAGAGATAATACCTCCAAATCTTCATCGCAAAGATCACTGCGGCCAACTCTAAATAGTGGGTTGGGTAATACTTCTCGTGCGTCCTTAATTGATGCGAAGTATAAGCTACAACACCCTCATGCTGCATCAAGACGCAATTTAGCCCCTTACCGAAAGCGTCACTATGAATCACTAGTCCTTCTGTCCCATCTGATACGATTAATATGGGTGCAGTTATGAGTTTTTCCTTCAATAGCTCGAACGCTCGGTTGCATTCTTCAGACCATACGAACGATACCCCCTTCCGAGTAAGTCTTGTCGACGGCTCAGCCGCTCGCGCAAAATCTTTAACAAATCTACGGTAGTATCCTGCGGGTCCCAAGAAACTTTTAATCTCTGCTACTGACTTTGGTATTGGCCAATCTTTCACTGCTTCAATTTTTCCCGGGTCTACTGAGGTATCATCTCCAGAAACGATATGGCCCAGAAATTGGACTCGTTCAAGCCAAAATTCGCATTTACTAAGTTTGGCGTTAACTTCACCTGTCTCGGTATCTGTAACACGATCCGCGAATGCTCGGCATGCTCCTCCTTACTTTTGGAGTACACAAGAATGTCGCCGATGAAAACTACGACAACCTGATCAAGATACCGTGAGAAGACTCGGTTCATTAAATCCATGAACACGACTGGGGCATTGGTAACACCGAATGGCATCACTAAAAACTCATATCGACCGTATCAAGTTCTGAAAGCTGTCTTGCATACATCCTCCGCTTTAACCCGAACTTGATGGTATCCGACCGAAGATCCAACTTAAAGAACACTCGAGCATCCACATAACTGATCGAACAAGTCATCAATCTGAGGTATATAATACTTGTTTTTAATCGTAACCCGGTTCAACCCCCGATAGTCACTGCACATGCGTAACGAACCGTCCTTCTTCACTAGTAAAACTGGGGCGTCCTATGGAGAAGTACTTGGATGGATGAAACCGTTGCTGAGGAGGTCTTCCATCTGCTTTCTCAATTCCGCTGACTCAACTGGTGCCATCCTGTAAGGTGTCTTAGAAATCGGGGCCATTCCTGGTAATAGTTCTATCGAAAACCCCAAAGCACGAGACAAGGGTAGGTCAGGTAAATCCTCGGGAAAGACATCCAAGAATTCCCGAACTACGACCGGTGCCGAACTCTTATTAATCTCTATTGACGCTAGTATGCTGCTTGTCGGCTTTGCTATAAACTTTATGGGTCCTAGAGATTTGTTGCCCCCAGTAAACACGAACTCTGGGTGGTTAGGAATGCGAAAGATTACGGTTTTGGCCCGACAATCAATATGTGCATGAAAGATGCCCAACCAATCCATTTCTAAGACAACATCATAACTACCGGTCCCAATCAGCAGGAAATCTACGAAAAGTTTTCTGCCGCAAATCACTACTGGACAAAGCTTGCACTCTAGGTTGGTGGCAACTACTCCTTTTTCAATGTGAATGTCCCAACCTCGAGTCAGTGTTTCGTGTGTAATAGAATGTGTTGTAGCAAAAACAAAAGACATAAAACAATGCGAAGCCCCGGAATCGAAAAATGCTCTAGCAGGAATAGAACAAACTAGAATGGTACCTGAAACGACATCCTCTGATGCTCCTGCCTGTTCAGCCGTCAGGGTAAAGGTTCGCCCTTGTCCACGACCTGTGTTGCCCCACCTCTGATCAAAAAGTTATTTCTGAGGGACAAGTCCTTTTTTAGGCTGGTTGCGCTCTACTCTCCTAGGACAACTCCCAATCAGGTGGTCACTAGCACCACATACCAGACATAAACCCTTGGTCCGGCGGCAATCCCTCTCAATGTGTCCTGGTATATGACAGTATCCACAAACCAGAGGTTCTCGTAGTAGTAGGGTTGCGATACACTTCATCTTAACTCCTCCATATTGTTTAACTGGAATCCTTCCTGAAATTTGATTTACCAGGCATTTAAATCCTCCACCCTGTAATTTCTTCCTCTTATCCATAACGGCATCAATCATGCGGGCTGCATTTAATACCTCAGAATAAGTTCTCAGATCATGCAAAGCTAGTTTCTCCTGTATCTCCAGAGTAAGGCACTGTAAAAATCTGTTGGCCCTGTCCTCCTCCTGAGCTACCATCGAAGGAGCGAAACGACTGAGTCGGATAAACTTAGCCGCTAGCTCGTCCACTGTGTGATCTCTCTGCCGAAGACTGACAAACTGCTGCTCCATTTCGATCCTGGCCGACTTGGAAAAGAATTTTTCATGAAAAGCCGTAGAGAAATCAGTCCATACAATTGGTTTCTTCATCTTGTTCTCTTCTGCAGGCCACCAAATTCTAGCTACGTCTTGCACCTGAATCTTGACTATATCTACTCTGTCCTCTTCTGGAACTCGGGCGGCTGACAGCAAACTCTCCATGTCGACTATCCACTGCTCGGCATCAAGTGGACTGCCCGAGCCAGTGAAAACCGATGGCTGTAGTCTCCTGAAATCAGCGACACTGCCCGGACATCTACTCTCACAAACCTCAGCCACCTTATTCAAGGCTGCAGTAGCGGTCTGCTGAGAAGTAAGTAGACTCTCCTACAGTAAGTCAGTCTGCTGTTGTTGGCTCTCTAACATGCCATGTATAACTCCAAGCAGTGCAACATTGTTGTCACGCCTCCTATACACTAGCAAATTCTCTTCCGCCATGATTCTGATGTCAAAACGAACAACGAGATTTAGCAGTTAACATAAGATTCAAATTCAGAGTATTAAAATAATTGAGCAAAAATAGATAATACAATATAATCAAATCAATGGATACGAATTAAGGGTAGAACTTTAAGTTACTCATACAGAATACCATATTGTATCCAAGTCGCGGTATATGGGCACAATATCATAACTCTATATAAGTCGCTCGAATCCTACAATCGGAATCAAAGAAATATGCAGCATGACACCTTGGGGAGAACCTATACATGTGATTCTAACCTAAAAGGTCGGAAGACCCAGAACTAACTTCAAGGTCAGCCTGGCTCTGATACCAACAAAACCTCGTCACGCCCCGCTTCCCAAAATACGAAATACAGAGAACAACGAAGGCCAGCCGTGTTACCTACGGTAAAAAAACATCCTTCCATAGTCACATAAAGGCTGTCTAGCTAAACCTGTCAAAAATAAAATCCAATAACAAAAGAGATAATGCTGATAGTCATGCTGCAAAGAACCCGTAAGGAATACCAAAAGTAGATTTACTAGTTAATGTATGCAAATAAAGATCCAGTACAATATGTTTGAAATACAACAAGATCCAAAACAAACACATAAGCCCTAATGTCCCATAAGGACACACATGCTAAATACTAAAGAAATAAACATACGACTACTGATTTTCGGTAAGGTCTCGATAGTCGCTCTAATCCTGCTCAGCCTGAAAAATCCGCCTCTCAGCCTGAGATGGCAAATTTCAGGGATGTCAGAATATCCCAGCAAGTACTCAACGTATAGTGTATGGTATGATAGCATGAATATATGAGTGTAGTGAAGCCCGTGTGCGCAAGTAAAAACATATATACGCACACATTAAAACTATGAAACGGACATATAAACAGGTCAAGTCATAATCTAACTGGTCACTAAAAGGTAATCTATCCTATCGTGAGTCCGAGTGTGTGCATCAACCTCTGCAGGAGTATTCCTAACCCAAGGGTAGCGCCCCAAGGGCTAGAAAACACGGGCCCAACTGTGGGATGAACATGCGACCGATATAGCCCGGTACGAACTGTGATAACATGCGACCGATATAGCCCGGTACGAGCTGCCGGAGTGAGACTCCTGAGATCCTGTTGTACGAAGGCACACTCAAACTACCCCCACACCCCGCGTATTCGTATCTACTATGGAAATGACTAGATTATTAATTAAGAATGATGAAAAGACTGGAACTTGTGATGTGGTAATTGTATAGAAATAAAACTGGTAAATAGCAGTGTGTCATGGAATGTAGTTTAGCATCCTAATTAGAGACCTCGTTCTTAAATAAATGGACTGGGGTAATGAATAATCATGACACGTCAAAAGTAATTGTTAACTGATAGTGGTAACTGCATGAAGGCAATGTACAAGCTGGTATAAGTCACGATTATCTTTACCGTTAACCTTAATGTGGATATAATAATCATAAACTGGCTAGTAAGGTATATGTATGAGTTAGATTAACAACTTTCGAACTTCATTTGTAGTTAAATAAATCTCATAGCAAGACCACACTTAATCTAGTTTTCTTTTTATCACTTGGTTGCCTACGAGTCTATATTTTTCTAACGATATGAAATCATTAAGTACTAACACTTTTCTTTCTATTCTAACAGTGCAGGAAAAGAATATATATATATATATATATATATATACATATACGAGGGGTTGCCGATGTGCATCGACCAAAAGTAAAGTAAGAATACTTGCCTTGTAGATAATGATCACAGAAAAACAATGTATGAAAATGCGAGGCACTGTCTCAGCTAAAGGTCAACTTAGGATCTGAGTTATACGCTCCGCCTACATTGATTTAGCCATAAGTCAACAGTACACCGCACTTAGCATATAATTGTATATAGACCCAAACATGCTTCTGTTGTTTTTTTATATATATACAAAACATATTATATTTCAACGGTTATTATAATTTACCCATGCTTCACAAAAACAGAAAAACAAGAATGAAACTTACACTGAGAGGGGAAAGAGACGGCTACACAGTAGTTGGGTTCGAGTATTGATCTGGTGCGGCAGCGGCAATAGGGGATGATGCCGGTAATTGATGATGGGTGCAAGCAAGGTGATGGGTAAAGTCTGAAATCGAGTCAAGAGGGCGTCGAGGTGTACTCGGGTTTGGAGATGGGAGGGTTGTGGTGGTGATGTGGCGGCTGCGGTGAGAGGGAAATGGTCGGAGAAGAAGGTTGAGGACTATGATGGTGAAGGGCGGTGTTGATGGTGGTGTGGTAGTGAGGAAGGGCAAAAGAAGGTAACGAGGTGATGGTGCAGACGATGATGACGAGAGTCGCCGATGGAGGAAAGGAATGTTGGATGATCAGGGAGAAGGTGGCGGTGAAGAGGAGATGGAGTCAAGGTTATGGTGTTGCGATGGTGGTGCTGGTGTCAAGACGGCTGCGGTGCTTGGGGAAAGACGGCAACGAGGCGTTTGGAGGAGATGATGGGTTGCTGCTGGGGAAAAGGGAGTCGCCGATGATGTGTGAGGGGATCTCGAGGAGGGTGCAGCGGTGGGTTCTCGGTGAGGGTCTAACAGAGGAAGAGATGAGGACGATGGAGGTGAAGGCGCCGGCGGTAATCGGGAGTGGGGGAAACGAAGGATTGGGATTGAGAAAGTAGGTGTGGCTGCGACGAGGATGGAGGCGGCGATGACGAAGGAGTTGGGTCCTCGGGAAGAAGAGGTTGAGGAATAGAAAGGGGAGAGAAGTGTCTCCGGTGTGAACGAGAGGAGGGAAATATATATATATATATATATATATGAGATTAATGAAGGAAAGAGGCCATAGGAGGGGATTTCCTCCTATGGCGTCGAAAAAACACCCCCTCCCTAGTTTTTTCCGACGATCGGCACCCACCAACTTCATCGTCATCATCTAAGATGTGGGTATACCAAATTTCATGTGATTCTACAACTTTTTCACCGTTGATTTAGTGGGTTCAAAATTAACTGTTTACCGACAATAGAACTTTTTACATTGCTAAATCAACGGTGAAAAAGTTGTAGAATCACATGAAATTTGGTGTATCCACATCTTAGATGATGACGATGAAGATGGTGGGTGCCGATCGTCAGAAAAAACTAGGGAGAGGGTATTTTTTCGACGCCATAGGAGAGAATTCCCTCCTATGGCATCTTTTCTCCATTATTCTCTATATATATATATATTTGGAGAGAGAATTTAGTTGTATATTTTTAAATATATATATATATATATATGAATATGTTTAGAGATTTGGTATGGGTTTTACTTACTCTCGTATCAACAGCAAAATGAGTTAGCCAAAGAAATATATTTGCAAGCCGAATATTAATAGATTAATTTAAGAATTTTAAGATATGAAAATATTTTTTTTCGCTAAAGAACTATCGTATATTATCTAAAAACTGAAGATTTTCATATCAAAATTGTACACAACAAAAATTAAAATAAATATATTAACAACCAACCATAAAGTAAATTTTAAAATTATAGTAAATTTTTTTATTAAAAAATAATATCTCGATAATTTTAGAAGTATTGTACCCAAATTAGGGTGTTACACTAATTAACCCAACCCCCCACATATATAATACCTAACTCTAAATATTTAAAGCCTAGACCTAAGCTTACCCGAGATTCCGGGCCCAAAGCCCACGAACCCATGCCCGACCCGACTCCTTCCCTTCTTTTTTTCTTTTTTTTACCCAAGCCTCTTCCTTCGTCTCCTCCTTCCTCGTAACGTCCTCCTCAAGACCCACTCTCCTCATGTCGCCGCTCGCCCCAACGTTTGCCTCCGAATCCGCATCTCCCTCAACCGCTTTCTCTCTCCAAATCTCTATCTTTTCTCACTCCCAAACTCTCTTAAAAACTCACGAAGTCTCCATCAACAATCACCTCACCGGCTTCTCTCACCGCAGACAAGCATGACAACACCACCACCTTCCTCTCACCAACTCCACCACCATCTCCTCTCTGAGCACCACCACAAGCTCCAACACCCATCGCTGCCTCTGCAGCCATCACCGCCAACCTATTCTCGTCGCCGACCTCGTCACCTTTAGAGACCAACGTCACCACAACTACGAGCCGCTCCTTTTCTTCCTCTGCAACCCTACCGACCTCCATCAACCTCTAACTCAAACCCCACTCCACCGTTGCCCACCTTAAGCTCCTCACCACTAAACCACCCCACTCTGCCTCTCGCCGACGAGCCATCGGCAGCCCACCGAACTCCCTAGCTCTAAGACATCGCTGAGCCACTCCCCAAGTCTTCCCTAAGACATCGCTGAGCCACTGCCTGAGCTCCGAACCTAACCACCATCGCCATCATCTCGTCGTTGGCCCTGGATCGCTGTTGGTGCCCATGATTGTGACGTGCTCGTGCCATTTGTCGTCGCGATCGTCGCCAGGCGAATGAAATCTTTACTTGTTTATCACGCTACTATAAACACTAGCCAAAGAAATTTACAATAACTAGATATATATATAATTAGATCATAAACTATTATTGAATTTGTGTAGCGAACCATAGTGTCATCTTATTGATTGGAGCCCGACTAGGGCCTATTACTGTGTTGGTATCACGTAGAAGTTATATGGTTAATATCTAAATTCGTTTGGCAAAACGAAACGTGTGTTTCGAACGATAACCGAATGTTTACCCAAGGTGTTCGATAAGAACCTTAAGCCAGAATCTAATTAAAATCGGAGAATCTTGTGATCGTTAAACCCGTTTACTGTTCACAGATCTACTGCGGAAATTTTGTTACAAATTAATATCGTTTCACCTATAATATGTTGCCCCCAAAAACCATTGCGAAATCAGAATTTCCCCGAACATGCTAGACCATTAAATTCTTAATAAATCGTACAAAAATTGGATCATAACGTTCTTAGGCTCGCTGCGAAGAGAACTGTATAACCTATAAACCTAAGGTGACTTTTACTGAATATTGTGTCTTTTAGATAGCAGAAACTGAAGGGATTTGTGGCTCTGGACTGCAGTCCTGAACCGAAATCTCTACGAATACCTGAAATCAAACACCTGCAACTCACTGTTCAAATTCGCAAATGCATGGAACCCTATATAGATACGTAGGAAATTGAGTTAGCTTTCTTACGCGACTGGGTCCACTGAATTACGTCGTTGTTGGCTATTTTTTAACATAATTTATTTTATCAGTGTATGCGGCTGATTTCTACAGTATTTCGTATTGATACCTGAACTTAATCGCCTGTACATCCCTACATAAAACCGAAAATATGCGGAGTCATATATCTTCGTGTAGATAATTCAGTTAGCTAACTCATGGTTCTGGTCTCGTTCAGTTTTCCTGTCGTTTGATATTTTAATTATATTTTAGATTGTCGACGTGTCCTGCGGTTTTTTGCGGTAACAGTTTATATATCTTGACACTAAACAGAACATATCTCCTAGTACACAGAGGCTATCATTGATCCGCTTGATGCATTGGAAACCTAACAGATAGAACTAGGTTTTATTCAACTGGAGCAACACCTGAATCCAAACACAATTCGTAGTAAACTGCGCGTGAAGTTGGACTTCCAGTTCTGAAACTGAAATTTCCTAATCGCTGATTTAAAATGATGATAAATCCTTACCTGTATTCCTATTGACATGAAACTAATTTTACCGCTTAGATAATCATGTATACTTCGTGTTCCTTTTATATTGTTTTAGCCGATTCTACATGTATGATTTATGGTGAATTTTGCAAGTCTCATGGCGTTAGCTGTCATAATTTAGTAAACATCTGTTTAGTGCATTTCTACCTTATTGTGTGTTTGCTTTATATCAAGTGCATAGTGATTGTTTACGTTGAAACATAGCAACTGAAATGCATCATCGATAGATAAATGTTAGTGACTGGGTTGTGATAAGTACGATAGTAAACTAGTGATTGAAAGTGATATTAATAAGTGAAAACATGACTGAAAGTGAAAGCGATACGTACTTATTCACAACATGTCTAATACCTGAACACATACTAAAATATGGGGAAATAGGGAAATCAAGGTGGAATCGAACTCATATTTAGCGAAATACAGTGACTTAGAGAATGATCATTCAATATTAGCGATATATATTAGGTCGTGGGCCTAGCGGCACAGCTGCAGGGTTATGTCTCGGGCAACAGAGGACCGTAGTCCCGAGCACGAGACCCTTGTTAAACACGAACATCCTTTTCCACCGATTGATTTCAATTGACTTGATAACTGATAGGTGATGACATACACATTGCATGGATTGCTGACATGATACATATCACTTGATATTGAATATTCTCATGTTATTGTGTCATGCCGTTCATTTCATGCTTAATATCATAGTGTGTGTATTGCTATATGTGTCGCCCTGACGTCCTGAGTGTGCATGCTCAGAGGACGTAGTAGACTCAGCTCAGGAGCAGGACCTGTCATTCGAGATCGCGGAGATTTAGACCGCAACACCAGCGTTATCGTCTTCTGTTTGCACTAAGGATATTGTTATTTCTTTTGGTTGGTCTTTCATGCAAATAATTGTATCTTGAACTCTGTTGACTTGATATAATAAAGTTGAGAATTGTGATTTCCTTTACTTTCGTGTTGTGTTTACCGATTACCATGTAATACTAGAAACCGAAATGTGACTACGGCAGGATTATTTCTTGTCCGTAGGAGCATGGCTGGCTTAGTCACCCCTCATATTCCGTATGCTGGGAAGCGGGGCGTGACAAGAAGCAAATGAAAAGGCACATGGATTGAAGAAAAGGTGAAGAAAATGGAAAAGGGACCATTAATGGAGGAAAAAGAAACTAAAGATAAATAAGGGCAAAGCACATGGCCATGGGAAAAAGTAATGTGCAAGGAAAACATATTAAGAAGCAGAGATTTTGAGCAGGGAACAACTATAGGCTCCCTTGAATATGTTTCTACTTGATCTAGAATATGAACTAGGTTGCAAAAGGAGCAAGCGAATACTGCAACTATATTAGTACAGTATCAATGTTTACTGAGAGAGAGAGAGAGAGAGAGAGAGAGAGAGAGCAACCATTCCGACTTTTTATATCAAATAGACTGTCACTTCAAAATTTAAACATCAGACATTAAACAGTAATACATCAATGGGATACCTGGCCATGCGCTGCCTTAACCAAGCTGGAAATAACTTCCCTGCTAGGTTTTGCATTTGGTGTAATATACACTCTTCTACCCTAAAGTTACAAAGAAATTGAAGTCAGTAAAGCAATCATTAGCCAGAAAGGAAAAACAATTGGATTCAGAAAGGGATTATAATACGGCTATAGTTAACATGTGATTTGATAAGTACCTGTAATAGTGGATTTTGAAATGCACGAGCTAATGAAACAGGCATACTGAACCCAATTTCTCTCTCTTTTTTAGCATCTCTCAAAATATAATTTTTCTCATCAATAAAACAACCGGCCTGCCCACAGCTCTCAAGCCACATGTGTGTCACCACTGGTTTGCCCAGAGCCATTGCTTCCAGCATGTTCCTCGTACGCACAAAATAATCTGTTATGAAATGCGTAGCATCTAGAATGGAGGAAGCAAGCAGAACACCTAAGCGCGCCATTATCTAGAAAGAAAATCCAAAGAAGTCACATAATTGCTAAACTAAAAGACAACTTTTAACTCTTAAGTAAATGGAAATGGAAATGGAAATAGCAGTTTACCTTCTTCTGTTGTTTGATAATATCATCATCCAAATGATGGCTAAACAAGGCACGAACGCTTGCTATATCCTTTCTCCTCCTCGTATTAAACATGGAAGTTGGAGATGACTTGCTAGCTTCCAATCGTATTAGCTCTCTAGCAATTAGAGAACGTGATCTGCCATTATTTGCTGGTGTTCTTGGATGAACTTGCGCAGCACAAACAGGAGACACGGCATCTACATCTTTCAAAGGTGACGGGCTTGCTAATCCTTCAGCTTTGTCTTTGTCATCTTCTGCGACTTCAACTTCACCGTTAAAATTGGCACCTTGCTCGAGTGGTGAAGTAGAGCAAGGATTGGTTGAAGCATTTTCTACATTAGGTTTTTCCAATGGACATTTCAATGACGGCCGTGTTCTCACACCAGATATGGATATGAACTTTTCTCCACCAGAAGTTAAGCCATCTATCTTAGAGGCTGTGCGAGTAGAAATTGATCTTCTCTTCCTTTTTGCAGCGTCTAGAAGTTCAGAAACGGTTTTAAAAGTGGCTGCTTTTCTCTTTCCAGTCATGGGTTGTACATTATCATTAAATAGTGATAAATTCTTAGGGTCGTAGTCGATAATTGGATTATCTGGAGTGGACCGCCTAGTTCTTCGTCGTTTCGGGTGGGTAAAAGAACTTTTCACAGAACTAGCTTTTGCCTCCTCTATATGCCCATCGATGTCTTGTGACATGAACTCTCTTTCAACACCAGCATTTTGAACTAAAGCATTATTAGAATATTTCCTTTTCGTTGTACGTGATCCAGTAGTATCTTCCATAAGCTTGTCATCTTTTGCAACGGCCCCACAAGTTGTTAAATTTACCGTCAAATTTGGATCATTTCCATAATCAGTGGCTACATTTTCAGCCACTTTCGATAAAATAGAGGCTTTTGAATGCCTAGTACGATGTGCAATAGGTGTTGAATTAACATGAAACTCATCTGGTATGAAGTCTTTGTTCATGGAGTGCCTGGAAGATCCAGAGCATTCATTTTCATTGACTAAACTCTTAGCATCTGTATTTGAGTTCAGCTTCTTTTTCCTCAGCTTCGATACTGATGTCTCTGTTGTGCAATCCAAACTCGTTTTTCCATTTGAATTACTTCTAGAGCAAATGGGACTCCCCCGCTGCTTTGATTTGGTAGAAAGCCCCTTTCTATGTTTAGATCGCATTACAACATCTTCCGAATTGGGTATACAGAAAGTTGACTTTCTTAACAATGCAGGCTTTGAAGTAGTATCCCTCCTCCTTGCGCTGTTCGAAGGGGTTTTGTTATTTAAAGGAGATCCAACTACCAGTGCCTCCATAGCTTCAGCTGCGATTTGAGTATCAGGACCAACTTCATATGTGCCTTTTCCACCTTGTTCAATGTCAGTAAACTCCAATTGCCGCTCCAAAGATTTTGGGTTTAATTGCTCATTTTGATCCCTGAAAAGATTTTTCTTGGTTCTTGTTCCAGCTACATGTACTTTGCCTTTCATCAATGAACCATTTTGCAATAATCTTGAATCTGAACCCGTTAAATTTGCTATTTTCCGATGGCTTTTTAAATTATCACCATTATTGGCCTTTGGCGGCTGGCTACGTGATTTACATGCACCATCATTTCTTTTAAAGAAGGAATCTCTTCTCCTAGTGAAGAACTCACCTCCACCATCATCCTCGAGACCATCAATCCACTCAAAGCTTCCTTTCTTTGTAACTGGACTTCTATGATCAGTTTTTTTAACCAACAATTGCGCTCCTTTTGCACTTGGAATCACCGATGACTTCACAATATCAGTATTTTTTCCAGTGTTGTCTTCCTGAGACGATCCCAAATAATTAATTCCGAGAAACTTATCCACAACATCTAATGCATTGGCTTGAGAAAGATCTCCAGGCTCTTGCGACGTGAGATAGCTCAAGCCTGCAACACTAGGTTCGCTTGCGGTTTCTTCCTCGGTCTCATATAGAAATTTTTTCACTACTGGATTATTTTTTCTGCTCTTACTTTCATCTCTATGGTAGTCCCGTGTACTTCTCTTGGAGTTATCAATTTCATGATCTGTGACTATTGCACCTCTCTTGGAGTTATCAATTTCATGATCTGTGACTATTGCACCTACCGTTGTGTCGAGAAAAGTAAGGTTTGTTGAGCTATTTGGACATACTGAGATCTCAACGCCTGCTACACCATTGTCTCGGTCATTACAGTTTTTGCCATTACTGAATGATAATTTCGAAGCAATGACGATTTCCTTAGAGGCCATGCTTTTCGCGGCGGCAAGACCTGAAGAACGCAAGGATGCTGCACGAACTGATGCAATGCTCCTCACAGATCCTGGGTAACATACAGAGGTAATTACTAATCCATATCATCCAACTTCAACATGTCACAAAACCAACTTTAAGTAAAGAGTCGTTTAGAGATGTAATTACCATTATTGGATTTGCAAGAACCTCCACTTGGTGGTAATTCTGAAGAAACAAAGTCTCTTGTCAAAGATAATGATGTGAAATGAAAAGGTTCTATATGTAAAAATCAAATATAAAAGTTGACACTACTTAAACAAATAATGGAATAAAGTAAAGCTTAAGAAAACAGAAATCAACAGTTTCCAGAGACATATTTCATTTAGTTGAATGTATGAGAATCAAGTTTAACAACAAAAAGTAGTGTTGTCCCCTACCCTGTCTCATATACCGCATGAATAAATTTTAACAGAAGTAAACGATGGGAGTGGATAATATCTAAAATACCCACAAAAAAAATGATGAACATCTGCAAATGACATGCTCCAAAGTAAGCTGATATATAACTGCTGCTTAGCAAAACTAAATGCTAGTCTAAATGACTAGTATCCTTCACTGAACATATAGCTTCTGAAAGGGGAGGAAGAATGAGTTGGTAGATATGCATCCGCATTAACATGGCATTTTGGCATTTCAACTATAAAATAATGAAAGGGCTGCAGGTTTTCAACGAACAGATTAATGACCTTGGTTTGGTCGACTTTGTTAACAATGATAGGCTGTTTACCTGGTCCAATCATCAGGCCGAGCCTTGTCTCGTCAAGCTCGATAGGATCTTTGTGTCTCTGGATTGGGTTATCAGGTTTCCTTTTGCCCACTCGAGCTCTCTTTTAAGTTCTACCTTGGATCATGTGCCTCTGAATTTGAATAATGGTGAGAGGGTGGTTACACCGAAAAGGGTGTTTAGATTCGAAAGGATGTGGTTGAAAGACCCAACTTGTAGTAACGTGGTCAAACATTGTGGGACAATCATGTCAGTTCTGCTAAACGACCGAAGGGAGGTCTGCTAAACGACCGAAGGGAGGTCTGGTGGCTAAATTGGCACATGTTAGGAAATGTCTTTCCGATTAGGCCAAGGACAAGTTTGGCAGCATTAAGAAACAAAAAAAAAAAAGAACTAGCAAAGGTGGACGAACTTGAAAAAAAAGAACCACTGGCCTTTCTGTTGAGGAATGGAAAGCTATGGACTTGTTTAGAGAGACCCTGAATGATATATTCTCAAGGAGGAGATTATATGGAGACAAAGATCGAGAATTCAATGGTTAAAGGATGGGGACATGAACACAAAAAATTTCACCAGTTGACAAACGGAAGACGCGGGAGTAATCTTATTGCTAAAATGGAAATTGATGGGTTGGAGGTGGAGGGTGATAGTCGGATAAGAACACATATAAAGGGTCATTTTAGACATCTTTTCGCGTCGGTTGAACTGCTACGACGTGGGACGTATGTACAGATTTGGAAATACGGAGACATGATTACGCCTGAACAAAAGGATGCTCTTGAAGAACCTTTCTCAGAAGAAGAGGTTAAGCTCGCGTGTTTGGTCTTGGATCGGACAAAGCTGCAGGACAGAATGGTTTCCAGATATTTTTCTTTCAATACTTTTGGGAAGTCGTTCGGGTTGATATGTGCCAGCTGGTCACACTTTGGTACAAAGACGTAGGTGAACTCCATAGGTTCAATTACATAAATGTAGTTTTGATATCCAAGAAAGAAAGTGCTTCTAAGGTTCACGACTATAGACAGATTAGCCTGATGAATAGTATTTTGAAGATCACCAAAATTCACGCTAATAGGCTGGATTTGCTACTTAATTCCTTTATTGACGGTTACCAAACCGGTTTTATCCCAGGTGGATCTATTACGAAAGGGTAGTGTCGGCGCAAGAGATCATTCAGACGTGTAAGAGAAGAAATCAAAAGGGGTTCTGGTTAAAATTAGACTTCGAAAAAGCTTACAACAAAGTGGACTGACGATGTATTTTGGAGATTTTACAAAAGCGTGGTTTTGAAGAAAAATGGTGCTCCTGGATTAAGGAATGGTTGACTACGGCCAAGATTGCTATACTTGTTAATGGCACGCCGACGAGTTACTTTAAGTGCAAAAGATGACTTAAACAGGGAGATCCATTGTCTCCGCTAATCATTACTTTTGTGGCTGACGGTCTTAATAAGATGATTACGCTAGCTACCATGTCAAGTTTGCTTGATGGTTTGAGGACTTACAGAACGTCAGTAATTAATTTACAATATGCGGATGACACGCTGCTTTTTGGAAAAAGAGACAAGTATCAAGCTAGGAGGATGAAAGGGTTACTGTGTCTTTTTGAAGAATGGTCGGGTTTTAAGATCAATTATCATAAAAGCTCTTTAACCTTTATTAGGGATGATGGGGAAGATCTTGCCGACCTTACCGGGATCTTTGGCTGCCAGAGGACATCGTTCCCAATCAAATATCTGGGCTTACCACTTCGGTCGGGTAAATTAAAAAAAACACAGATTGAACGCCTGTGATTGATAGAATGGCAACAAGGCTAGGGGTTGGAAGGGACGCCTGCTATCTATCGGGAGGAGGGTGATGCTATTAAACGCAGTTCTGTCTACAATTCCAACATATTTTCTTACCGTTTTCGAGCTGCCTAAGATTATTGAAAAGCGCATTGATAAAATCCGCAGAACTTTTCTCTTGAAAGGGGTTGCAAGGAAAGCGGCTACACATTAGTTAAGTGGTCGACTGTGTGTACGTCCAAGGAAGTGGGAGGTCTGGGGGTGATAAACCTGAGACACATGAACAAGGCCCTACTTGTAAAATGGTGGTGGAAGATGTATGGTGAGGATGTTCCTATACGGAAGGCCATGATTTCCGAGAACTATATAAGAAATGAACACCTACGGGGAAAGCATAAAAATGCAACAACCGCTTCCGGCTTTCGGGACGAAGTCTTCAGAACCAAAGGAATTTTTCTCTCAAGTGTAACTTTCACCATTGGAGACGGGAAAAGAATCTGCTTTTGGAAAGATGTTTAACGCGGGGAGTCCCTTCGCTATAAGTTCCTAAATCTATATGGTATTGCGAGAAACAGGTATGTCAAGGCAGCTGATGTTTGGAATGGAAGGGAGTGGAGGTTGAGTTTCAAGAGGACTCTAACAGCAGGACAAAACACGAGCTTCAGCTCCTCAAGGAGATTTTAATCGAGTGGCGCCTAAATCAACATACATTGGATCGTCCGAAATAAAGGTGGAATTCTAACAGCAAATTCAGTGGCAAGTCCCTATATAAGATCATCAATGGTGAAGGGGAAACAACAGAGATGATACTCGTAAGTGGGAATTCCTCAGATCGCGACACGTAGCAGATAACGTGTCCACCGCTTAAACCCACTAGATTCCTGGGGCTACAGAGCTGGAATAAGTACGATGTATTGGGAACATTTCTCGGCACCTCATCTCTGAGTTTACATCCGACCTTTTGGAGACCTCTCCGGAATACTTTCCCAATTCGCCTAACAACCAGCCAACAACTCACCTCCAAGCAATCCTGCATCCGAGCTTCCTCAGCCTCCTTGCTCCTCTCCGAGCTTTTACAGAGCTGAGCTTCTTCAACACCCTCCCTTGCTCGCCTCCGAGCTATCTTCCAAGCGGAACTTCCTCGGCTTCCCTGTTCAACCGAGAGCACGGAGCCCAAACGCCCCATAACGGCCCTGTGTATCTCACCAAAACGAGATCTCCACCGCTTCTCGTCCAACATCCCACGCCGGCGTGTCTCTCCATTAATGGGTGTATCCCGCCATTAATGGACGTAGTCCGCCATCAACGCGAACGTGAAACGGGGACGTAACGGACGGCGAGAATCTCACGCCGGTTCGCTCCATGCGACCGCTATATAAACCCCCTCTTCAAGACGACTCAGGTAACTCGAACTCAATCCATTACGCCGGTATTCTGCCTCATTATTTCTCGGTACTTGATCGTCGAAGGGTCCTACGGTGGATTCCCACCCGAGACGTCCCTTGCAGGTAGCTCGGCGTCAACAACAATTCATTAAGATCCACACGCTCAACCCTCATATCAAATCTCAACCGTTCGGCCCCGCTGGCAACAAGATCGACAGAGGACAACATCTGAGAGAGATTCCGGCCTCCATCAATTGGCGTCGTCTATGGGAAACGGCTTTCCCACCTAAGAAAGTTGATCCTCCGTCTTCGATTCGAAGGCCAACGATAATCGCAACGATCCCAGCACGAGCCGTCCCGTCCTCCACAACGGAGACGGGGGCGGTTCTACTCCACCTCCCAACATCGTCAATGCCTTATCTGTGCAGATCGACAGGCTCATGACGATGGTAGACTCGCTCGTGTTCAAACGACCGGCAATGCCCGCCAAACCGCCGTCCCCACTTCCCGAAACGACAGCGCGCGTGAAGCGACGAAAGGGTGCATTTAGACCTTCGACCTTGCTCACGCCTATCTTGATGTCACGGAACACCGGCATGCCGATTCCGGCATTCACGACCCCCACACGAGAAATGATTCCATGACTCGTTGGGTGCCAGACAGTTCGACAACGAGATCTCGGGAGCGACCAGACTACCGTCTCAATGCTAGCCGCGCTCTCTCACTCCGTGAAAAAACGTCGGCCAGGTCGCCTAATTCCAGGTAAGATCGACGTCACCACACTCAACGAGACCGCGCACACGGCTAACATCGGGACCAACCACAATGGGTCCATCCTTAGGATATGAGGAACGTGATAAAACGAAGCCGAAATCGCTCCATCACGCAAGGCCGGAGCAAGAATAGCATGCACTCCGGCTATGGAGAATTCTCGGGGTACCAACAGCGAATCGAAGTCATCAAAAAGAAGATTGAGGACATGCGGCTCGCCACCAGCTCACCCGGAAGGTCGGCGAAATACTCCACGAATTCTTTCACAAGACCCTTCACAAAGCGGTTATTATGTGAGCGCGTCTCGTCTCAAAACAAGCCGCCCAAAGTGGCCCTCTTCGGCAAGAAGTCTAACCCAAAGGACCACCTGAACGCGTTCACAGCGGGCATGAGTTTCTAGGATAACTCGGACGCGGCTCAGTGCCGAGCCTTTCCCACCACTTTTATCCGGGCCGGTCGAGATTGGTTCTGCGGCCTTACTCCACATTGAATCTCGACCTTTGACGAGCTGGCTACTTAGTTCATCGATCATTTCGTCGACAACCAACGGCAGAAAAGAACGGTCGACTGTCTATTCACCATCAAGAGCGAGGACCGGGAATCTTTCAAAAATTACGTCACTCAGTTCTATAATGCCCTTCTGGAAGTACGCGAGCACCGTGATGAAACGGTCATCACCGTCTTGAAATCGGGTCTTAGGTACAAAGAGTGGCTCCGCTTTTTTGCATTAGCGCAACCAAAAATCATGACCGGGGTAAAAGTCTGGACCGAAAGGGAGATCCAACTCGAGTCTGAAATGAACGCTAACCTATCCCACGGGGATCGGACGGACCGAAAGAGTACCGGGCAGAGAAGAAAAAGACCGATATTCTGAAACCGTATTCCACGAGGTTTCACGAGTACACCCCTCTGAAGGTCTCACAGACCGAGCTGCTAGAGGAGGCAAAGAGCGAGAGATTTTTCAAACTCCCGCCAATGATGCAAAGGCTGGGTAAGCGACTCCGCGGCCCATATTGCGTCTTTCATCGGTCACAGGGGAACCTGAACGAGAACTGCAAACAACTCCGTGATTATATTGAGGAGCCGATCCACTCCGATCACCTAGCAAAATACCTACGAGACAAACGTCAAGCAAACCGGGAGCAAACAGACCAGCCTCCACCCGGAGAGTTGACGATCGAACAGACCATGGTCGTCTCTGTTGACTCGGCTCCGAGAAACGAGGACACCCGCCGTATCCGCCCGGTCATGACCTTAGATGATCCCCTTCTAAGAAATATAAGAAGGTTGCTCCCATCACCTTCGCCGATGAAGACCTTCATGGCACATCCCTCCCACACAATGATCCCCTGGTGATCATAGCCCGGGTAAATCGGTACGAAGTCCGGAGAATCCTAGTCGACTCGGGAAGCTCGTCGGACAACCTATTCTATGACTATTTCCAGCATATGGGATTAAACCCGTCGGATCTCCAACCGACCTCGCACGTCCTCTCCGGGTTTACAAACCACTCCGTCCGAACCGAAGGAACGATCACTCTCCCTTTTAACATCGAGGAGGCTAGAAGAACCCGAACCATGTCGGTGAGTTTCCTTATCGCCCAAGTTCCTTTGTCTTATAACATCCTTTTGGGTCGCCCCGCTTTAAACACCCTCCAGGGTCAGATCTCGACCTACCACATCGCTCTCAAATTCCATCTAAGGGATAGGGGAATAGGTCAGGCCTACGGAGATCAGCAAACCGCCAGGTTTTATCTCACATCGGCGCTTTTCGAGGATAAGTTGATGTTTTCGAGGGCCATACAATCCTCAGGAATCTCTGGATACATGTGATAACAAAAAAGAGATTCAGGGTTCCCCAGTGGAGACCATGTCCGGGGTTCCACTCAAGGAGGGAGACAACAGCCGAACTGTCCATACGGCTCCCTCTTGACCAGGGAAACCCGGGGCCACCTTATCCAGATCCTCCGAAGCAACTCTGATGTGTTTGCTTGGACTCCCGAGGATATGCCGGGAATCAACCCTAAGGTGATCTCCCACAAGCTCGGTATTGATTAGAAGGCTCGGCCAGTCCGACAAAAAAAAAGAAGCTTCGCGTCTGTCAAACATAAGGCGATCGAGGAGGAAGTGGACCGACTACTCGCGGATGGCTTCATCAGGAACCTGGACTATTCGGTATGGCTAGCCAACATAGTCATAGTTAAGAAGGCAAACGGGGAGTGGCGCATGTGCGTCGATTTTACCGACCTGAACAAGTCCTGCCCTAAAGACAACAACCCTCTTCTGCGGATAGACCAGTTAGTTGACAGCTCGGCTGGTCACGAGCTGCTGAGCTTCATGGATGCCTTATCCAGTTATAATCAAATCCGGAAAAACCCGGCCGACAAAGAGCTCACCGTCTTTACCACCGATCGAGAAATCTACTGCTATAAGGTAATACCCTTCGGCCTCAAAAACGCTGGGGCAATGTACCAGCGGCGGGTCAACAAGATGTTCAACGCACAATCGGGAGAAATACGGAAGTCTACGTCGATAACATGCTCGTGAAATCCACCCTGTCAACCGGGCATACCACGGATCTCGACGATACCTTTGAGGTCCTGCTAAAGTACAAAATGAAGCCAAATCCAGCCAAGTGTGCTTTCGTCATCACAGACGGAAATTTCCTCGGATTTATAGTCACACATCGAGGAATCGAGACAAACCCGGAGAAGATCAGGGCCATCATTGACATGGAGACGCCCAAAAGCAACGTTGAAATCATGCGACTAACGGGTAGGGTGGCCGCTTTGAGTCGGTTCATGTCCAGGTATGGCGAAAAGTACTTGTCTTTCTTCGAAACCTTGAGAAAAATCCCTGGGTTCGAGTGGTCCAAAGAATGTCACATAGCCTTCGAGCAGCTCAAGACACATCTTGCGACGCCACCGCTTCTCACCAGACCAGCAGTAGGAGACTAGCTGCTGCTGTACCTGGCCGTCTCCGACCAGGCCGCCAGCTCCGTGCTCATCAGAGAATCCGAGGGTATAACACCCTAGTACGGTTATACGACATTAATTGGTATTTTAACACTTGCTTTATATTTCTTCTATTTTATTCTTTTGGATTGCATGTGATTCGAATAGTAGTAGTAATTATTTGACCCGACCCGCATATGTGAAACCCAGTATGGTGCTAGATTATATCTGATATTTATAAGTAAACTGAATCTATATGAATCTAGTATAATATATGTATACATCATATGTCTAGATCATTATATATCTTTTAGTAGCCACAAGTTAAGGATAAGTTATATTTTGTTAACTGTCATCATATGATTGACATCCCATATCTTATTTTGCTTTTATCTTTTACGTTTAAATCTCAAAATATCTAATATCAAATAATTACTAAATCTAAATATATTTTTAGAATTCTTTTAAATCTTAAATTAGGTGTATAAATTATTTAAAATATATTCTTGCATTATGGTTAAGGAGTTTACGTATGTGAATTATTTTCCAAAATATATTTTTGATACGATTTTGGTGGAGATTGGTTGTAATTTGATATTATCTATATACATTAAAATTAATATATATTTATAATCTAATTTAAACAATACTATATATTTTTATATTAAACACAAAACCTCCCTTTCTCCGTCTCTCTCTCCACATAGCATATCTTTCTCCTCTAACTAAATCTCTCCCTCATCAATTTATATATTCTCATTTTTCGTTCTTTAAAGCTCCAATCATTCTCACCGACGCAACTCCAGCCGCATCTTAGAACCTTAACCGAGCCATCAAAACTTGATGTTAATTTGTATAGCGTCGTGTTGCTTCCGTTTATCGCGTTTGTTTCGAGACAAGTTTACAACTTGCTACATGTTATGCATTACGTAATTTACTTATATGTTATCGTACTATTATTATTATCATACAACTATATATATATATAATTTATACACCGTAGTCATTTAACGTTAATCAGTTTTATAATATACAGTGTATGCAAGTTTACAACATGCGGCATACTATAATTATATCTATAAATATATATATAGTCGTAATATTTCTTATTATTATCATTATACCGTTTATATCTATATAATCCATATATCATTAATTAGTTTAAAGTCTGCATTTTATAACGTTATGCAAAATATAGTTTAAAAATATTATACTTTAGACATGAAACGTCGTCACCAAACGGATACGACAAATCTGAAATTTACTGTACGCATTACCTTATAAAATTCATTATAAATCATAGAAAAATCATTAGCACGTGTTCTTTAGTTCGTTACGAAGCTAACTCAGAATACTATAACCCTATGAAATGTTCACTTGCAAAATAAATTATTTAAATAACGTAAGCTGTAAATGGAAAGCACCTCTGAACTGTTGTCCAAGAAATTTCCAGCAGCAAACTTTCAAGTTCGAACGTTCATAACTTTTTGTAAGAAGAACCTGAGATATTTTTACTTATAAAAATGAAAATCTTATTGAATTAGCTTTGTTTTGGTATATGACACGTCCCTTTTGGAGGACGTTTGTTATTTTTAAATTATTTTACAAATCGGAGTGACGTTGAATTTCTGAACGGAACTTCCTTGTGCATGGTTAATCAATACCACTTTTATAGTTATTAATCGGATTGAATATGTTATCCATATTAATACTGTTATCTTGGGCTTGTACATTATATGATTATGTTATCCTTGACATGTTTGTACCCTGCCAAACTGCACTATTTTTGTTATCATGTTAATACTTGTTGCATGTAATACTTACCGATGCCAACAATCTTGGCTTATTATCCTGATTGACCTGACTTATTGTCTTGCTAGACAAGACCAGTACACGATTGTTTCTGTGTTGGCATTAAGGAGACATTCTATTAATACCTGACTTGAACACAAAACTTGAAGCAAAGGGGAAATCAAGAATGTAACCAAAACGTAACTCAAGAGGATATTATTATTGTTGCCGTGATTCCAGATGTGAACGGAATAACCATTGTTTATTGTGCCATGGTCCCGTGGGGGTATGAACGGGATATATTGTCTCATGGTCCCGTGGGGGTATATACTGTTGAGTTACGATGAGAAATATATTAATTGATTTCAAAGACTTATGAAATAGATAAGCTAGAAGCACAAACTTTAGGATACACGTGACATACCTATAACTCACTATTTTACACCCACGACAATAATTTATACTCGTGTTTCATCATAGCTTTCTATTCTGGTTATTATTATCGTTATTGATATTTATGACGCACTGACGTCTGGGTTTTTCATGGCCCAGTTCCTTTGACCTTATCGCAGGAAGATCAAGAGTATTTTAACAAGCAAGCTGAGCAGTGAGGAGCTTGATGATTAGGTTTAAAGATATTTAGTTATTTTATTTCTGTAGTTTAAATTTATCGATATAATCCCATAAGGGACGTGATTAGGATATTATTTCGTTATTGGATCTTTATTCATTTTCGCTATATACATTTTTTGACTTTTATCTATTGTGGCAGATGGACATGTGTTAGATTTTATTTACTGTTCTTGATATCCGAATGGCAGCCGTAATGTGACTATGGGGGATCTTTCCTAGACATAGGTAGCATGGTTGGCTTTGTCGCGTACCATATTTATGTATTTTGGGAAACGGGGTGTGACAAAAGGAATATAAAGACTAGTCTACTATGTCAGCCACGTTCTCAAAGACGTGGAGACCAAATACCCAGCCATTGAAAAGATAGTCCTAGCACTCGTCGTCACATCCCGAAAACTTTGGCATTATTTCCAGGCTCATACCATCATCGTTCTCACCAATTGACCCTTGGGATACATCATTGGTTCCCCCGAGTCATCGGGCCGCTTGAAGAAGTGGAGATGGAAGTTGTCGCGGTTTGACATCCGGTATCGACCGAGGCAAGCCATCAAAGCCCAAGCCCTCGCCAATTTCGTGGTTGAGTGCACCATTCCCAACAGAGAGGAAGCGCCAGCGCGAGATCCTAAACCGCAACACTCAATCGAAAAAAAGCTCGGTCCGAATCCGGACTGGGTACTCTATGTTAACGGTTCCTCCACAGAGGAAGGGAGTGGGGCTGGGCTGGTCATCCGCGGCCCCGATGAAACCGAGATAGAATACTTTCTGCGGCTCGACTTCAAGATCTCCAACAACAACGCATAATACAAGGCCTTATTGGCCGGTCTACGAATCGCCTTGGGAGTAGGGCTAAGGAGAATTAGAATTCGCAACGACTCCGCGTTGGTCGTTGGCCAGGTGACCGAATGATTAGAAATCCGGGAACCCCTGATAATGAAATACTTAGCCGAGGTAAGAAGGCTCCGGAGAAATTTCGACGAGGTCCAAGTGGAACAGATTCCCCAGAGCATGAACGTCGAGACGGATGCGTTGAGCAAGCTCGCATCCTCCTATTCGGCTAATCACAAGAGGAACATTCTCTTCGAAGTCCTACCACGACCCAGCGTCGGAGATGGGGAAGTAATACACCGAATTTACACCACTCAGGGGAATATCCCGGATTGGAGAAAACCCATGGTGGAATTCCTCAAGGACGGAACGTTTCCCAAGGACCGAAAGGAAGCACGTCGTCTCCGCATGAAAGCTCGCCACTTCATATGGAGCAAAGAGAACTTATAAAAAAAGTCATACACCCAATCTTTACTCAGATGCGTCGATTCCAACGAAGCAAAGTACGTTCTCCGGGAGATACATGATGGGGTAAGAAAGGCGCATCAAGGAGCCCGCAGCCTAATTCAAAAGACACTTCTACAGAGGTATTACTTGCCAACTATCCACCAAGCCGCAGAAAAGCTAGTCAGAAGGTGCAAAATAGTCAACTCTTCGGCAGCTCCCCTCGGTTACCAACAACCGAGTTAACACCAATGAGTTCCTCTTGGCCATTCGCACAATAGAGGGTGGACATGATTAGCCAACTCCCCACTGGCACGGATGGCAACAAAATACATCCTTGTAGCCGTGGACTGCTTTATGAAATGAGTCGAAACCGCGCCGATTAGAAAACCGAATACCGCCTCCACGGTGAAATTCCTGCAGAACAATGTAATTGCCCGATTTGGAATTTCGAGGTGCATCATTACCGACCACGGAACCAACTTTGAAAACAACAAAATCAAAGAATTCTGCAGCGACTATCACATATTGATGAAGTTCTCCGCGGTCGCACATCCCCAGTGCAACGGGCAAAGCCGAGGTAGTAAACCGAGGTGTCATCCAGGGCCTCAAAGCCCGCCTGCAAGGAAGACAGGGCAGATAGGTCGAGAAACTGCCACCGATGTTGTAGGCATTGCGAACGTCAAAGAAGACACCTATAGGAGAAACCCCGTTCAATCTCTGTTATGGCACCGAGGCAGTGGTCCCCGCAGAAATCGACCTTCCCAGCTATCGAGTCGAGTACTTTGACGACGAGACCAATGTCTTGGCCCTTCGAAGCAATTTGGACATCCTATTGAAGAAAAGAGAACGGATGCAAATAAGGATGGTCGTATATCGGCAACAGACCGACCGATATTACAATGCCTGCGTTAAACACCAAGCATTCAAAATGGAAGACTTAGTCCTACGACAAAATGAGTTCGGGGATCAAGGAAAGCTGCACAAGTTCTCTCCGAAGTGGGACAGTCCCTTCCTCGTAAGCGAAGCGTTGCCCGGCGGAGCCTACCGTCTCCAGGACTCCTTAAAGCATAATTTTTCACGGCCATATAACGCCGAAAAACTAAAATTGTATAGATGAACTTGTACATTCTCGAATAATAAGATTCCTCTTTTTATGTCAATAAAATTTATTTTCCGAGCTAAGCCCTTACGCAGGTAGATTCCTGCTCGGTTCCGAGGACTGGCGAACAACCCCTTGTTCGTTGGCTTCATTCACGATGGGTAGTTCCCCGCTCGACCAAACAGAAGTTCTACAGCCTTCTCTCGAGCACATGAGCTGAGAGAAGGGAGGAACCCCCAGCCAGCCTCTTGCTCAGACGAATGTAAGCCCGGTGCACCTGTAGGCAACCAACATAAGCTTCGCTCCGCCAATTTTACCTCGGCTCCGAGGTGAAAAAGTTCATGAACAATAGAAAGTTTATTAATGGACAAAACAAAAAAGGAGACGAAAAATTTCTTAAGCAAAAGAAAGACTTTTATTGATGAGAGGTATTCTCGGCTCCTCAGCCTTACAAAAATGCCTGGGGCTCGCAAAATAAAAACTATTACAACAAAGGGGGAAGGGTCCAGAAATCATTGATCATGGAATTCAAAGTAGAGATCTTCCAACCGAGCCCAGACGGCATCCCATCTCTCACTCCACCGACGCTAGTGGACCCGAGCAGCTACGGTTCCATTAGGGACTCCCTCCGTCGCACATGAAGCTATGATCAATCTCTGTTGGATAACTCGACGAAAGATATCTATCGAGCGGTCCCGCCCGCTCTTCGAGATCAGGCCTAACTCATGGGTCGTACGCATCTTGTCGATAAACTCCTCCAGCACCTGTTGGGACAAAGCCCTGAAAAGGCCCGGGAAGACCTCCAGATCACGTAGATGAGCGCCTGCAGAAGAGAGAATCGGCACGGGAGCAAATGCCCGCAATGACGCTCTAGGCGACCTATCACGGCCTCGGAACCGTCAAAGTCGTAATGGTAAACGTCGTTGCGTGTCACGATCTCGGATGTTGTATGTATTACCGGCCATCAGGAAACGACGAACTACGAAGAACGATCAAAGAAAAAAGGAGACGAGGACGGCTCGAGGCAAAGCAATGAAAGTGCCTAAGAAGAGGCCAAACATCCACTATTTATAGCCTCAACAGAAATCCCCCGACGATCGAGATCTTCTCAGGCCACGACACGAATCACGGAATATCGCATCACCCCGATAAGGCACCGCCACATGGCATCCGGTCACTGGCTCCTTCCTTTTCAAGCTGATCAAGAAAGATTGACCGACATCTTCAGGAGATCCACACGTATCTCAAGATGCCCGCCATGCACCACGTCAATGAATACCACAATAAATTGGTCCAAGAATGGTGAAAAGATTCGGTTCATCAAGTAAATGAATATCGCCGGTGCATTCGTTACTCCGAAAGGCATCATCAAGTACTCGTAATGACCATACCAAGTTCGGAACGTCGTCTTGCAAATATCTTCAGTTTTCACTCGGACCTGATGATATCCGGATCAAAAATCCAGTTTCGAGAATACCCTCGCGCCACTAAGCTGCTCAAATAGTTCGCCAATGCGAGGGATCAGATACTGGTTCTTAATAGTCATCCGATTTAATTCTCGATAGTCGATGCACATCCTTCTTGTGCCATCTTTCTTCTTTACTAGAAGAACTGGAGCTCCCCAAGGCGAGTTACTACTTCGAATCCAACCCTACTCAAGTAATTCCGTAACCTGCTTCTTAACTTCTTCCAATTCCACTGGTGCCATTAGATAATACGCTTTAGATACTGGCGCTGCACCAGTAATAAGATCAATTGCGAACTCCACGTCTCGCCTCGGCGGTAAACCTGATATGTCTTCAAACACGTCCATGAAATCTCGAACAATAGCTGGCGTTTCATCTTGAGCAACATCCATTGATGCAAGAATATTAGCTGTCGACCTAGCCATAAACTTGACTGGCACGACAGAACTGCTTCCTCCAGTAAAGATAAACTCGGGATGTCCAGGAATCTGGAAAATTACTTTCTTTGCCCTACAATCAATGTGAGCATAGAGAGTGCCGAGAAAATCCATTCCCAAGACGACTTCATAGCTGCCCGTAACAATCACCAAGAAATCTGCAAAAAACTTCCGTCCGCAAACAACAACTGCACAGTCCTTACACTCTCTACTAGATATGATTTTCCCATTCCCAGTGTGTATGTCCCAGTCACCAGACAGGGTCGTGCAAGCAATCGAGTGTGTAGCACAAAACTTGGACGACATAAAACAATGGGATGCACCAGAATCAAATAAAGCTAATGCGGGAAAACCATGAACAAGTAGAATACCTGAAACAACTTCTCCCGAAGCCTTAGCTTTCTCAGCCGTCAAGGTAAAAGCTCGAGCCTGATTGGGTCCTTGAGTCAGCTGCTTCTATCCCGGAAACGGTTTCTGCGGTGGCTTCAGAACATCATCCTTCGTGCGAAGCTTCGACGGACAAGAATTAATAGTATGATCCGCCGATCCACAAACCAAACAAAGTCCCCGCATCCTGCGACATTCCCTTTGCAAATGTCCGGGTAAGTGGCAATAGCTACAAATCACGGGCTTTCTCTGATCAACGACGGCAGGCTTCTTCATCGGTGTTACACCACGACGGTCCACTGGAATACCTCTGCGTCCATGAGCTCGGTTTGGTACAAATGCCGGCTTCCTTACTGTAACTGCTGTCTGCTGTGAACTCCCAGTCTTCCCAGATAAGTTTTGTTGTTCTCGGGCTGCCGTAAGTACCTGTGAGAAAGTGGTCAAACCCAGAGAGACAATCTGCCTCTAGATGTCCACATCCAAACTGCGCATGAATCTCCTTGCCCTATCAGCATCATCGGCAACCAACGGTCCAGCGAATCTACTGAGTCGCGTCCACTCCGCTGCATGTACATCTATAGGTGCACCGTTCTGCCTTAGACTGATGAACTTCTCTTCCATTTCCTCCCGTGCAGTCCGCGGAAAGAACTTCTCCAAGAAACTCTTTGAAAAATCCGTCTACTTGATCAGCTTGGGCAAGCGGGTCTCCTCCACAAGCCACCATTCACGGGTGTAATCCACCAACTGGATGCGTACTACATCCACCCTCTTATCATCTGGGATTTGCGCTGCAATGATTAAGTTCTCCATGTCAACTAGTCACTGCTCCACTGGCAACGGCTCCTCCAGAAAAGTAAAGACATATGGACCCAGTCTCCTGAAATCTGCTACGATCCCCACACGATCTACTGGTCTGGCCCCAACATTGTTCACGGACTGTTTAAACCTTCCTGAAACGATTCAGCTTGCTGCTGGATCAGCTCGGTCTGCCGCTTTTGGTTCTCTAACATCCCACGTATTACTCCAATCATGGCGGCTTCGTCAACACGCCTTTGGTACGTCTTCAGATTCTTGTCTGCCATATTCCTGAAATCAAGACACCCAAGGATTAGCATGATAACAGATTCAAAATGTAGATCAAGGCTAGAACTCCAAGTTACTTAACTAGAGTATCGCATTGTAACTATACCGCGGTATCATAGCTATAATTACATAACTCCACCCAAGTCGCCTAAGTTCTAGAGATAACAAGGAATCGGGTCTCGAGTCGATATGCAAAGAAAGTTTGCATACCGTAAAGTATAATCAGGAGGAGGTTAGATTCAAGAACGGTAAAACGGCAAGGTGGCAGGACATGTTTCCTAATCACGAGTATTCTGACTCATGTATTGGGTACAATACCCAACTACAAAAGAATCAACCCGATTAACCTATGTCTCTGATACCAAAAGAACCGTGTCATGCCCCGCTTCCCAGAGTACGCTAAGATGGGCGCGTGACATAGCCAACCATGCTACCTGTGGATAGGAAGTATCCATCCACAGTCACATTACGGCTGTAGAGATATCAAGAACAAAATACTATCTAATACATGTCCATAAGCCAAAATAAATGAGTCAAGAATAATAATAATGCGGAAGCAAAAGATCCTATACAAGAATAACTGGAATGTATGTCCCATAATGCGGGCTCACATCAGGAATAAAATGCAGAAAGTGAAAGAACTAACTACTACAGAATCCTCACTGCTCAGCCTGCTGGCTGAAGTACTCCTGCTCGGACTGCAGCAAAGGTACGGAATCTGGGCATTGCAAAACCCAGACGTCGGCGCGTAATGTCATCAAGCAATAAAATATAAACAGGGGTAACAAGACATGCAAATATAATCAAAGTGGTAAAGCAAGTGTAACAGCAATATAAAATCAGGACAGTGAAGGGTAGTGTGAAGTGAGTAAACTAAACTGGTCTATTGGGTTATCTACTCTCAAGTCTTTGAAATCAATTTGATGAATCATCGATGTAACTCAATAGTATCCCGTGCGTGCCCGGGACCACGGTCTAAGACTTGCGGGCTGATACCGAGACGTGCCGCTAGGCACTAAAAGGAAAAGGGTAAAGACGAACGATGTCAGCAGCATCGTCCCGAGGCGGGCCTAGCCTCTAAAACTGATCAGTATAAGCAAGCAACTGTCGAGTTACAAGTCAGGATTTCATCATTGATTTCCCCATACCCCCAAGTTATATGTGTTCAAGTCAGGTATTAAGTAATCAAGAACTAATGCCAACTCAGGATCAGGTAGGTGCAGGTTTGTCTGGATAGACAACAGGAACGGTCCGTAAGGACTACATGTCAGATTTATCGGCATTAGACACAAGATCAGGTAACAGGTAAAACCATGGTACATCAGGTCAAGCCGAGTAGTGTATTTAGAAGTCATGCCATGTCAAGAGTGTACGGGTACCATGTCGGGTCAAGTAATATGTGTAGCAAGTCACGTCAGGGTGTACAAGATATCATGTGGGTGCTCATAATCAACTAGCATAATCATGGTTATAAATAACAAGCATAGGTATCATCAGAACAATAAATTGGCACATTTAATAGGTTAAGCAATATGTGCAGATTAAATTACTTAGTTGTACGGTTATTAGTTTGTGTTTAAGAGATAATTTCAACATTACATGAATACAGTAGGACAAACATGGATGTTAATCAGGTTAATAAGTATTAAGTAATCTAGGGATGCAATGGCTTGTATAATATGTTTAATAGATGCAATTATAACTAAAACGGGTTAAAGATGCACACGAATGTCCGATAGGGTAAAACTAGAGAAAAGGGTATCATGGCTATAAAACAATTGTGATTATGTGATCTAACCTATAAATGTGATTACTAGGTATAGTCAACTAGATGCAACAATTAGGTTTCAAGTTCTAGATCTGAAAATATGTAAACGGATCATTGTGCGGTTAACTTGGAATTCAAGACTTTAGATTCTATCTATAGATTTAATAGGAAAATAGATAAATTAATATAGGAATAGTTTGAATAGCATGTAGTAAGTTTCACTTGTCTCGACGGATCGCGATAAGGTAAACGGAACGTCTCGCGTCGGCGGGAAAAGTCGCGACGCGCGCACGGTACACGGAATGAGTCCAAACGACGAACAGTGGAAACACACGGATCAGAGATGCCTGTGGGGTCGTCGTGATCGTCGCCGGCACGGTCGGATCCCGGCAATCAAGAAACGCAGTGAACATTTGATTAAAAGAGAATGCACGGAAGAAGAAGCAAGAAGAATGAAAGAGAACAGAGGGGATTGATGAGGGAACTTACTCACTGGACTGCAGGGGATGACAGCGTCGTCGGTGAGTCGTCGACGGAGCTCCGACGATCTACAAAGGTACCCTTTAATTTTTAACAGAAAAGAAAATTTAAGATAAAGAAGAACAAAAAGAAAAAAAAAAGAAGGATGAGGGAGAGAAAGGTGGCTCACTGGGGTTTGGGAGACGGCTGGGATGTGGTTGCAACGGTGGGAAGTCATCGGCAATGGACCGCCGGCGAGATCAACGGCAATGCAGCAAGGTCTTAAGCTGCAGGGAATGGCTCGGGAACGGCAGAGGAGAGGAAGGAGATGAGGACGAGGGAAGAGATGGTGGCGAGGGATGAACAGCGAGGTCGAAGGAGGAGATGGTGATGAGGGAGGAGATGGTGATGAGGAATGGTTTGGGGTTCCTCTGGGGGTGGCGCTCGGTGCATGGGTTTGAAGGGAAAGAATAAGAGAAGGAAGATATATTAGAGGGGAGAGAGAGAGATTCGCGCGAGAGGAGAGAGAAACATATCTAGAGGAGTGAGAGAAATGAATGCACAGTGAGGAGAGATAGATTTGGCCTTTTGTGGAGGTAAGAGAAAGGAGAAAGAGAGAGAAAGAGAAAGAGAAAAGGGGAGAGAGATAGGCAGCGAAGGGAGAGCGAGGGCGTGGGCCCGGCAACAAGGAAAGGGAAGTTTTTTATTTGCTCGGGAGTTGAGAATTTGTTTAGGAAAAATTAGAAAAGATTTTTCTGGTTTCACCAAATGAAATTTCGCTGGTTTTAGAAAATTTTGGATAGGCTGTAAAATATTTTGAGCTGATTTAAAAGATTTAAAAATTAATAGGATTTGGCGGAATACAAATTATTTCAGAATTGCGCCCGGGTCGGGTCCAAAAATTTGGATTTGAAATATGAAAATTATTAGCAAGTTCCAAAATTTGAAATGAAGGATTTTGTAATGAAAAAGCATACCCCCAAGAACGAACGCACGTACGTGCGCGTAGCCGTCCAAACACGCCGGTTTCACTGAACGGGACGAGAACACGATGCAAGGACGCTACCACAGGGTTAGGGATAACAAGCAGGCCATGTCATGTTTTTTAAAATTATTTTAAGTGATTTAAATGGTTATATGCAAGAATATGAAATGTTAGTGTAGTCTATAATTAGGAAACAACGAGCCCAAGTAAACGGGTCGAAAATATAGTAAATTACCATTTGCAACGAAACATGATAAATGAAATAAATATCACAGACACACATACGGTAACTGAAATTGGTATAGTTGGACTCGGTTGTTACATTATACCCAACTACAAAAAGAATTTCGTCCTCGAAATTCCAAGAACACAAAAAAATAAACGATCAACAACTACAAGAAAAGATGGGAAAACTTCTGCCGGATTTCATCTTCTTGTTCCCAAGTGGACTCTCCATGTGAGCGATTACCCCAAGAAACAAGCACAAGAAGGATAACCTTGTTCTTAAGAACCTTTTCCCTTCGATCCACAATTTCAATCGGTCGCTTCTCAAAAGTCAAGTCTTCCCGTACCGTTAGCTCCGAATGATCCAATACATGTGTTTCATCTCTAACATACTTACGGAGTTGAGATACGTGAAACACATCGTGCACGTTTGCCAAGGACTGCGGTAACACCAAACGATACGCTACCTCATCAACACGCTCCACGATCTCAAAGGGTTCCAACGAATCGAGGACTAAGCTTTCCTCGACTCCCAAAACGAATCACCCCTCTAGTCGGTGATATCTTCAAGAACACCAAATCACCCACGGCGAACTCTAGAGCTCTTCTTGAAGTATTTGCCCAACTCTTCTGTTTGTCTTGTGCTGCCTTCATATGATTTCTGATGGTATTAACCTTCTCAACTGTCTGCACAACCAAATCTGGTCCCAACAATCTTCGTTCACCGACATCGTCCCAACAAACAGGTGAACGGCACTTACGACCATACAAAGCTTCAAACGGAGCCATCTGGATAGTTGCCTAAAAACTGTTGTTGTAAGAAAACTCCACCAAATGTAGATGATCCTCCCACGAACCCTTGAAGTCCAACATGCATGCTCTCAACATATCTTCAAGAGTTTGGATCGTTCTCTCCGACTGACCATCAGTTTGAGGATGATAAGCTGTGCTAAACTTCAATCGAATCCCCAAACTTTCCTGTAAGCTCCTCCAAAAGTGTGATAAGAACCGAGTGTCACGATCGGACACGATGTTCACCGGTACTCCATGCAATCTTACAATCTCTTGCATGTACCGTTCTGCCAAAGTTTCTGTCGATTGACCAACCCGAAAAAGAATGAAATGAGCTGCCTTGGTCAAACGATCAACAATCACCATACTGCACTGTTGCCCTTTGGACTCCGCAGTAGAGCTGTTACGAAATCCATGGTTATATGTTCCCACTTCCACTGAGGAATCGGAAGTGGTTGCAATAAACCAGCAACCCTTTGATGTTCAACCTTAACTTGCTGACACACCAAGCACTTTGCCACAAAGCGGGCAATCTCCCGTTTCATGCATTCCCACCAGAAATGTTGTCGTATATCTCGATACATCTTCGTGCCATCTGGATGTACAGAATATGCTGAACTGTGTGCCTCCTTCATAAGTTCTTCGCAAATATCTCCCTTTGGTACACACAACCGGCTATCATATCTCAATGAACCGTCTTCATGGATCAATAAATCTGTTCGAAGTCCAGCTTCAACCTGTCCTCGGAACTTTTGCAATCTAGGGTCCTGCGATTGCGCTGCTTTAATATTCTCGATCAACGACGAATGTACCTGCAGCTGCATCAACTGTCCCGAAGAATGCGGTAGCACAACCTCCAAATCAAATCTTCGAAAGTCTTCAATGAGTTCCTTCTGTGCAGTCAACGTCTGAATTGCTGGTAACCGACTGAGCGCATCCGGCATGACATTAACCTTTCCCGGATGGTACTTAAGATCAAGATCGTAGTCAGCCATCAGCTCCAACCATCTGCGCTGCCTCATATTAAGCCTCTTCTGCGTGAACACATACTTCAAGTTTTTATGATCGGTAAAAACTTCGACCCTTTCGCCCAAAAGGTAGTGTCTCCAAATCTTCAAAGCGAAGATCACAGCCACAAGCTCCAAGTCATGAGTTGGATAATTCTTCTCATGGGTCTTCAACTGTCTCGATGCGTATGCTATAACCTTCCCATGCTGCATCAAAACGCATCCCAATCCTTTCCCAGATGCGTCATTGTGAATCACCTAGCCTCCGGAACTGTCCGGCACGATCAGAATGGGAGCGGTTATCAGTTACTGCTTCAACGCCTCGAAAGCTGACGCACACCTATTCGTCCACACGAAAGGTACCTCCTTGCGCGTAAGCTTGGTCAACGGCTCTGCCAGACGAGCAAAGTTCTCCACGAATCTTCTGTAATACCCGACGAGTCCAAAAAAGCTTCTTATCTCCGCAACATTCTTCGGAATCGGCCAATCACGAACTGCTGCAATATTTTCGGGATCAACGGTGATTCCATCGCCAGACACAACATGCCCCAAAAACTTTACTTCTTCCAGCCAAAACTCGCACTTGCTCATCTTTGCATATAATTTCTCTTGTCTCAACGTCTGCAGTGCGATCTTCAAATGTTCAGCATGCTCTTCAATACTCCTCGAGTAGACCAGAATATCGTCAATGAATACCACAATAAACTGGTCCAAGAATGGTGAAAAGATTCGGTTCATCAAGTCCATGAATATCGCCGGTGTATTCGTTACTCCGAAGGGCATCACCAAGTACTCGTAATGACCATACCGAGTTCGGAACGCCGTCTTGCAAATATCTTCAGTTTTCACTCGGACCTGATGATATCCGGATCGCAAATCCAGTTTCTTGAATACCCTCGCGCCACTAAGCTGCTCAAATAGTTCGCCAATGCGAGGGATCGGGTACTGGTTCTTAATAGTAACCCGTTTAATTCTCGATAGTCGATGCACATCCTTCTTGTGCCATCTTTCTTCTTTACTAGAAGAACTGGAGCTCCCCAAGACGAGTTACTGCTTCGAATCCAACCCTTCTCAAGTAATTCCGTAACATGCTTCTTAACTTCTTCCAATTCCACTGGTGCCATTGAATAATACGCTTTAGATACTGGCGCTGCACCAGGAATAAGATCAATTGCGAACTCCACGTCTCGCCTCGGCGGTAAACCTGATATGTCTTCAAACACGTCCATGAAATCTCGAACAATAGCTGGCGTTTCCTCTTGAGCAACCTCCATTGATGGAAGAATATTAGCTGTCGGCCTAGCCATAAACTCGACTGGCCCGACAGAACCGCTTCCTCCAGTAAAGATAAACTCGGGATGTCCGGGAATCTGGAAAATTACTTTCTTTGCCCTACAATCAATGTGAGCATGGAAAGTGCCGAGAAAATCCATTCCCAAGACGACTTCATAGCTGCCCGTATCAATCACCAAGAAATCTGCAAAAATCTCCCGTCCGCAAACAACAACTGCAGTCCTTACACTCTCTACTAGATATGATTTTCCCATTCCCAGTGTGTATGTCCCAGTCACTAGACAGGGTCGTGCAAGCAATCGAGTATGTAGCACAAAACTTGGACGACATAAAACAATGGGATGCACCAGAATCAAATAACGCTAATGCGGGAAAACCATGAACAAGTAGAATACCTGAAACAACTTCTCCCGAAGCCTTAGCTTTCTCAGCCGTCAAGGTAAAAGCTCGAGCCTGATTGGGTCATTGAGTCAGCTGCTTCTGTCCCGGAAACGGTTTCTGCGGTGGCTTCAGAACATCATCCTTCGTGCGAAGCTTCGACGGACAAGAATTAATAGTATGATCCGCCGATCCACAAACCAAACAAAGTCCCTGCATCCCGCGACATTCCCTTTGCAAATGTCCGGGTAAGTGGCAATAGCTACAAATCACGGGCTTTCTCTGATCAACGACGGCAGGCTTCTTCATCGGTGTTACACCACGACGGTCCACTGGAATACCTCTGCGTCCATGAGCTCGGTTTGGTACAAATGTCGGCTTCCTTACTGTAACTGCTGTCTGCTGTGAACTCCCAGTCTTCCCAGATAAGCTCTGTTGTTCTCGGGCTGCCGTAAGTACCTGTGAGAAAGTGGTCAAACCCAGAGAGACAATCTGCTTCTGGATGTCCACATCCAAACTGCGCATGAATCTCCTTGCCCTATCAGCATCATCGGCAACCAACGGTCCAGCGAATCTACCGAGTCGCGTCCACTCCGCTGCATGTACATCTATAGGTGCACCGTTCTGCCTTAGACTGATGAACTTCTTTTCCATTTCCTCCCGTGCAGTCCGCGGAAAGAACTTCTCCAAGAAACTCTTTGAAAAATCCGCCCACTTGATCGGCTTGGGCAAGCGGGTCTCCTCCACAAGCCACCATTCACGGGCGTAATCCACCAACTGGATGCGTACTACATCCACCCTCTTATCATCTGGGATTTGCGCTGCAATGATTAAGTTCTCCGTGTCAACTAGCCACTGCTCCGCTGGCAACGGCTCCTCCAAAAAAGTAAAGACATACGGACACAGTCTCCTGAAATCTGCTACGGTCCCCACACGATCTACTGGTCTGGCCCCAACATTGTTCACGGACTGTTGAACAGTCTGTAAACCTTCCTGAAACGATTCAGCTTGCTGCTGGATCAGCTCGGTCTGCCGCTTTTGATTCTCTAACATCCTACGTATTACTCCAAGCATGGTGGCTTCGTCAACACACCTTTGGTACGTCTTCAGATACTTGTCTGCCATATTCCTGAAATCAAGACACCCAAGGATTAGCATGATAACAGATTCAAAATGTAGATCAAGGCTAGAACTCCGAATTACTTAAATAGAGTACCGCATTGTAACTATACCGCGGTATCATAGCTACAATTACATAACTCCACCCAAGTCGCCTAAGTTCTAGAGATAACAAGGAATCGGGTCTCGAGTCGATATGCAAAGAAAGTTTGCATACCGTAAAGTATAATCAGGAGGAGGTTAGATTCAAGAACGGTAAAACGGCAAGGTGGCAGGACATGTTTCCTAATCACGAGTATTCTGACTCATGTATTGGGTACAATACCCAACTACAAAAGAATCAACCCGATTAACCTATGTCTGATACCAAAAGAACCGTGTCACGCCCCGCTTCCCAGAGTACGCTAAGATGGGCACGTGACATAGCCAACCATGCTACCTGTGGATAGGAAGTATCCATCCACAGTCACATTACGGCTGTAGAGATATCAAGAACAAAATACTATCTAATACATGTCCATAAGCCAAAATAAATGAGTCAAGAATAATAATAATGCGGAAGCAAAAGATCCCATACAAGAATAACTGGAATGTATGTCCCATAATGCGGGCTCACATCAGGAATAAAATGAAGAAAGTGAAAGAACTAACTACTACAGAATCCTCACTGCTCAGCCTGCTGGCTGAAGTAATCCTGCTCGGACTGCAGCAAAGGTACGGAATCTGGGCCATGCAAAACCCAGATGTCAGCGCGTCATGTCATCAAGCAATAAAATATAAACAGGGTAACAAGACATGCAAGTATAATCAAAGTGGTAAAGCAAGTGTAGCAGCAATATAAAATCAGGGCAGTGAAGGGTAGTGTGAAGTGAGTAAACTAAACTGGTCTATTGGGTTATCTACTCTCGAGTCTTTGAAATCAATTTGATGAATCATCGATGTAACTCAATAGTATCCCGTGTGTGTCCGGGACCACGGTCTAAGACTCTCGGGCTAATACCGAGACGTGCCGCTAGGCACTAAAAGGAAAAGGGTAAAGACGAACGATGTCAGGAGCATCGTCCCGAGGCGGGCCTAGCTTCTAAAACTGATCAGTATAAGCAAGCAACTGTCGAGTTACAAGTCAGGATTTCATCATTGATTTTCCCATACCCCCAAGTTATATGTGTTCAAGTCAGGTATTAAGTAATCAAGAACTAATGCCAACTCAGGATCAGGTAGGTGCAGGTTTGTCTGGATAGACAACAGGAACGATCCGTAAGGACTACATGTCAGGTTTGTCGACATTAGACACAAGATCAGGTAACAGGTAAAACCATGGTACATCAGGTCAAGTCGAGTAGTGTATTTAGAAGTCATGCCATGTCAAGAGTGTACGGTACCATGTCGGGTCAAGTAATATGTGTAGCAAGTCACGTCAGGGTGTACAAGATATCATGTGGGTGCTCATAATCAACTAGCATAATCATGGTTATAAATAACAAGCATGGGTATCATCAGAACAATAAATTGGCACAGGTAATAGGTTAAGCAATATGTGCACATTAAATTACTTAGATGTACGGTTATCAGTTTGTGTTAAAGAGATAGTTTCAACATTATATGAATACAGTAGGACAAACATGGATGTTAATCAGGTTAATAAGTATTAAGTAATCTAGGGATGCAATGACGTGTATAATATGTTTAATGGATGCAATTATAACTAAAACGGGTTAAAGATGCACACGGATGTCCGATAGGGTAAAACTAGATAAAAGGGTATCATGGCTATAAAACAATTGTGATTATGTGATCTAACCTATAAATGTGATTACTCGGTATAGTCAACTAGATGCAACAATTAGGTTTCAAGTTCTAAATCTGAAAATATGTAAACGGAATATTGTGCGGTTAACTTGGAATTCAAGACTTTCGATTCTATCTATAGATTTAATAGGAAAATAGATAAATTAATATAGGAATAGTTTGAATAGCATGTAGCAAGTTTCACTTGCCTCGACGGATCGCGATAAGGTAAACGGAACGTCTCGCGTCGGCGGGAAAAGTCGCGACGCACGCACGGTACACGGAATGAGTCCAAACGACGAACAGTGGAAACACACGGATCAGAGATGCCTGCGGGGTCGTCGTGATCGTCGCCGGCACGGTCGGATCTCGGCAATCAAGAAACGCAGTGAACATTTGATTAAAAGAAAATGCACGGAAGAAGAAGCAAGAAGAATGAAAGAGAACAGAGGGGATTGATGAGGGAACTTACTCACTGGACTGCAGGGGATGACAGCGTCGTCGGTGAGTCGTCGACGGAGCTCCGACGATCTACAGAGGTACCCTTTAATTTTTAACAGAAAAGAAAATTTAAGATAAAGAAGAACAGAAAGAAAAAAAAAGAGAAGGATGAGGGAGAGAAAGGTGGCTCACTGGGGTTTGGGAGACGGCTGGGATGTGGTTGCAACGGTGGGAAGTCATCGGCAATGGACCGCCGGCGAGATCAACGGCAATGCGGCGAGGTCTTACGCTGCAGGGAATGGCTCGGGAACGGCAGAGGAGAGGAAGGAGATGAGGACGAGGGAAGAGATGGTGGCGAGGGATGAACAGCGAGGTCGAGGGAGGAAATGGTGATGAGGAATGAGTTGGGGTTCATTAGGGGGTGGCGCTCGGTGCATTGGTTTGAAGGGAAAGAATAAGAGAAGGAAGATATATTAAAGGGGGGAGAGAGAGATTCGCGCGAGAGGAGAGAGAAACAGATCGAGAGGAGTGAGAGAGAGGAATGCACAGTTAGGAGAGATAGATTTGGCCTTTTGTGGAGGTGAGAGAAAGGAGAAAGAGAGAGAAAGAGAAAGAGAAAAGGGGAAAGAGATAAGCAGCGAAAGGAGAGAGAGGGGGTGCGGGCCCGGCAACAAGTAAAGGGAAGTTTTTTATTGGCTCAGGAGTTAAGAATTTGTTTAGGAAAAATTAGAAAAGATTTTTCTGGTTTCACCAAATGAAATTTCGCTGGTTTTAGAAAATTTTGGATAGGCTGTAAAATATTTTGAGCTGATTTAAAAGATTTAAAAATAAATAGGATTTGGCGGAATACAAATTATTTCAGAATTGCGCCCGGGTCGGGTCCAAAAATTTGGATTTGAAATATGAAAATTATTAGCAAGTTCCAAAATTTGAAATGAAGGATTTTGTAATGAAAAAGCATACCGCCAAGAATGGACGCACGTACGTGCGTGTAGCCGTCCAAACACGTCCGTTTCACTGAACGGGATGAGAACACGATGCAAGGACGCTACCACAGGGTTAGGGGTAACAAGCAGGCCATGTCATGTATTTTTAAATTATTTTAAGTGATTTTGTCACGGCCAGCTTCCCAGAGTACGCTAAAATGGGCACGTGACATAGCCAATCATGCTACCTATGGGTAGAAAGTATCCATCCACAATCACATTTCGGTTGTAGAGATATCAAGAACAAAATAACACTATCTAAAACATGTCCATAATCCAAATATAACATGAGTCCAGAATAATAAAAATGCGGAAGCAAAAGATCCAATACAAAATAACTGGAATGTATGTCCTATAATGCGGGCTCACATCAGGAAATAAATGCAGGAAATAAAACTAACTATTGCTGATACTCACAGCTCAGCCTGCTGGCTGAAGTACTCATGCTCGGACTGCGATAGCGGTACAGAATCTGGGCCATGTAAAACCCAGACGTCAGCGCGTCACGTTATCAAGTAATATAATATGAACAGTATAGTAGGCAATGCAATATAAATATGAATAAAACAAGGGTAACAGTAATATGAATCAGAGCAGTGCAGGGTAGTGTGCAGTGGGTAAACTAAACTGTTCTATCAGGTTATCTATTCTAAAGTCCTTGAAACCAAATTGATGAATCATCGATATAACTCAATAGTATCCCGTACATACCCGGGATCACGGCCTCAATATTCCCGGCTGCAGCCGAGACATGCCGTTAGGCACAAAACAGGAATGTGTACACTCGATAGTATCCCGTGCATACCCGGGACCACGGCCACAATATTCTCGGCCGAAACCGAGACATGCCGCTAAGCACAAAACAAGAATGTGTACACCCAGAACAGGTAGTGAACTGTCGAGTTACAAGTCAGGCTTCACCTTTGATTTCCCCATACCCCCAAGTTATGTGTGTACATCAAGTCAGGTATTCCGAAATCAAGAACTAATGCCAACACAGGATCAGGTAAACAGGTTTGTCTGGATAGACAACAGGAACGGTCCATGAGAATTACATGTCAGGTTTGTTGGCATTAGACACAGAATCAGGTAACGGGTCAGGTCATGGTTAATCAGGTCAAGTCAACAGTATACGGTACCATGTCGGGTCAATCAACAAGCATGTAGCAAGTCAAGATGTAAACGATACACAGGTGTGCTCACAATCAGTTATATAATCAAGCATGGTTATCAACAACATGATACAAGTAATGAATTAAGCAATAGGCAGATTCATTCGATTTGCAATACAATTATCAATTGTGTCACAGAGATGATTACAAGAGTGCAGTAAGACAATGATAGCCGTTTAGTCATATTAACAAGTGTAAGAGCTTTTAGAGATGCAATGATTTATATAACGGTTCAGTACAGCTATTACAGGTTAAAATGCATACGAGTGTCCGAATGGAACAAAACTACAGAGATAGATGCCATGAGCTATGTCAATATTAAAATGTGATTAAACGGGTGAATGCGGTTATTAGGTTCGATTTCAAACTGTAAATTCCAAGTTTAAAGATAAATGATATATATATCAATATTTTACATGAAAATGAGAAATGATCGTACCAAGTTAAATTTACAGGTTTAGGGTGTCATAATGTATATGTAAATATAGTATAGCATGTAGCAAGGGGTACTTGCCTCGACGGGTCGCGATCCGGGAAAAACGGAACGTAGAATGTCGGCGGGGAAACTCGCGACGGCCGCACGGTTCACGGAATGAACCCAAACGACAAACAATGGAACCACACGGGTCGGGGCACCTCGATGGAACGTCGGATCACGTCGTCGGCATCGTCGGATTCCGGCCAAATAGTGAACAGTGCACGATCAATACAATGCAACAAGAAGATAAAGAAAAACAGAGAAAAAGGAGATAGGAACTGAGAAAGGGTGCTCACGATAATCCGTGGGACAGGTGGTGACGGTCGACCTCGTCGACGGAGCTCCGGCGGCCAGCCAACAGTAACCGCGACGGCAGTTGCAGTTCAAGAACCCTCAACTGAGAAGGGAAAGGAGAAGAAAGGAAAAGAGGAAGGAAACAACGCTTACTGAGGGGGTGCTTGCGAGACCGGGGACGGGGTCGCCGGCGCGACACACGGCGGCGCAGACGAGATCCTGCAGTTCAGAACTTTACAGAAAAATGGAAAGAGAGGAAAGGAAAGAGGAAAGAGACGGATAGGTAAGCTTACAGGGCTGTACGAGGGCCGGGTACGAAGGCGAGACCGTCGGCGGCAACAGATCCGGCGTGCAACACGTGTACAGGGGGTGCGCGGGTCTGGTCGCGGTGAGGGTGCAGGGCGCGCGGTGGTCGATGAAGGAGGACGTAGGTGCGATGAGGCTGAGGAGGCGAGGAGGTCGGTGGTAGAGGCGTCGGCGTCGGGCTGCGGCGGCGAGGAGGGAGGCGCGGTCGCTAGGGCACGGCGATGGGTTCTGCGTTCTGTGGTTTTGAAAAAGAATGAAGGAGGGAAATTATATAGAGGGAAGAGAGAGAGAAAAGTTAGAGAGAGAGGTAGAGATTCAGGGGAGAGATAGAGAGAGATCGAGATTGAGAAAGAGAAGAGATGGAGAGAGAGAGGAAAGGTGTGGGGGCCCGCGGGAAACTGTGGGGGGCTCGCGATTGGCTGGAGACGATTTAGGTGTTTAGGGAAATATTAGAAAATAAAGATTTATAAGATTTACGTGAACAGTAAAATTTTATACAGTTAGGAAATTATATGATGGTTTAAATAATATAAAATTTGGGATTTTGGCGCAAAATAAAACATTTCCAAATCGCGCCCGGGTCGGGTCCAAAAATTTGAAATTGAAATAATAAGATTTTAAGCGGGATCCAAAATTTATAATGAAGTGTTTTATGATTAAAAAGCATACCCCCAAACGGACACACGTACGTGCACGTAGCCATCCAAACTCGCCCGTTTCACTGAACGGGACGAGAACACGATGCACGGACGCTACCACAGGGTTAGGGGTGTCAAGCTGGCCGAGATGAATATTTTTAATTTTATTTTAGATGCCAAAATTTGTTATATGCAGAAATGAATTTGCCGGGTAAAAAAAATTTACCGTAAGTGACAAACAAGCAAGATAAATGAAATAAGGGTCACACTCCATTCATAAGGTAACAGAAATTAGTAGTATTGGGCTCGGGTGTTACATTATACCCAACTACAAAAAGAATTTCGTCCTCGAAATTCCAAAAATACAAAGATAGAAAACTACAGGAAAAGGTGAGGAAACTTCTGCCGGATTTCATCTTCTCGTTCCCAAGTGGACTCTCTATGTGAGCGATTACCCCAAGAAACAAGCACAAGAAGGATAACCTTGTTCTTAAGAACCTTTTCCCTTCGATCCACAATTTCAATCGGTCGCTTCTCAAAAGTCAAGTCTTCCCGTACCGTTAGCTCCGAATGATCCAATACATGTGTTTCATCTCTAACATACTTACGGAGTTGAGATACGTGAAACACATCGTGCACGTTTGCCAAGGACTGCGGTAACACCAAACGATACGCTACCTCATCAACACGCTCCACGATCTCAAAGGGTCCAACGAATCGAGGACTAAGCTTTCCTCGACTCCCAAAACGAATCACCCCTCTAGTCGGTGATATCTTCAAGAACACCAAATCACCCACGGCGAACTCTAGAGCACTTCTTGAAGTATTTGCCCAACTCTTCTGTTTGTCTTGTGCTGCCTTCATATGATTTCTGATAGTATTAACCTTCTCAACTGTCTGCACAACCAAATCTGGTCCCAACAATTTTCGTTCACCGACATCGTCCCAACAAACAGGTGAACGGCACTTACGACCATACAAAGCTTCAAACGGAGCCATCTGGATAGTTGCCTGAAAACTGTTGTTGTAAGAAAACTCCACCAAATGTAGATGATCCTCCCACGAACCCTTGAAGTCCAACATGCATGCTCTCAACATATCTTCAAGAGTTTGGATCGTTCTCTCCGACTGACCATCAGTTTGAGGATGATAAACTGTGCTAAACTTCAATCGAATCCCCAAACTTTCCTGTAAGCTCCTCCAAAAGTGTGATAAGAACCGAGTGTCACGATCGGACACGATGCTCACCGGTACTCCATGCAATCTTACAATCTCTTGCATGTACCGCTCTGCCAAAGTCTCTGTTGATTGACCAACCCGGAAAGGAATGAAGTGAGCTGCCTTGGTCAATCGGTCAACAATCACCCATACAGCATTGTTGCCCTTTGGACTCCGCGGTAAAGCCGTCACGAAATCCATGGTTATATGTTCCCACTTCCACTGAGGTATCGGAAGTGGTTGCAATAAACCAGCAACCCTTTGGTGTTCAGCCTTAACTTGCTGACACACCAAGCACTTAGCCACAAAACGAGCAATCTCCCGTTTCATGCCTTCCCACCAGAATTGCTGTCGAATATCTCGGTACATCTTTGTGCCTCCAGGATGTACAGAATAAGCTGAACTGTGTGCCTCCTTCATAAGCTCTTCACGAATATCTCCCTTTGGCACACACAAACGGCTACCATACCTCAACGAACCATCTTCGTGGATCAATAAATCCGCTCGTAGTCCGGCTTCAACCTGTCCTCGAAACTTTTGCAGTCTAGGATCCTGCGATTGTGCTGCTTTAATGTTCTCGATCAATGACGAATGTACTTGCAGCTGCAACAACTGTCCCGCATAATGCGGTAGCACAACCTCCAAGTCGAATCTTCGAAAGTCTGCAACGATCTCCTTCTGCGTAGTTAACACCTGAATTGCTGGTAAGCGACTAAGCGCATCCGGCACGACATTAACCTTCCCCGGATGGTACTTAAGATCAAGATCGTAGTCAGCCATCAGCTCCAACCATCTACGCTGCCTCATGTTAAGCTCCTTCTGTGTGAACACATAGTTCAAGCTCTTATGATCAGTAAAAACTTCGACTCTTTCGCCCAAAAGGTAGTGTCTCCAAATCTTCAAAGCGAAAATCACAGCCGCAAGCTCCAAGTCATGAGTTGGGTAATTCTTCTCATGGGTCTTCAATTGTCTCGATGCGTACGCTACAACCTTCCCATGCTGCATCAAAACACATCTCAGTCCTTTCTCAGATGCGTCGCTGTGAATTACCAATCCTCCGGAGTTGTCTGGCACGGTCAGAATAGGGACGGTTATCAACTTCTGCTTCAACGTCTCAAAAGCTATCGCACATCTGTCCGTCCATACAAAAGGTACCTCCTTGCGCGTAAGCTTGGTCAACGGCTCCGCCAGACGAGCAAAGTTCTCCACAAATCGTCTGTAGTATCCGGCTAAACCAAGAAAACTTCTTATCTCAGCAACATTCTTTGGAATCGGCCAACCTCGAACTGCTGCAATCTTTTCTGGATCGACGGCAATTCCATCGCCAGACACAACATGCCCCAAAAACTTCACTTCCTCCAGCCAAAACTCGCACTTACTCATCTTCGCATAAAGCTTCTCCTGTCTCAACATCTGCAGTGCGATCTTCAAATGTTCAGCATGCTCTTCAAAACTCTTCGAGTAAACCAGAATATCGTCAATGAATACCACAATAAACTGGTCCAAGAACGGTGAAAAGATTCGGTTCATCAAGTCCATGAATATTGCCGGCGCGTTCGTTACTCCGAAGGGCATCACTAAGTACTCGTAATGTCAGTACCGAGTTCAGAACGCCGTCTTGCAAATATCTTCTGCTTTCACTCGGACCTCATGATATCCGGATCGCAAATCCAGCTTCGAGAATACCCTCGCGCCATTAAGCTGCTCAAAAAGTTCTCCAATGCGAGGGATAGGGTACTTGTTCTTAATAGTCACCCGGTTTAATTCTCGATAGTCTATGCAGATCCTTCTTGTGCCATCCTTCTTCTTTACTAGAAGAACTGGAGCTCCCCAAGACGAGTTACTGCTTCGAATCCAACCCTTTTCAAGCAATTCAGCAACCTGTTTCTTGACTTCTTCCAACTCTACTGGTGCCATTGGATAATACGCTTTAGATACTGGCGCTGCACCAGGAATAAGATCAATTGCGAACTCCACGTCTCGCTTCGGCGGTAAACCCGAAATATCTTCAAACACGTCCATAAAATCGCGAACAACCGCCGGCTCTTCACTATTATCAACTTCCATCGATGCAAGGATATCATTTGTCGGCCTAGCCCTAAACTCGACTGGCCCGACAGAACTGCTTCCTCCAGTGAAGGTAAACTCGGGATGTCCGGAAATCTGGAAAATTACTTTCTTTGCCCTACAATCAATGTGAGCGTGAAAAGTGCCAAGAAAATCCATTCCCAAGACGACTTCGTAGCTGCCCGTATCAATCACCAAGAAATCTGCAAAGAGCTCTCGTCCGCACACAACAACTGTACAATCTTTACATTCCCTACTAGATATGATTTTCCCATTCCCAGTGTGTATGTCCCAGAAACTAAACAGGGTCGTGCAGGCAATCGAGTGTGTAGTTATAAACTTGGATGACATAAAACAATGGAATGCACCAGAATCAAATAATGCCAATGCGGGAAAACCATGAACGAGTAAAATACCTGAAACAACTTCTCGTGACGCCTTAGCTTCTTCAGCTGTCAAGGTAAAAGCTCGAGCCTGATTAGGTCCTTGAGTCAGCTGTTTCTGTCCTTGGAACGGTCTCTGCGGAGGCTTCTGAAAATCATCCCTCGTACGAAGCTTTGACGGACAAGCACCAACGGCGTGATCTGCCGCTCCACAAACCAAACAGAGTCCCAGCCTCCTTCGACAATCCTTTTGCATGTGGCCAGGTAAATTGCAATAGTTACAGGTCATGCTCTTTCTTCGATCGACGACAACAGGTTTCTTCATGGGTGCTACACCTCGACGGTCCACTGGAATACCTCTGCGACCATGAGCTCGGTTAGGTACGAATGCTGGCTTCCTTACCGCAACTGCTGTCTGCTGCAAACTCCCTTTCATCCCAGATAAACTCTGCTGTTCCCGAGCTGCCGTAAGAACCTGTGAGAAAGTGGTCAAACCCAGAGAGACAATCTGCCTCTGGATGTCCACATCCAAGCTGCGCATGAACCTCCGTGCCCTGTCTGTATCGTTGGCAACTAAAGGTCCAGCGAATCTGCTGAGTCTTGTCCATTCTGCTGCGTGCACATCTACGGGTGCTCCATTCTGCTTTAGCCCGATGAATTTCTCTTCCATTTCCTCCCGTGCAGTCCGCGGGAAGAACTTCTCTAAGAAACTCTTAGAAAAATCCGCCCACTTGATCGGCTTGGGCAAGCGGGTCTCCTCCACAAGCCACCATTCTCGGGCGTAGTCCACTAACTGAATGCGTACCACATCAACTCTTTTGTCATCTGGAATCTGTGCCGCAATAAGCAAATTCTCCGTGTCAACTAGCCACTGCTCTGCTGGCAACGGCTCCTCCAAACCAGTAAATGTAGACGGACCCAAACGTCTGAAAGCTGCCATGGTCCGTACTCGGTCAACTGGTTTCGCTCCAACATTGTTTACAGACTGCTGAACGATCGGCAAACCTTCCTGAAACGAGTCTGCTTGCTGCTGGATCAGCTCGGTCTGTCTCTTTTGATTCTCTAGCATTCCTCTTATTACTCCAAGCATGGCGGCTTCGTCCACACGCCTCTGGTACGTTTTCAAATTCTTGTCTGCCATATTCCTGAAATCAAAACACCCAACATTAGTATGATGATAGATTCAAAATATAGATCAAGACTAGAACTCCAAGATACTTAAATAGAGTACAGCATTGTAACTATGCCGCGGTATCATAGCCACAATTACATAACTCCACCCAAGTCGCCTAAGTCCTAGAGATAACAAGGAATCAGGTTTTCGAGTCGATATGCAAAGGAAGTTTGCACATCGTAAAAGATATAATCAGGAAGAATGTGATTCAAGAATGGTAAAACGGCAAGGTGGCAGGACATGTTTCCTAAACACGGGTTTCCTGATTCGTGTATTGGGTACAATACCCAACTACAAAAAGAATCAACCCGACTAACCTATGGCTCTGATACCAAAAGAACCATGTCACGCCCCGCTTCCCAGAGTACGCTAAAATGGGCACGTGACATAGCCAACCATGCTACCTATGGGTAGGAAGTATCCATCCACAGTCACATTTTGGTTGTAGAGATATCAAGAACAAAATAACACTATCTAAAACATGTCCATAATCCAAATATAACATGAGTCAAGAATAATAAAAATGCGGAAGCAAAAGATCCAATACAAAATAACTGGAATGTATGTCTCATAATGCGGGCTCACATCAGGAAATAAATGCAGGAAATAAAACTAACTATTGCTGACACTCACAGCTCAGCCTGCTGGCTGAAGTACTCCTGCTCGGACTGTGATAGCGGTACAGAATCTGGGCCATGCAAAACCCAGACGTCAGCGCGTCACGTCATCAAGTAATATAATATGAACAGTGTAGTAGGCAATGCAATATAAATATGAATAAAACAAGGATAACAGTAATATGAATCAGAGCAGTGCAGGGTAGTGTGCAGTGGGTAAACTAAACCGTTCTATCAGGTTATCTATTCTAAAGTCTTTGAAACCAAATTGATGAATCATCGATATAACTCAATAGTATCCCGTACATACCCGGGATCACGGCCTCAATATTCCCGGCTGCAGCGGAGACATGCCGCTAGGCACAAAACAGGAATGTGTACACTCGATAGTATCCCGTGCATACCCGGGACCACGGCCACAATATTCTCGGACGAAACCGAGACATGCCGCTAGGCACAAAACAAGAATGTGTACACCCAGAACAGGTAGTGAACTGTCGAGTTACAAGTCAGGCTTCACCTTTGATTTCCCCATACCCCCAAGTTATGTGTGTACGTCAAGTCAGGTATTCCGAAATCAAGAACTAATGCCAACACAGGATCAGGTAAACAGGTTTGTCTGGATAGACAACAGGAACGGTCCATGATGACTACATGTCAGGTTTGTTGGCATTAGACACAGGATCAGGTAACGGGTCAGGTCATGGTTCATCAGGTCAAGTCAACAGTATACGGTACCATGTCGGGTCAATCAATAAGCATGTAGCAAGTCAAGATGTAAACGATACACAGGTGTGCTCACAATCAGTTATATAATCAAGCATGGTTATCAACAACATGATACAAGTAATGAATTAAGCAATAGGCAGATTCATTCGATTTGCAATACAATTATCAATTGTGTCACAGAGATGATTACAAGAGTGCAGTAAGACAATGATAGTCGTTTAGTCATGTTAACAAGTGTAAGAGCTTTTAGAGGTGCAATGATTTATATAACGGTTCAGTACAGCTATTACAGGTTAAAATGCATACGAGTGTCCGAATGGAACAAAACTACAGAGATAGATGCCATGAGCTATGTCAATATTAAAATGTGATTAAACGGGTGAATGCGGTTATTAGATTCGATTTCAAACTGTAAGTTCCAAGTTTAAAGATAAATGATATATATCAATATTTTACATGAAAATGAGAAATGATCGTACCAAGTTAAATTTACAGGTTTAGGGTGTCATAATGTATATGTAAATATAGTATAGCATGTAGCAAGGGGTACTTGCCTCGACGGGTCGCGATCCGGAAAAAACGGAACGTAGAATGTCGGGGGGGAAACTCGCGACGGCCGCACGGTTCACGGAATGAATCCAAACGACGAACAATGGAACCACATGGGTCAGGGCACCTCGCTGGAACGTCGGATCACGTCGTCGGCATCGTCGGATTCCGGCCAAATAGTGAACAGTGCACGATCAATACAATGCAACAAGAAGATAAAGAAAAACAGAGAAAAAGGAGATAGGAACTGAGAAAGGGTGCTCACGATGATCCGTGGAACGGGTGGTGACGGTCGACCTCGTCGACGGAGCTCCTGCGGCCAGCCAACAGTAACCGCGACGGCAGCTGCAGTTCAAGAACCCTCAACTGAGAAGGGAAAGGAGAAGAAAGGAAAAGAGGAAGGAAACAGCGCTTACTGAGGGGGTGCTTGCGAGAACGGGGACGCGGGGACGGGGTCGCCGGCGGCGACACACGGCAGCACAGACGAGATCCTGCAGTTCAGAACTTTACAAAAAAATGGAAAGAGAGGAAAGGAAAGAGGAAGGAGACGGATAGGTAAGCTTACAGGGCTGTACGAGGGCCGGGCACAGAGACGAGACCATCAGCGGCAACAGATCCGTCGTGCAACGCGTGTACAGGGGGTGCGCGGGTCTGGTCGCGGTGAGGGTGCAGGGCGCGCGGTGGTCGATGAAGGAGGACGTGGGTGCGATGAGGCTGAGGAGGCGAGGAGGTCGGTGGTAGAGGCGTCGGCGTCGGGGCTGCGGCGGCGAGGAGGGAGGCACGGTCGCTAGGGCACGGCGATGGGTTCTGCGTTCTGTGGTTTTGAAAAAGAATGAAGGAGGGAAATTATATAGAGGGAAGAGAGAGAAAAGTTAGAGAGAGAGAGGTAGAGATTCAGGGGAGAGAGAGAGATCGAGATTGAGAAAGAGGAGAGATGGAGAGAGAGAAGATAGGTGTGGGGGCCCGCGGGAAACTGTGGGGGGCTCGCGATTGGCTGGAGACGATTTAGGTGTTTAGGAAAATATTAGAAAATAAAGATTTATAAGATTTACGTGAACAGTAAAATTTTATACAGTTAGGAAATTATATGATGGTTTAAATAATATAAAATTTGGGATTTTGGCGCAAAATAAAACATTTCCAAATCACGCCTGGGTCGGGTCCAAAAATTTGAAATTGAAATAATAGGATTTTAAGCGGGATCCAAAATTTAAAATGAAGTGTTTTATGATTAAAAAGCATACCCCCAAAACGGACACACGTACGTGCACGTAGCCATCCAAACTCGTCCGTTTCACTAAACGGGACGAGAACACGATGCACGGACGCTACCACAGGGTTAAGGGTGTCAAGCAGGCCAAGATGAATATTTTTAATTTTATTTTAGATGCCAAAATTTTTTATATGCAGAAATGAATTTGCCGGGTAAAAAAAATTTACCGTAAGTGACAAACAAGCAAGATAAATGAAATAAGGGTCACACCCCATTCATAAGGTAACAGAAATTAGTAGCATTGGGCTCGGGTGTTACAGATTTAAATGGTTATATGCAAGAATATGAAATGTTGGTGTAGTCTATAATTAGGAAACAACGAGCCCAAGTAAACGGGTCGAAAATATAGTAAATTACCATTTGCAACGAAACATGATAAATGAAATAAATATCACAGACACACATACGGTAACTGAAATTGGTATAGTTGGACTCGGTTGTTACAGGAGCGAACGCGCTAAGCTCTACTACTGTCTATTTCTACTTGGTATTCATGTTTGGTGCTCGCTCAGACTACGCCCCGACTCCGGGGTGAGGAGGGACGCCGGTCTATTTCTACTTGGTATTCACGTTTGGTGTTTGCTCGGTTTACGTCATCTCGATTCCGGGGTGAGGAAGGACACCGGTCTTATTTCTACTTGGTATTCACGTTGGTGTTCGCTCGGTCTACGTCACATCGACTCCGAGATGAGGAAGGACACCGGTCTATTTCTACTTGATATTCAGGTTTGATGTTCGCTCATTCCACGCCAGCTCAACTCCGGGATGAGAAGGGGCACTGGTCTATTTCTATTTGGTATTCATGTATGGTGTTCGCTCATTCTACGTCACCTCGACTCCGGAGCGAGAAAGGACACATGTCTATCGACACTTATGAAATAAATAAAGATGAAAACATTACGGCCATGCACATCATAAACGAGCTAAAAATACTTTATTGACGTTCCAAATTATATAAAAGGAATTATAAGTTTCTCAGCTTTACAAAATGCCCGAGGGCATACAAAAATAAAACAAAGAAAATGGGGGACTGGGAGGAGAAAGGACAGCGGCTTCAAACCGCCTTCTCGTCCAGGGCTTCCACGTCGCCCGTCTGCTCGGCGGATCCGCCAGGGGTCTCAATTGCAACCGCCTGCTCGGTGCCTCCGCCTACAGCCTCACCTCCACCCGCCTGCTCAACGCCTCCGCCTACAGCCTCACCTCCACCTGCCGACTCAGCGCTACCGCCAGGGTGTCCTTTCGCAAGGGGATACCTTGCTCGAACCTCCCGATCGTCAAAACCGGGCATTGCTTCCTTAACGGCGTCGAGGGTATTGTGCCACCCAACGGCCGCAGAATCGTCAAGGTCGACATAAAATTGGTCGGACGCTTTGTAATTTTCCACGGCCCTTTCCGCCCTGTCCTCGGCCCGCATCGACGCCTTATGGACCGCCCGGACATCTTCCTTAAACAAGTCCCTCCGTCTCTTCATGGCATCATAGAGCTCGTTAACCTCACCAACCCGGGCCTAAAGGGCCCGGTCAGACTCGGTCAAGGCTCGGTAAGACTCCTTCAGCCTCGCGACCGTCAGGCCCTCCACGACCAGCCTCGAGTTCAGGAAGGCCGCATTGTCCTCCGCCTCCTTCAATTTGGCGAAGAGCTCTTCCTCGCGCGAAGATAACTCTCCGGCCTTTTTCATCGCCGGGACAACCTCCTCGGCCTCGATGGCAGCTAGGAGGACGCAATGTTGAAGGATCTGCAGAAGAACACGAACATCATTTGTCACACTAAACAGAGGAAAAGGCACCTGAAATTTTTTTTTAAAAGATTACCAATCTGGATTGCCTCCTAAGCTATTGCCGCCATTTGGGCCTTCATGGTGTCCCGGGGAATCTTGGCCCCCGCTGCTTTCTCCATGTCCGCCAGCAAGCTGTCGGCCACGGAAAGCCCAACGGCACCTCAATGCAAAAGTCACCCTCCTGCACCTATATCCCGGCCGAGAGTGGCCGGGAAACCACTCTCTTGAGTCTCTTAGCCGGAAACTCCCAAGCGTGCTTCTGCCCTCCACTCTGGCGTTACTCCGAGACGGGAAGAGCGACAGCTACCTCGACGGGAGGAGCTTGCCGGGGGACCGCGCCGGGTACGGGCTTGGACGAACTAACGCCACCGCTCTTCATCCCTTGCGCCTTAACGGCCATGGCGGCCATGATTTTCAATCGATCCATTGGCTCTGCGGAAGAAAACGAAAAAAAAGTCAGCAACAGGAATGACAAAATTATGCTAAGCCTAAATTAATTGGCGAAGTCCTAACTTACCCCTGAAGCGCACGGGACTGAGTCCAGCCCAGCTCAAAACGTGCTCAGAAAGCAGGATATCGGCCCGCTGGATCGGCTCCCACTGCGACACTATCCCCGCCTCCCGGGCGTTTGACTGCTTGACCCTTAGGCAGTCCGCCCTATACCATTTGGTGGGCACTGGCCAATCCTGTCCCTCCGGAGGACCGACGAAAACAAACTTCTCCTTCCACTCGTGGATGGAAGAAGGGACGACCACTACCCCTTACTCGGCCGTCCTACCCTTATGTTTTTTAAAAGAAAGGTATACCCGGCTCGGCTCAACCTTGCTAGTGTAAGGGTGAATTTTGTAGCAAAGGAAGGAAAGAAGAAGGCTCAAGTCAAAGGGGATCCGATCAACTTTTAACCGGACCAGAAACCCGAAGAGAATTCTCCACGAGTTCGACGCTAGCTTGCGCGGGGCAAGCCGTAAGCAATGGAGTACAGCACAAATCTCAGATGAGAATGGCAGACGCATCCCCGCTTGGAACGCTTTCAGGTACAGAGCAATCTCATTGCTCTGTACCTGGTCTGCCCGTTCACCCTCCCTGGCCAAACGAAGTGAATAGCCAAGGGATGTAGAAACGAGCCCGGATATCGGAAAGCTCGTCCAATTGATTCAACATCGAAGACGCATCGCGAGTATTTTCGATGCACACCTTGGGGGCCCTCTTTGCCACCCGACGATGAAAACAAAGGCGCTGCCACCCCTTAGGGGCGAGCCCGACAGAGAAGAAGAAGAATTTCCTCGGTTATCGAAAGCCGAGGAAGAAGAAGACGGCCCGCTGGACTCGACTTCAAAAGCTGAAGCCTCATTACCCAACTCAATCCTAACTATATCAACGGAAACTTCTGAAGAAGATATCTAACCTAATTCAAGAAAAGATCGGCCGAAAAACTTCCTCGGCTATCGGAAGCCGGGTAAAAAGAAGATGACCCACTGGACTCGGCTTCAGAAGTTGAAGCCTCATTACCCGACTCAACCCTAACTACATTAACGGAAACTTCAGAAAAAGACATCTAACCTGATTCAAGAAAAGGTCGACTGAAGATGGATTTTAGCTGAAGATCCGACCTAATTAATGGAGCACCGGGCAATCTTCAGACAACGGGAGGCAACTAAAGCAAAAGTATTTTCTAAGAAAAAGCCTCCTCTATTTATACGCCCAGCAAAAGCCATGTGACGGTCCAAATCCACTCCCGCCAAAATGAAGCGTCGCACCCCACGGCCCCGATGACGCCACATGGCAACCGACCATTGGACGTTTCCTCCTCACGTGGATCTGACCGGCAACGTCTCGCAGTCCGCCACCCAATGGTGGCCACGTGGCACGAATAACAACTGCCTGAGCGAGCAAAACGACGTCTCCTTTATGACGTAATCATTTCGCTGATCCGCTGATTTGGTAGAACCAAAGGATTCAGTAGATTCCAACGAACCTCAGCCTCTCCGCCGATCTAGTAGGGTTCCTCATCCACCTGAGAGATATTTCGGTTTCTCTATGACAGTGGGAGCGAGGATTGCATCATGAGATGATGACCCAACTAGTTTCGAGCTGGCCATCAGGAGTGAGACTCTGTAAGAATGGCTGGATGTTTATCGATCTGAGATGGAATCCTTATACACCAACAAAGTATGGACTTTGGTTGCTATATCTGAAGGGTTAAATCCCCATCAGGAGCAAGTATATCTTGAGAAGATTACTTGGTGTACTTGGAAAAGTTGAGACTTTCAAAGCTAGACATGTTAAAGGTTTTCATCATCGACCAGGCGTGGATAATGATGAATCCTTTTTCAGTGGCTATGCTTAAATCCATCCAGATCCTACTTACCACGGCTACATACCATGACTACGATATCTGGTGGTTGGGTGTCATGACTGCTTTTCTAAATGATGTTTTGGAAGAGAGCGTCTATAAGTACACAGCCAGAGGGCTTCGTAGACAGTGGGAGCAGCGGAAACGTGTGCAAGATGCTTTATAGGATAAAGCAGGCATCGCGGGGTTGGAACATCTGTTTTGATGTGGTAGTCAAAGAGTTTGACTTCATCAAAATGGTAGATGAACCTTGTATATACAAGAAGATAGTAGGGAGTATGGTAATGATCCTCGTAGAGTACGTGGATGACATACTCTTGATAGGGAAGGAGTTTCCTATGCTACGCTCGGTCAATCTCCGTTTATCACATTGATTCTCCATATAGGATCAAAGTGATACCTCCTAAATCCTGAGTTATCATCCATGAGATAGATGTAAATGGAGTTAGGACACTCATTAGTTGTAGTGAGATGGTATCAATCGATTCTGGGGAGAATCACTGGAAGTGTTCCAGAGTGATAAGGACGACTGAATGTCAGTCACAGGCATTGTCTTTACCCGAAGTAAAGGGACGGTATGTTGGAAGAGTTCCAAGCTAGATACCGTGGCATACTAAACGATAAAGGCTGAATACATCGCTACTTAAGATGCTACCAAAGAGATTGTCTGGGTGTATATTAGTTCATGAGATGAACTTAGTTCCTCCCATTGTGTGACAATGGAGTTGTGGCTTATGCCAAGGAACGTCCGTCCCATCAGTGATCCAGACATATTCTAAGGCAATGTCACCTGATCATGGAGATGGTTGATCTCCAGGGTGATCGAGGTTAGGAGAGTAGACTTAGAGGACAACACGGCGGATCCACTCACAAAGGCCTTTTCCCAGAGAGAGACTTTTATGGGATGGTTGAGTATGAGATACTACAACCACTGCTATCAGATGGCCCTAGTGCAAGTGGGAGATTGTTAGTTATATGTATGCCCTAGAGACCATTACTGTACATTGGACGTATATTGTAGTGGATGCTGGGACATATATAGGAAGGACTTTCTTGCTCGACATGATAGTATGCTATCTGGTTACTCTTTACCTTAACGTGTACACCGATTGTCTCCCTGTTACATGTTGGTAAAGCCCTTAGGATGTGTACTTGACTACCTGGACTATGATGCGGATCATACTAGTGGGGACATGGTAGTCCATAAGTACATCCTTCAAGGTCCCTAGTCGTGGGTGTATCGAGATGGGGCATCGATATACCAGAGTAGACTAGCGTATACCTTCTCGACCCATACAGATGGACGATGGATGATCCCATATCCATTGGTGTTTGACATCAGAGATGGTATACGGGTGCTCAATGGAGACTGGGTACACTGGACGGACTCGCCGAGAACTCCCAGATGGTATTATACCTTACGTCAGATGGCAGTTCTCTGGTGACACTGGTACAGAGTAGTCTGTTGACCCGAGATCGTCATAGAGTCTTGTGTGGTTCCCACTGTGCTTTGATTTCCACCTTACCACGTCCAAGAGGGCGTGCAAAACGGTGGTTTTTGGGTACAGTCCCGAGTCACATAGAGACAATGAGCGATAGGAGGGGATTCGTCTCTCCCGGTATAGGGGGTTGATGTTGCGCAGTGTTCGATTGGCTATAACCGGAAATCCCTGGCCAGGGTTGCTGAGATTTACTGGTAAATGTTACCTGTAGTTTCTCAAACTGTTATAGACCTCATATCGACACGACTTATCGAGCTATTGGGGTCTGACGTTTACCACCCCTAGGCGAGATATGCGACATATCAGACGACGAGACCGGACTGTACGGTAAGTGTTACTGGTTGGATTCACAGGAGTGTGAGCGGGCTTGCTCGTCGATCTTCTGATCGCTCAATACCCGGATGGCCGTTACGTTTAGCAAACCGCTTGCGGCTTGTGGGTGTTTGATATGATCATCACCTACTGCCGGCGTATTGACGAGTCTTTAGAGTCCTACACAGAGGTTTCCTGGCTCAAGCGAAACGAAATAGGAACGCATATGAGATATGTGCGGGACCGAGAATAATGCCTGTATGTGTTACCGTATTTCATTCTCGCGATGAATGTATCGAATGGTTGTATGCGATATAACCTAGTTATCGAATCAAGGATTGATTCGATAAGCCGATACATTTGATATTAGTCGGTTATATGTGATATGACCGGATCGTTAAATCAAGTGTTGATTTAATGATTTAATGCATAATTATATATTTGATATATTACTTTGCATTAACTAGTATTGGTTCATTTTAAATGGTTTTTCTCACTTGATTGTGCACATTGTATATGTGATATATTTTTTATGCACAAGTTTGTATCATGTTTGATGATACATGTTTACTTGGGTTTGTGTAAAGATTAAACCATGGTTATATGAATGGTTAGGGTTTTGTTTTCTTATTTATTTATTTATTTATTCTTTTTTGGAAAATAAATGGCATAAAGAGAAAAATGGTGGCTTTCTTTGTTTGCATCTTGAAGCTTCATGAAGCTTTGACTAAGTGACCATTTTGTCTCATGCTTAACCCTAACCACTCCACTTAACCCTAATTCATTCTCTACACTTGACCATGGTTGTATTATGATAAGTATTGATTTTTCTTTTCTATTTAAAAGGAACTTATCATAATATTCATCTTCTTCTTCTTCTTCTTCAAGAAGAAAACCTTGCTTTCATCAATGGTGATTTGATGAAAAGAGTGAGAAATCCAATTCTAAAGTGAACCCACTTCCTATTTCTTCATCCTCTACCACTTGCCAAGTAGTATAGGGTGTTTTCTTCACAAGTTTCATGACTTGGTGAAGTTGGAGCTTGATCTTGTGTTGTCTCGACGTAGATCATCTTCGGCATCGTTGTCGATGACCTAGCCCGCCCATTTCTCCGATGAAGCCGACGCAAGAGCCCGGGATTCGATTTGGAAAGCAAGGAGACTTCATCATGGAGCTATGGAGGTGGAGAACCGGATCTACAAAGGTTGTATTTCCGTTCACTTAGTTAAGTTGTTAACTAGTTGCTTGTTTCGCCTAAAATTCTAGTTAACGATCCGTATTAGGGTTTCTCGGCACATGAAAAATTTGAAATTGGCATGGTTGATGTCTTGTGAGACCTCATTAGCGTGCCTAGGAACCCTACACTGACATCATCAAGGATACGCGCAGAAATTTAGGCGTACCATGACTCGCTGCATGGATCCAGAGATCGAAAAGACACGGCCGCCAAACACCATATCGTTCCAGACAATCCACCGTAAAGATTCCTCGGTACCAAGCTGAACGGAGAAAACCGAGCAAACCACTCTCGACCAGACCCATAAATAGGTCGGAACAAGAGTAGGGATAATGATGATACTCATAAGTGGGAATTCCCCAGATTGCGACACGTAGCGGATGACGTGCCAACCGCTTAGGCCCGCTGGATTCCTAGGGGTTACAGAACTGGAATAAGTACGATACATTAGGGACATTTCTCAGCACCTCGTCTCCGAGGTTGCATCCGAACTTTTGGAGACCTTCCCGAAATACCTTCCCAATTCGCCTAACAACCAGCCAGTAACTCAGCTCCGAGCAATCTTACAGCCGAGCTTTCTCAATGTCACGCCCCGCTTCCTAGAGTACGCTAAGATGGACACGTGATATAGCCAACCATGCTACCTGTGGATAGGAAAAATCCTTCCACAGTCACATTACGGCTGTAGAGATATCAAGAACAGGAAAGTAAACTAACTATCTAGTACATGTCCATAAGCCAGAGTAAAAGAGTCAAGAAATAATATAGTATGCGGAAGCAAAAGATCAAATAAACACCTGGAAAGTAAAACTGGATACTAACAGGATCCCTACCGCTCGGTCTAACAGCGGCAATACTCCTGATCAGTCTGCAATAAAGGTAGAGAATCTGGACCATGCAAAACCCAGACGTCAGCGCGTCATAACATCAAGCAATAATATATAAACAGAGTAGCAAGACATGCAAGTATAATCATAAATGGTAAAGCAGGGTAACAACAATATAAATCAGGGCAGTGAAGGGTAGTGTGCGGTGAGTAAACTAAACTGACCTATTGGGTTAACTACTCTCAGGTCTTTGAAATCAATTTGATGAATCATCGATGTAACTCAATAGTATCCCGTGCGTGCCCGGGACCACGGTCAAGATTCTCGAGCTGAATCCGAGACGTGCCGCTAGGCAGTAAAAGTGTAGTATGTAAATATGAGTGATGTCAGCATCATCACCCCGAGGCTGGCCTAGCCCGTAAGACTGATCAGAACAGGTATAGAACTGTCGAGTTACAAGTCAGGTTTCATCATTGATTTCCCCATACCTCCAGGTTAAAAGTGTTCAAGTCAGGTATTAAGTGATCTAATGCTAATGCCAACACAGGATCAGGCAGGTACAGGTTTGTCTTGATAAACAACAGGAACGGTCCGCAAGGACAACGGTCAGGTTTGTTGGCATTAGACACAAGATTAGGTAACATGTAAGGCCATGGTACAACAGGTCAAGTCAAGTAATGTATAGGTGTCATGTCATGTCAAGAGTTGCACGGTACCATATTGTGTCAAATAATAGATGTAACAAGTCATGTCAGGGTGTACAAGATATCATGTGAGTGCCCATAATCAACCTAGCATAATCATGGGTATACAGAACAAGCATGTGTACTAATAGAATCAACAAGCTGGAACTTGTAACGTGAAATGCAATCAGGTACAGATTAAGGTGTGTAGATGCACGGTTATCAATTTGGGTTTAAGGAATAGTTTCAACATTACATGAATACAGTATAACGAATGTGGATGATAAAATCATGTTAATATGTACTAAGTAATCTAAAGATGCAATGATATATAAAATACGTTCAAACGATGCAACCGGGTATTCGGGGTAGAAACTATTTAAAAGTGCTATGGGTTATGCAGTTAATTAGTAAGTAATTTAACCACGGATGTAGGTACACGATATTGTACTCTAACATGCAATAAGTTATAGTTCAAGATCCAAAACTAATATGACATACGAGACATCGAAAAGGAAAAAAATGGAACAGGCAGTGCTGTAAGTAATCTACAGTTTTATTGTGCAGATTAATAGATATAAAATTATTATAGATAGCATGTAGCAAGTTTTCACTTGCCTGAACGGATATCATAACGGATGTAAATGCAGCGTCCGAAGTCGGTACAAGTCTCGATGCGCACATACACGTATAGAACAGAACCTGGCACTCCAAGAATGTGGCTACGCAGGTAGGGGACGTCCACTGGGTTGCTCGGATCGTCGACAGCGGCACGGCTCCGGCGACGATCGGAAGAAGACAAGATCAAGAAAAGAGAAAAGAAGAAGAAAAGGAGAAGAAGAAAAAGAAGATAGGTTGGGGTCTTTCGGGTTTGGTGCTTGTGGACAGAGGCGAGGCTAGGGGACGTCGACGGGGTTTTCCGGCGATCACCGGAAAAAGTACGAAATCAAGAAAGAAAAGAGGAAAGAAGAAGGAGAAGAAAGAAGAGAAGAAAGGAAGTGGGTGATGGTGTCCTAGGGTCTGGGGTTCTGGGCCGAGGAGGTGACAAGGGGTGACGACGGTAATGGATTGGACTCCGGCAAGAGTGCAGGTGATGGTTTCCGGCAATGGGTTAGGGTGTAGTTGTGGTTTCAGGTGCAGGGAAAAGGCTCGGGTATTGGGGAGAAAAGAGAGGATAGAGGAAGAAGAGATAATGACGAGCGCGTGGAGGCGACGACGAGGTCGGAGCTCCGGCGGCAAGGGTGCGGGCGCGAGTTGCAGGCGTGCAGGTGATGGGTTGCAGGGTTGATCGGGGACGGTTCTCGTGCGGGAAAAGTTTGCAGAGAGGGAAGAGGAGAGGAAGGAGATGAGGATGACGGCGACAGCGAGGGGTCGCCGGCGACGAGGGCGTTGCAACCGCAGTGGGTTGCAGTGGGTTCGTGGCTGGGGAAAGAGGAGAGAGAGTTGAACGCGTCGAGGAGGTCGAGGAGGTCGGGGAGATGGGATGCCGACGAGGGTGGAGGCAAGGTGAGGAGGCGACGACGAGGCGTCGGCTGAGAGGACGACGACCACGATGAAGGAAGGGGGCTGAGTTCTGCGAGTTCGTCGGGGATGGGTGAAGGCGACGGTGGTGGTGGTGTGGATGAGGGTGAGGAGGTGGAGACGTTGGTTGCGGTGGTGACGACGGCGAGGCGATGGGCGCGGGCGATGGGCGCGGCGCGGGCGTGGGTTCGAGGGTTTGCGTGAGGAGGGAAAAAAGGATTTAGAGAAGGAGAAGAAAGAAAGAGTTCACGAGGGGGGAGAGAGAGACGTGCATGAATTAAGAATACATATTTAATTAATGAAAAGAGAGATTTGTTTGTTTTTTAAAATATATTCAGTTGAAACGAAATGTTATATAATATTATAATATTAAGGGAAATAATTTAAAGAAATGTAACAGTTAATATTTAAAGGAAATATTATATTAGTTAAATAAATGTTGAATGAATAAGGAATAATATAATATTATAATATTAGTCCGTTTGAGATATTGGCAAATACAAATTTACTCCAAAACATGCCCGGGTCGGGTCTAAAATTTTAGATTTAAAATATGAAAAATATATGTGACTTCCAAATTTCAAAATGAAGTCTCGGGTAACGAAAAAGCATACCCCCAAGAACGGATGCACATACGTGCGCGTAGCCATCCAAACACGTCCGTTTCACTGAACGGGACAAGAACAAGATACGCGGATGCTACCACGGGGTTAGGGGATCATGCAGGCTATGAAATGCAATTTTAAATTATTTTCTGTGACCTAGAATGTTATATGATAAAAGATGTGACACTAGATAAAAATACCAGTATGTACTAAACACGAGATGCACGTGTCCATGCAACAAATCAAAGTAATCTATAACTAAGAATCAAACAGGCTCAAGCAAGCAGATCGGGTCGAATGCAATGTAAAACATAAAATACCATTTGCACCCAAAATAAGTTAAATTAAGAAATATCCCAAATAAAGAAATACGAGAACTGGAATTGATATAAATGAACTCGGGTATTACACTCAACCTCCTTGCTCCTCTCCGAGCTGTTACAGAGCTGAGCTTCCTCAACCTTCTCGCTCGCCTCCGAGCTATCCACTGAGCTGAACTTCATCGGCTTCCCTGTTCAACCGAGAGTACGGAGCCCAAGAGCCCCCGCAACGGCTCCATGTATCTCGCCAAAACGAGATCTCCGCCGCTCATTGTCCCGCATCCCACGCAGACGTGTCTCTCCATTAATAGGCGTATCCCGTCATTAATGGACGTACCCCGCCATCAACGCGAACGTGAGATGGGGCATAACGGACGATGAGAATCTCGCACCAGTTCGCTCCATGCGACCGCTATATAAACTCACTCTTCCAGACGACTCAGATAACTCGAACTCAATCCATTATGCCGCTACTTACCTCATTATTTCTCGGTACTTACTTGATCGTTTGAAGGTCTTACGATGGTTTCCCATCCCAGGCTTCCCTTGCAAATAGCTCGGCGTCAACCCATTAAGATCCACACGCTCAACCCTCATATCAAATCTCAACCATTCGGCCTTGCTGGCAACAAAATCGACGAAGGACAACATCTGAGGAAGATTCCGACCTCCATCAGACGGGCATTTGACACACATCTAGAAGGCTAAGGCCCCGAGCAAAATTAAAGTTTTTAATTGGCTGATGACAAGAGCAATTTGAACTAGAAAAAACCTTATGAAACGCAAGTGGCAAGGACCTTTGATCTGTGTCAACTGCAAAAGCGATGAGGAGACGATGGATCACCTTTTTCATGTGTCCCTTTGCTAAGCGGGTGTGATCCTATTTTGGTGCTTTGAATAATATCCTTGTGTTGCCTACTTCTATTGAGGAAGTTCGGGGAACCTGACGACAATGATTAGGGGGATGCTGCGAAAGGAGGTTGGGACAATATTATTATGGGTATCTTGTAAGGCTTATGACGAGAACGTAATGATAGAATTTTTAGGGAAATAAATAATCCCTTAAATGCGGTAGTGCATCTAATTTATTCCATGATTCAGAGTTGGTCCCATATCACAACACATAAGACGAAAATGAGGATTAGAATGGTGATACCAGAGATAGTTGGTACGCAGGGGCTGATGACAGCCCAGTTGAGAGCACCGTTGGCAACGACGATATTTGATTCAAGAGGGAAGGATGCGGGTGTTCTTTTGTAATACTTTGCTTTGTTTTGAACTGTGGGTTTTATGTAATCTGGGCGTTTTAGGTTGTAACCATTAAAAAAAAATTAATGAAATTGGGTGGCTGATTATCCACCTATTCCTCAAAAAAACTATAAAACTAGAAATGAATTGTGTTGTGATCCCCATTCTCAAACATCAGTACAGTTCTTAACAATTCTTGTGCACAAACTATTTGGTTGCGGTCTTGGAGATTCACTAGATGACTTCTGGAATAGGGTAAAAGTTGCATCCTATGTGTGTTCATCAACTAACAAAACCCAAACAGTGCATGCTCTATTGGCATATACAAGGATTCATTGTTTTGATCGGTCTGACCTCCTATGCATTTATCATGAGGAGGATTTAATGTATGCTGAAGTTCTTGAGTGCACACAATGATTTCTCTGCTAAAATAAAATTTCTTGAATAAGGGTACCTAACTAGTGTGTTATTCATAAAGCACTTGAAATTTTGTTCAACTCTGAGTCACTAAGGAAAAGGCTTAAAGTTCAAATTCTCAGCAGATAGCACACCATCCGAAGTATAAATTTTTTTTATCTGTGAGAAAGATGTAGCAAACCTCAGGAAAGTCATTTAAAGCAAGAACACTGACATCACCAATTTTAAGGTTGCCAAATAAGTCAAATTATCTTAACCAACTGTTTATTGATGCCTAAACTATACATTCAAACCAATTTTATGCTCCTCACAAAGAATTAGCATGGCAACTGAGCTTAGCTTGCAGCCTCGCATATCCCCACAATGTGAAAGGGGAAATTTCAACAAAAATATTTAAGGCCACGGTGTCCAGCTCTCATTTCTCTAAGGATTTCAAATGTTTCTTCTTTGATAAAGTATTGGAGGCCACCACTGCGGAGGCATCTTTGGCTACATCCATTACAATGATTATAGTTCTCTCCCTCTTAATGTAAGCCTAGAGCTAAAAGTAAATAAAAGGATGAATTAGCATGTATATCACCTCCTTATTCGTTAATATGCCTAAAAGATTTCATCTTTCTACCAATATAACGTTTATATGATTCAAAAAGCAATCTTTTAAACCAAATGGAAGTGATCAAATCAAAATCTAACCTTTACTATTCCCAGCATCATCATCGGTCGAAGCATCAGAATCTACCCTATCTCTCGAAACCCAAGCTTCATCGTCATCAGCAGCAACCTCAGTCCCCTCAATTCCGTCGTCGTCGTCGTCGTCGTCGACAGATTGAGTTTCGATTTGAGTCTCGATCCCATCATCGACAATCCCATTCTCACCATTGCCGTCGCCGATGCCGCCATCATCATCATCATCATCTACGGCCTGCGTCTCCCCGTAAAGGATCGAATCGTCCATCACTCTCTGAGTCTCGATCCCTAGGGTTTCACCCTCCAGCATCATGCCTTGATCATCGTCATCATGAGCATCCGACGAGAATGAATTGCCGTCTTCGTTGGCGTCGCCGTCGTCTAAGGGCTGGGTTTCATCGAGATCGGCGAAGAGGGGCATTTCTCTAAATAAAGAGAAGAAAGGGATGGGGAGAGATTTGTAGATTTGGGATTTTGGAGGGAGGAAGATGGAGAAAGGCGGCGGTTGAGAGGTTTTGGGGGGAAAACAAAAGAAGAAGACAAGGGGAAGCGAGGGCTAATTGAGGAGGGCAATGGCTTTCTGGTTCCCTTTATTTTTTAGTAAAGGTTCCCCAAAATAAAATTTTGCAATAAACTTTGTTAATTAAAGATGGAAAAAATTTAAATAAGGAAAAATAAAAACATGATTTATTATATGAAGGGGCATTCCGAGAATCGAACTCGGGACCTCTCGCACCCAAAGCGAGAATCATACCACTAGACCAAATGCCCTTAATACTGATAGGTCTTTAGGGTTAAATATGAATAGAAATGTTTATTTACTGTTTTGAGCCTCATATTAAGGCTGTCACGTGGATCCATATCCTAGATATTTACCGTTGTTTCGCAATGGGTTACGATTTTTGAAGGTTTTGTGGGATTTAAACGCTAGATTCCAAAACTTCCAACCGAGACAAGTTTGGCAACTGAAATGGAATTTCCAACATCTTAATTCAAAAAGTTCAAGGACTAAAACACTTTCCTTTACAGATTGTAGAATTTAAAATAGAGTCAAATCGTTTTTTCTGATTACATTTCCCTTCCTACTCTGAGTGAAACTAATTCCAATCATATCCTTGGCAGAATCATTACGCAAAAACAGCATAGCAAACAAACAATTGCTAAAACTTATAAATATGTTTTTCTCCCAAAATAATTACATGATATTTAATGTTCTTCGGTCCTTAGATTACCATAGTTAATAAAATCTCTGCTAAATAGAGCGTTAACAACATTTGTACAGCTAACATTCACAAATATTAAAGACTACGTTTGTACAGGGTCGCGAACGCACAAATGATATTCCGAATATAACTCAAAAAACATAATTTACGAACCACGCTCCATCACCGCCCTCTTTCAACCTTTTCTTTAAATAATAGACTGCCATCTACTACAGGCAAGATTTGAATCCTAAACCTAAACTCAGCTGCAAGAAACTATACCACTACGCTGTAAAATAGCATTAGAATCCCATAACCCCAGACCCCTGTACCCATTAAATAGATGCATAATGTATTTGATGATAATTTCAATGTCCTACAACCCATTAAGTACACAGATAACACTACACACAAAGAGCAAGTGGTTATAATAATAAAAAATATGCAGGCGGGAGTGAAAAGAGAAAATAGCATGAATGTAAACAGCTTTCAGCATGCAAGTACATCAACTACGGCTCTATTGATCATCACCTGTAACACACAAAAGGAGAGCTACAATCTCCAACTCCTAAAATGTCATTATAAAATGGTGTGCAGTTTTTCCAAATAAGCATCAAAAAATAAAAAAATGCACACCAATAAGGAATCAGAAGGGAAAGGAAATTCAAAAGAATTTCTTAGCATACAAGAGCTAACATTGAACTATTAGCATCACTACTGGATTTCAAAAGGCTCACGACTTCCTAACCCCTTTCCTTACCGAAACAACCAAGAAGCCCGACATAAAATTCCAATTTCAGACGTGCTGAAATCAAAATTCTACTCTAAGTTCACAAAAATAGTTACGCTAATTAAATAGATGGCACCGACGCAGCGTCAAGCTCCCAATAGCCCTCTAATGCACCACCCACTTCATCCTTCAGTCGAATTGCAGGGATTTGATGAGAAAATCTCAGATTTTCAGTCAACGGAATTTCCATAATGGTCTTCAATTTAGGCATGAATACTGCGGTATAATCAGGAACCTTACTCAAAACACAAACTTTGGCGGAAAAACGAGCAACCTCAAGAATTTCAACCGCATGATATTCACATTTATCCAGGTCCACACGGGTCCAACCTGTGTTCCAATCCTTGTATATTGCCCAAACCTCCCCTTTTCTCGGATAAATATCAAAGTGGTCTCTTTTGCCAGTAGGCTCAGCATGCACAACATGAGAAAAGGTATCGATTGTATCAAGATTTACAGTATCATGATCGACTTTAAATCTTCCACATGAAGCTGGCAGCTCTTTCTCTATCCAAATTTTTTCTTCCTTCCCTCGAGGGTAAAGCTCGACCCATGATATGCTTACTACAACATCTTCAACATCAACTTTTTTTATCTTAGCATAGAAGTTTGGGTACCGGTCTATATTACTATAAAGCGCCCAAATCTGCCCACGCTGAATCTTTTCAATTGATCTATACTCTGAAAAGTTATGCAAGTCATTCTGAACATATTCATAAGCAGCAGAACCAGTGGATGGCATTGAAGTAGAGCTAGGGTGTTTTACATTATTACTCTCCGTGTCATTCTCATTCTCATGAATTTTTTCGCTCTTCTTCTCATCATTGGTATCTTGCCTCTCAGCTTTAACAGAAGCAGTGTCGAGAACCACAGAAGGGAAAGTGTCGCCAAAACTGTCAGGAAGAGAAGCAGTATCGAGCTCAAGAGCACCTTCTGGAACATTATCTCTTTCACCTCGACGCATTCTGTAGGAAGGGACGCGGTGAGAAAATCTAAGCACGTCGGAAAGTGGTATAGAAGATTTTGCAGTATCGGTTGATCTCACAAACAAGCTCACAAACCCATGTACCTTGACTAAATGGACAATTTCAAAGCCATCTCCATTTTCTGAAGGATCTGAAAGGACTTCCACAACTTCGTATTCATATAGTCTATGGCTGTCTGCATCCGAGCTCCATCCAGCATCCCAACCTTTGAAAAGAGCCCAAACCTCACCCTTTGTAGGATATATATCATATGTGTTGCGTTTTGCGCCTTTTTTGCAAGAAATCAAATGAGAGAACATCTGAAGATCCTTGGTGATTTCCAACTTGCCAAGTCTGTAACTTCCACAGGCCACTGGCAGCTCTTCACTAGTCCAAACTACTTCATATTCATTAATAGGATTGTGTTCTAGCCAAGTGAAACGCAAGCTGAACGGGTCAAGCACAACATCACGAATCCGGGCATAGAATCGAGGCATAGCATCGCAGTCATCATAAGCAGCCCAAATTTGCTCAGCTGCAAATTTAAATGGATCCCTCTCCTGCTCAAAGTCATAAAATTCAGAATCCGGGGAAGAAAAAGATCTAACATTTGGTGAGCCCTTCGTATCAGATATTTCAACTTTCTCATTCACTGATTCGCCACCATTACGTAAACTCTCTTCATTATTAGCATTGTTAGGAATCCCTTTCTTTAACCTTTTACGAGGACTAGCAAAGTCATCGTCATCCTCAATATTTCCCCGCTCATTATATGTAACATTTTGCTTATCCCGGCACGATCGTTTTGGGTACCGAGCGCTTCCCATGCCAGCTATGTGCTCTTCAGCATTGACACCATCCTCTTCCTCTTCCTCTTCCTCTTCCTCTTCACTATCAGTGCTACACTCTGATTCGCTCGATTCTACAACCCTCTTTTTTTTACCTCGTTTTCGAGGCAGAGGCGGCTTAGCCACGTGCTTTTTCTTAGCATGAACACCATCTTCTCTTTTATTACTTGCAGATGCGCATGCAGAAGAATTTCCAAAATTCCTGACTTGAACTGGAACTTCTTGCTTGGGATTTGGATCAGGGTTCTGAGGTCGAGCAGCATTTTCCCTAGGACGTGGGATGGCTTGTTCATTTAATTCAGACGCGGTGTAATTTGTCAAGCATCTATGGCAGCGGAGCGATCTATTTAATAGGTTTCGGAAATATTGAAATTTCATGCAACAATTAGGACACATCGTCCAAAAAGTTTGGTTATTAGATCCAGATGGCTGCTGCTGCGGATTTATGTTGCCATAATGAAAAGTGGAACTGCTTGTGAAATTATTTCCAACTCCAGGTTGTTTTCTAGCAAAATTAGACATATTGGGTTGATGAGAAGGTTGCTGCCTTGGCATGACCGCTGCAATGTTGGCTCTTCTCTTCATGTCATAAACAGAACGTTTGCCTCGATCAGACAAAGTCATATTTGCTTCGCCGATTAATTTAAATGCTGCTTCTGCCCCTGCAAACTTGTTCTTATCTGGATGAAGCACGAGCGCAAGCTTACGATACTGTTTCTTGATAGACGCTTCATCGGCCGTTTGCTCAACTTGAAGGATCCCATACCAATCCATTTCTCCGCTGACCTTAATGCCAGCACGAATATGGACTTCACAAACAGTCATCATCTGAGAAATGTTGTCAAGGTCTGCAAAGAGCTGTTGGGCCTTGAGAGCGACTTTTTTAGCCCCGACGAAGTCTTTGTTTTGCATTTTCTGCTCAGCGATCTCTTTGGCTCGCAGAGCCTCTTCTTTATTGCACTCCATTATAAATTCAGGGAATAAAAAGGTAATCTAGATAATCATGCAAGATTAGCGGTCCTAACAAGCAAACCCTAATTTCCACAAAAACATGGAAATAAGGGTGTCTTGCTCATAACCCTCTCACCACAGATGTTTTCAACAAAATATTGCTGAAATTTTAACAAGCAATCAACAGCTGCCTAGCCATCAGAACTACATGTAACAAACACCTTTAGAATGGAATCCAGGCACCTGCATTAAGAATAAAATGGTTTTAAGAATTTCTGAATCTAAGGAACAGAAGCAACAAATGTCAAATGAGAAGCAAACGATCCCCGGGATCCATAAAGGATAAATTGTTCAGACATCATACATAGATCTTGAAAGGAAATGAATTAGCCTACCAACACCCTATACGAAAACCCGAAACAGGTATGAATGTCACATGCAAAGCAATTGCCATAGATAAAAAGCCAAGATACATGATTTGTACATTGTCATCTCATGATTATATTTCTATAAAGCAATAAAAAAAAGACAACCGGCATCCCCCCCCCCACTCACACACTTTTTCGTCTTTCAAAAGAGGCTATACAAATATAGTGAAAAAGCAAAAATTGCACTGAAGATCCAGATTGGAGAAAGATTAGAAAGATATACATCTGATACAAAGACGGCATATTCAAAATAGCCCCTTCTTCAGTTTGAAGAGTTATAAATCCAGATGGAATCTGCAGTGGTTTTGGAGATTTCTTTGAGTTTTGTGAAAATAAAATTGAGTAGAGGATGAGACCAGCATCCAGCAGCCCTGCTTGGTCAGTCAAAATGTTCAACAATAGAGAAAAATGTTCAAAAAGGACCATAACAGGAATGTCACATCACTTAAAGAGGTTTTGGAACGGTTTGTAAGCACACTTGCCCTTCCATCAAAATGTTCAACAATTGAGAAATATGTTCCAAAAGGACTATTACAGAAATAATAATTTTAAGTATACGAGCAGCGATTTGCAGCAGTAAGAAATAAGAATGAGTGGCATCCCTATATGTCAATGCTTTGTGGAGACAATGATGGATGTCAAAACCCTATAAAATTAAGAACTAAGAAGGCGATGAAATCTTAAAAAATGGCAGAATAACTCGGGCAGTGCTTGTAAGTTAATGCCACGCTTAAATCTGTCCTGACAAACTGAACAAAAATGTTCCCGCAGAATGACTCAGGTTGGTTAAGTCTCCCATTCGATAACCCACTCTCCGGATAATAAGCATCAAAGAAGCGATGAGAAAATAAAAACATTTACTTGTGCAAATCATAAACCTCCTTATTATGAAACGATTTTAATCCAACCACTTATATACAAACAACACACAATTAAGAAAAGGGAAAAAATAATAATCATCCATTATTTCCCCAATGGATTTGAGAATGCATTTTGTTTTTCTCTTGGCTCTATACGTATCTTAGAGTTGAGAATAATTTCATATATCAAATTTATTATCATTCACCTTCAGATGTTTCCCTTAGCCTAGGTCATTACTATGATGTCTATTGATCATTTAGGATTAGGCAACTCCACTCCTGTTTATAGTTCCCTAAGTATTTATGTTTTAAAAAAGTGAAGGCCATGTTTGGGAATGGAATAAAGTGAGGATAATTGAATTTCATAAACTTATCTAAACTTAACTCCAAAACGCTAACCATGCCATTTGTGGCATGGATTTTGGACTTCAGAAAACTCCGGTTATCTAAACTCCAAGGATGAGATAACCAGAGTTTACAAAACTCGAACCCTACCAAAGTTTTCTAAATTCAAAATTTGTGAAGAGAACCACCATTTCAGAGTTTCGATAACCCCAAAACAACATTTTGGGCCCGGGTTGGGAATGGAGTTAAGTTTTCTGTTTCATAAAGTTGGCAAAATTTAAATCCAAAAGGATAACTTTGTCCTGCTTGGCATTCATTTTGGAGTTGAGATAACTACGGTTATCTCAATCCAATATGATCTAAGTTTAGTAAACTCCATTTTCCCACACATCTCTAAAAGCATAATCATGGTTTAGTATAAAATGGAGTTCGGGGGTTTCAAACCATAGTTTGCATCCCAGCTGCCTCCACTTAAAAAAATAAATACCGGTTATCCTAACTCCATATCCAAACAGGTCCTTAGAGTTTAGAAAACTTCAAAGCCGAACACCCATCACAGCTAAGTTTTTAAAACAACGTTAGGGCCTTGCAAACTAGAGTTTGCATACCCTCTGCCTCCACTTAAATATAAGCTCCAGTTTTCCTAACTCCATACCCAAATCAGGGCCGAAGCAGATATTACTCGTAAGATATGATATGAGATAAAAACAACAATTGCATGTCAAATTTTAGCTTTGTCTTGGTTCTCAAAACAGCAGGTCCACGGTAATATAAAGAAAGCCTGAGTCTTGAACGTTCCTTCTAGAAAATTCCCTCGAGCATCATCAAAAAGGATAAATCTTGATCATTCACCAATTTTCTAAATGAGGTCACCTTGCATTCACCATCATTTTCATATCTTATTAGGATATAATTTTGACTTTTGCAGCAAGGCAAACCCAAAAACCCCCTCGAACAAGCTAAATTAAGGTGATATCTCATGAAACTAAAGCAAGCAAGCACTTGTGATGATGCATGAAAAATAAACAAGCAAGTGTGAAGATTAGAGAGAAGGAAAAACGAGCATGAAAAAAATTTGGGGGGGAAACCCTAACTTTGGAATTCAACTTACCACACACATACACACACGAGGCGTAGAGTAGATGATCAAGTGGACGTGTTTGAGAAGGATGAAGGGTGAAGACTCATCGGGATTCCACCGGATTTTCGTCGGAAATCGAAGCGGGGGCGAAGCGGAGCTGCGTTTGTCGCTGGGTTTGGGATGAGCTTCTGGTTTGATTTTGAGTTTGAAAAAAAGAGCTAGGGTTGGGTTAGGGCATGATGTTATATTGGTTTTTTGATTTTGATGGGCCGGATGGAAGGAGTGGCTTTTTTGCTCTGGCCCGTAATTCCTGATCTATGTATACAATATAAGATCACACCCGCGCACACGTCACACCCACATTCAGGGGACCCATGAACTTGCCATGAAAGCGTTAAACTGTGGCCACTTCCCCCACCAGTAGGGATGTAAACGGACTCGGATAATCCGATCCGAATCCGTTTTCGAATCCGATAACTTGCAGATATGGATACTAAAAATCCATATCCAAACGGATTTTTTTTGTATCCGGATTCGAATGCGGATCCGACTTGAATACAAATTTCTTATCCATATCTAGATTCGGATATCCGAACTAATGGTACCCACTATCCAACTATTAATTACTATTAGTTACAGCCAGACTTGTGGATGATCTGTGGACTTGATGTTACGTGACACCTATGAATGTGATGTGAGTGTTTAAACCTTTAAAAAAATGGTTAACTTGTTTAAATATATTTTTATTAGTTGTAGTTATGAATCATGAGTTTATATATTTATCCGAATACTATCTGAATCCGATTTTAGAGTATATGGTTTTTACAATATCTGATCTGTATCCGTATTTGATTTGTAGTAGATATAGATAGTAAATTATTGTTACTGACAACTATCTGTATCTGCATTCGCATCCGTAAACAATGGAGATCGTAATGCCTATTGTTGGGTTATGCCAGCGCCCTGGCTATCAAACCGTGGCCAATTGCAGAACAAAATTTTTACAAATTGGCACTGGAACAACCCCATAATACGGATCGACCATTAACCCTAAGCTAGCAAACGTAAAGTGAGTCAAGAATGGTTATACCGAATGATCTGTGTCCTTCGGTTTTTAACCATCATCCCAAGCTCCTATAGATCTCCATGATCAAGCTTGATCTCCGGTCTCCCTCCATCGAAGATGATCCACCTGAGGATTTGTATTTCGAGCTCCTACTTCAATAGCCGAGATAATTAGGGTATCTAAGTCGCTAAACTAGATAGCCTAGAGGATGTAGAGTGTGGTGATTGATTAATCTGTCTCATAACACCATAGATTTCTCAACACATGAGACTTGAAGGGTGAGGGTAGAAGAAGAAGCTTGAGGATGAGAGTGTGAGGCAACTCAAGAAAATGGCTAAGTGTATTGTGAGCAATAATGAAGCATCCAATAAATATCTCAAGTCTCCAAAATATCTTAAGTCTCCAAAATATCTCACAAACCAAACACAGATATCTAGCATGCCACAGTAGTAACCATGAGTCGTCCCATGAGTCACCAAGTGAGCCATGCTATGTCACGCCCCGCTTCCCAGTGTACGGGGACCCGCTTCCCAGTGTACGGGGACGCGATGAGGTCCACTACGTATATACTCAGAAGTACATACGCTAAGCGTATTTAAGCAATATAAAATAAATACACAAGAGACAAGGGATAATAAAAACAGCAACTTTTATTTATTAACATTCTTTTGTACAATGCATGAAAGGAAATACAACCGAAATAAAAAGATGCCTAAACAGTGGTATAACAGGAATGAAAAGTACTGAACGGAAAAGTGTACAATGAAACTACAGTGCTGGGTCTTCGGCAAACTGCTCCAAGTCTTCTGTAGATGGCTCGATCTCTGCCGGGTCCAAACCACCTGACGACATTCAAAGAAGAAAGAAAGAGAATGTCGTCAGCGAACAGGCCGCTCGGTAAGTCCCAAAGATAAGAGAAGAAATAGAATAGACAGGGAGTAAGAGAGAGAGAGAGAGTAGTTTTTACAGTTGTATTATATTGTTTTAGTGTTAATACTGTTGTTATCGTAAATTCAAGGGTGAATGTCAACTAATCTCAAGAGTGTTCTTAAACCCAACAGACTGTAATCCAGCGGTAGGGAACCACGGGCCCAAATGATATGTTAGTAGCGGAACTTCGACCGTCGCCGAAGTTTTCCAAACTCAACAGGCCACAGTCCAGGAGCATGGAAACACGGGCCCTCATGATTGCTTGCTTGTGTTAGCAGACATGGATTCATGATTTAGGGGGACTCTTGAGATTATGTTGGATTCACGAATGAACTACCCCAATACCCCGTGTAGTTATGTTATTGATAGTACTGTATTGCATTGTATTGTCTTGTAAATTGAATTGTGTAATTGGATGACTGACCAAAACCATGATATAAGTAAACGGATGTAACTGCATAATCATGTAAATGGAATAACTGGATAATGGATGTATATTCATGGTTTGATTCAGTCAAGTTGTATAGATTGATAACTGGATTCACGGATTCACGTGTTCATATTGAATTGGAATATTGTAAACTGTAGATTGTACTTGAATCATATTCAAGTCAGATATAATCAGACTCAAATCCGAGTCAGACAATTAGAAATGTAAATCGAAGTCTTGATTATTTCTTAAACCTATATTTACTAAGGTCCTTAGGGTAATTTATAAAACTTGAGGGGGGTTTATGTAAAAATATTTTTTATATACTTTTCAAAATACACCGCAAGTATTCATTATTCGTCTTTAAAGTTGTAATGAATGTAGATTTTATATTGTGCCATTTCTAGTGAAAATATCCTAGCTTTATAAATAAAGGTATTTATCTGTAATATTGATTTATTTGAAGTTCATGGTATTTTAGTGTAAAATTTATTCTTGTGATTTTTGGAAAAAGGTGAAATATTTATATCATGATAAAATAGATATTTAAATGATAAAAATACATATATTTATACAAAAATAATTTTAATAAATATTTTATATTCCAAAAATCTCATTTTCTTAAGATGTCGTATTTCAAACCTTTCGAGACCGAATGCTCCTTGCGGAGGTCTGAATCTCGCACTATTAAGCCCGAGGATGTGCGATAATCCGCACTATACCGAACGGGTTCCCCAAAAATGGGTTGTAGCGGCGTTTTGCAAAGATTGTAAAATACCAATCCTTTAGAAAACGGTTTTATAAAGTAAAAGATATTTATTTGTAAAAATGTCAATTTTCCGTATTCTATGTTCTAGGGTCTCCTAAGTCGACTAGAATATTTCTAAATGGTCTAAACGACAAGTTGTGAGATGCTTCAAATCGCCTCTTCACCGCCAATTATGGCCAAGTAAGTATAAGTGAGAAAAGGAGGGATCTGCTCACGAATCGCCGTGAGTCGGGCCTTTTAAATTTACCTTTCTCACTTGCCTAGCCTAGACACCACAAACTCAGGTTTAGATAAACGATCGATGTCCACAACTTATCGTGTTTTCCTAATAAGAGGTATTTATTTAAAAATGTATCAAAGCTAAAGCTTTTAGGAATGGTTTTATTAAGAATATGGTATTTAAATGAAAGTATTGTTTTATCGTATTCTAAGTTTTTTGATAATATCCTTTAGGGTTGTATTTGCGTGTGTGGGGAGGTAGGTCATTATCTCGTGCTCTACTTTAGATGTATAGAAAGGTTAAGGGGGTTAAATGTGAAATCGAAACATTGTGGTATTTAAGTGAAAAATACGATAAATTGAAAAGGCTATCATTTCATGTGATGAAACTTGTTCAAATTGTTTGTTAAATGTTTAATAGTCAACAAAAAGATGTTTAAACATGAATGTATTGGTGAGAAGTGAAATTTTATAGAAAACCGAATCGGAAATCGGATTTGTTCCGATTCCGTCGGGTTTTGTAATTTCGTATTTTAGAGAATAAGAAAGAGGGATAGAATGGGACTTACGGGTTTTGATTTATACAAAGGAGTGAGGGGGGCTAAAGGGGTTGCCGATGCGTTGCTTCGTCACCGGTTGTTCCTAAAAACGTCGCCAGAATTTCCGCCGGAATTTCGCCGGAGCTTCGCCGCGAACTTGTTTTCAAAGTACACAACTCTTGAGAAGATTTTGAGAGAGTGAGCTCAGGATTTTGGGATGAGAGGGTAGAGAGTAGGGGGTGTATTTATAGGGTAGGTTAGGGGTAGGGTAGGTGAAGGGTTTTTAATAAAAAAAATGTAAAAATATAGAAAATTCATTAAAAATCGTAGTAAATAGGGTATATTGAAGTCTCGGGAACCGATCCATTAATTTGGAGTATACAGGGGGGTAGGGTAGGTGAAGAGGCGCAACTTTGGTGTTGGGGACTCGGCCGTCCGGCCGAGTCCGGCCGGCGGCGCCGGCCCGAGTCGGGGGTCGTGGAGGTGGGGGGTCGTCGGGTGAAGGCTCTGGTATATTTACTTTTTCAGGTGTAGTTCAAGTTTTGGGAGTTATAGTGGTTAGACTGTTGGGCTTCCAAAGGATTTAAAACAAAATAAATACAAAAATAATGTGGGATATAAGATTTGAACTCTGGTGGCTTGGTTCAGCAATGCAAGGTATTACCAATGAGCTACAAGCTCTTTCTTGTAATTATTTGTGTAAAATAATTACTTAAAGAGATATCAGCAACATTAAATACTCCAGGTATAATTTGAATTTAAATCAATTCTTTGTACTTTAAAAATAGAGTTATTTAATTACTTAAGTCTTGTGCTTAGGTAATAAATACCACTTTATGGATTTTGAAAAATTTATATCGAAAATTTGGGGTTGTTACATGCTACAATAAATGCATACAACACATCATCATCTTCACCTCATTAACCATTTAATCCTAAATGGTTAAAACTAAATGAGGTGGCATTTTCTAGAAGCACCTTGTAATAAATTACAAGAATACCCCTCATCCGTATATACATATCTGTATCCGTATTCTGAAAAATACAAATACAAAGAGACGAAAACAATCCATCAATCCAATACTAGAATCCGGCTTAAACCAAAACCCACTAGTATAAGCCGTCCGAATCATGATACGTGCATAAGTGCACGTATATGATCGAATCCTGCCGTAAAACCATACAGGCTCTACATCGTTTCGTCCGAAGCAGGGAACCCTCTGTATGGGACTCTAAAGACTCGTCAATACGCTGGCAGTAGGTTTAACCATAAGTATGTCAGCGGCACCAGCTGTACGTAATGGCTACCCAAGTATTAAGCGAAAGGGAGGTCGACGAACAAACTCATCCGAACTCCTACTGAGCTTGTCCGTGACAATATCCGTACAGTTCGATCTGTTCGTCTAAGAGTATAGCATATCGAGTCTAGGGGGAGGATAAAGTCAGACCCCTAATAACGCGACATTTCGTGTTGGTATGAAACCTATCACCAATTGAGAAATTGCTGATCCAAATCAGTAATTCTCGACTACCTTGGCCAAGGATTTCTGGTGATGGACATCCGTGTACAACGCGACATCAACCCCCAATACCGGGAGAGACGAATCCCCGACGATCCGCTCACTACCTCCATGTGGCTCGGGGCTGTACCTAACTAAAACATGTTTGCACAACTCTTTTGAGTCATGGTAGGATGGTAATCAAAGCACAGTGGGAACTCACATGAGACAAATGACGATCTCAGGTCGACAGACTAGGCTGCACACATGTCATCTGGGAACTGCTATCTGACAATAGGTATAGTGCCAACTAGTATGTTCCCGACGACTCCGTCCAGTGTACTCATAACCCAATGAGTACCTGTATACTATCTTAGGTGAACAAACTAACACCAATGACTTGTGAGACCTTTTCATCGCCCCTCGTCAGGGTCTCGATCAGTATACACTAGTCTACTCTGGAGTATCGATACTCAGTCCCGATACTCTCACGATTGGGGACATTTAAGGATGTGCTTATAGACCACCCAGCTCCCACGTATATGATCGCAATCATAATGCTGGTACTCAAGCAAGAATCCTATGGGCTCAATCAACATGTAATACTGATCTATAATACCACATAAAACATGTTCATGATGATAGAGACAAATCAGATAGCATACTATCATCTCGAGTAAGACTGTTCTATCCGTATAGGTCCTCCCTCAATCATCTAATCACCTGCCTGCGATTACGATAATTGCCTTGAGAGTACTACAGCCAACAATCTCCCACTTGCACTTAAGGCTAATTATTGTGGTGTCGCATACTCACTGCCCGTGTGATACCGGACACCCAACTTTTCTACTAACCAGTCTCGCAAAACTCGTTTATGAAACTATTGCGTTCGAGAAATAGCCTCGGTGAGTGGATCCGCTCTAATGTTTCTATCTTTATCTGTAACAACTCCAATTTCAATGCACATAAAAATTGTTTAAAAGTTAATGTACACTTGGGGTGTTTACAATTCATGTGAGTACTATAAATATTTGATTCAATTTTGAACAGCAAGAAAGAGCTTGTAGCTCATTGGTAGGACCTTGCACTGCTGAACCAAAGCACCAGAGTTCAAATCCCATCAGCCACATATTCTTTTTATTTAATTTTCTTTTAACCTTTTAGAAGCCCAAGAATTTTCACGTGTACTACACGTAAACCGAAGAGTCACAAATAAAACAAACATATACACAGAAGAATACAAATCGACCCCGACACGTGGAAAACCCCCCACGCACACCCGTCGGTGTTGGGCCGGCGAGAAGGTATGAAAATCCGGCGAGGTCGGGCCCCCCATACCCAATGCTTCCCAAAATTTAACCCCTGCATCTCTTCAGCTACCCCCACTAACCCCACATTGTTTATTTTCTCTGAAATTGTCCAGAGAACAATAAAACAACAATAAATCCAAATTTTAATGCAAATTTAAATGCATTTTTACCACACCCTAACCCTAATTTGTCCTATAAATACCCACTCTATTTTTACACCCATTCACACTGAAATTTCCTACAAAAACTCTCAAGAAAATTCCAAAATCCTTTTGTGTACAAGTGGGGTTAGCATGGGACGAAGCTCCGACGAACTTCCGGCGACAACTCAAGGAGTTTCCGACGACGAAACGACACACCGGCAACTCCCATATCTTCTTCTTTCTCTCCTCTAGCCAATCATCCAGTAAGTCCCAACTTCTTCTTCTTTTCTCTATTCTAAAAACATGCAAAACTAAAACCCGACGGAAGCGGAGTTAGTCCGACTTCCGATTCGGTTTTCTTTAAAAACTACACTTTTCTTTAACATAATAAAATCATATTCTTATATGTTGATTAATAAACATTAACAAACTTAATAAAATAAGTTGTACATCAAACTAATTATTTTTGTAACTTTTATTATATTTTTTCCCAGAAAAATACCATATAGTTTAGTTTCGACATAAACCATCATAATTCCTTGTTATACTGTCACGCCCCGCTTCCCAAAATACGGAATACAAGGGGTTGATAAGGCCAGCCATGCTCCTACGGTTAAGAAAAAATCCTGTCGTATTCACACTTCGGCTTCTAGCTTTACGTGGTAATCGGTCATTAATGCACATGTAATGAGAAATGCAGTCACTAAATCAAAACAAATACAAAGAACTAACCAGATAGAGATCAAGGAAGTATAGCTCTGGGTCGCTGATCAAGATGTCCGCAATATCCTCGAGGTACGTCAAATCCTGGTCCAAGCTAAATCTCCTTCTCACTCTGAGCATGCATACTCAGGTCGTCAGAGCGACATATATAAATATGAACACGTGCAATAATGATGAATATGAAACAGTAAGCATGGAATAATAACGTGAGCATGAAGTAGCCAATACAGGTAGATAATAGAGCAGATAAACAGTAAAGCAGTAAACAGTATGGCAGGTATATTGAACCAGTAAGCAATGCATGTCAATGTCACTAACCCTATCAGTCTCTAAGTCTCACAGTCCAAGTCGCTAAACCTATCGTCAGTCCAAGTGTGAGAGTTAACCACTCGTGAGTATCCCCCACCCAAGGGTAGGACCCAAGGGCAAGGGAACACGGGCCCGAGTCGCTCACTAATAATCAGTAATATCACTCATATATCTCCAGAATCGCTGTATGTGCCGGCAATGGGACTTCCGAGATTCTGTTGAACTCACACTCAAACTACCCCACACCCCGTGGTCTACATCAAATACCAACCATAAACTCAAATACTAGTCGGTCCATGACAAGTCTACGCTAGAACTGAAGACATGATCTCCATCAAGCATGTCTCGACTGATACCCAAGATAAATGGATAGTGTTTGGTGCTTTACCTATGACACCCATATAAGTGCTTCCATAATCGTCTCATACCAATTATAGTTACACTTATACATGTCCTATAGACGTCGACAATGCAATAACTCAATAGGGTCCGCTGATTGTGTACAAGTACGTGTCACTTTCACTTATTCATTCACGCTTAAACATTAACGTACTTGCCACAATCAAAACACTAATATCTAACACTGGGTAATGCACATGACCACTAGGTCATCAATGTATATGAGCTTACATGATATGATGAGAATACAATAATTACGATATGAATAAGATATCATCAGTCAGCGTCCTACCACTTGCATAATTTACTATAAATCATAAATGCAAAATATAACAAAACAATGTAAAAGGGGTAAACAGTATGTTTAATTATATATCCATCAAAATTGGTTTCGTGCCAATCGGGTTTCAGGTTTGCTAGTTATGGCCATTTCAATTTAAGTGTTCACTGCTGGAAATCCGGTTTCAGAATTGGATGTCCGTTTCGTAACACGTTTTAATCCCAGTTGGGATCATAATTAGGAGACACTACAGTTGGATGATATTTATGTTTAACAGTTAGGTTTTCAACGTATTATACGGATCGATGGTATCCTCTGTATACAGGAAGATATGTTCAGTTTAATATCAATGTGTACAAACTGTCACTGCAGAAAACTGCAGGACACAACTGTATTCTAAAATACGAATTAAATATCAAACGACGTCAAAATGACACGGAACCTGATTCGGGTGTTAGATAAATAAATTATATACGGTACCATATGGGGATCCATGCATTTTCAGTTTAAGGAAGGGGTCCACAGGTGTTCCCAAGGACAGGTATTCAAAATGAACGCTGCCCCGGACTGCAGTCCAGAGTTGCGTTCCTCTCCGATTTTCATTATCATGACCCATTAAAATTTAATGGAAAGAAAGAATTACAGTAGGTTATAAAGTTAGCTTCGATATTAGTCCTGGAACGCCATAATCCGATCTATACATAATTTATTATAAATTTTACGGTTTAGCATGTATGAAAGTTTTTAGGTTTTACGACAGAAATCGGGACACCATTTTACATGAGCTAACGACATTGTTTTGTAACCAAAATCTTAAGAGATACTAATTATAACTCGGGCCATCAAATGTTATTTGTTGCCATCAATGTAACGGGGTTTCCATTCGGGTTTTGTATCGAATACTTGAATTATAACGATTCACATGAAAAGTATATGCGGAATTTATTGGTAAATTGAATTGTAATAGATAAAATTAGCATGAAGCAAGTATTAAACTTGCCTGGTGACGTATTGATGACGGTAGGCAGCGACAACGGCAATGGCGCGATCGCGACGCAAGCGCGGCTAGGGTTCGCGGCCTCGGCTCGAGCTCGAGTTCTCGGCAGCGACGGCGAGCTTGGACGGCGGCTGGAGGTAGTCGGTTGAGGTAGGCGAGGGTCACTCTGGTGGTGGTTGCAGTGATGCTCAGGTGGCGATGGGAGAGAGATAAGGAGCTGGAGGTTGGGGTTGCGGCGATGGATACAGGGTTGTTGGTCATGGTAGCAAGAGTGCTCGGGGCCTGCGATGATAGAGACAGGGGCCGGAGCTGCGATGGGCACAGTAGTCGGATGGCCGGTGACGCGGCAATGGGGAAAAGCTCGGGTACTGTCGGAAAGGAGGGGCTTGTGGTGATGGCAGGAGGTTTATGGCGGCGGTGTGCATGCGAAGGTGCACGGGTGTTGAGACTCGGTGGTGTGCAAGGAAGGAGTCGTCGCAGTGGGTGGCGATGAAGGGGGTGGAGCTCCGACGACGAGGACTGCTGGCGGGGATCGCAGCTCGGGAAAGGTAGTGAGGCAGGGGTGTGATGACGATGGTTCTCAATGATGATGGAGGTAGGGCTGTTGGGGTTAGGTCGAAGGAGTGAGGAAGTGGGGAGCTCGGAGAGAAGAGGAAGGTGAGGAAGAAGGCGATGGGGATGAGGCGAGGTCGAGGTCGGCGAGGTGAAGGTGGAGATGCGCTCGGGGGAGGAAGGGCTCGAGCTCGGGAAGAAGGAGAGGGTGGCCGCCGGTGAGCTCGTGGGTTGGAGAAGCTTGGGGAGGGAGATGAGGGAAGAGTTTGAGAAGGGGTGACGCTGGCGAGGGGGATTGAGAGATGTGAGAATATATATATATATATATATATATATATATATATATATATATATATATATATATAGAGAGAGAGAGAGAGAGAGAGAGAGAGAGAGAGAGACGTGGGGAGAGAGGGGCGGGAGAGGTGGCGCAGCGGTCGCGGGGAGTGGGCGCATGCGAGAAGCGGGGGCTCGGGAACGTGCGCGTCGACATGGGGGAAAGAAAAGAGCGGGAAGGGAAAGAACGGGGGAGAGAAGGAGGAAGGAAACGGGTCGGGTGAGGGGGAGGGGTTTTGGGTCGGGGTTATTGGGCTGGGCCAGAAAATAAATAAAAGAGAGTTAGAGAGGGAGTGGGCTGGGCTTGTGTTAGTTTAGGGAAAAATAATTTAAAAAGGGAATAGAAATAGGGTTAGGGTTATAAAAGGAAACAAAATAAAATGAAGGGATTAGGGTTTTAAAATACTTAAAATAATTATAAATATAAATAAGTAAATTTTGTAAGTGACCCTTTTATAAAAAAATACGGATATTGGCATATAAAAGAACTGGGTATTACATCATACCACCCTTACAAAAAAATTTCGTCCTCGAAATTTAAAATAACCGATAAGCTATAAAATAATATGCAAAAAGCTACAACATCGAACGCTAACATATAGTGATTTACTTAAAAACAGTTAGATAAAAATCGAAGGTCTATATATGTATAAGAAATAACGCAACTAAAAGGATAGGTCTAAGTAAGTACAAGGCAGAACCATCTATACAGATAAAATATATGTACAAGAGAATAAAATAGCAATAACAACCAATAGTGAAGGGTTTGCCGATAGGCCAAAGTATTTTAGAATAAATGTATCGATCAAACAATTTTAAAATAACTTGAGAAAACCGACATGGTGAAAATAAGAAACATAGAACAAAATAATATGCACGATATATGTTCGCGCTATTGAAAACATGGAAAATAGCAAAGTATTTAAAATGAATAAAACGGGAGTAGTTAATAACACGTAATTCTTCGATAAACACAATATATTGAAAGCTAAATTTCGAATAGCGGCGTCACTGAACGTAATTATAGTAATAAAAGAAAGCACCACTAATGTATAAGGGCTAGTCGGGGTATGGGTTTCAGAGGAGTATGGCCCATTCAAAAGGGCGGAATGCGGTACTTTTAATCTAAGCGTTGAAGAGACGAGGGTCAGATCAGCACAAGGTGCAGGAATGAAAAATAGTAATGAATCTCAGGAGGAAAAGAAATGTATTGGGGGGACAGTCAATGCATCATGCAAATCGATACTCAAAAGATGTGCGCACTCAGGAAATTTTTCATTATTTATTTTCCAGAAGAATTTCAAACAAGGCATACTCGAAAGATAAAAGGTGGCCATAAACTATACATATATTTTATTAGGCTAGAGGAAACAGAAGATAAATCGCGTCAGTCGCGGTTGTGGAAGTTCAGCAGGTTACGGTAAGTTCGCACGCTAAGATAAGGGCGCCCATTTCCATAGCGCCTCGCAGGGATCGCCACTGAAGGTTCTTCTGCCGCGGGGTCTTCTTCTTCTGGTCCTTCTTCCTCGACTGGAGCTTCTTCATCGTGGTATGCTTCCACGTGATTCACCTCTTCTGGATCTTCTTCCACGGGATTTCCTTCCACTGGATTCTCCTCAAGGTCTTCCTCTCCTGGATTTTCTTCTATCAGGTTCTCCTCGGGATCTTTCTCTATCGGGTCCTCTTCAGGGTCCTCTTCTTCGTTGTCAGAGTCACTGATCATGTCAGCTTATGGGGCTGCGACTCCCTCATCCTCGGAATCGTTGTTTCCGAAAATAACCTGTGGGCCGTTGATCTCGTCATCTGAGCTTACCAGCATGCAGTCCAAGGAAACGCACGACCGTGTGTCCTCATCTAGAGGCGGCGCTGCTCCAGGGTGGGCCATGGCCTAAAAGAAAGAGTCATGATTAGACAGTGGAACACACCAAGAAAATAACTCAGGATACGGAGTACAAGGAAAATATGCTGTCACGTCCCGCTTCCCAGAGTGCGCTAAGATAGGCACGTGACAGAGCTAACCATGCTACCTGTGGATAGGAAATATCCCTCCACAGTCACATTACGGCTGTAGAGATATTAAGAATAGTAAAATAATAAACAACTATCTAATACATGTCCATGAGCCAGAATAACGAGTTAAGAATAAAATAATGCGGAAGCTAAAAGATCCAATACAATAATAAACTGGAATGTACGTCTCATAATGCGGGGTCACATCAAGAATGAAAATACTGAAAGGAAACTAAACTAAACTAATAACAGGTCCTCACTGCTCGGCCTGTTGATCAAAGTACTCCTGAACAGCCTGCGATAAGGATAAGGGATTTGGGCCATGCAAAACCCAGACTTCAGTGTGTCATAATATCAATAATTCAAGGCAAGTAGGATATAATGAAATATGCAGGCATGAAGTATGAACAGTAACAAGTCTTCAGTAACAAGTAAAACGTAACATGAATATAGATCAGTGAACATGATATAAATAGGTGAAGTGCAGTGGGTAGTCTAAACTGTGCTATGGGGTGATCTACTTTAATGTTATTCGAAATCAATGAATGTAATCCTCATCGTAACCCCTCGGTCTATGCCCCGTTCAACCCCACGGGACCACGGTAACACGATGTAATAGACTGTAAGTTTATGTCCCATTCAACCCCACGGGACCACGGTAACAAGATGTAATAGCCCTTTGTGTTACGTTCGGATACATTCTTGATTTCCCCATACCCCAAAGGTTATGTGTGTAAGTCAGGTATTGATAAATCTGAGACTGATGCCAACACAAGATCAAGCAGGTATAGGTTTATCTGTATAGACAACATGAAATGTCCGTAGGGACAACAGGTCAAGATTGTCGGCATTAGTAACAAGATCATGTAATATGTCAAGCTGTGGTACATCAGGTCATGTCAGGTGGTGTACATGTATCAAGTCATGTCAAGTAATGCACATGTATCATGTCATGTCAGTAGTAGTGTATCGGGTCATGTCAGGTAGTGCACAAGTGTCAAGTGGGTGCTCGTAATCAAACTGTAATAAGTATGGGTGCACAAACTCAAGTATGGAGTATTAATATAACAATAAAATGGAATAATATGATATGGTATGCAAATAGATATAAATTCAAAGATATGGATGCACAATTATCGATTAGGGTTACATTTATAGTTCCAATACTAATTAAGATGTAATTTATTAAATATGGGGTGTTAATATCACAATGTTATGTATTAATGTGATCTATGGATGCAGTTTTATATATTTTAAATGAGATGGATGCAAACGGGTATCCGAAAACAATAAAACTGTAAAATGGTAATGTGGGATGTACAACTAAGCAATATGTGATGTAAATATTCCATTGGGTGCAGTATATTGTAATATAGTATGCAACAAGATAGGTTTGCATGCGCTAGATGTAAAATAATACGTACGGATGCATACGGATGTCGGAAAACTGTAAAACGAGAACTTGGGATGCATGATTTAGAATCCCAGTGTTATAATTATTAAAATAGATGTATAAAAAGTAATGTAGTATGTAGCAAGATAAACTTGCCTAGACAGATCAAGAAACGGATATGTACGGTACGTCCGACGTCGGCAAAATGTCGCGATGCGCGCACGGTACATGGAACGGGTCCAAATAACGCGCGAGGGTGATCACGCAGTCCAAGTACGTCGTCTGGATCGTCGGCGACGATCCCGGCTCCGGTGAACTACGGCAACAGAGAAACAAAACTTTAAAGAAAGAAAGAAAAGAAAGAAGGGGAAGAAGAAGGAATAAGAAGAGAGAAGGAAGGCTCACTGTGGTTGCAGGGAGAGGTGGTGGCATCGACGGTGATGAACGGAGCTCCGGCGATGAGGTGGTGGTTGCTAGGGTTTGGTTAGGGTTAGCTAGGGTTTGGTGTTGGTTTCTTGGTGCAGGGTTGGTGAAGGGGAGGAGAACATAGGAGATATGGAGAGAAGAGGAAGGATATGGTGATGGCAATGAGAGATGGTCGGCGGCGAGGTGTAGATGGGTTTCTTGGGTTGCAGGGTGTGTGCAGGGGTCTCGGGAGAATGAGGGAGGTGAAGAGGAGTTGGCGAGGGAGAAGATGAAGTTGGCAAGGAGGAGGAGAGGAAGCTCTGGGGATTTTAGGGTTAAGGTTTGAGAATTGTTGATGGGTTAAAGAGATGGGCTCGGGGTTTTTAAAGAGAAGAGGCGACGAGGGGAAGAAGGAAGTTGTTTAAGGAGAAGGGAGGTGAGCGTAAGCTCAGAATGGAGGTGCGCGAATCCCTGGTGAATAGGGATCGCGAGAGGAGAGAGAAGTGTGAGAGGAGAAAGAGATTTGGCGCGTAGCGGGAGAGGGGGGAGAGAGAAGGAAAGAGAGAGGGAGTAGGGCCATTGTTTAAAGAAAGAGAGAAGGAGGGAGAAAGATTGTTTAGGATTTTAGTTTTGTAAAAATATTTTTAGTTAGGTAAATCGAAAAAGATTTAGGTTGTTAATTAAAATAAAATCTGTTAACGAAATTTTAAATGTAAAATTTAAAATAAATATTAAATAAATTTGAATTTATGCGGTATACAAAATATTCCAAAACACGCCTGGGTTGGGTCTAAAAATTCAGATTTAAAATATGAAAAATATATGCGACGTCCAAATTTCAAAATGAATGCTTAGGTAACGAAAATGCATACTCCCAAGATTGGATGCACGCACGTGCGCGTAGCCATCCAAACACGTCCGTTTCACTGAACGGGACGAGAACAAGATACACGGATACTACCACGGGGTTAGGGGTATCATGCAGGCCAAGTTATGTAATTTTAAATTATTTTATGTGACTTAAAATGTTATATGGTAAAAGACGCAATACCAGATAAAATGCCAGTATGCAGTATTCATGAAAATGCACATGTCTATGTAACAAGTCAAGATAATTCATAAATATTAATCAAACAAGTTCAAGCAAGCGGGTCGGGTCGAATGCAATGTAAAATGTAAAATACTATTCGCACCCAAAACACGATAAATCAGGAAAATACCACAATTAAGGAAATACGAGAACTGGAATTGGTATAAATGAACTAGGGTGTTAGATATGCGGTAGGTAAGGACTGAAAATCAAAGTTTAGAATACTGATGCAATAAGTAATATAAGGAAAATGAGTGGCAAGGGGACGATACATACATCACAACTCGGAATTTTATTGCATTCAACTAAAAGTTCAACGGATACCAGATTTTAAACGAAAGGAAATATTTACAAAAGAGTGACAATATTTTTATTGAAAGCAGAAAGGTGATAATTCTTCTTTGATATCTAGACCGTTGTATTCTCGTCAAGCGAGTGGAATTCTGCGCTGGGCCCGTACTATCCTCGAAGCTCGAACTACGAAATAACCAAGTCATTTAGCAGGAGTGGAGAGTGTGGACGAATCTCCTCCTTGTAGCTCCTTCCTTCGAGGGCAACCATTGACAAGATGTTCATTGGATCCGCAAATCAGGCACCGCCCTTTGGCGCTGTGACAGTCACTCTGAAGGTGTCCTGGCTTCTTACAGTATTCACAACATTGAGTTCTCCGCTGCTTCCGTTGCTGAGGAACAAGTGGGCGCTTCATCTTCACCTCTTTTCCTTGTCTAACAGGGATCTCCTTACGGTTGGAGGCTTCCGCTGGTGCCTGAGTCATCTGCCTTCTTAATCCTTCAGCTAACAGGTCGTTCGTTCTCTCCTGGGCTTCCTTCAAACATTGCAATACATTCAAAATCTCGACGGTCTGATTTTGGGGAGTGGAGATAGAAGAAGAGTCGTTGAAAGACATAGTCCTGAAACAACAATTTTAGGACGGCATAAAGTACAAGCTATAAGAACCAAAATACAATATAGATTAGGCAAGGAAACAAGAATATCGGGTTAGGTGAAATTCAAACGAGTGGAAATCAAATGTAGAACACCAAGTCACTCAAACAGAGTACCGTATTGTAACTATGCTGCAGTTCATAATTACAATCACGTAACTCTACTAAGTCACCCAAAACTCTAGCGGACGGATCAAAACATGTAGCAGAACACACTATATGAATCAAGATCAAAGATAACGAGTTTGCAATCTAGACTGAAGGACGTCTTAGATTGTCAAGCCCTATACGGAAACCGCAATCCCAATCGAAGCAAAACCTGGCTCTGATACCAACAAAACCATGTCACGCCCCGCTTTCCAAAATACGGAATACGAGGGGTTGACAAGGCCAGCCATGCTCCTACGGTTAAGGAAAAATCCTGCCGTAATCACACTTCGGCTTCTAGCTTTACGTGGTAATCAGTCATCAATGCACAGGTAATGAGAAATGCAGTCACTAAATCAAAACAAATACAAGAACTAACCAGATAGAGATCAAGGAAGAATAGCTTTGGGTCGCTGATCAAGATGTCCACAATATCCTCGAGGTACGTCAAATCCTGGTCCAAGCTAAATCCCCTTCTCACTCTGAGTATGCATACTCAGGTCGTCAGAGCGACACAATAGCATTATATATAAATACGAATGTAAACACGTGCAATAATGATGAATATGAAACAGTAAGCATGGAATAATGACGTGAGCATGAAGTAGCCAATACAGGTAGATAATAGAGCAGGTAAACAGTAAAGCAGTAAACAGTATGGCAGGTATATTGAATCAGTAACCAATGCATGTCAATGTCACTAACCCTATCAGTCTCTAAGTCTCGCTGTCCAAGTCGCTAAACCTATCGTCAGTCCAAGTGTGAGAGTCAACAACTCGTGAGTATCCTCAACCCAAGGGTAGGACTCAAGGGCAAGGGAACACGGGCCCGAGTCGCTCACTAATAATCAGTAATATCACCCATATATCTCCAGAATCGCTGTATGTGCCGGCAATGGGACTCCCAAGATTTTGTTGAACTCACACTCAAACTACCCCACACCCCGTGGTCTACATCAAACACCCACCATAAACTCAAATACTAGTCGGTCCATGACAAGTCTACGCGAGAACTGGAGACAGGATCTCCATCAAGCGTGTCTCGACTGATACCCAAGATAAATGGACAGTGTTTGGTGCCTTACCTATGACACCCATATAAGTGCTTCCATAATCGTCCCATACCAATTATAGTTACACTTATACATCTCCCATAGAAGTCGACAATGCAATAACTCAATAGGGTCCGCTGATTGTGTACAAATACGTGTCACTTTCACTTATTCATTCGCACTTAAACATTAACGTACTTGCCACAATCAAAACACTAATATCTAACACCGGGTAATGCACACGACCACTAGGTTATCAATGTATATGAGCTTTACATGATCTGATGAGAATACAATAATTACGATATGAATAAGATATCATCAGTCAGTATCTTACCACTTGCATAATTTACTATAAATCATACATGCAAAATGGAACAAAACAATATAAAAGGTGTAAGCGGTATGTTTAATTATCTATCCATCAAAATTTGTTTCGTGCCAATCGGGTTTCAGGTTTGCTAGTTATGGCCATTTCAATTTAAGTGTTCACTGCTGGAAATCCGGTTTCAAAATTGGAAGTCCGTTTCGTAACACGTTTTAATCCTAGTTGGGATCATAATTAGGTGAAGCTATAGTTGGATAATATTTAGTTTTAACAGTTAGGTTTTCAACGTATCAGACGGATTGATGATATCCGCTGTATACGGGAAGCTATGTTCAGTTTAATATCAATGTGTACAAACTGTCATTGCAGAAAACTGCAGGACACAACTGTATTCTAAAATACGAATTAAATATCAAACGATGTCGATACGACACGAAACCAGATTCGGGTGTTATATAACTAAATTATCTATGCTACCATATGGGTATCCGTGCATTTTTGGTTTAAGGAAGGGGTGCACAGGTGTTCCCAAGGACAGGTATTCAAAACGAACGCTGCCCCGGACTGCAGTCCAGAGTTACGTTCCTCTCCAATTTTCATTATCATGACCCATTAAAATTTAATGGAAAGAAATAATTACAGTAGGTTATAAAGTTAGCTTCGATATGAGTCCTGGAACGCCACAATACGATCTATACATTATTTATTATAAATTTTACGGTTTAGCATGTACGAAAGTTTTCAGGTTTTACGACAGAAATCGGGACACCATTTTACGTGAGCTAACGACATTGTTTTGTAACCAAAATCTTAAGGGATATTCATTATAACTCGGTCCATCAAATGTTATTTGTTGCTGTCAATGTAACAGGGTTTTCCATTCGGGTTTTGCATCGAACATTTGAATTATAACGATTCACATGAAAAGTATATGCGGAATTTATTGGTAAATTGAATTGTAATAGATAAAATTAGCATGAAGCAAGTATTAAACTTGCCTGGTGACGTATTGATGACGGTAGGCAGCGGCAACGGCAATGGCGCGATCGCGACGCAAGCTCGGCTAGGGTTCGCGGCCTCGGCTCGAGCTCGAGTTCTCGACAGGGACGGCGAGCTTGGACTGCGGCTGGAGGTGGTCGGTTGAGGTAAGCGAGGGTCACTCTGGTGGTGGTCGCGGTGATGCTCAGGTGGCGATGGGAGAGAGAGAAGGAGCTGGAGGTTGCGGCTGCGGTGATGGAGACAGGGTTGTTGGGCATGGTAGCAAGAGTGCTCGGGGCCTGCGATGATGGAGACGGGGGCCGGAGTTGCGATGGGCACAGTAGTCGGATGGCCGGTGACGCGGCAATGGGGAAAAGCTTGGGTACGGTTGGAAAGGAGGGGCTTGTGGTGATGGCAGGAAGTTTGTGGCGGCGGTGTGCACGCGAAGGTGCACGGGTGTTGAGACTCGGTAGTGTGCAGGGAAGGAGTCATCACGGTGGGTGGCGATGACGGGGGTGGAGCTCCGACTACGAGGACTGTTGGCGGGGGTCGCAGCTCGGGAAAGGTGGTGAGGCAGGGGTGTGATGACGATGGTTCTCAGTGGTGATGGAGGTAGCGGCTGTTGGGGTTGAGTCGAAGGAGTGAGGAAGTGAGGAGCTCGGAGAAGAGAGGAAGGTGAGGAAGAAGGAGGTGGCGACGGGGATGAAGCGATGTCGAGGTCGGCGATGTGAAGGTGGAGGTGCGCTCGGGGGAGGAAGGGCTCGAGCTCGGGGAAGAAGGAGAGGGTGGCCGCCGGTGAGCTCTTGGGTTGGAGGAGCTTGGGGAGGGAGATGAAGGGAGAGTTTGAGAAGGGACGACGCTGGCGAGGGGGATTGAGAGATGTGAGAATAGAGAGAGAGAGACGTGGGGAGAGAGGGGCGAGAGAGGCGGCGCGGCGGTCGCGGGGAGTGGGTGCGCGCGAGAAGCGGGGGCTCGGGAACGTGCGCGTCGACGTGGGGGAAAGAAAAGAGCGGGAAGGGAAAGAACGGGGGAGAGAAGGAGGAAGGAAACGGGTCGGGTCGGGTGAGGGGGAGGGGTTTTGGGCCGGGGTTATTGGGCTGGGCCAGAAAATAAATAAAAGAGAGTTAGAGAGGAGTGGGCTGGGCTTGGGTTAGTTTAGGGAAAAAAGAATTTAAAAAGGGAATAGAAATAGGGTTAGGGTTATAAAAGGAAACAAAATAAAATGAAGGGATTAGGGTTTTAAAATACTTAAAATAATTATAAATATAAATAAGTAAATTTTGTAAGTGACAATTTTATAAAAAAATACATATATTGGCGTATAAAAGAACTGGGTATTACATATACCTATAGATAGTTCATGAGGTAATAACCTACCTTCTCACAATACACATATCTAATATAGCACGATGGAATTTGGGAACATAGATTTGGAAAAATACGACTTTACATATAACTATCTTCAACTTATAAAACCTTTTTCTATAAGAAGTGTATTTAACAAATCTTTGCAATTGCGCCTCTACAACCCATTTTGGGGAACTAGTTCGGGATGGTGTGGATTATCGCACATCCTCAGACTTAGTAGAGTGAGATGCAGACCTCCGTAAGGTGCATACGATCTCAAAAGATTTTTAATACATTTTTTCTTTAGAAAATGTGATTTCTATTATAAATAAAATTTATATTTTTAATAGATAAATATATATGTAATTAATATCAAAATATCTATTTTTAATAATTATAATATTCCACATTTCCAAAATTCAAGAAAAACATCCCGTTTACAAGAAAATACCATACAATTCCAATATTTCAAATAAATACCTTATATTATGAAATCAGGTCATATTCACTAGAAATTTCACATTGAATAAAAGAAACATCTATGAAAACTCTAAAAATGATAATTAAATACTTGGGGTATATTTTGAAAGTATAACTAAACTATTTTACATAAAACCTCCTCAAGTTATACTAAATTACAATAAGTATCCTAGTAAACATAGGTTTAAGCGGGACCAGTCTCTTCAGCCTCAGGGAGTCGTATATATGGGTGCTTTCCTATTTAAGGTAGATAACTTAACAAACGGTGTTATCAACACGGAAATTGTCTTTGAAAAAGACACAAATCCTTCCGTCCATATGTAGCAGTTACCGATAACACCAAAACCTAATTCAGTATTTCAATTTCTTTTCTAATTGTCTGACTCAGACCAAGTCTCAATATAATCAATCTGACTTGAATATGATTCAAGTATGAAATTACAAAACTACAATCCAATATGAATCCATATATTCAATCTGTTCAATCTATTCAATCTATATTGACTGAACCAAACTATGGATTTACATCCATCTACATGATTCTCCAGTTACATCCATTTACTGATATCATGGTTCCGGCAAGTCATACATCTATATAAATCAAGACAATACAATACAAATAATACAATTAATATATCACGGGGTTTATAAGGGGTAGATTGGTACGGAGGGTGTTAGAAGTGGCATAAGACAACAACCATAAAGACACCTAACTTGAATTCAATTGCCGTTGTACCGTGGCTGAATGATTTCTTGTACTCCATATACCATAGTCTCTGGTCTAGCGAGACTCCGCTCGTATACACTGGCCTCTTTTGTACCAAGCTAGAAACAACAACGTTAACACTAAATACAACATTATACAATATATTCTTTATTCTGTCTATTCCATTCTTGTCTATTTAAGGGACTTACCGAGCGATTTGTTCGCTGACGACATTCTCTTGCTTTTCTTTGGAATGTCGTCAGGTGATTTGGACCTTCAGGAGATCGAGCCCAGCATCGAAGACTTGGACCAGTTTGCTGAAGATCCAGAGCTTTAGTTTCACTTGTACATTTCCTTTACATTTCTGTTATGCCACTGTTTATGTATTGCTTTCATTTCATGTATTTGCCTTTCCAGATGTATTGTAAAAAGAATGTTAATAAATAAAGTTGCTGTTCAATTATATCTATTGTCATTGTCTCTTGTGCATTTTATTTATATTGCTTAGATACGCTTAGCGTGTTTACTTCTGAGTAAATACGTAGCGGCCTCGTCGCGTCCTCTGCCTATATACTGGGAAGCGGGGCATAACATTATCTCTCTATATCTCAACTTCGCGGAGAAAGACTATCTCCCGAAATGAGCAATACATGTCTTAGAATTTGTCTGGATATCTGATGGGACCCATTTCATAAATGAACTCCAAATCCAACAAACTTGTTAGACTGTATCATCCACTAAATTTAATCAGTATCCTGCGCCATGTCTTCCACAGTATCCGCTTGGACCACATGTCCAACATATTGTCCCTCAAAAGAGAGAAAACTATAACTCAGACAGCCACTCTGTCATCCAGGTCATCTTAGAAGCCTGAAATGATAACCGTCTCCCGAAAGAGGCTGTCGTTAATATATCCCAAGAATATCCACTTATGTTCATAACTGCTTCCCTACGTTTCTCCAAGATTGGATTAATACATACTTATTGCAGCCTGTGCAAAATCAATATCTGGTGTTGTACTTGACGTCTCATAATTGACTCAATTGCTTAAGCAAGTGATATGCTTATCATGCAAATCCCTCTCCTCATCAGTCTGTAAGACATCTCTTTAGAGAGGGTGACTCCACCTGCGGGTACACCACCACGCCAGGAGTCGTCCATTATAAAACACTTTAGAATAGTGTCAGGTACCCGAATTGGGAAACTTCCCAAATCTAGATCTAAAATCATAGATCTAGTGACTAGAATCCCTGATATTTTATCCATATCCTATGTGGAGAAACACCTTATGACAACCACAGTATATAACCGATCGTAGTATATGAAGATCTCTTCCTATCAAGTGCATATCATCTAAATACCTGGACATCACTCTCTACTACTTTCTTACCATATCCATCTCTTATTTTGATGAAGTCAAATTTTATGATTGTCACTGTTTCCCCCAATCAGAGCAAAGCACTGCTGAAAATTCAAAAATTCAAATTATGAAGCAACGCTTCAAATCCCGGGCGCAACGCGCCACGTGTCAGGCGCTGATACGTCAGCGCAGCGCCCGAGAAGGCACACCCAATCAGAGCAAAGCTCTATTAAAGGAAGCAACGCTTCAGTTGCGTAAGCACTGCGCTGCGCTGCGCGACACGTGTCAGCGCAGATGCGCTAGCGCATCTGTGCTGCGCTGCGCTGTGCGCTGCGCGACACGTGTCAGCGCAGATGCGCTAGCACAGTTGCGCTGCTCTGTGCGCTGCGCGACACGTGTCACGCGCTGGGGCATCTGCGCCAAACAGAATTAAATTTCTAAGAAATCTTTTCTGTTCTTGTTAAAACAAGAAGATTTTCTTCTGCAAAGCAGAAGCCCTTGGATCAAAAATCCAACGGTGGGAAAAATTCCCCAAATCACTCAGAGAAAAATCTCTTTAACAAATTTAACTAATTTATGGGCACTATAAAAAGGACCCCAGACCTCAATTCAAAGGTATCAACATTTTCTAAAAAAAAAGAGAGAAAGAGAACTCTGAGGAACTCCTCAAGAAAAAAAAAGAAGGTAAAGACCTTCAAGAGAGAAAAGAAATCTCTTTTAATAAATCATTGATCTAAAAAACCAGATCAATGTTCTTCACATAATAAACAGTGCTTTGCACTTCTCATGAACCTCTGGTTCTTTAAAAGATAAGAAAACAACAAAATAAAAATGGTGCTTTGCACCTTTATGAACCTCTGCTTCTTGAAACAAAAAAAAAATATTTTTCTTTGATCTAATTTAGATCAAGAGATCAAATAGTGCTTTGCACTTCTGTTCTTGAATCTAAAAGATTCTTAGTGCTCTGCACTTCCAAACTGCGCTGTTGCGCTCTTAAGAGAGCGCCACGTGTCAGCTATAGAACCACTTGCGCTACGCGCTTTTGAAAAAGAGCTTTGCTCTCTGGAATTGGCGCAACTCACCAGAGCGCGCCACGTGTCAGCAGCGCAGCAGCGCAGCGCACTAGCGCAGCGCACTGCGCTGTTGCGCTTGCGCTCACCAGAGCATGACACGTGTCCTCACCACAAGCGCTTGCGCTCAGTAATTGGCGCAAAGCGCCTGACAAATGCAATGCATTTCTTTCCTGAAGGGCCAGGCCCAATTAAAAGACTAAACATGCCTAATTAAATTGATGCTCTGCATCATTTATAAATGGGCAGAGCCCAAACGAAATAATAAAAATGCTATGCATTTATAAAGGGGCCAAAGCCCAGACAAAACAGATGCCTTGCATCATTTATAAATGAGCAGAGCCCAGGATAAATTGATGCTCTGCATTTTTATGGGCAAAGCCCAAACAAAAAAATGGAAGAAATGCAATGCATAAAAATGTCGAACATTTTCAACTGAACTTAGCCCAATTCTGGCCGTAAGTCCTTAAATTAAATTGAATTGGGCACAAATGCCCCTTCAAATCAATTTATATCCGGTTCGAGGGTACATCTCCGAGCTCCTCTGACACTTCTCGTTGTAATCCTTCAACGACGTCAGAGAGGCGACGGGTCCCAACGACCACACATGAATATGGACTGTGGGGTCCTTAAACTCGTGGACCGGAACGTCCTTAAACTAATGTCGGACTACCATGTCCCTAAACTGGAATATGGACCACCACGTCCCTAAACTGGAGCATGGACCGCAACGTCCCTAAACTACCTATGGACCACTACATCCCTAAACTGGAACAATAGAGCCTCCAAATGCTCTTTTGCCGGATCTAAACGATCCCGTTTAAGTTGATCTTAGCCCCCAAACACGGCTAACGTATCTTTAAACATTCAAACGGACTATAAAACTCCAAATCAACCTTGGTTCAAGGGTACATCTCTGAACTCCTCTGACATCTGCCGTTGTAATCCTTCAACGACGTTAGAGAGGTGACGAGTCCCGACGGCCATATAATAAATGGATCACCACGTTAAGTTGATCTTAGTCTCAAACAGGACTAACGTATCCTTAACGAACGTTTAAGTTGATCTTAGCCGCAACGCGACTAATGCATCCTTAAACTAAAAACACCAAACCCAAATCTAAGTAAATATGGATTTGGACTAATCCACGTCCTACGGGCGACGGCATTACTCGGTCTCCGTATACAATTCACGGGCAACCACAAACAAAACAAACACACACGACACGAAGTGAAATTCTGGAGAAGGAGAAAGTTTTTACCGCGATGTGGTAGCGTAATTAACTGCAGGGGCTTGCGCTTGCAGGGAAGAGCGTCCCCACAATCAAAAACCCCTCAAGCGAGGGGGAATCTGACGAAGTCTGCTACATCGGCCGCATCCGTCTAAACCTCCGATACATGGTGCCATAAATCAACTTGGCATCTTCGGAGAGGTGGACGGATAAAACCAAATAGCATCTGCCCCGAATCCTTGCGTCAGGACACCGCGGTCCTGTGCGCCGCCATTCGGAGGGGAACAGATTCTGGCACGCCCGGTGGGACCTTTTCCTCTTTCCACTCCACACTTCGTGTGTCGTCTTCGCGAACGAGTCACGGTTTGTTAAATGGTTGCCTTCGGATTTCAAGTTACTAAGATTTGGTCTCTTGCCTGGCGCAGAACTCAAGATTCAATGGCCTCTAATTGCACCAACTGCTCGAAGTGCCGCTGGAACAAACGCTCCACCTCACCAGGAGGTGTAGTATATGGGCCCCAAGCGGCTTCCTTCCTCGCTTTGCCGATAGACCACGTGACCCAAGCCACCACTGGCCTGTTCTTCGGGACCATGATCCCACCTACAAGCTTCTCTACGCCAATACCCGCACCGGAAGTGAACAAAAAGTCGGTCTTCGACCGTCTCACTGCTACGACGGCCCCTATCAACGGGTCGCTCACTACCAAACCGACAGCCTCTGTTTTCACGAGGCTAAATCAGAACTCTAGATTGGCTGTCCCGAGGAAGGCAATAACTGCTGCCCCAGAAGTCGTCAAGGCGGCTTCCCCTGTCAAAGAGTCAGTCTTTTCAAGACTGACGATTCCTGCTTCTGCCCCTGCCCGAGGATCTGTCTTCGACAGGTTAAATATCATCCCTCAAAGGACAACCTCAGTCTTTGAGAGGTTAACACCAGCGATGCCTCATTCAGGCAGGGGGCAAAAAGAAGCAATCTCTATCGCCGAGCTAGTCCCAACGGCTCGTCGTGCTCAACGTCGCCATTGGCAACGAGTGAGGGAGGCAAGGGGCAACTCCCCCTCAGGGCTAACTCCACCGGCTCCAGTGGTAGAAGTCAATGCTGCTGTTCCAACTGGGAACAGCTTTGAACTGCTGAGGAGGGTACGGAAGAATGCTCCAACCGCTACACCGAAAAGATCTCCTCCGCCTGCGGAGAGAGTCTCAGAAACAAAGCAAGAACAGCCCCCTCAACGGCTGTCCTCAAGAATATACAAGGTTTGGCGAAGAGTTCAAGACTCAGTGATCGACCCAGATCACTCTCGTCAACAAAAGAAGGCGAAAGTGCAAAAAGAAAAAGACCATCCTATTAAACAGCAGGGGACAACAGCTGCAAGGCTGCCCCCTCCAACGGTTCCTTCAACCTCAACGGCCCACAAAAGAAGGAGGCCAGAGAAAACTCCCACGTCAGCGGCAAAAGTTAAAAATGGTGAACCTAAACGCCCCAAGTCAGGGGGCCTAACAGTTCATACGGTTTACATGGCATCGGGAAAAGAAGATAGCCGCATATCAACAGGTCATAGACCGCACACGAGGTCAGTGACCAAGGCTCAGGAGCAGCAGCAGAAGCTCCAAGAAATGATGAACGCTATGGCCTCACTTACAGGGCCAAAAGAAACCCCTGAAACGTCCTCGGACGAGCGTTAAGAACAAGAAACGGACGCTGAATTCCTTCGTCGCGTACTGGAGAAGAAGGATAAAGAAGCTGCGGAGCAGGCAGCCAACATAAAGAAAATGGCCCTCCTGTTCCAGGATATGGTGGGTATGATGATTCAACAAGATCCACCTGCTGAAGATCCCCCGATCATCCTTGAAGACGATAGGGGAGAGACGTCGAATCCTCCACCAGCTCTGTCCACTGCTAAAGAGGATACAATCTCCAAAGCTGATTTGGATGAGTACATCGCCCAACAAATACGGGTTCATCATGCAACCGAAACAGCCGGCCAGGTCGTGAAAACGGGGCGGCCATATCCAAGTTGGTACGATCAAATCAAGTACCCACTCGGTTACACAATTCCCAAGTTCCATGTCTACAAGGGGACGGGCAATCCTCACCAGGATGTTGCCCAGTTCAGGACACTCTGCGGCAACACCGGCGGTGATGACAAATTGTTGCTTCGCCAGTTTGTTGGAAGCTTATCAGATACGGCGTTTGAATGGTACTCTGAGCTCCCGAACGACTCTATTAAAACCTTCACGGAGATGGAGCTGCTGTTTACTCAGCGTTTTGCAAGCGCCAGTGAACGTACCCCGATGACAGCACTGATTAACGCCAGGGTAAAACCAGGCGAGACGTGGGTTCAGTATGCTATACGATGGCGGAACTTATGGTCAAAGTGCGAGCAGCGCATTGAAGAAGCTCCCGCAGTAGGTATGTTTGTGGGAACCCTTGATCCACAAGCAACCATCTCTCAATTTATGATGTTCTTCAAGCCAACTACCTTCCAGGCCTTGATTGACAAACTAGCGCAAATGGATCAAATGGGCCATAAACCCCCTTTTCCAAGGCCGGACTCCCGAAATGACAAAGGGAAGGGAAAAGCGATCGTCGTCGCTAATGCTCAACAACAATCGAGCGACTCGAAGCCGGTTGCTCGTCAAAATAATATGCGCCCTTACGTGCCCCTTGAGGATAGGATGGGACGTCCTTATTCCTTTCCCCGCGATAAAACGAGGAGATTATTCGAGCTGGCGTTGCGCAACGGACTCATAAATCTGCCGGATCCAAAACGTCCGTTGCAACCAAGTGACGTCAACGAGCCCAACTAGTGTCCTTATCATCGAGTACTAGGCCATCCGATCGAAGATTGCTACGTTTTCAAGAATTGGCTTGAAAACCAGTACCGACAGGGCAAGTTCGCGTTATCTGATAAATGGAAGGTGAATCCCCCGCAGCCCCATACCTCTAAGGGGACGAATACGCCGCGGGCAACATGCTCCGTCATTGAAGAAGCTCCTTGGGAGGTTGTATTATCAACTAAGACAAAGATGATGCTAAACGATCTTCAGACATGTCCAGCGATCAAGTGGAAGAACCCGTTGGAACCGCAGGTCATTGAAGGGATGTTGAAGCCACGTCCAACTCCAAAGACCGATGATGGCGGTTCAAGCACTTGCAGCCAGCCGTCAAAATCTTCGAAAAAGAAGAAGAAGAAATCTAAGAAGCCCGTGAAGCCTGGCGGCAAACGCACGGACTTACAAAAGCAAATTGACGCGTTGGAAGAATACAACCAAAAGGCGCGGACTCCCATTACATTCCAAGAGTTCCTGAATCACGTCTTTCAAGAAGAAGATGAAGGAGAAAGTTCATTGGATGAATCCGAGGAATATGTGGCGAGCTGCCATATGATTTCCCATTCGATCACGAACGATGAGGAGACTCCTTGCACCGAAAAGCTGGGGGCAGATCCTGAACCAAAAGTTCTGGGGCCACCAGATGAAGTAATTGACGCATTCCTTAATAAAGCTCGGTTGAAAAGTAAAGCTGATAGGGAGCGCGAGGCGGCTATATTTGAAGGGGCCAAACGCCAGCGACTTGATGAAGGAGCTGAGACGATCCCGTTGGAGCTAAACACCTCCGCTACCGACCAAAGCCAATTCAAGATGAGGAAAAAGTTTGCTAAGGCCATATCAATGGGCATGAAGCTCCATCCTCTGAAGGAAACATCACCGGTGAAGTGGAAACGCACCCCTCCTATTGCTTATATCATCAAAAGATTTCGCACCCCACACAAGAGTGCAAAGCTTTCGATAGATGGTGGCAAGGATATGTTGCTCATCGACAACGCTTTAAGCGGGAAAAGCGTAAAACTCGTCGAGAGCAAAGAAATACGACCGAAGGGAGTAAAAGAACTACTGGCGATTGTCGCGTAGTTAGCACCGGCGGGTCACAAGTGCCTACATTCGGGAGCGATTCTGATGAGGAGCTGGAACTTGCCCCTCTCTTTAAAGAGTCCGCTTCGAGAAAAGAAGAAGAACCGAAGGTTTGCGAAAATATCCGGCTACGTAATCGCACGCTGCCCGAAAAGAACCTCGGACCCTCGAACAGGAAAGATAAAGGGAAAGAAAAGGTCTCTGAAGATATCGTCTTAGATGACCAAGTGGTGGAAGAGCTAGCTGCCAAAGACCCACCAAAGAAGGATAAGGTGGACTACAACGTCTTAGCACATCTGAGGAATCTGCCCTCACAGCTCAGCATTCTTGACGCCCTTTTGCTATCAAAAGAGGCGAGAGATTCGTTGATTAAGGCGCTCCAAGACCCGGAACAATTCCAAGCATGCCTGGCCGAGGAAATGATGAAAGATGAATTGGAGGAAGTGCACACGGCCAATGTTACTTTTGGCGATGAAGACCTTCTACTTGGTACGTGCGAACACAATCGCCCTCTCTATGTCTCGGGATACTGCCATGATATAAAGATAGGCAAAATCCTGATCGATAACGGGTCGTCTGTTAACCTACTCAACGTGCGGGTGTTGAAGGAAATCTGCATGAGCGTCCAACACCTTTCTCGGGACAAGATCACCATCTCCGGGTTCGACTCCCAATCGTCAAAGACTCTTGGATCCGTGATACTGACGCTACGCTTCGGGCTACTCGTCACGGACATTAAGTTCCACGTCATAGACGCCAAGACATGCTACAACGCTTTGCTCGGCCAACCATGGTTACACGAGTACAACATCATCCCTTCTACACAACATCAGTGTATGAAGTATTTTAAGGATGGTTTCGAGTATACCGTGACAGGAGAACTGAACCCGTTCTCTGTGAACGAGGTCCGCAAATACGAAGACGCCAAATACTTCTTACCGGATTTCGAAGACACAGAGAAGTGTCACAAGCCGGAGAACAAAGCTAACGCCACCATCCCGGTCTTCGGCAGTGATACTGAAGAGGAAGAGGAGATAGTTTATTCGGGTCCGCCCCAACACAACAAGCCGGGACCATCAGCTCCTACGTTGATCTTTGGCAGCGACTCGGAAGATGAAGTCCACGCCGTATTCTCTGCTCGACCTTCAATACGAGCGTTCGCTGACGAAGAGCAAAGTCTGCAAGTCGCCATGGTGCCGCTCAAACACCAGAAAGAACTGGATGCACTCAATATTTACAATGTAGAAGAGCTGCAAACGTTCTATATCCCTCCCAGGCGAGAAAGCGAGAAAGCAATTCTGTTCTACCGCTCTGAAGAAACCAAAGTGGAGAAAGAAATCTGGCACGGGACGGATCCGACGTTGGACAGACTTCAACCCATCCGTCTACCCAGATATTATACAGAAGGCTTGAAGAAGTTGTTGAAGCGCCAAGAGATACCCTTCAAACAGACCGTTAGAAAGGCCAAATTCTATGACAGGGTCTGGAACGTCCCTGGAACTCAGCACAAGCTGCCTAATGGGAGAATGGAGACAATCGGGCTCGGATACATTCGCTCCAAGAAACGAGAGCTGCTCCGCGACTGTTACGTCGTGCACAACTTCAATGAAGAAGCGGGTGCTCAATGGGAGGACGCCAATCCTGAACCAGTAAAAGTTCCAGATGCAAAAGTGCCCGGTCCATCGTTTGAAGAACAAATGGACAGGCTTATAAGGGAAGCTGGTCAAAAAGTCCGAGATGATCACAACCGCGAGATGACCATCTACGAGAAGGCCAAAACGCAACGCCTCCTTCAGCAGGCCGTCAAAGATGAAAGTGCCGCCCCCTGCCAACCTGTTATAAAAAAGGCTCAACGCAGAGGCGGAAACAAATCGAAAGGCCAAAAAGACGCTCAACAGCAACAAAGCGGGGCTAAAAAGCCACGCAAGCGGGAGTCGAGCGTTATTGATCTGTCCCTCATGAAGAAAATGGGTCAAGCATACTCGTTTCCGCGAGACAAGACGAAGAAGATACTTGACCTCGCTCTAAAATATCAGATGCTTACACTGCCGGAATCCAAGCACCCCGAACAAGCAAGCGAAGTCTCTGACCCAAACTATTGCTCTTACCATCGAGTAATAGGGCACCCTCTTGAAGACCGCTTCACCTTCAAGAATTGGGTTGAAGATCAGTATCAGCTCGGCAAATTCGCTTTGTCTAACAACTGGAGGGTAGAGCCGCCACAGAAGCACGGACCCAAAGTCACAAGAACAGAACCAACTCCACATTGGGATTGGAAGCGGATTCGCACTTGTCACATGATAACAATATTAAAAGAAGAGCCCGAGAACATGGACAGCCTTCCCTGGTGCTTCGAAAACAGCAATGAGGAGATGATCTCAGAATTTCCGCCAGCTCCGAAAGAACTGGAAGATGGAATCCATACCACTGCAGATAACCTTAAGAAAATTGAGTTGGGATCGGCAGACGATCCGCAACCGACATTCATCAGCGAGCTGCTATCTGAAGAAAGGGTGGCTGCGTTAAAAGAAGTGCTTCTACAGCATAGAGATTGCTTCGCATGGAACTATTCCGAAATGCCGGGACTAGATCCAGAAATTGCTGTGCATAGGTTGGCAATATCTCCGGACGTCAAACCGGTAAAACAAGCGCCGAGAAGAATGGGACTCGAGCTTGAGATGAGCATCAACGCTGAGGTCAAAAAGTTAATTGACTCCGGCTTTATTCAGGAGGTTCAATATCCTGAATGGATCGCTAACATCGTCCCGGTGATGAAGAAAAATGAGACGGTGCGCATATGTGTGGATTTCCGGGATCTCAACAAAGCCTGCCCGAAGGATGATTTCCCGGTACCAGTCACCGAACTGATGATAGACAACACGTCCACTCATGAGGTTTTCTCCTTTATGGACGGCTCGTCAGGATATAATCAGATAAAGATGCATTCCGAAGACCAGAAGCACACCGCCTTCAGAACCCCTTTGGGTATATTCTGCTACAAGGTAATGCCCTTCGGTTTAAAGAACGCCGGCGCCACCTATCAGAGGGCCATGACGAAGATCTTCGATGACCTCATACACGAAATCGTCGAATGTTATATCGACGATCTCGTGGTTAAAAGCAAATCATACGAGGAGCATCTCGAGCATCTGAAGACCGTATTTCAGCGCCTTCGACAATACAACTTGAAGATGAACCCGCTCAAGTGTGCATTCGGAGTTTCCTCAGGCAAATTTTTAGGATTCATTGTCCGACACCGGGGTATCGAAATAGATCCATCCAAGATCAAAGCGATCATGGAAATGCCTCCGCTGAGAACTCTCAAATAGTTGTGATCTCTCCAAGGAAAGCTCGCATATATTCAGCGATTTATAGCCAACCTCTCTGGCAAGTGTTGTCCTTACAGCCACCTGATGAAGAAGGGAACCCCGTTTATCTGTGACTAAAAATGCCAAGGCGCGCTAGACGAGATCAAGCAATACCTGCAGAATCCTCCAGTATTGGCTGCTCCAGTTAAGGGAAAGCCTCTCATTCTTTACACGACCGCCCTCGAAGGTTCCTTAGGCGCATTATGGGCGCAAGAGAACGACCAAGGGAAGGAAAGAGCACTCTACTACTTAAGTCGAGTTCTGCTGGGGGCAGAAAGCAACTACTCCCCCATTGAGAAACACTGCCTGGCGTTGATCTTTGCGATAACAAAGCTTAGGCACTATGCGCTGGCGCATGAAGTCCGTCTTATTTCAAAGGTGGACCCCCTTAAATACTTGATGTCAAAGGCCATACTGACGGGACGACTCGCTAAATGGACCCTGCTCCTGATGGAGTTTTCGATAATATATCAGCCTCTCAAGGCAGTGAAAGGCCAGGCCATCGCCGACTTTCTCGCTGAGCATCCGATACCCGCCAATTCTCCTCTGAATTGCGATCTTCCAGACGAACATGCGTTTGATGTGATCGACGGTGATAATACCCGATGGGAGCTTTATTTCGACGGAGCATCTTCCATGAAAAAGCGCAAAAAAAATACCCCTATAATCATATCGGGGGTAGGCCTCATCTTCGTGACTCCATAAGGAGGGATAATGCGTTTCGCTTTCTCCTTAACAGAGCCAAGGACAAACAATGAAGACGAATACGAAGCTCTGATAGCGGGCCTCGAGATCGCCATTGACATGGGAATTGAAAACCTCCTCATATACGGGGATTCTCAACTGGTCGTTAGTCAAGTAAACGGAGACTACCAAACATGCAAGCCAGAACCGGTGAAGTACGGCGAAAAAGTGCAACAACTATTGACCCAAATTCCCTCCTATACTTTGGAAAACATACCACGCGCGGAAAACAGCAAAGCAGACACATTGGCCAAACTTGCTAAAGAACTGGCTGACGAGAACATCGATGACGTTAGAATCGTGGTGCAAAGCCGTCGGGTGCTTGCCCCAACAGAAATATCTCCGGAATTATCCGAAGAAAAAGGAGCGAACGAGCAAACGACCCTGCAAGTAAAAGATCGGGAAAAGGCCGAGGATTGGAGAGAAGTCTTCATAGACTACTTTAGGTCCCCCCGAAGGCCTGAAGAAGCGTCCATAAGACATCAGCTTATGAAACGAGCTCTGTCTTTCGCCTTTGTCAATGATACTCTGTACAAGAGGTCGTTTGATTCTCTGTGGCTGAGATGTCTGGGACCTGACGAAGCGAAAAGAGTCATCCAGGAAGTTCACGACGGACTCTGCGGTTCTCACCAAGCGGGCCCAAAGATGAAGTTGAAGATCAAACGGATGGGCTACTATTAGCCCACAATGATCCAGGACTGCCTCGAATATGCGAAGCAATGCCATTCATGCCAAATTCATGGGGACTTCATCCATCAACACCCAAATCCACTACATCCAACGGTGGCTAGCTGGCCATTCGAAATGTGGGGGACTGATATAGTCGGCCCCATCGAACCAGCATCGTCTAAAGGACATCGTTTCATCGTAGCGACGACTGACTACTTCTCTAAGTGGGCAGAAGCGGTACCGCTGAGGGAAGTAAAGACGGAGAATATCCTCCATTTCTTCAAGACACATGTCATATATCGGTTTGGAACGCCAAGACGAATCATCTCCGATAACGGGCCAGCCTACAGAAGCCACAATATCAGTCGCTTCGCGCAACAGCATAATATAGACTGGAGATATTCCTCAGTTTATAATCCACGAGCTAACGGTCTAGCTGAAGCCTTCAACAAGACCTTGACGAAGATCATGAAGAAAACGGTGTCACGAAATAAGAAAGACTGGCACGAAAGACTGCAAGAAGCCCTCTGAGCGTATCGAACTACGTTTAAAACGGCCACGAACGCAACGCCATATGCGTTGGTATTCGGTACAGAAGCAGTACTCCCTCTCGAGATAGAGTTACCCTCTCTACGAGTGGCAGTCCACTACGAGCTGACGGACGAAGAAAATGCTCACCTTCGGCTTGAGGAGCTTGATGCCCTTGAAGAAACACGGCTCATAGCGGAACAAAATTTGGAAGCTTATAAAGCAAAGATGACGCGCTCATATGAAAGATTGACCCGACCGAGGACATTCCGCCAAGGCGAACTTGTGCTAGTGGTCAAAAGGCCTATGATTCCCAATCGCGCCAAGCGAGGAAAATTCGAGCCAAACTATGAAGGCCCATACATCATAGATAAGGTCTACCAGGATGGGGCCTATCTACTCATGGACATGCACGGTGAAAGGCCTTTCAGGCCAATAAACGGTCGCTTCCTAAAAAGATACTACGCTTAATGAGCCATAGCTTAGGTCAATGATAGATGACGACGACTATGTCCGCTCGTTATCTTCCTAAGCTCAAACTCTATCAGCAGTAACCCGCCTTCTCAAAGTCGGACCGAAATGTCCTTAAACTAATAGCAGACCGAAACGTCTTTAAACTATTACCGCAACATCTTTTAGGCTGACGAGATATAAAAAAAAAACATATGAAAATAAAATAAAAAAAAACGGTATGTCCATAAGCAAAATGGGCACGGATGAAAACCCAAAAGGGCTCCGTGAGTAAAAACAGCCGGGCCACCGGCGAGTGTTTGTGAAAACCCGAAAGGGCGCAACCTCGTTAAAGAACACTTACAAGATCCTCTCGACCCTGTAAGGAGAAACCACCCGCGTGAGATCCTTACGACTCACAAGGGAGCAACACACTTAGGGATCCCCATGATTCCTAAGGAGAAAATACACTTGCGAGATCCTCACGACTCGTAAGGAGAACTCTCTTATGGGACCCTCACGGCTCATAAGAGTTGAAAGTCTTAAGTTACAGAGACCTAAACCTGTGCTTAAGCAAACCCCCACAAACTTTCGATATTGCCCTACAAGTGGCTCAATACTGACCCTTGTATACAATCCACGGGCGCGAATAAACATTTCCCTAACCAAGTCTCATCCGTGACTGGGGATATGTTCGCATGGTAAACAACCCTTGTAAATCCTCTCGATTTATGAGGAGAAAACCCTCCTGTAAGATCCTTACGACTTACAGAGGAAACGAACACTTAGGAATCCTCACGAGTCCTAAGGAGAAAATACACCTACAAGATCCTCACGACTTGTAGGGAGAAATAACTTCGTGAAACCCTTACGGCTCATGAAGTCAAAAGCCTTAGCGGACAGGACCCTAACCCTGGTCGCTAAGCCACCTTTGTTCGACATCGACATAGGCAGATGATGATTCGCTCCTGGTAATATCCCAGTTGTAGCGGTGCTGATGCCGAAATCGGTGTCTAATTTCAGGTTTACGGCGAAAAGCCGATAGGCCGCACATGCATACGAAATAGCCGAAATGATTGGGCAACTCGCAATAAAAAGCAGGGAGTAAAAACAAAATAAATAGCCGAAATGATTGGGCAACTCGCAATAAAAAGCAGCGAGTAAAAATAAAATAAATAGCCGAAATGATTGGGCACCGCGAAAAATAGCCGAAATGATTGGGCAATCGCGACCTTCACGATATAAAAGCTGAAATGATAGAGCATCGCGGAAATAAAACAAAAAAAAGGGAAGATGATAAAACTTTGGCCCTACAGTTAAGATCACATCGATCCCTGTATACAATCCAAGGGCGTAAACAAAGAGGGAACCGTACTTTCCCAACAGGCTCCGCCAGAAGACGAAGCCAAATCTCGACGGTTTAGTCCAACTCCGAAGAAACCAGTGTCTTCAGCAAATTTCTCGACTCACGGATACAAACACTCCTTGACGAGAGCCTCCTGATCCGCGTCGACTCGCAGAGCAACCAGTGCCTCCGTGGGAAATTCTCGACTCGTTTCAAACGCCAAGGAAACAAATAATCCTTGGCGCTTGGGAAACAAATAATCCCTAGCAAATTCCTCGACTCACGGATACAAACACTTCTTGACGAGAGCCTCCTGATCCACGTCGACTCGCAGAGCAACCAGTGCCTCCGTGGGAAATTCTCGACTCGTTTCAAACCCCAAGGAAACAAATAATCCTTGGCGCTTGGGAAACAAATAATCCCTAGCAAATTCCTCGACTCACGGATACAAACACTCCTTGACGAGAGCCTCCTGATCCGCGTCGACTCGCAGAGCCACCAACGCCTCCGTGGGAAATCCTCGACTCTTTTCAAACCCCAAAGAAACAAATAATCCTTGGCGCTGGGGAAACAAATAATCCTTAGCAAATTCCTCGACTCACGGATACAAACACTCCTTGACGAGAGCCTCCTGATCCGCGTCGACTCGCAGAGCCACCAGTGCCTCCGTGGGAAATTCTCGACTCGTTTCAAACCCCAAGGAAACAAATAATCCTTGGCGCTTGGGAAACAAATAATCCCTAGCAAATTCCTCGACTCACGGATACAAACACTCCTTGACGAGAGCCTCCTGATCCGCGTCGACTCGCAGAGCCACCAGCGCCTCCGTGGGAAATCCTCGACTCGTTTCAAACCCTAAGGAAACAAATAATCCTTGGCGCTTGGGAAACAAATAATCCCTAGCAAACTCCTCGACTCACGGATACAAACACTCCGTGACGAGAGCCTCCTGATCCACGTCAACTCGCAGAGCCATCAGTGTCTCCGCGGGAGAATTCCCGATTCGTCTCAACTCGCAAGATGAAGCCTCAGGCAGCAGGGACTAAAAAAAACTTGCTTTCTGAACAATGGGACCCTTCAAGTCAATCCAAAATGGTCTCTTGCATACTATTCATGGGTCTCACTCTCCAAAGTCGAGTTTCGACAAGGAGGGAAACAACCGCTTACGGGTCCTCTCGACTCATAAGAGGGAAAAATACTCTTGTAGGATCCTTACGACTTATAAGAGAAAACCACACTTAGGGATCCTCACGATTCCTAAGGAGAAAAACCCACCTACGAGATCCTCTCGATCCGTAGGGAGAAAAGTCTCTATGAGACCCTCACGGCTCATAGAGTTGAAAAGTCTTAGGCGGCAGATTTGAACCTGCGGCCTAAGCCATCACTATCTCTTGGAAAAATTAAGTTATCGGCCAATTAGGTTCATCGAAAACATCATGATACAAAGGGGGAAAGCAAAGAGATAGTACAATACATTGCAAAAAGAAAATGTGTATCTTTATTCATTGATTTCAATCAAATACAAGATGAATCGTACAAAAGAATAAAGAATGGATACATATTATTTAAAAAGGAAAATTTTGCAAATACATTGATACAAAGACAGCTATTGGGAAGGAAGCGTTTTAAGTAGCTTTATCAGTTGTTCGTACACTTCCTTCCATGCCTTTTCCTGATTGGCTACCACTGCCAACTCCGTCTCTACTTAGGCCCGTTGCTGTGCGACAGATGCAAGTTGATCCCTAACGGCCTGATGAGCAGCTTCACGGCCTGGAGTGTCATGCTCGGCGACATCAAGTGCCCGCTTCAGTCTCAGCCCATTTGATATGCGCTCCAGAAGGCCCTCGAAGACGACCTTTACCTCAGCGGCGTTTGCCTCAACTTCAGCACGCAGGCGAGCAGTTTCACTTGAAGATTCTTGACACTCCTTTAGCCTCAAAGCTGCTTCTTGTTCCAAATGACGGAAATGAGAAGTGCTTTGCTTGAGCCATGCTCCCCGTTGAGTGCTCACGGCCAAAGTCTCAGGGGATAGGCGCATCGACTCCAGCTGATGAAGGCGAGCCTCAATCTCCCGACAATAGTTAACCCAAGAGGTGACAATGCCCTCGTCATGGAAGGTGGCAAATATCAACAACATCGGGTTAACCGTCGCAGCGAAGTCCTCAGCAGATGTAGGAGCCTCGACGTCGAGTTCCTCGATGTAGTCGCTCAACATGCGCAGACTATTCGCCGCACCTTTTGAGGACGGACGTCTCTGGGAAGGGCCGCCCGGTATTGTAATGCGAGACTCGAATGGCACCGAGACTGGAACGATAGCTGAAAAGGACAAAATGTGATTAGATGATGATTCAATAGATGCGGAGAAAGTCATTGATAAGATAGTTTACTATACCGGTTGAAGCAGGTGGCAAGGCCGGAAGGGCCGGTGGCGCAACCGATCTTTCTTCTCCCCCTTCGATTTGTAACACTGCGATCAGGACAAGAGAGAGTTAGAAATAATTCTACCACTAAAAAAAAAACAAAAAAAAACAAAGATATCAATCGGGAACTATACTCACCAGCACCACCAGAGGGAGAAGCGAGTTCAGATGGGAAGGAGAAGTGTGGGAGCAACACCTGATAAAGATGGTCAAAAAGTACTCCTGAAAAGACACAACAACACGACTTCAGTACGTAAACTATACATCTGAAAGATAAGACTAATAAGTTGCGAACCCATACCTTCCAACATCTTAGATGGTATAAGAGAGGGTTGAGAGGTGACTACCGCCAAGGCAGTCGTTGAAGGCGCTCCCTCAAGCAGTGGGGCATCGGCGCTGGCTGCACCTGCGTTACAAGAAATATGAACTTGTCAGAAAGGATTGTAAAGTAAAGAAAAAACAGCAACTTGGGGTTTACCTGAGGAGCTCCCGGCTGAAACGGAGACGACTCCCTCCTCTATCGACATGAGGCCACCGCCCGTGGCCTCATCACCCGACTCGATGGGAACCGTCGTCGTGCTCGCGTGGCCAGGAGACGGCGGAAGATCGTAGACGGGGAGGGCAATGATTGGAGCATTACCAGACTCTTGGGAGAGAGCGGCTGACTCCTTCTCGAGAGTCGTGCTCATCTCACCCGCTACTTCTTCGGGCTCCGCGATCTCCATTGGCTCATCCGCCGTCACCACGATGTCGCCGGCCTCGAGTGCCTCATCCGCCACCACCATGGGCTCAGTTATAATGATCATATCATCCGCCACCACTTCAGGTTCGACATCAATGGCCTTCTCGGCTGCAGGCCCCTCGACCTCCACCTCATACTCCAAAGCCACAACGACGTTGCCCACCGCCGGCTCGAGTTCGGTGGGTACCGCCTCCTCTGTTTCTTTGGGATTAACGGTTTCCGCCTCCCCCTCGACCGGACTTGGCCTTGCAAGATAAGAAATATAAGGACCAATGGCATTAAAATCCTTATAACAAAAACTCTGAGAGAAATATTACCTGAAGCGGATTTACCGTTTGCGCTCCGAACTGCGCGCGCCACTTCTCTGCGAGCAGTGGATAGGGCGACAGGGGGCTCTTCAGATGGAGTGTCAGCACGAGGGACGGTGCTGGGGCCTGCTCCCGCAGCCAAGGCAGCCCGGCGCGCCTTCGCTTCACGCCTTTGCCGCTTTCTTTCCTCCCGAGCTGTCACAATGGACCTCTGTGACGCCTCTTTCACCGCGGCATCGTCATCCGTAAACAAAGAAACCTCTAGAGCCTTTAAGGCGTCTCTCAGCGGCTCCTCAAGACGGACTTCTTGCGGTAACCCTGAAGAAGCAGGAACGTCGGCAGCCGGTAGGACATCTGCGTCACTTGGCGGGAGCGGCATTGAGGTTCCTGTGATTAGAAGGGAAAGGTTAGATCGACCATAACACAAAGGAAATGAAAGCTTAATGAATCGAAACTTACTGAGGCCCATAGATGCTCTGAGACGTTCTTCCTCCTGGAAAGTCTTCAGAGAAGCGGCAATGGCTTCTTCATCAGTGATGCCTGTTGGTAGAAAAGTAAGAAAAGCGTTAGTCAAAAGCAACGAAGGAAATATGTTGCAATAACGAAAATGTGACTAGTAGTTACCTGATTGCGCAAGCTTAGCCAGCCACGCGTCACGCTTTGCTAACCACGCTGAAGTTTCGAGAGCGGCTTCCAAGTCTGTGTCGTCCGGCGGCGGCATGATTAATCCCTCGTTAGTCCCATATTCGATTAGGCCCTCGGCGTAGGGAGCATGGGGTTCCTGGCCGAACACGACGTCCGCGGCGAAGAGCGACTTCTTTTTCTTCTGCCCACCGACCCTAGGTGCACGCGGGATCGACTTACGTTTAGCAGCCACCTTGGGACGGCGGGTCCAGATGTCTGCACCTACACCGGACTCCGGCGAGGCCACGACCACTGTCTCCACTGGAGCACGGGGCGCTGGGGCTGCATCTGTAATATCGGGAAGCGGAAATCCGTGCGGAGGACTTTGCGCACGCGATGGTCTGCCCCCGGCATCTTTTAGAGGAGGAATCACCGGGGTCCTTGGCATTAAGGGAGCGTTACGGTCGGTGCCGGGAGGTGCTTCTTTACGGTCGCACTCGCCTCTCCTCCTTTATAACGGCCCCCGTCGCATGATTGTACCACTCTTTATATACATTAAGGAGTCGTGGAGCGCAGGCCGGCGCGCTGATAAAAAAACGAGAACCCGTGTTCAGGCGCATAAAGTGATGTAACGCGTTCTCCATCCCTTCTTCATCGGCAGCAGGTTCCAGTAAGAAAGCTTCCAAGGGTACCCCTTGATCGTAGCCCAGTTGTTGGGCAAAACGATGCGGGTTATATCTCATGAAGATTGCCGCACCTCCCTGCCTGAAGACTAGGAAGCCCGGTCTAATAGAATACAAGTGGAGGGTCTCCCGGGCCGTCAACACTGAAGCTCCATCCTTAAAGGAGTCCTGTAATGGTCGCACTGCAGTGGTGGACGCTTTTCCAATGGTTAATACCTTGTCAATGAAGGACATCCCGACTCCAACGGTGTGAGGGCGAAGCAGTAAACCCCTGGCGTTCCGGGGTGAAGGGGTCACGATTGATGAGCCAATCAACTGTATAATGCGAGGAAAACCGCACTTGTCAAAGAATGAAGGCCTTTTATGCATGCCGAAGACACCCGCCGTATGTAGCTCGAGCCACGACATGAAGTAGTGCATCGGGAAAACCACGTGCAATACCCCGGGCTCGTTAGCATCCGCGGCTCGGCAGAGACCATGATATAAGTGCGCCAAGCCGGCGATCCCCACAGCCACCTTTACCCCGATGACCATTCGGTGGGCTGGGTAAAACACGAAGGGCCGCATGCGATGAGAATGCATTGGGATCGCGAACCAACTCAGCCACAGTCCGAGAAATCCTAAGAAAAAGGCCTCCTCGTCCATCCCGGGGGCTGCAATTTCTGCAAAAGATATAGTAGGGAAGTCCGGAAGGAAGAAAACCTTTTGGTCTATCTCCTTCGCCGGTAGGTTATCCAAACCTAGGCCGAAAGGATCATCCAGGATAGCAGACTTGGCAGCTTCTGATGAAATGACGCTTGGACGAAGGAAACGAGCAATGAAGTCCTCAAAATTAACTCCTCGGCTCCCATGTTCGATAAATAGGGACTCGTAGATGTTCAACACCTTGATCAGGCTAGGGAATTGTTGTTGAACAGCATTTTTCGGCGTGATCCCCTTACCATCGGCTTAGCACCGAAGACATACTCATCTGTCGGGAGCAGCTTTTCATAGTGTTCCCCCATGACTGGTAGACCGGATACCTCCGCGAATTCCTCCAAAGAGATGGACACTTCCCGATCCATGGCAAGGAAAGTGTGGGTGGGAATGTTCCACTGTTCCAGGAAAGCTTTAAACCACCAAGTGGGGAGCGTGGGATATTGGAAGAGAGAGACGTAGACCGCGGTGTACAATCCTAATCTTATCAACTGCGACTTCTTCGTCGACAGGATGTACCTGGCCCACGGCAGGTAACCAATCGGATGGCGGGGGATCAGACCAATGTTATATGATTGCCTCCAGGGTCTTGCCTCGCCCTGACAGATACGACGTCCTAGGATATCCAAGACCATAGGATGTTGGACAGGAACCGCATCCATGGCGGGATGAAGAAAGCTGTTCGCGGTCCAATCCACCATCTCCACGGCATACTGCACCGAGGGTGGGGTAATATAATGAATCGCCGTGATGGGCTCGGACGGCACTACGCATGTGAAACTGCGTCGACCCATAATGATCTGGTTATACCAAGACCCCCAAAGGTGGAGTTTCTTGTACTCCGGGTCGTATTCTCTAATCATGGTCAGGACTTCACGGTCCGAGGGCGCCTCGGGAAATCCCTCCTCCGAGCGAACGAACGGGAATGAAAAAAATGCATTAATTAAATTAAAATTAATTAATTATACCACACAGCAGTGCAGTGAGTAGGAGACCAAAGGGGGACCCACAAAATCTGGATGACAATACGTCAGACAACCTCATCATTGGATGAGATTGTCAGTTGGTCCCCAGGAAAACATTCCCATTTATAAAAAAAAGGGATGGGAAGAATCCTAGAGACAAGGAGAAAATCTCCTCTTTCAGAGCAAAGCTCTGTCACAGAGTGACACTTGTCAAACTCTGGCCCCAGGGAAATAAGATTCCTTAAAAAGAGCACAGCTCTATGGTAATAATGGAAAGGTCCATCAGAAAATGTCTACACATAAAAGAATTAAAATTTTTGAAATCTTGGAAAATCCACGAAAAACTTGTGAAATTTTTTCATTTATCAGATCTAAAAGATCCACAGATGATCTATGAGCAAAGCTCTGCTCATGGGTTAAAACCTATGAACAAGATCCCTGTAGATCTGCAAGTTTTTGAGAGCGAAGCTCTGTTTATGAAACCCCAATGGGGATCTATTTAGATCAAAAGATCTGTAAGAGCAAAGCTCTTTGGTTAAGGTTAATTTAAGTTAATTTGATTTAATTTTACCTAAAGTTTTTAACTTTGGAAATGAGCAAAGCTCTGAAGTTCTGGAAACGAGAGCAAAGCTCTGAAGTTCTAAGCAAGAGCAAAGCTCTGGAATCAAAATCTAGAAAATGGTGAAGTTTTCTAAAGGGCCATAGGTCCTATTTATAAGGCGCTTGCGCCCCTTCAGCTCACCCCTTGATCCAACGGTCAGGGGCTTGCCACCGCTGCACTCACGTGCGTGCCACGTGAGCGCAACGGTGGGGGGGCATTTGTTTCCCCCAATCAGAGCAAAGCTCTGTTGAAAATTCAAAAATTCAAATTATGAAGCAACGCTTCAAATCCCGGGCGCAACGCGCCACGTGTCAGGCGCTGATACGTTAGCGCAGCGCCCGAGAAGGCGCACCCAATCAGAGCAAAGCTCTATTAAAGGAAGCAACGCTTCAGTTGCGCAAGCACTGCGCTGCGCGACACGTGTCAGCGCAGATGCGCTAGCGCAGTTGCGCCGCGCTGTGCGCTGCGCGACACGTGTCAGCGCAGATGCGCTAGCGCAGTTGCGCCGCGCTGTGCGCTGCGCGACACGTGTCACGCGCTGGGGCATCTGCGCCAAACAGAATTAAATTTCTAAGAAATCTTTTCTGTTCTTGTTAAAACAAGAAGATTTTCTTCTGCAAAGCAGAAGCCCTTGGATCAAAGATCCAACGGTGGGGAAAATTCCCCAAATCACTCAGAGAAAAATCTCTTTAACAAATTTAACTAATTTATGGGCACTATAAAAAGGACCCCAGACCTCAATTCAAAGGTATCAACATTTTCTATAAAAAAAAGAGAGAAAGAGAACTCTGAGGAACTCCTCATGAAAAAAGAAGAAGGTAAAGACCTTCAAGAGAGAAAAGAAATCTCTTTTAATAAATCATTGATCTAAAAAACCAGATCAATGTTCTTCACATAATAAACAGTGCTTTGCACTTCTCATGAACCTCTGGTTCTTTAAAAGACAAGAAAACAACAAAATAAAAATGGTGCTTTGCACCTTTATGAACCTCTGCTTCTTGAAACAAAAAAAAATATTTTTCTTTGATCTAATTTAGATCAAGAGATCAAATAGTGCTTTGCACTTCTGTTCTTGAATCTAAAAGATTCTTAGTGCTCTGCACTTCCAAACTGCGCTGTTGCGCTCTTAAGAGAGCGCCACGTGTCAGCTATAGAACCACTTGCGCTACGTGCTCTTGAAAAAGAGCTTTGCTCTCTGGAATTGGCGCAACTCACCAGAGCGCGCCACGTGTCAGCAGCGCAGCAGCGCAGCGCACTGCGCTGTTGCGCTTGCGCTCAACAGAGCATGACACGTGTCCTCACCACAAGCGCTTGCGCTCAGTAATTGGCGCAAAGCGCCTGACAAATGCAATGCATTTCTTTCCTGAAGGGCCAGGCCCAATTAAAAGACTAAACATGCCTAATTAAATTGATGCTCTGCATCATTTATAAATGGGCAGAGCCCAAACGAAATAATAAAAATGCTATGTATTTATAAAAGGGGCAAAGCCCAGACAAAACAGATGCCTTGCATCATTTATAAATGAGCAGAGCCCAGGATAAATTGATGCTCTGCATTTTTATGGGCAAAGCCCAAACAAAAAATGGAAGAAATGCAATGCATAAAAATGTCGAACATTTTCAACTGGACTTAGCCCAATTCTGGCCGTAAGTCCTTAAATTAAATTGAATTGGGCATAAATGCCCCTTCAAATCAATTTATATCCGGTTCGAGGGTACATCTCCGAGCTCCTCTGACACTTCTCGTTGTAATCCTTCAACGACGTCAGAGAGGCGACGGGTCCCAACGACCACACATGAATATGGACTGCGGGGTCCTTAAACTCGTGGACCGGAACGTCCTTAAACTAATGTTGGACCGGAACGTCCTTAAACTAATGTCGGACCGGAACGTCCTTAAACTAATGTTGGACCGAAACGTCCTTAAACTAATGTCGGACCACCATGTCCCTAAATTGGAATATGGACCACCACGTCCCTAAACTGGAGCATGGACCGCAACGTCTCTAAACTACCTATGGACCACTACGTCCCTAAACTAGAACAATAGAGCCTCCAAATGCTCTTTTGCCGGATCTAAACGATCCCGTTTAAGTTGATCTTAGCCCCCAAACACGGCTAACGTATTCTTAAACATTCAAACGGACTATAAAACTCCAAATCAACCTTGGTTCAAGGGTACATCTCTGAACTCCTCTGACATCTGCCGTTGTAATCCTTCAACGACGTTAGAGAGGTGAAGAGTCCCGACGGCCATATAATAAATGGATCACCATGTTAAGTTGATCTTAGTCTCAAACAGGACTAACGTATCCTTAACGAACGTTTAAGTTGATCTTAGCCGCAACGCGACTAATGCATCCTTAAACTAAAAACACCAAACCCAAATCTAAGTAAATACGGATTTGGACTAATCCACGTCCTACGGGCGACGGCATTACTCGGTCTCCGTATACAATCCACGGGCAACCACAAACAAAACAAACACACACGACACGAAGTGAAATTCTGGAGAAGGAGAAAGTTGTTACCGCGATGCGGTAGCATAATTAACTACAGGGGATTGCGCCTGCAGGGAAGAGCGTCCCCACAATCAAAAACCCCTCAAGCGAGGGGGAATCTGACGAAGTCTGCTACATCGGCCGCATCCGTCTAAACCTCCGATGCACGGTGCCATAAATCAACTTGGCATCTTCGGAGAGGTGGACGGATAAAACCAAATAGCATCTGCCTCGAATCCTAGCGTCAGGACACCGCGGTCCTGTGCGCCGCCATTCGGAGGGGAACAGTCATATCAAAAATAGACGATCTATCTCCGCTATAACTGCTTTTGTCTATAAATAGACATAAGATACTTCTCCACTATACTTCCGCTGCTCCCACTGACTACAACAACTCTCTGGCAGAGTCATATAAACGTGCACTTCTAAAGCTAATTTAGAACGACGTTATACCCATCCTTTTGCCAAACTTCATAGTCTAGAACAGTAACAGTGGAAAGTTTGGGTAATCAGAAACCTCCCTGTCACCGTCTTTGAGGAGACTGAAGTACCTCTCGGGTGCTTGAGGTTACCCACTAAATCTGCGGAGTGGCTGTTCTTCGCCGAATACCGGGAAGACAAACGTCTTGCCTGAATTTGGGGGCGGATGCTATTTGGTTTCATCCGTCCACCTCTCCGAAGATGCCAAGTTGATTTATAGCACCGTGTATCGGAGATTTGGACAGATGCGGCCGTTGCAGCAAACTTCGTCAGATTCCCCCTCGTTTGAGGGGTTTTTGATTGTGGGGACGCTCTTCCCTGTAGGCGCAAGCCCATGCAGTTAATTACGCTACCGCATCGCGGTAACAACTTTCCCCTTCTCCAGATGGTCACTTTGTGTCGTGTGTGTTTGTTTTATTTTTAGTTGGCCATGGATTGTATACAGAGACTAATTTATGTTGTCGCCCGTAGGGAGTTGATTAGTCCAAATCCGTATTTTTCTTAGATTTGGGTTTAGGTTGGGTTTAAGGATCGTTAATCTCATTTGAGACTAAGATCAACTTAAACGTTTGTTAAGGATATGTTAGTATAGTTTTTAGACTAAGATCAACTTAACGTTTGTTAAGAACACGTTAGTCTAATTTTAGACTAAGATCAACTTAACGGGATCATTCAACAAAAGAGCATTTGGGCTCTATTGTTTTAGTTTAGAGACTTTACGGTCCAGTTTAAAGACATCATAGTCTGTAAAGTTTAAGGACATCATAGTCCATGAGTTTAAGGACCCCACAGTCCGTGGTAGTTTAGAGACATTATAGTCTATAAAGTTTAAAGATATCATAGTCCATGAGTTTAAGGACCCCACAGTCCGTAAAGTTTAAGGACATCATAGTCCATGAGTTTAAGGACCCCACAGTCCATGGAATGTCTGGTTTTCGGGACCCGCCACCTCTCTGAAGACGTTGAAGGATTACAACGAAAAATATCAAAGGAGTGAAGAGATGTACCCTTAAACCAATATTAGTTGGGAGATCTGTAGTCCAATTTGGGACTAAGATCAAAGATTTGTGAGCATATGGGCTCAATTAATCTGAATTGGGGATCTGTGACCAACTTGGGCTCGGCCCATTCAGTCTAAATGTTGGACATTTAATTAGGCTCAGTCCTTTTTCATTTAACAATACTGAGCATTGGTTTGGGTTCTGACAATTGTTTTTGTCTTTTATTGAGTGCTGAGCACTCATTATAGCTCTGGGGTTTTGTCATTTAAAGAACAATTTATGTTCTCTCAGCGCACACGTGAAGAGTACGTGGCGCGCTTGGCGCTGAGCGCCAGTCAATGAGCGCAGAGCGCTTATTTTAAGTAGCGCACACGTGAGGAGCACGTGGCGCGCTTGGCGCTGTACGCTAGACAATGAGCGTAGAGCGCTTCTGTTAAGTAGCGCACACGTGAGGAGCACGTGGCGCGCTTGGCGCTGTGCGCCAGACTTGGAGCGCTGAGGGCTTCTGTGAAATAGCGCACACGTGAGGAGCACGTGGCGCGCTTGGCGCTGTGCGCCAGACAATGAGCGCGGAGCGCTTCTTTTAAATTTGGAGCGTTAAGGCTCTGCAGCCCTATGCGCTAGATTTGGAGCGCTGAGACGCTTCTTTTAATTGGAGCGCTAAGGTTTTGCAGCACTATGCGCTAGATTTGGAGCGTTGAGGTGTTCCTTTTAATTGGAGCGCTAAGGCTCTTTTTTGGCAGTTTTGCGCTCTGAGAATTAAATTCTCTCTTATAAGAGATTTTGTTTCATGGATCTAAGAACAAAGTTCTTATTTTATAGGAGATGTTTCAATCTCTTATCTTTTTGGTGAAAGGCTTTACCTTTATGGATCTGTGATCCTAAAAGAATTGAATTATTCTCCCCCCTTTTATAATGAGATGTTATGATCTCTTTTCTGAAAGACGATTTGTCTTAAAAATCTATGATCTAACATAAGAATTAAGTTCTTTTCCAATGAGATGCTTTGATATCTTTATTTTACCTTGAAGAAATTCTTCTTCTGCTGAGAGCTTGCTCTTTTCTTTGAAATTTCTCAAAGCTTGTGTGTGTGTGTGGGGGAGGGGGGTTCCTCCTTTCTGAGACTTGAAGTCTTGGGGCCTTTATATAGGGTAGGCTGATTTGTTGAATCGGTTGATGAGATCTTTTCTCTAATTGATTTGGGGATTTCCCCACCGTTGGATCTTTGATCCTAGAGATTCTGTTTTACAGAAGGCAATCTTCTTGTTTTTAACAAGATTGGGAAATCTTTTCCCATACATAATTTATTCTGTACTGTGGTGATTTTTAATCACCATTAGATCATTGATCCAACGGTGCTCTGATTTTCAGAGCACAATCTTTCCTGTTTGGAAAGATTCCGAGGAATGTTTCCTTAACAGAATTTTATTCTGATCAATTGATGATTTTTAATCATGTTCATTGGATTTTTGATCCAAGGGCCGAGAACATTTTGTTCTATCGCTAGCGCTTGCGTGCTTTGCATGTGGTGCGCTGCTTAAAGTGCAGCGCTAGCGCTCACGTGTTTTGCACGTGATGCGCTGCTTAGAGTGCAGCGCTCTTAGCGCTAGCGCTTACGTGCTTTGCACGTGGTGCGCTGCTTAGAGTGCAGCGCTCTCTTAGCGCTGGCGCTGCTATGAAGCACTGCTTCATTTCAAATTTCAAAATTTGAACAGAGCTTTGCTCTGATTGGGGAAACAGTAGCTAATGGATCGTCGAAACCATTTGAATATTTAGGTTCTATTAAATTTTCAGTAATCGTTTGTGGTTTTAGAATCACTTCCAGTTCTACCATACTCCCACTAATGTTTTATGAAAGAAATCCATTTTACTGAAACTATGGCGAGTCAAGAACAATATAACTATTGATCTTCCTGATGGTAGAAAGTTAACCCTCGTCAAAGTCCGGGATAACCCACAAACTGCCATTACTGAAAATAGCCTAGAGTTTATCCGGATTCTGGTTTTAAGTATCAGTCGGACAACTCCATATACCTTAACATCGTTAAGATATGAATCCATTCTATATATCCAATATAGAAAAAAATGCACTAATTTAATTGAAACCAGATCCAAAATCATGCAGCTGTTTCCAGTGCATATCAACTGAATGGAAGGAGGCCAAGCAGCATTACTCATCAAAGAATGCACCTACACATGAGTAACCTGAAAGGGAAGCAAGTTCTCTAAACTATTACTTACAACGGAATACCTTGCACAAGTATCTACATCTTCGATCACCTCGAAGAATCCTGATACTCCCCGCATATGGTTCTCTACTTTATTCTTATATCTATAACTTCTTAAAATTTGGATCCTGTATTTCAACGAAATACTTGTCTAAAACTAGAGAAGTCATGAGTAAATGTAATATAGTACGAGTACCAACCCTTTTGTCCTAATGGATATCGGACAATATACAATACTTTGTATAAGTCCACTGAGCTTAACAACTCAAACTCTGTGCGTCGAAGGTTAAAAACTGTACTATGGTTAAGAAGACTAGCACCGATGTTCAACGCTCCTTACCTAATCATCAACTTATATAGATAAATATCATACATATAATTTCAAAATGTTATATCTCACTTTATAAAACTAACGTACAGATATATCAGTTTGAAATTGATGCATAACAACGGATATTCAAAACCATATATTTGTCGTGAGGCAAAACCTAGGTGATTTCCTAAAATATCACCAATTACAAAGAATTCTGATATGTATTGAGGATCTAATCATCTAATTACCAATATCTTACTCCTACTCATCATTTGTAACGCTATACAGATGTGAGAATCAAATCTGGTAAATACATACCCTGGAGTCAGAATCCAATTGGGAAAACAATTTTCAATTAACACTGCACAGTAAAACTGAAACATGAAAATATTTCGAAGGGGTATCCGAGTATTCCTAGTAATACCTCTTCCACTATCCCGATTCATGACAGTAACCGTATACATCCTTGCCATCATTCCAACCCCTTTATATGTCTTTACTTATTACCTTCTGTACACCACCCTTAGGTTAAATAGTTTTCTTCCTTCTCTACCTTTCAGCACTGGCCTAAGGTTTGGAAGAAGACTATCCAATAAGCGTAATAGGTGTACTCTCTTAATACCATGAGCCCTCGCAACCTGAGAAAAGGTAAAGGGAAAAGACAACTGAATAATCCTATTCCATTTCTCCCGAACCAGAATCCATCCTCGAACTGGAACAAGTTCCTTCGAGTTCGTATGTAACTATACGATGGTATATCCAAGCATTATGGATCTTCGTAGTGATACGAAGTGTTCTGGAGAAATCCAAAGTGGATGTAGGAGTGGCAGAGGTATACGCGGTTTTGTCGTGAATGATAGTAGTCGCAATTTCCTTTGCCCTTACTTTAATCCCTTTATATGTCTTTACTTATTACCTTCTGTACACCACACTTAGGCTAATTGGTTTTCTTCTTTCCCCACCTTTCGTCACTTGCCTATGCTTTGGAAGAAGACTGTCCAATAAGCGCAATAGGTGTACTCTCCTAATCCTAGGAGCTCTCGCAACCTGAGAGAAGGTAAAGGGAAAAGACAACCGAATAATCCTATTCAATTTCTTCAAAACCATAATCCATCCTCGAACTAGAACAAGTTCCTTCGATTTCGTATGTAACTATACGATGGAATATCCAAGCAATATGGATTTTCGTAGTGATATGAAGTGTTCTGAAAAATTGCAAAGGGGATGTAGGATTGGCAATGATATATGCGACTCCGTGACAATCCAAAAGCCAAAGTGTTTTAAGAAGATTCGGTTAACTTGGTTCATGAGTTTTAGTTTAAGGTCGGGCCATGGTCGGTGCCAAAGAGAGAGAGAAAAGAAACACTCAGCGTGCACTTTAACTTAGATCAGAATGGTTAATCACTTTCTCTAATCAGGATGGCTTCCACTGTTTTCTCGAATTCTCCTTCAAACCCTAAAAGGAGAATTAGTCGGGATCATCTAAAATCACCCGAGGAGTAATACTACTCATCCGCGGGGATCGGGATCCAGCTATCATCGCATGATAACTTGATAGAAGCCACTCAAGTCACCACACTCCAGAAGGTATGCGCATGCCTGGAAAATTTCCTGTATGTTTGAAACTCCCAATGTGATTTTTACCCCTAGGACCCAAGTGACCTTGACACGGTAAACATATCAAAGGGTCCTAGTCAAGTTCAACCCGTCATTTTCTTGATTGCGTTAAACCCACTCACATAATACCCTTGACACGGTCAAAATGGTTACACGGCTGTCCTAACCAATCCACATATCCATGCGACAGAAAAACATTACAGAGTTACCGTACACTACGCCTTGACACAGTCAACATACGCAGCACGAATACTAAGTAATACTAATCTGAAATGACGGAGGGCTACGGCTGGTTTTTGGCAAAAAAACCTTTAACGTAATGAACTTGATATCGTTGAAGGAACCGGGTGGTTTTACAAATATATAGTAGCGCAAAATTTTGCTAAAGAGGCCACTCCCTGTGAAGGGATCTCGGCTCTTTCCTTGTCGAATGAGGTGCGGGATATTCCTAACTGAATACCACGATGCAAAGCAAAAGAATAGACTATAGTGAAGTTATTACGATGACGTAAACCTTTGCTCAAGAGGTCACTCCCGATGAAGGAATCTCGGCTCTTGCCTCGTCAAATGAGGTGTTGGATATTTATAATCGAATATCACTGTGTAAAGTACAAAAGAGCGTTTGTAATGTCAGTTTTTTTAAAAACTTGGTTCCAACAACATCATATATAGATTTGTTTTCCCTGCATTAATCGGAATCAATGCAGTCCCATTAATTAAACATATCACACCAGATAAAGGAACGAAAATATAATGTACGTATATGCCATCCGCATTCGCCACTGGGCGCCGTCATCACCTGTTAGGTTACTTAACTAACGGCAGAGCGGGGGCTGAACTAGCGCGGGTGCAAAATATATACAACATCTACTAGTATATATATAAATATATATATCATTCGTCCCAGGTATGATATAAAGCAACATCACAGAATCTCAGCCAACAACACAGAGTGGTGGATAATCCTGGAGCCTCAGGTTTCAATTGAGCCACAAATGAGACCCGACGTTTCTTGTCGTGTGGATAGCCTATGCAATGAAAACCTGTACCCCTACGAGCGCGGCAAGTTACCCGCCAATCCTAAAAGTGAGGCAACCCCAATCAACAACGTGAACAGGACACCCAGCACTTCACGGAATCCGGTAACTTGGGCACCCCTTCGTGGGTCAACCTATACCCCTACGGGTGCGGCGAATAGCCCACCAATTCTAGAGTGAGGCCCCTTTCGTCTCAACGCCATGAGATGCGGGCCCGTTGTCTTCTAGAATCCGGTTATTAGAGCACTCTACCACGGGGTAATCCTAGTACAGAAAAGAAAATAATATGTACAAAGGTGACATCAACCTCAACCCGGTCGTGCCCCAAACAAAAATATACAAACTGGCAGAGACGGCCGTCCACATGTCGGATACTCGCCACGCAATAACAAATGTACAAATGAATCTAAACTGTACTACTATCATTGCACTACTGGCTATCCACCACGACGATCCAACCACAAGCTCAGCACAACACATAATATCAACGTGAATGTCATGTTCTCAAACCCGTCTAAAAGACATATAGTGTAACGACCCTAATATTACTATACCTACGTGTTTTCTTTCTTTAGTAAAATATTGTATTTATTTATTTTTAGTATTTTTCCGTATATTTTGTTTTCTATTAAATATATTATTTTATTATTCCATCTATTTTTCCCAAACTCATTTCTTTAAACTAAATCTTAACCTATTTCAAATTAAACGCAAGACCTGACCTGGCCTATAACCCAAATCCAATCTCATTTTCATTTTCTTTTATAAAACTATGAGCCCAAAAGCCCACTTTCTTTTTAAATAACAGCATATTTTTAATTCTTATTAAATATGTGGATGAACAACTTTATAGCTCATTGGTTAAGTCCTTACATTATTATTCCATAGGTTACATGTTCAAATTCTCATTCTTACAATTATTTTTTTTATCAATTTTTATACTTCTCATAACCTATAAATGGGACCTTACATTTCATCTTCTTTTTAACTCCCAAAATAATTAGAATGGTTATGAGCTATAATTTATTAGAATTATGGTGGGCATAAACTTTTTTATATGTCACTCTTCTTTCTTTTCTTCATCTCACATTTCTACCATTTCCTATCTCTCTCTTCATCTCTTCTTCTTCCCACATTAGCCATTTCTTTTTGATCAATTCTAAAAATAAAATAAAATAAAATCTCTTTTCTCTTGATCTTGGAGAAGCACCGGTTCCATCAAGTTTCAAAGACTCGGTTGAGGATTTTATCTAAACGGTGAGCCGGTTGTTATACCGACTCACACAACCTGTAAGTCCCTTCTCTCTTCCCCCTCCATCTCTTTATTCTCCTCCTGTCATACCATGTGAACCCGCTATTCTTTTCATATCGTAATCTGTAAGAGAGGATAAATATAAACATATACATATATATAAGTCTAGATATATATGGTTCTATATGGTTTAATAATAGCTTACTGTCTCTTGTTCAAATTAAAGTGTTTTCAATTCTTTGTTCATGACTATGAATGTTTTTTTACGAGTTGTGAGAACATAAATTTCATACCACAATATATCTATAATGTCTCATGAAATCGGTTTGTTTATTAAAAGAAAAATAGAAGCTTGCATAAAAATACTAGTTAATCTTTTTGCCGATTTTATTATACATATCAATACCTTTACCTTTAAAATAATTTTTAGAAATTAATTTTTACTTCTGAAAATTTCAAGAAATTTACCTTGGATAGAATATATTTTTGTGTACACGCTGTTAAAATATTTAGATCGAATTGCTTAACGGTTTAGGAATTACATCGTTTTTATTTACTGTTCGTAAAAACGGAAAATTGCATTTATCGGTCAACTTCTTAGACACATAACTTGGTCTAAAGATATCCAAATTGAGCAAACTCAGGTGTTTTGGATATCTACATCGAATGATCTATATTTTCTTAGTTTTATATTTTTACTGAAAACTGACATAAAATATAGAAAACCGCGTTACAATATTAAATAGGACGAAGCTGGACAGAATCTGTCCTGATTCACACACTATTTTTAAATAGGACATAACTCGAACTCCCGATGTTCGTTTGTGACAAAATTTAGACGTGTAGATGTATAATTGATAGAACTATAATTTCTGTATACTAGATTTCTTATAAATGCATGAAACAACCCGATATAGGCTTTGCAATACAATATAGTTGCTGTCCAGAAATCTGAATTTCTGTTTTAAATGCTGATATTAAAATGATCATAGCTAGAGCTTTAGAAATCTAAATCATGTGAATCTTGGAGTTTTGGATAATTACATCGAAATACCTATATTTCTCTATTAATTTTCGTAACCTGAAACTCGATGAAAATTAACTCAAACTGCGTTTTAAAAATATATGACGGTGCTTAACAGATTCTGATCTGTTTTGCTCGACGATACGAAAACGAGTATATCTCCAAAACCGGTAGTCGTATTTAGGCGAGACTGGAACTCACGCGTGCAAAACACTTAGATCTATATTTCTGTTTATATTCCGAAATTGATTGACTTGATTGATTAGTCATACACAACACTTATTTACAACACTATTTTTGGACATTACTTGTATACTTATCTCATATCATGTTCTTTGATTGCTTATTTATTTATATATATATGACTTGTGATTAAATCATTGCATGCTAGAATTGACATTATTTTGACACGACTTAATCATGAATACTTGAACCCAGTATGTACACTTGAACCAATTTGACTCGAACCATGAATACAATTGGCATGACTTGCACTTGACATGACTATATAAGCTCAATCTTGAAAACTTGATATCATACATCACCTTTTGTATTCATAGATTCGATCAAGACTCATAACATTAATCATAAAATAATAAATATGTGGTGTTGGGATAGTTTGAGTATGAATCCAACGGAATCTCATGAGTTCCATTAATACAAATCATGTTGCTGTGGTACTGTGCTGAAACGGTACAAATTACGAATTCACGAATGAGAGCCTGTGTTTCCAAACCCCCGGATGATAGCTTGTTGGGTTTGGAATACTTTAATAGCAATTGAAGTCACGCTATTTTGGGCCGATGATTCCTTACCCTTGGACGATATCCTTGGGTTCGAGAATACTCTTGAGATTGGTTGACATTCACACTTAAACTCACGTTAATTACTTTTACCATTTTGGAGACCTTTTAGGACACTTATATTCACTTCATGTTCACTATGCCTACACTCCATGGCCATGCTATACTTGTTTGCTATACTCATATTACATTGTCATGCTTACATAGTTGTCATTAATATTACCATATTATACTTGTTCATATTTTATTTCCATTCATACTATATCACATGTCACCTTGCATATTCATTTATATACATTCGCATCCCATATTTCTTGGGGACTTACCGAGCGCAAGTTCGCTGACGGGCATTCCACCCATTTCTTTGTTTCCTTAGAATGTTCGTCAGATGATCTAGAGATTGAGGAGATCGAGCCGAGTCAGGAGGATTACTTTCAGCTTACGGAGCATACCGACTACTAGTTCTTTCTTTTCAGCTTTTACTTCCAGTATGCCACTTGTTTAGGAACTTTCTTTTATGTTTCTTTATTTTCAGACATCATGTATTCAGTTTGAAACTTGTGAAAGTTGGGAATGTAAATATATAAAGTTGGATTTTCATTATTATGTCTTTTCTTGTCGTTTTATATTGCTTATATACGCTTAGCGTATTTGTTTCGGGAAATGATCTTCTCGGAATAAATATGTCGCGGGCTTGTAACATGCCGTTACCGCTCTTTTAGGAAGCGGGGCGTGACATATAGCAATTAGACGAGTTGTACCGCTCTACTGACATTCACGGTCGCAGATAGTAATGTATGTACTGAAAACTTTTAAACAGTATTAAAAATAGCGACTTCAAAATACTCCGTATTTCCCCTAAACTTAAGATAACATAGGATGCAATCTGGGTAAAAACAAACAATACTAAAATCCCAATATTCCAGAACCCAGAGCACACCAAAAATCCCAAACCCAAATTCCAAACAAAAACCGGCGACACCGTTCTTTCACCCGATCTCGCCGGCCAAACTTAAGAATTCGGTGCTCGTTTTTGTGGTGTGTTCTAGATGTCTTAAGGGCAGTCTTCTGCAATTGTTTAAATAATTTTTGAAGACTAATTTGAAATCGACAGAAACTAGAATATTACGGGAGTTGTTTCGGTTTCGATACTTTAATATCGTCTAAAATAGCTAGCTATGGGTTTATGGGTTGGCTCTGATACCATGTTGGGTTATGCCAGCGCCCTGGCCATCAAGCCATGGCCGATTGTGAAACAAAATTTTTACAAATTGGCGCTAGAATAACCCTATAATACGGATCGACCATTAGCCATAATTTAGCAAATGTAAAGTGGGTCAAGAATGGTTATACCGAATGATCCGTGTCCTTCAATCTTTAACCATCATCCCAAGCTCTTAGAGGCCTCCATGATCAAGCTTGATCTCCGGTCTCCCTTCATCGAAAATGATCCACATGAGGATTTGTATTTCGAGCTCCTACCTCAATAGCCAAGGTACCTAGGGTACCTAGTTCGCTAAACTAGATAGCCTAAAGGATGTAGAGTGTAGTGATGAATTAATTTGTCTTATAACACCCTAGGTTTCTTAACACATGAGACTTAAAGAGTGGAGGTAGAAGAAGAAGCTTGAGGATGAGAGTGTAAGGCAACTCAAGAAAATGGCTAAGTGTGTTGTGAGCAATAATGAAGTATCCAATAAATATCTTAAGTCTCCAAAATATCTTAAGTCTCCAAAATATCTCACAAACCAAACACAAATATCAAGCATACCACAATAGTAACCATGAGTCATCCCATGAGTCACCAAGTGAGCCATGCTACAATAAATGCATACAACACCTCATCCTCTCCACATCATTAACCATTTAATCCTAAATGATTAAAACTAAATGAGGTGGCATCTTCTAGAAGCACCTTATAATAAATTACAAGAATACCCCTCATCCGTATATACATACCCGTATCCGTATTCCGAAAAATACGAATACAAAGAGATGAAAATAATCCATCAATCTAATACTAGAATGTGGCTTAAACCAAAGCCCACTAGTATAAACCGTCCGAATCATGATACATGCACAAGTGCACGTATATGATTGAACCCTGCCGTAGAACCATACGACCTCTACATCGTTTCACCCGAAACAGGAAAACCCTCTGTGTGGGACTCTAAAGACTCGTCAATACGCTGACAGTGGGTTTAACTATAAGTACATCAGCGGCACTAGCTGTACGTAACGACTACCCATGTATTAAGCGAAAGGGAGGCCGACGAGTAAGCTCATCCGAACCCTTACCGAGCCTGTCCGTGACAATATCCGCACAGTCCGGTCTGTTTGTCTAAGAGTATTGCATATCGAGTTTAGGGGGAGGATAAAGTCAGACCCCTAATAACGCGACATTTCGTGTCGGTATGAAACCCATCACCAACTGGGAAACTACTGATCCAAATCAGTAATTTTCGACTATCTTGGCCAAGGATTTCTGGTGACGGCCACCCGTGCACAACGCGACATCAACCCCCAATACTAGGAGAGACGAATCCCCGACGATCCGCTCACTGCCTCCATATGGTTCCGGGCTGTACCCAACTAAAACATGTTTGCATGACTCCTTTGAGTCATGGTAGGGTAGTAATCAAAGCACAGTGGGAACTCACACGAGACAACTGACGATCTCAGGTCGACAGACTAACCTGCACACATGTCGCTTGAGAACTATATCATCCACATAAACTGTCACGACCCGAAAGTACGGAACGTGACTGGCACTTAGATTACGAGACGTCTAAAGGCGTACCGTAACCTAAGTCAGCCAAAGCCCAGAAATCTAACCCAAAATCAAAATAGAGTGAAGGAAAACCTTAAATGAAAACGGTTTGTAAATCAATTAAGTTGCATAGAATCCCTTTTTAAAACATCAAAAATTCCCAAAAATTTCGGCAGAGTCTCCCCTGTATTTTCTATCCCCCAAACTGGGTACAACAAGATAATAAACCTGTAATCATAAAAATGGCATCCCCAAGCGGGAGCTAGCTCTTCGCCCAAGGCGGATCAAAACCACATGCAATATATATAAGCAATACTAAGAAAAGAGCAAAAGAAACCCAAAATATCAGAAAACGCAACGCCGGCTCAAGTGAGCTCGACCCAAAAGAAACCACAAATACACATAGCTCTCATTCTCATCACTAGGTCGCATATACAATATAAGTGGTAGATGGAGAATACTAGATACAATGATAAAACAAAAAGGAATAAAGTATACTCGCAACCCACCTACGGGCGATGTCGCGAGTCTGAGCAAAAGAAACTGATGACAAGATAGCCCGCCGCTACGAGACTGACGGGTCCGACCTGCAAGACACTGTGGCACAACGGGGGTGAGTTGCCAGCTCGTGAGTAAATATAACATCTAATAAGGCAATCGTAAGAATGCACGCAATGCACCACAACATGTATGTCCATATGTGATATAATAACTCTAGTATGCATGCACAGGTATGCAATATCTTTTCTAACTCTTTAAGTGTTTAGAATGTTAAAGTTACTGCATTCTTAACTTTTTAGAAAATGAATGTCTGTATAATAGCTAAATATCATCAAGAAATCATCTGGAAACCCGTGTCAAGCATCGACACCAAATAGGAATCATATCTGTCTCAATATCGGGCTCCGTCAGTCCGGATCGGCCCATATCATAAATCTCACGACAACGGTCGGTATCCTCCGGATATCCGCCGCGCCAGACATCACCGGTAGGTAGTCTTCCCCTGCCAGGCTCATCGTCTACAACTCGATCTTCTTGCCCCGGGGTACCATACCGGGCCCACCATGTACCCGAGACGGTTCATCCACTCCTCGAATCGGGTCTCGAAATCCAACAGAAAACATGAAAACTCATGGTGGACGACACAGACATCACGAGAAAACCGCAACTTTGTTTTGAAAATGATAAATCTAAGGTTTTGTTAAATTCTTGCGGGTTTCCCCAAAAATCCAGAAATCACAGAAAAACTGAAATCATCAAGAAAATCATAGTGTCCACATGTTATATATAATAAATGTCTATGATATCAATGTATATGATGTGAGTTTTAGTAGCAATCTATATAAATATGATGTTAATGCGAGGTATATGCATGCTATGCAATTTCATATATCATGTTTGAATGCAAATAGCGATATTAAGTTAAACAGGTTTTCTAGTGTACGTGGCATGGCAATTACCAAAGGCGTGTGTGTCACATGAATAGTGCGCGTGCAATCGATGCCAATGGTAATGTGTTCGTGTCCTACGAAATGATATCGCGTATGTATATATGAACGTCATATGAATGTCCATGCAATCTAGTATAGGGTTAGCTGTGAGGGTATGCCATGTATATAAATGGATAAGCTAGCTAACAATATAATTAATGCATAAAGTAGGGTAATCCTAACTAGGGGGGGCGCCTCACGCCATCCAGACGATTCCCCCGTAGATGAATATATCTACTCACCAGAAATCCCCGCTAATCTGATCCGGCCACCGCTTTGCCTTTTCGCGCCGTATCCGAAGTTTCCCCGACCGATCCTAAATTTGCACAACACCAAGTATAAGATTACATAACCCTAAACGATGCAAGTCACATTATACAAATATCCACGCTCTCGTATTAAACATAGCATGCACTCGGTGCGCGGAAAAACGCACGAAAATCGCAATCCTTTAACAAAAATCGTCATTTCGGGGAAATCGACAAACTACCACCCGACTAGACGAAACCCCGCGTTCACGCATTCTAATAATCCTATACGAAGCTAATAATATTGCTAACCTAACACAAATCGACCGCATACTATTTTTTGTAAAAATCTAGTAAGCGATTTTCAAACCAAATCGATACAAACATTGAAATTTGTCGTTTTAGCGAGCATACCAATACACAATTAACCACTCCAATCACCTAGATAACCATCCCTAACATAAACCAAGCATTATGATACAAACCCTAATTTCTAAAATCAAAACCTTCTCTTGATTTTTCCTAATCAAACATTTACTACTAAACTAATATTTAGAATTGAAATTCTAGCACAATTAAATCACAAGTAAGCAAACTAGTTTAGAATTTTACCTCCCCAATTGAATCCTAGCATGATCAAGTCACCAAGAAGCCTCCTTTCATCAAGTTTTTAAACTAATTTGGGTTGAAGAGAGAAGGGATTAGGGTTAGGCTTTGAATGGAGAAAGAAATTGTGGATTTTTTCTTGAATTTTTTGCATGAAAATGATCAAAAAAAGAAGTGAAGAGAGGGGAAACCTGCAGGTGGAGGGTCGGCCAGCAGCTTGAGGGTGAAGTGGGGAAATTTTGGGGAAGTTTCTAGGTGATTAGAACATCATATGTTATCATTTCAAGCTTTCATGTCAACTTTTTCACAAAAAAACCCCTTTTTAAGCCATTTTTTCATAATTTTCCCACCAAAAATCTAAAAGTTTGCAAGACATGATATAATTTTATTAACACCATATTTTAGCTTATAAAGACTCCTAATTAAGAAATTTACCTAATTAAATTTGTATTTATCCCTAATTAAATGTATTTAAAAAGGCTTAAAATAATAAAAAAATAATTAATTACGAATTTTTTTTTTTAACTAGATAATTATAAGTGACATTTTAGTGACAAAATTATAGTAATATCTTATTTAAATTTTGTATAATTAGTTCTACAATGAAAAATATCAATTTTGACTTTTTACGGAAAAAGCCGAAAAATTGGCCGATTATCGAAAAACTGCCTAAACGATTTTCGAAGGGTTACAATCTTCCCCCCTTAAAGAAATTCGGTCCCCGAATTTAGAATTTAACTACGCGTACCTTCAAAAAGATGGGGATATCTCTTCCTCATCTCGACCTCGGTCTCCCAGGTGACCTCCTCGCTGTTCGGGCCACGCCAAAGAACCTTGACAGACGGTATGACCTTCGACCTCAATTTCTTCACCTGCCGATCCAAGATGACAACCGGCTGCTCGGTGAAAGAAAGATCACGCTCTAACTGGATCGTCTGGTGCTGAATCGCCTGGGAAGGATCATGAAGGTACTTGCGGAGCATCGAGACATGGAATACGGGGTGAACATCGGGGAAGCTGGGCGGAAGAGCTAACCGATAAGCGACTGGACCAACACGCTCTAGGATCTCGAAAGGACCAACATATCTAGGACTCAGCTTCCCTTTCCGTCCAAATCTCATTACACCCTTCATCGGAGAGATCTTCAGGAAAACATGATCGCCAACAGCGAACTCGAGTCGACGACGGCGCCTGTCAGCATATGATTTCTGCCTGCTCTGTGCCGCTCTCATCCTGTCCCGAATCAGCTGTATCTTCTCGGTCGTCTCCTGTACGATCTGCGGCCCCAAAATACTGCTCTCCCTGAGCTCTGTCCAACATACCGGCGATCGACATCTCCTCCCATATAAAGCCTCGAAAGGTGCCATCTGAATCGTCTCCTGGAAGCTATTATTGTAGGAAAACTCAATCAAAGGCAAATGACGATCCCAGCTACCACCGAAATATAAAACACAAGCTCTGAGCATGTCCTCAAGAGTCTGAATAGTACGCTCCGACTGACCGTCAGTCTGCGGATGAAAGGCTGTGCTAAAACTCAATCGGGTGCCCAAAGCTTCCTGGAGTTTCTGCCACAATCGGCTGGTAAACTGGGTGCCACGGTCGGACACGATGCAAGTCGGAACACCATGCAGTCGCACTATCTCATCAATATAAACCTGGGCGTACTGAGAAAATCCAAAAGTGGTCTTCACTGGCAGAAAGTGAGCCGCTTTCGTCAGTCGATCAACAATCACCCAGATAGAGTCGTACCCTCGACTGGTCCTGGGTAGACCCACCACGAAGTCCATGGAGACCTGCTCCCACTTCCACTCAGGGATGGGCAAAGGCTGTAACTCGCCGGCTGGCCTCTGGTGCTCAGCCTTGACTTGCTGACAAGTCAGGCATCTCGACACAAAGTCTGTAATATCCTTCTTCATCCCGTCCCACCAGTAAACCTCTCTCAAATCACGATACATCTTGGTGGAACCTGGGTGAACACTGTATACTGATCTATGTGCCTCCTCGAGAATATCCCGCCTCAGTCCCTCTGAATCTGGCACGCACAGTCGAGTCCCAAATCGAAGTATCCCCTGATCATCAATCACGAACTCAGAAACTCTGCCCTGCCGAATCTGCTCAATAATCTCTAAGATACGGGCATCGCCGGACTGTGCCTCATGGATACGGTCAAGTAACTGTGGGCGTGCTCTGAAATGGGCTAGCTGTCCCCCTGTAGGAGTAAACTCGAACTGCACTCTGCTATCACATAAAACCTGCCAATCCGCCGTCGACTGCATCTGTACTGCGCTCAAACAAGATAAGCTACCTCCGGGCCTCCTACTCAAAGCATCTGCCACCACATTCGCCTTGCCCGGATGGTATAGAATCTCGCAGTCATAATCTTTCACCAACTCCATCCAACGGCGCTGTCTTAGGTTCAGGTCTCGCTGCTGGAAGATATACTTCAAACTCTTGTGGTCAGTGTATATCTGGCACGACTCACCGTATAGGTAATGTCTCCAGATCTTAAGTGCAAATACCACTGCAGCCATCTCTAAATCATGGGTGGGGTAGTTCTGTTCGTGTTTCCTCAGCTGCCGAGAAGCATACGCGATAACTCTGTCGTGCTGCATCAATACACAGCCCAGCCCCACTCTAGAAGCATCACAATATACCACGAACCCGCCTGATCCTGAAGGCAATGCTAACACTGGAGCAGTAGTCAGACGAGTCTTCAACTGCTGAAAGCTATCCTCACATGCCTGTGTCCAATCAAAAGGAACCCCCTTCCGGGTCAACCCGGTCAAAGGTGCAGCAATGCGGGAGAAATCCTGGACGAAACGTCGATAATAGCCGGCCAGACCTAGAAAGCTGCGAACCTCTGTGACTGATACCGGTCTAGGCCAACGCTGAACTGCCTCGATCTTCTTCGGGTCCACGCAAATACCATCTCTCGTCACCACATGACCCAAGAAGTCGACACTGTCTAACCAGAATGCGCACTTGGAGAATTTGGCGAACAGCTGATGCTCCCTCAAAGTCTGTAATGTGATACGTAAGTGCTGCTCATGCTCCTCCCGGCTCCGAGAATAAACCAAGATGTCGTCAATGAACACAATGATGAACTGATCGAGATACGGCCTGAATACGCGGTTCATCAAATCCATAAAAGCTGCCGGGGCATTGGTGAGCCCGAACGACATCACCAAGAACTCGTAATGACCATAACGAGTACGGAAGGCAGTCTTCGGAATATCCTCCTTCCGAACCCGCAACTGGTGATAACCTGATCGTAAATCAACCTTCGAGAAAAACCCTGCACCCTGGAGCTGATCAAATAAGTCATCAATGCGGGGTAGGGGATACCTGTTCCGCACAGTAACTCGGTTCAGCTGACGATAATCAATGCATAAACGCATACTTCCGTCCTTCTTCTTAACAAACAAGACGGGAGCGCCCCAAGGTGACACACTCGGTCGGATAAGCCCTTTGTCCAGCAAGTCCTGTAACTGATCCTTTAGCTCTCTCAGCTCCACCGGGGCCATCCGATAAGGAGGTATAGAGATAGGCCCCATGCCGGGGATCAAGTCAATACAGAACTCAATCTCGCGCTCTGGTGGCAGACCAGGCAGCTCGTCAGGGAATACATCAGGAAACTCTCTCACAACAGGGACCTGGTCCAACGGAACCTCTGTGGAGCTAGTATCACAAACATAGGCTAAGAATCCCTGACACCCTTTCCTTAAGAGCTGACCAGCGCGAAGAGAAGAAATCAAGCTGGGAAGGGTAGCGCTACGATCTCCCTGAATAATAAGAACCGGCTCGCCAGGAAAACTGAATCTGACTGCTTTTTCACGGCAGTCCACGGATGCATAACAGGTGGCTAGCCAGTCCATACCAAAAAGAACGTCAAAGTCTAGCATATCGAGGAGAATCAAATCTACTGAAGAATCTCTCTCCCCGATACGAACGGAACAAGATCGGTACACAAAACGGGCAACAAAAGACTCGCCTACCGGGGTAATAACGACAAGCGGCTGATCTAACGGACAAGACTCTCGGCCCAACCTCGGTGCAAAATACGTGGAAACATAGGAATGTGTGGAGCCTGGATCAAATAATACCCGTGCATTAAAAGAACATACTGGCAGAGTACCTGTCACGACGGCATTGGATGCCTGTGCATCCTGAGGAGTCAACGCGAACACTCGGGCCTGTCCACCACTAATAGCTGGCTGTCCTCTGCCTCTACCTCGGCCTCTGCCTCTGCCTCTGTCGCCTCGTCCTCTCTGAACCGGACCGCCACGCCCACGGCCTCTAGAAGCATCTGGCTGGCGTGAAGCATCATCAGAAGGAGGAAGTAAAGCTCTCTGCGAAGGTGGTGAAGGTGGTAAAGTCACATGCGGGACTGTCGCCGCGCCCGGACGTCCCATGGTACAGTCTCTGACACGGTGATACTGACTCCCACACCGAAAACATCCTGGAGACGACTGCTGGGTCTGTGGATATGAACCAAATAACTGACCTCGTCTCAATCCTCTGCCTCCGCCATCTCCCGGAAATAATCTATCACGATGTCTGTCCATCTGCCGCTGAGCTGGCGTATCAGTACGGATCCTCTTCGGCCCAGAAGCGACCGGAGTCTCAGAAATACGCTCCTCCAAAAGTAAGGCTGCGTCCATCGCGGCTGCGTATGTATCAAAGTGCTGGGTGCCGATGGCAAGGAATAGCTGTGTATCAAGCCCTCGCACAAACCTCTTTATTCTCTTCTCTTCTGTGTCGACTAGGTACGGAGCATATCGAGACAACTGGGTAAACTGTATATCATACTCCGACACTGTCATCCCAGGAGTCTTGCGCAAAGACTCAAAACTACGGGCTCGAGCATCTCGGACACTCTCCGGAAGAAAACGGGCAAGAAATGCAGATGTAAACTCATCCCAGGTCATAGAAGGCAGACCTGCAGCTCGGCCTCTCTCTACTGAGTCGTACCATGTCTGGGCAAGACCCTCCAGACGAAAACTCGCAAACTCCACCAATCTATCCTCAGAACACCTCAACGAACGGCCAATCCGTGCCATCCTATCGAGAAATGCCTGTGGGTCCTCTGTCGCATCTGTACCGGTAAAAGCTGGAGGTCTCAATCTCATGAACTCCTGTAGTGAAACAGGGATAGTCTCCGTAGTAGCAGCAGGAGTGACCATCTGTGCAGCAGGTACGATCGTGGTCTGTGCGGTGGAAGGAACGTCCTCGGATCTCTGTGCCCGGCTGGACTCAACTAAAGATCCCATCATCTGCCGCAACTCTTGCATGCCGGCCTCTAATCTGGCAATACGGTCAGGATAAGGCGGATTAGTAGGACCCTGAGGGGTAGGCGTATCCTCCCGCTCGATCCTCGCCTCAGACGGGCCCGCCCGAATCTCATCCCTAGCGGCAGCCCGCTGAGCTCTCGTAGTCTTTGGCGGCATCGAAGCTGGAATAAGAAATAGAACTGATAAGGACATTGCAATTGGATCAAGGAATGCAAGGAATCACGAAAGGAAATACAAGCAATTATGTCCTAAGGTCACTTAGGCGGAGTACCGTATCGTAAGTATGCCGCGGATCATACCCACGCTACGCCACTCTGCTTAAGTCACCTACTCCATCTACCAAGGTCGTCCTACACTCAGAAAGGTAAAACCTACGCTCTGATACCAACTTTGTCACGACCCGAAAGTACGGAACGTGACTGGCACTTAGATTACGAGACGTCTAAAGGCGTACCGTAACCTAAGTCAGCCAAAGCCCAGAAATCTAACCCAAAATCAAAATAGAGTGAAGGAAAACCTTAAATGAAAACGGTTTGTAAATCAATTAAGTTGCATAGAATCCCTTTTTAAAACATCAAAAATTCCCAAAAATTTCGGCAGAGTCTCCCCTGTATTTTCTATCCCCCAAACTGGGTACAACAAGATAATAAACCTGTAATCATAAAAATGGCATCCCCAAGCGGGAGCTAGCTCTTCGCCCAAGGCGGATCAAAACCACATGCAATATATATAAGCAATACTAAGAAAAGAGCAAAAGAAACCCAAAATATCAGAAAACGCAACGCCGGCTCAAGTGAGCTCGACCCAAAAGAAACCACAAATACACATAGCTCTCATTCTCATCACTAGGTCGCATATACAATACAAGTGGTAGATGGAGAATACTAGATACAATGATAAAACAAAAAGGAATAAAGTATACTCGCAACCCACCTACGGGCGATGTCGCGAGTCTGAGCAAAAGAAACTGATGACAAGATAGCCCGCCGCTACGAGACTGACGGGTCCGACCTGCAAGACACTGTGGCACAACGGGGGTGAGTTGCCAGCTCGTGAGTAAATATAACATCTAATAAGGCAATCGTAAGAATGCACGCAATGCACCACAACATGTATGTCCATATGTGATATAATAACTCTAGTATGCATGCACAGGTATGCAATATCTTTTCTAACTCTTTAAGTGTTTAGAATGTTAAAGTTACTGCATTCTTAACTTTTTAGAAAATGAATGTCTGTATAATAGCTAAATATCATCAAGAAATCATCTGGAAACCCGTGTCAAGCATCGACACCAAATAGGAATCATATCTGTCTCAATATCGGGCTCCGTCAGTCCGGATCGGCCCATATCATAAATCTCACGACAACGGTCGGTATCCTCCGGATATCCGCCGCGCCAGACATCACCGGTAGGTAGTCTTCCCCTGCCAGGCTCATCGTCTACAACTCGATCTTCTTGCCCCGGGGTACCATACCGGGCCCACCATGTACCCGAGACGGTTCATCCACTCCTCGAATCGGGTCTCGAAATCCAACAGAAAACATGAAAACTCATGGTGGACGACACAGACATCACGAGAAAACCGCAACTTTGTTTTGAAAATGATAAATCTAAGGTTTTGTTAAATTCTTGCGGTTTTCCCCAAAAATCCAGAAATCACAGAAAAACTGAAATCATCAAGAAAATCATAGTGTCCACATGTTATATATAATAAATGTCTATGATATCAATGTATATGATGTGAGTTTTAGTAGCAATCTATATAAATATGATGTTAATGCGAGGTATATGCATGCTATGCAATTTCATATATCATGTTTGAATGCAAATAGCGATATTAAGTTAAACAGGTTTTCTAGTGTACGTGGCATGGCAATTACCAAAGGCGTGTGTGTCACATGAATAGTGCGCGTGCAATCGATGCCAATGGTAATGTGTTCGTGTCCTACGAAATGATATCGCGTATGTATATATGAACGTCATATGAATGTCCATGCAATCTAGTATAGGGTTAGCTGTGAGGGTATGCCATGTATATAAATGGATAAGCTAGCTAACAATATAATTAATGCATAAAGTAGGGTAATCCTAACTAGGGGGGGCGCCTCACGCCATCCAGACGATTCCCCCGTAGATGAATATATCTACTCACCAGAAATCCCCGCTAATCTGATCCGGCCACCGCTTTGCCTTTTCGCGCCGTATCCGAAGTTTCCCCGACCGATCCTAAATTTGCACAACACCAAGTATAAGATTACATAACCCTAAACGATGCAAGTCACATTATACAAATATCCACGCTCTCGTATTAAACATAGCATGCACTCGGTGCGCGGAAAAACGCACGAAAATCGCAATCCTTTAACAAAAATCGTCATTTCGGGGAAATCGACAAACTACCACCCGACTAGACGAAACCCCGCGTTCACGCATTCTAATAATCCTATACGAAGCTAATAATATTGCTAACCTAACACAAATCGACCGCATACTATTTTTTGTAAAAATCTAGTAAGCGATTTTCAAACCAAATCGATACAAACATTGAAATTTGTCGTTTTAGCGAGCATACCAATACACAATTAACCACTCCAATCACCTAGATAACCATCCCTAACATAAACCAAGCATTATGATACAAACCCTAATTTCTAAAATCAAAACCTTCTCTTGATTTTTCCTAATCAAACATTTACTACTAAACTAATATTTAGAATTGAAATTCTAGCACAATTAAACCACAAGTAAGCAAACTAGTTTAGAATTTTACCTCCCCAATTGAATCCTAGCATGATCAAGTCACCAAGAAGCCTCCTTTCATCAAGTTTTTAAACTAATTTGGGTTGAAGAGAGAAGGGATTAGGGTTAGGCTTTGAATGGAGAAAGAAATTGTGGATTTTTTCTTGAATTTTTTGCATGAAAATGATCAAAAAAAGAAGTGAAGAGAGGGGAAACCTGCAGGTGGAGGGTCGGCCAGCAGCTTGAGGGTGAAGTGGGGAAATTTTGGGGAAGTTTCTAGGTGATTAGAACATCATATGTTATCATTTCAAGCTTTCATGTCAACTTTTTCACAAAAAAACCCCTTTTTAAGCCATTTTTTCATAATTTTCCCACCAAAAATCTAAAAGTTTGCAAGACATGATATAATTTTATTAACACCATATTTTAGCTTATAAAGACTCCTAATTAAGAAATTTACCTAATTAAATTTGTATTTATCCCTAATTAAATGTATTTAAAAAGGCTTAAAATAATAAAAAAATAATTAATTACGAATTTTTTTTTTTAACTAGATAATTATAAGTGACATTTTAGTGACAAAATTATAGTAATATCTTATTTAAATTTTGTATAATTAGTTCTACAATGAAAAATATCAATTTTGACTTTTTACGGAAAAAGCCGAAAAATTGGCCGATTATCGAAAAACTGCCTAAACGATTTTCGAAGGGTTACAATCTTCCCCCCTTAAAGAAATTCGGTCCCCGAATTTAGAATTTAACTACGCGTACCTTCAAAAAGATGGGGATATCTCTTCCTCATCTCGACCTCGGTCTCCCAGGTGACCTCCTCGCTGTTCGGGCCACGCCAAAGAACCTTGACAGACGGTATGACCTTCGACCTCAATTTCTTCACCTGCCGATCCAAGATGACAACCGGCTGCTCGGTGAAAGAAAGATCACGCTCTAACTGGATCGTCTGGTGCTGAATCGCCTGGGAAGGATCATGAAGGTACTTGCGGAGCATCGAGACATGGAATACGGGGTGAACATCGGGGAAGCTGGGCGGAAGAGCTAACCGATAAGCGACTGGACCAACACGCTCTAGGATCTCGAAAGGACCAACATATCTAGGACTCAGCTTCCCTTTCCGTCCAAATCTCATCACACCCTTCATCGGAGAGATCTTCAGGAAAACATGATCGCCAACAGCGAACTCGAGTCGACGACGGCGCCTGTCAGCATATGATTTCTGCCTGCTCTGTGCCGCTCTCATCCTGTCCCGAATCAGCTGTATCTTCTCGGTCGTCTCCTGTACGATCTGCGGCCCCAAAATACTGCTCTCCCTGAGCTCTGTCCAACATACCGGCGATCGACATCTCCTCCCATATAAAGCCTCGAAAGGTGCCATCTGAATCGTCTCCTGGAAGCTATTATTGTAGGAAAACTCAATCAAAGGCAAATGACGATCCCAGCTACCACCGAAATCTAAAACACAAGCTCTGAGCATGTCCTCAAGAGTCTGAATAGTACGCTCCGACTGACCGTCAGTCTGCGGATGAAAGGCTGTGCTAAAACTCAATCGGGTGCCCAAAGCTTCCTGGAGTTTCTGCCACAATCGGCTGGTAAACTGGGTGCCACGGTCGGACACGATGCAAGTCGGAACACCATGCAGTCGCACTATCTCATCAATATAAACCTGGGCGTACTGAGAAAATCCAAAAGTGGTCTTCACTGGCAGAAAGTGAGCCGCTTTCGTCAGTCGATCAACAATCACCCAGATAGAGTCGTACCCTCGACTGGTCCTGGGTAGACCCACCATGAAGTCCATAGAGACCTGCTCCCACTTCCACTCAGGGATGGGCAAAGGCTGTAACTCGCCGGCTGGCCTCTGGTGCTCAGCCTTGACTTGCTGACAAGTCAGGCATCTCGACACAAAGTCTGTAATATCCTTCTTCATCCCGTCCCACCAGTAAACCTCTCTCAAATCACGATACATCTTGGTGGAACCTGGGTGAACACTGTATACTGATCTATGTGCCTCCTCGAGAATATCCCGCCTCAGTCCCTCTGAATCTGGCACGCACAGTCGAGTCCCAAATCGAAGTATCCCCTGATCATCAATCACGAACTCAGAAACTCTGCCCTGCCGAATCTGCTCAATAATCTCTAAGATACGGGCATCGCCGGACTGTGCCTCATGGATACGGTCAAGTAACTGTGGGCGTGCTCTGAAATGGGCTAGCTGTCCCCCTGTAGGAGTAAACTCGAACTGCACTCTGCTATCACATAAAACCTGCCAATCCGCCGTCGACTGCATCTGTACTGCGCTCAAACAAGATAAGCTACCTCCGGGCCTCCTACTCAAAGCATCTGCCACCACATTCGCCTTGCCCGGATGGTATAGAATCTCGCAGTCATAATCTTTCACCAACTCCATCCAACGGCGCTGTCTTAGGTTCAGGTCTCGCTGCTGGAAGATATACTTCAAACTCTTGTGGTCAGTGTATATCTGGCACGACTCACCGTATAGGTAATGTCTCCAGATCTTAAGTGCAAATACCACTGCAGCCATCTCTAAATCATGGGTGGGGTAGTTCTGTTCGTGTTTCCTCAGCTGCCGAGAAGCATACGCGATAACTCTGTCGTGCTGCATCAATACACAGCCCAGCCCCACTCTAGAAGCATCACAATATACCACGAACCCGCCTGATCCTGAAGGCAATGCTAACACTGGAGCAGTAGTCAGACGAGTCTTCAACTGCTGAAAGCTATCCTCACATGCCTGTGTCCAATCAAAAGGAACCCCCTTCCGGGTCAACCCGGTCAAAGGTGCAGCAATGCGGGAGAAATCCTGGACGAAACGTCGATAATAGCCGGCCAGACCTAGAAAGCTGCGAACCTCTGTGACTGATACCGGTCTAGGCCAACGCTGAACTGCCTCGATCTTCTTCGGGTCCACGCAAATACCATCTCTCGTCACCACATGACCCAAGAAGTCGACACTGTCTAACCAGAATGCGCACTTGGAGAATTTGGCGAACAGCTGATGCTCCCTCAAAGTCTGTAATGTGATACGTAAGTGCTGCTCATGCTCCTCCCGGCTCCGAGAATAAACCAAGATGTCGTCAATGAACACAATGATGAACTGATCGAGATACGGCCTGAATACGCGGTTCATCAAATCCATAAAAGCTGCCGGGGCATTGGTGAGCCCGAACGACATCACCAAGAACTCGTAATGACCATAACGAGTACGGAAGGCAGTCTTCGGAATATCCTCCTTCCGAACCCGCAACTGGTGATAACCTGATCGTAAATCAACCTTCGAGAAAAACCCTGCACCCTGGAGCTGATCAAATAAGTCATCAATGCGGGGTAGGGGATACCTGTTCCGCACAGTAACTCGGTTCAGCTGACGATAATCAATGCATAAACGCATACTTCCGTCCTTCTTCTTAACAAACAAGACGGGAGCGTCCCAAGGTGACACACTCGGTCGGATAAGCCCTTTGTCCAGCAAGTCCTGTAACTGATCCTTTAGCTCTCTCAGCTCCGCCGGGGCCATCCGATAAGGAGGTATAGAGATAGGCCCCATGCCGGGGATCAAGTCAATACAGAACTCAATCTCGCGCTCTGGTGGCAGACCAGGCAGCTCGTCAGGGAATACATCAGGAAACTCTCTCACAACAGGGACCTGGTCCAACGGAACCTCTGTGGAGCTAGTATCACAAACATAGGCTAAGAATCCCTGACACCCTTTCCTTAAGAGCTGACCAGCGCGAAGAGAAGAAATCAAGCTGGGAAGGGTAGCGCTACGATCTCCCTGAATAATAAGAACCGGCTCGCCAGGAAAACTGAATCTGACTGCTTTTTCACGGCAGTCCACGGATGCATAACAGGTGGCTAGCCAGTCCATACCAAAAAGAACGTCAAAGTCTAGCATATCGAGGAGAATCAAATCTACTGAAGAATCTCTCTCCCCGATACGAACGGAACAAGATCGGTACACAAAACGGGCAACAAAAGACTCGCCTACCGGGGTAATAACGACAAGCGGCTGATCTAACGGACAAGACTCTCGGCCCAACCTCGGTGCAAAATACGTGGAAACATAGGAATGTGTGGAGCCTGGATCAAATAATACCCGTGCATTAAAAGAACATACTGGCAGAGTACCTGTCACGACGGCATTGGATGCCTGTGCATCCTGAGGAGTCAACGCGAACACTCGGGCCTGTCCACCACTAATAGCTGGCTGTCCTCTGCCTCTACCTCGGCCTCTGCCTCTGCCTCTGTCGCCTCGTCCTCTCTGAACCGGACCGCCACGCCCACGGCCTCTAGAAGCATCTGGCTGGCGTGAAGCATCATCAGAAGGAGGAAGTAAAGCTCTCTGCGAAGGTGGTGAAGGTGGTAAAGTCACATGCGGGACTGTCGCCGCGCCCGGACGTCCCATGGTACAGTCTCTGACACGGTGATACTGACTCCCACACCGAAAACATCCTGGAGACGACTGCTGGGTCTGTGGATATGAACCAAATAACTGACCTCGTCTCAATCCTCTGCCTCCGCCATCTCCCGGAAATAATCTATCACGATGTCTGCCCATCTGCCGCTGAGCTGGCGTATCAGTACGGATCCGTACCGAAAGGTGCGTAAGCTGCTTAAATCCACCTACGGGTTGAAGCAGGCATCGCAGAGTTGGAACATCTGTTTTGATGCGGTAGTCAAAGAGTTTGACTTCATCAAAAACGTAGATGAAACTTGTATATACAAGAAGGTAGCAGAGAGTAAGGTCGTCTTCCTCGTATTGTACGTGTATGACATACTCTTGATAGGAAATGATGTTCCTGTACTGCACTCGGTCAAGCTCTTCTTATCTCAAAGATTCTCAATGAAAGATTTAGGTGATGCCTCCTACATCTTGGGGATTAAGATCTATAGAGATAGATCTAAACGGATACTGGGATTGTCCCAATCCAGGTACATTGATACCATACTAAAGAGGTTTAGTATGGAAGAATCCAAGTGTGGGAATTTACCCACGATCTCTGGACTCACTCTCTCCAAAGAGATGTCTCCCAAGACTGATTTGGAGAGAGCTCGCATGCAAGAGATACCCTATGCTTCGGCAGTAGGCTCTATCATGTACACGATGCTATGTACCATACCCGATGTAGCATAATCATTAAGTGTAGTGAGTAGGTATCAAGCAGATCCTGGAAAGAGTCACTGGACATCTGTGAAGAACATTCTCAAGTATTTGAGAAGGACTAAAGAGATGTTCTTAGTGTATGATAACGGAGAACTCCAAGTGGAGTCCTTTACCGATTCGAGCTTCTAGAGTGATAAGGACGACTCTAAATCGGTCTCGGGATTTGTCTTTACCCTAAATGGAGGGGCGGTTTGTTGGAAGAGTTCCAAATAGGAAACCATTGCAGACTCGACGATGGAGGTTGAATACATCGCTGCCAACGATCTGCCAAAGAGGCTGTCTGGATGAAGAAGTTCATAAATGAACTTGGAGTGGTTCCGTCCATTGAGCATCCAATACCTTTGTATTGCGATAACAATGGAGCAGTGGCTTTGACCAAGGAACCCAGGTCCCATCAGAGATCCAGACATATTCTGAGGCGGTATCACCTGATCCGGGAGATAGTTGATCGTTGGGAGATCGAGGTCAGGAGAGTTGACATGAAGGACAACATAGCGGATCCACTCACAAAGGCCATACCTCAGATACAATTTGAGAGACTCTTCGGGATGTTGGGTATGAGATACTACAACAACTGGCCTTAGTGCAAGTGGGAGATTGTTAGTTATGTATATGCCCTAGAGGCCATTATTGCACATATGATGTATATTATAGTGGATGCTTGGATATATATAGAGAGGACTTTCTTGCTCGACATGATAATATGTTATCTGGTTGCTCTTTGTCTTAACATGTAGATTTCTATTGTAATACTGTCTTGCTCTCATATGTTGATAAAGCCCTTAGGATGTGTACTTGACTACTAGGACTATGATGGAGATCATACTAGTGGGGCCAGGGTAGTCCACAAGTACATCTTATAACTGTTCCTAGTCGAGGGTGTATCGAGACATGGCATCGATACTCCAGAGTAGACTAGCGTATACGCCTCTTGACCCATATGATGGGCGATGGATGATCCCACATCTATTGGTGTTTGACATCAAAGATGGTATACGGGTGCTCAGTGGAGACTGGGTACACTGAACGGACTCGCCGAGAACTCCTAGTTGGTATTATACCTATCGTCAGATAGCAGTTCTCTGGTGACATCGGTACATGTTAGTCTGTAGACCCGAAATCATCATAGAGTCTTGTGTGATTTCCACTGTGCTTTGATTTCCACCTTACCACGTTCATGAGAACGTGCAAAACAGTGGCTTTTGGGTACAGTCCCGAATCACATGGAGGCAATGAGCGATAGGAGGGGTTTCGTCTCTCCCGGTATTGGGGGTTGATGTAGCGCTGTGCTCGATTGACTATAACAGGAAGTTCCTGGCCAGGGCTGATATGGAGATCTACTGGTAAGTGTTATCAATAGTTTCTCGACCCGTTATGAGCCTCACATCGACACGACTTATCGATTACTGGGGTCTGACGTTTATCACCCCTAGACTGGATATGCGACATATCAGACGAAGAGACCGGACTGTACGGTAGTGCTACCGATTGGATTCATAGGTGTGAGAGCAGGCTTGCTTGTTGATCTTCTGATCGCTCAATACCCGGGTGGCCGTTACGTTTAGCTGACCACTGACGGCTTGTGGGTGACTGATATGATCGCCACCTACTGCCGCCGTATTGACGAGTCTTTAGAGTCCTACACAGAGGTTTCCTGGCTTAGGCGAAACGGAGTAGGAGCACATATGTGATATTTACGGGGCCGAGATTAATACGTGTATATGATACCGTATTCTATTCTTACGATATGTGATATCGGCCGGTTATATGTGATATAGCCGGGTCATCGGATCAAGTATTGATTCGATGAAATGATACATTTTATATTAGTCGGTTATATGTGATATAGCCGGATTATTAAATCAAGTGTTGATTTAATAATTTAATGTATAATTATATATTTGATATATTACATTACATTAATTAATATTAGCTCACTTAAGCATTTCTTTTTCTCACTTATGATGCATTGATATATATGTGATATATGTTAAATGTATTGTTTTCTTTATGCACACATAAATATATATGTGATATATATTCATGTGTCATGCTAGGTTACACATGCAACAAGGGTGTATGAGACTTACACTATGCTAGGATTAATATGGGTTAATATTTATTATTATGAAATTTCAAAATTATTGGAGAATTAGTCATGGTTATGAGCTTGGATGAAGCTTGTAGAACATTGACTAAGTCTACCTCTTTTGTTTTTACTTAAGATATTTATTAACCTAACCTTTAACCCTTAGCCATGGTTTATTCTCTACATGGGTTAAGGTATGACAAAACTCACCATGGTTGCATTTCTAACCTCACTCTCTCATTCACTTCATCTTCTTCTTCATCTCATTCTAGCTCTCTTGACTTTGAGAAATAGAAGAAAAACTGTGAGAAATTAAATTCTAAAGTGAGCAAAATTCATACTTCATCATCCTCTTCTATACTATCCATATAGTTTAGGGTGTTAGCTTCACTAATTCCATATTAGTGAAGTAATAGCTTGAGTCCATATTTTCTCGATGTAGATCATCATAGACTTTGAAGACTTCTAGCTAGCATGCATTATACATCTTGTGGAGCCTCTCAAAAGTCCGGGAGTTCGTTGATCGCAGCGAAGGGACTACAACAAGGAGCTATAAAAGCGAAGGAACGGACTACAAAGGTTGTAATCCGTACTTACTTAGTTGTAAAGTTGTTTACATCTTGTTTTCGTATAATTCTCTAGTTAAAGATTCTATGTGAGGGTTCTTATAGTATGACAATTTTTTAATTTGGTATGGATGATACCACCCGAAACTTTGCTATTGTGCTTAGGAACCCTACAACCATGAAGGGTAAGATGTAATGTCTAATCCCAACAAAGCTTGCAAGTAAACTTTTTACCTTCGTAGAAGAAACTATCCTCTATCTACATGATAATATAAACCATCCTCTATCTAAACGAGGAGATAAATTTGGTAGTCCATTTTTTTCTATTGTCACCCCGTCTTTTGTTTTATTCTAAATCTGGAAATTTTTTTTTACATAGGAAGTGAAATGCACAAATTGGGAGTAAGAAAATAATTATGCAGCATGGCATTGTTTGAATCGGCATTGTCCTTCAATTTTGTAAGTAGGAAATTTCTTTCTTAAAAATATTGATTTTTTAAAACAAGAAGATCTAAAAGTAGCTCACAAAATAACGGTAAGAATATAATTGTGCCATATGGTATTATTTGAATGGGCAGTTTTCTTTTATTTGTATGTGAGTAAATTTTTTCCCTCCACAAAACTGATATTTTAAAACAAAAAATTAAAAATATAAGTTAACTAATTCAGGGAAATCATACGTCTAAAACAACCGAACTGGTGTGTATAATCTCTGATTATCCATCTAATATGGATAATAAAATATACCTTTATAGATCTGAATATCCGTTGGTAAAAGGTTTTTCTCTTGTGGCTATCACAATTGCATAGGAGGCAAACTTGGACGATAGGAAGATGATTTAAATAATTCTTAACAATTTTTTTGCATGAAATCTTTTATTTCATCATCGTTTTTTCATCATCATTTTTGCTCTGCTATAGCCATCCTTTTAAAGAGTTGTGACATAGTCACAAATTCGTCGTTCGGGTATAATTCGGCGAAGTCGAAAATTCGGATTCGGAGAACTATTCGGAATAAATCGGCAGGTATTCGGGAAAGATTCGGTAAGTGTTCGGGAAATGTTCGGGAATGATTTCGAGCAAGAAATTAATATATGAGACGCTAGTTATTGATTTTGTGAATTATTTGCCATTTTTTTTGAATTATTCGCTGTTTTTTCACATAATTCGGGAATAATTCGCGAATTATTCGCGAATTATTCGGCCCACCGATTAATTTGGCGATTAAGTCGGCCGATCAAAAATTCGTGAATTATTCGCGAATTCGGCGAATAATTCGCGAATTATCTAATTATGGGTTGTGATACAATATATTTTTCCCATTTTACCGATGTGGGATTAAACTCCCCAACAACATAATCACAACAAATTGTGTTATAACATTTCTTCTTTTATTTGCTCTTCTACGTTAAGATTTTGCGGTGGGACCAATTGGATTTCACGTCGAGAACTAATTGTCAATCTCAACTAATTTGTAATTAATCAATTGACAATTTTAATTTAACAATCAAACTTCCATCAAACCAATTGTTCATAAAAGTTCTACCTAATATGAGATAATAATTAATATTAATTTACATGCAACCCCTTCCAATATCAAGTTACTTTTCTTTAAGTTCTTTAACTGTGCAGGATAAAATCACCCTCAAACCCAAATCTTCAATTGCCTATGAACACAACAAATTCATTTCGAAAATGAATAAAATAATAATATGATTTTGAAAAAACAATTTCCAAAATACCTGATCAGGATTTGATGCTTTCATGGGATTGAACATTAAACTTATTCTCATCAGTATGAGAATAATAAATCCTATCTAGACATCCATAGTTTTCCTAAATGCATTTAAGCAACCAAATATTTCAGGTTTCTTGTTCTTATCTAAACGACAAGATTTACCAACATATCAAAACTTACTTGTCAACAAATCGAAAACTACAATATCATCAAGTTAAAGGGATTATTAGGGATGAGAAATGTCACACTCCTAATTCGGCAGTTGATAACTATATGGAATGTGCTCAGCCAATCCATCCCCACAATGGCATCATAGCTACCAGTCCTAATCAAAAGGAAGTTTGCATAAAACTCTCTGCCACAAACTACCACTAGGCACAGCCACAAACTACCACTGGGCACAATCTATACCCTTGGCTGAACACAATAATTACGTTACCCGTATGTATCTCCCAACCCTTGGTCAACGGCTCGTGAGGTATAGAGTGTGTCGACAAACCGTGCAGAAATAAAGTAATGCGAAGCACCCGAATCAAATAGAACTCTAGTTAGTACAGAATGAACAAGGAAAGTACCCGCAACCACTTTTCCAAAATCTTCCGCCTGCTCGGCAGTCAGAGTGAAAGCCCGCCACTGATTCCAACCTATACCCATCCGCCTCTAATTAAATAATCGCCGCTGAGATGCCAGAGGTGGACCCCTTTGAGCTGAAGTGTTGAACGATGGAGGTTGTTGTTCGGACCCTCCTTGTAGCTCGGATCTTTGGGGACACCCGCTGACAATGTGCTCGCTGGATCCGCAAATAAGACACTGTCCCTTGACTCTGCGACAATCTCTCTGCATGTGCCCTGGCCTCTGGCAATAGTTCCAAGTCAGATCCTTCCGCTGTGGCTGCTGAGGTGAGAAAGTACGTTTCATCTGTGTTATCCCTGGCCTATGAACTGGGATTGCTCCACTAGAAGAAGTGGCAGCTCGTGATGGAACTATATGGGGTCTTATATCCACTGATCGCTAGCCCTTGGCTTTCTCTGCCAACCTTTCCTGTACTCGGACAACGTTCAACACCAGTGCGAAGGTCTGTAGGTCGAGAGACGTGATAAGCTGCTGCAGCTCGATATCGATCCCCTGTTGGAACCGTCTAGCCCCGGCGGCTTCGGTGACGACCATGTACGGTGCAAAATGACTCAGCATGTTAAACTCTGCGGCGTAGACATCCACTGGGCGGCCATTTTGCTTCAGTGTGATAAATTTCTCCTCCATCTCGGCCTTGGCAGTATCCAAAAAATAGTGATCTAGAAAACATGCGGAGAATGTGTCCCATCCGATAGGTTTCTCTAGCCTTTTTTCCTTTGCGGACTACCATGTGCGGGCCTCATTCTCTAGCTGGATCTTCACCACGCTTACTCTGTCAGCGTCAGGGACTCGAGCGGCCGTCAAAACATTTTCCATATTGATCAGTCATTGCTCGGCCTCAAGTGGATCTGCTGCCCCCGTGAATACAGCCGGGTGAAGTCTCCTGAAATCAAAAACGGTATCAGCCCTAACCTGTATAGCTGGTACGAGAGTGTCCTCGGGACGGCAAGGATTGCTGTAGATCTATCTAAAGCGGTAATTGCGATATCTTACACCGTTTTCAATCTCTCAGCCAAGATATCGGTCTTTCTTTCCTGAGCCTCTGCTAGGGTCGTCAGTGTGCTGAGGATCTTCTCTCTACGATTATGGGGACTGGCATATGAGGAGTTGCCTGAAGAGGCTATATCTTTGAAAGATGATCAAGAAAAGGGATCAGATACAAGGAAGGATTATAAGATGGTTTAACGAGAATTATAAGAAATGAAAATTCAATATAATAAAGTATAGGTCAAGGGTGTAACTCAGTCTAGGGATCCCTCAACGGAACTGTAATTTCATTCTAAACCTGGTATTCTGATACCAACAAAACCATGTCACGTCCCGCTGTCACGCCCCGCTTCCCAGAGTGCGCTAAGATAGGTACGTGACAGAGCCAACCATGCTACCCGTGGATAGGAAATATCCCTCCATAGTTACATTACGGCTGTCTAGAGATATCAAGAACAGTAGAAATAAAATAAACTATCTAGTACATGTCCATGAGCCAGAATAAACGAGTCAAGAAATAATATGCGGAAGCAATAGATCCAAGTAACAATAACAATCTGGAAAGTACGTCCCAAATACGGGCTCACAACAGGAAATAAAAGTGATGAAAGAAAACTAAACTAAAATACTAACAGGTCTTCACTGCTCGGCCCGCTGACTGAAATACTCCTGAACGGCCTGCGACAGGAAGAGAGGATCTGGGCCATGCAAAACCCAGACGTCAGTGCGTCATAATATCAACAATAATACAATCAGGAGGTAACAAGACATGCAGGCATGAGTATGAACAGTAATAAGGGTATAACAGTTTCAAGAATAAGGAACAGTGAAGGGTATAAGCACATGCGGTGTGCAGTGAGTAATCTAAACTGTGCTACTGGGTTATCTATTCTAAAGTCTTCGAAATCAATTAATGTAATCCTCATCGTAACCCATCGGTGATTATTCCGTAACGCCCGGGAAAACGGCAAACAATATGTATTTCGTAACGCCCGGAAAAAACGGCAAACAATATGTATTCCGTAACGCCCGGAAAAACGGCAAACAATATGATAGCCCTTTGAGTTACGTTCGGTTTCATTCTTGATTTCCCCATATCCCCAAGTTATGTGTTCAAGTCAGGTATTGCCAATTGATATCTAATGCCAACACAGAAACAAGCCAGTACATGTTTTGTCTATGCAGACAACAATAACGTCCATCAGGACAACATGTCAGGATTGTCGGCATTAGAAACAGGATCAGGTAACATGTCAAGTAGTGATATATCAGGTCATGTCAGGTAATGTACATGTATCAAGTCATGTCAAGTAGTGGTGTATCAGGTCATGTCAAGTAGTGCACAGGTATCAAGCGGGTGCTCATAATCGAACTGTAGCAAGTATTGAATCAGGATGAAAGTACGGATGTACAATAAAAGCATGGATGCACAAATATCGATCAGGAGTTACATCATGACTAAGTAGGATGCACAATATCAAGCATGGGGTACTAATGTATTAATCATATGAGTTAATGTAATATGGGGTGCAACTAATTATGCAGAATTAATGGTATGGATACACAAATAAATATGGATGTATAAATAACTATCAGGGGTTACAACTATAGCTTCATGACTATGTAGGATGCACATTATTAAACATGTGATGTTAATAGGACAATAATATGTAATAATGTGATCTGTAGATGCAACTACATGTATATTAAATGATATGGATGCATACGGGTATCCGAAAACGGTAAAACTTTAATATGGATTTATAATGTGATAAACGGGTAACATTTTACTCATATGGATGCATAATAATATACCTAGCATGTAGCAAGATAAATTAGTATGCGACTAGATATGTAAATAGTGATATGGATGCACACGGATGTCCGAAGACAGTAAAAATAGTAAAATGGTAATGTGGGATGCATAATTAAACAATGAGTAATGTTATTATTCACATGTGTGCAATATATTGTAGTATAGCATGTAGCAAGATTAACTTGCCTCGATCGGATCACACGATGGGTACGTACAGTACGTCCAACGTCGGGTAAACGTCGCAAAACCACACGTACGCACGGGACGGGTCCAGGCAAGGCAAGAAGGTAACCACGCTGACTGGGAACGTCCTCAAGGTTTCCTCGATCGGCGGCGGTGGCATGGCTCCGGCGATCACCGGAAAAAGAATCCAGAAAAGAGAAGAAAAGAAAAGAATAAGGAGAAGAAGAAAGAAAGAAAAGAAGAGAAGGGGCTGAAGGTTGGTGTTCTGGATTCAGAGGCGAGGCAAGGGATGCGAGGAGGTGATGACAAGGTTGTTTGGGTTTTCCGGTGAGGTTTCACTGCCACGGGTAGTGAGTGATAGGGTTCTAGATTGTTGGGGTCGGGGTTTCGTGCAGTGGAGACGAGAAGAAGGAGTGAGGGTCGATAGGTCGAGGAGGAGAAAGGAGAGGGGACGAGGATGATGGTGAGGGGTCAACGACGGCGAGATGCGTGGGTTAGGGACCTCGCGGTCGTGGGTGCAGTCGGGAAAGGGATGAGAAGAGATGTGACGACTCGAAATATTAGCTCATGACCAGCACTTAAATCACGCAACGTCTAAAGGCGTAACGTAATTCAAGTAAGTTGAAACCCAGAAATCTAAACCTTTTTAAGAAAATAAATGAGGTGATGTTTTGAAATAAAGGTATAATGAAATCAAGTTTTCTAAATGCATAGAAAAGGAACGTGAATGATGCAAGTAAAATTTACTAGTTTGAAAACATGTTTCGTCTTTTAAAAATTTGGGCAACACATCCTTTGTATATTTTGATCCAAACCCACAAATACATAACAAGAATAATGGCATCCCCAAGTGGGAGCTAGCTTTTCGCCAACCGGCGGATCACAACCACGCAAAACAGTATATGTAAGTATACGACGCCCAACGGCGAAGTTCACCACAAAAAGATAAAGAAATAAGTAAGACATCAAAACCACAAGTAGCGGAAAACCCCTCACTCTATGTCTCGCAACCACAATCTCACTAAGTCTCATTACTTATACAATTTACTAATTTTGATTGATGGAGTTGACTAGATACAATATGAAATATAAATACAAGAGTGGGTACGATACAAATGTCCCACCTACCAAAGCAATCATCCGAAAACAACTGTATGCCAGCGATACCGCTACTGATCCATGCGGTCAACCTGCAAGAACTGTGACACAACGGGGGTGAGTTGCCAACTCGTGAGTAGAAAAACATTTACAAGTAGAAATCGAATAAACAACGACTTCTAGGTCAACTGTATCATAAAGGTAATACTATGATATCTAGGGTGACCGGGTCTATATATGTGCCAACAATATAATCAATGTATGTATGCATGTGGATCTCTTCCAACCATATAATCAATGTCTGTATGCACGTAAATATCATAAAAGAGTGTGCATGAAAGTATGAGGATATAAATCAACGGTGTCCCTTGCGACACATCAAAATCATGGAACCTGGGCGTCCAACATCGACACCCGAAAACATCATGAAACCCGTGTCCAGTATCGATACGTAAATCCTCATATCTCGGGCTCCGTCAGTCCGGATCGGCCCTCGGGCTCCGTCAGTCCGGATCGGCCCATCTCACCTCTCGACTCCGGTCGGTATCCTCCGGATATCCGCTGAGCCCAAATACTATCACCGATGGGTAGAGCTCCCCAGCCAGGCTCACCGTCTACGAGTCTTCTTGCCCCGGGGTACCTCACCGAGTCCACCATGTACCCGCAGACGGTGCTTACCGCTACTCGAATTGGGTTTCACATGCCACTCTCAGAACCGAGAAAACACATGGTGGACGCACTGAAATATCATATCAAGAGAAATCGGGTTTTTAAAACATTACATGCTTTCCTTTGAAATCGCCACGGTTCTCAAATCCAGAAATCTCATGAAAACAGCATATCTCAATGCGTAAAAGTGTAAAGCATGATGTATGCGACATATAACAGAAATGTAATCATATCCGTATATCATGCAACATGGAACAGTAATATGCACATATCGAGGGAAAACCGCTCTTTTAAATGAATCCAGTTTTAAAATATATCATGCGGTTCCCAAATCTACAAAATCGAATGCAATACCGTATAAAGGTGCATATGTGTATATACGCAAGTATGGACATACAAATGTGTATGTCCGCAAGCATGGTATACAATATGTATGTACGCAAGTATGGTGTACAATATGCATGTGCGCAAGTACGGTGTACAATATGCATGTGTGCAAGTATGGTGTACAATATGCATGTGCGCAAGTATGGTGTACAATATGTATGTACGCAAGTATGGGCTACAATATGTATGTGCGCAAGTATGGGGTACAATATGTATGTGCGCAAGTATGGTGTACAATATGCATATCATGATGCAGCAACCCTACTGTGTAATGACATGGCAATTATCGATGATGAAGTGTGTGAGCCGGCAAATCAGTGTACGTGTAATATACGCATCATCGATAATTGTGTAAGTGTACTAGCACAGGTATAAGTAATACAATGCGAATAACATGAATGCAGCATAAGGTAAATCATATGCAAATGCTGACGGGTACGTATCTAACGTGACCGAGTCGGTGAATCTAGCAATCGGCATCTAGCCACACAACAACACGTACGGTATAATCCATCGTACGGCAGCTTCTAGTCAAGGGTATGGATCAAACCTCAAGTCAAACTCATCACGTACGGAAAATCATCCGTACGGCGGTATTAAGCTATCAGGGATTCTATCAACCTATAAGACGAGGAGGGTACGGACCTAACGTCTCGTACTGCTATCACACATGATTCAAGACATTCTATATATATCTATATGCTTGTGTTTCAGGTCACATCCGCAATAATCTCATATCAGGGGACCGGCAGGTATAAATCATCTCAATCGACTCGCATCCGTATATCAATATATCATCAAATCACATATTAAATCGTATTCTCTTTATATCGCATATATATCCCTCATCAAGTCAATCTTACAAATACATTCTACCTTTACTATAAGCATAAGTATCTAATCTAACATACATACCCGAACCATACAAACAGTTTTTGAAAGATGCGAATCGTAGTTTTGAAAGTAGGGGCTACGGTGTTTTTAAAGAAAGATATCATTTGAAAATCCGTAACGTCCCTCAGGGTATCTGTTTAAAAGATATATACGATTCCTCGGTTTAGAAATAAGTATGGTTCGGATGACGCATCTATGTCGACTATCTAGTCCTATAGTACCCTAAACGGCAATATCAACAAATATCATTCTCAAGTCCCGTCATCACATACTAGTCGTATCATATCGCTCCTAATTATCCTTAGTTTCTAATATAGTTTATATGACTATCCTTTTTACTTTATCTATAGTTTTCTATTAAAGGTTTCATTAACCATAAACGATATATAAATCGGTTTCTATCAAAGTGTGTGGGGGTGCTATACGCCATCCACCCGACTTCCCCCGTGGATATAGATCCACTCACCTTGCTCCTTGCTTGCCGAAATCGATGATGCCAAGCTCCGTGTCTAGGAATCCACGTGAGGGTACCTACAACCAATACACAATCACAAAAGCTTATAAAAATCAAGTTCTGAAAACCGAAACGGCACACGGATCGCCTATAGGTTAGAACCTATAGCCCACGTATGCAAAACCAACAAATTATCCATAGTTGTTGCTGTACAAACATCCAACCACCCAATACAATATCAAATACAAGAATCCAAATTTTAGAATACGGAAAACACGAAAACAACAACATAGGAAAACCACTCCAGATTTTACCACAGGCCAAACTAAGAGATTTTGCATATTGGGTTGCTCTAGATAGAAGATAAAGGAGTTACAGACCAAGTACGAGCCAAAACCAAACTACCCAGGCTGCAATTTGCGGCCATATTGCATTAATTTGTGGCCAGGAAATGGGGGGAGGGGCTTAGGTGTTCAGGGTACACTCCAGGTTGCCTGCTCATCTCTCAGTCTTCGCTAAATAATTTTCCAGGTCCCCTAGTCACTCCAGATTCCTAAATACCATCACAATTCTCACAATTTTCCGACGTCGGGTTTCTAAGTTTGGGGTTTAGGGTTCTATATCTGGTTTCAGTCCATGAAACTAACTCTAGAGGGTTTATAAGGTCTCTACTAACCTTAATTTCATCTTTGGATTCAATTCCAACCCTAAGCTCTTCTAGAAATTTCCAAAGTTCACATATTCACACCAAATCGATTCTAAACTTAAACTAGAATATAACAAACTAAAAACTAAACTAATTGGTAGAGATTATACCTCATAAATGCCACCAAGCAAAACCCTAGAAGTCCCAAGTCCTCAAAATCTAATTTTTCTTGGTCCAATGTGTAGAGGATGAAGTGGGGATTATCTTTTGTGAATGAAATATAGGGTTTTGGTGAGAGAATTGAGATGGGTCATGAGGGTAGAATGAGGGAGCTTGAGGTGAAGAAGGAGAAGAAAATGGAGGGGGGAAATGAAAGGGGGCAGCACTCTCCATCTCTCTCTCTCTCACTCTCATTCTCTCTCCTAGCACGGTCTCATCTCATCATTATGTCCCCCCCTCTCTCTCCTCAATCATTCCTCTTTTCTTTTCTCACCCAAAAGCCCGACTATAACATAAAACAACACAAATGAAATAACATGTAACATGTCATGGTGCACTAACTATGAAAACTGTAGAAACACGGATTTGGCCTAATCGCGATTAGCAGTGCACTAATCGGGTTTTTATCGAAACTGCATATAATTAATTTTAAAAATGCCAAATTATTTAAATATATTATTAAATGAATAAATCATTTTAATTTCCATTTATTTCACAATTATTGGTATATATTTATACCCTTTTTCGAAAACCCCAATTTCGCAAATCGGGCAGTTTTCGGGAAAAATATTATTTTAATATTAAATTCCAAAAATAATATTTTATATTTTCTGAAATGTTACAATATTCCCCCCTTAAATAAATTCGGTCCCCGAATTTAAATTTAAACCCCCAAAATCTAAAACATTTCAATAATCAACTTTAATCGACGGGCTCCGAAATCACGGAAGATACAGAAATAGCACCGCGAATCGTGTGAGCCTGAAAACGAATACGAAACTAAAAATCAAACTCCGTCAAGCGTCACGCAAATCATCAGATTTGCACGCATATTCTCGGAGTTACAATGAAAATATAGATCTCAAAATCCACTACTGAAATCCAATGTACACTAGTCAAAGACTATAATACGTGTATAGTACACATCTTTAGAAAACCTTAAAACTGAATACAACATATGCAATATATTTTCTAAATTGTCGTTTGATGCGTAACTCACGGCACAAGTGACGGACGCTCATTTGTAAAGTAATAAATATACCTTCATATATGTTTTGATAAATATGCGTTCCGTCGTTCCAAAATATCCAAAAGGTTTTCTTTTTAAAAACGTCCGCGTCACTCACAGACACGTAGGAAATAGTGAGACTATATAGCTCCTTTGAAAATCTCTTGGTAAGCTTCTATTGCATGCAAGATACTCAGGTACTGTTCTCAGATCAGTCCTGTTTGGCTACTACATAACATAGTGCCCATCATAAAAACAAAATGCTCAAAAGCAAAATCAGCCTCAAAAGGCGTAACCAATAATCACGTGCGTCTGTTGCGCATGGAAATTAAATCCAAATACAAGTGCTACGAATGTGCACAAAACCAAAACTAAGTGCAACGGGTGTGCATGAAAGCATCTGTCTAGTGCAACGGGTGTGCACGACAACAATATCAAGTGCATCTAGAGTGCATCCGGTGCAACTAATATGCACGAATGAAAATCCCAATCGAGTGCATCCGGTGTGCACAAAATCACATATCATATCATGCTGCCAAAATGCGCGAAAATCCAAATCAAGTGCTGTTCCCCACCGAACACGGAGACGTGACCGCGCAGTTCCGTCTTGCCTGAAATTCGGGGCAGATGCTAATTGGTGCTATCCGTCCACCTCTCCGAAGATGTCAAGTTGATTTATGGCACCATGTATCGAAGGTTTAAACGGATGCGGCCGATGTAGCAGACTTCGTCAGATTCCCCCTCGTTTGAGGGGTTTTTGATTGTGGGGACGCTCTTCCCTGCAGGCGCAAGCCCCTGCAGTTAATTACGCTACCGCATCGCGGTAACAACTTTCTCCTTCTCCAGATGGTCACTTCGTGTCGTGGGTGTTTGTTTTTGTGTTTGGTTGCCCGTGGATTGTATACGGAGACTAATTTATGTTGTCGCCCGTAGGGCGTGTATTAGTCCAAATCTGTATCTTCTTAGATTTGGGTTTGGGGGTTGGGTTTAAGGATACGTTAGCCTCGTTTGAGACTAAGATCGACTTAAACGTTTGTTAAGGATACGTTAGTCTAATTTCTAGACTAAGATCAACTTAACAGGATCATTTAGATCCAACAAGAAAGCATTCAGCCTCTGTTGTTTAGTTTAGGGACATTGCGGTCGATTAGTTTAAGGACATTACGGTCCAATGTTAGTTTAAGGACATCTCGGTCCAGGTTAAGGACATCGTAGTCCGTGGGTTTAAAGGGACCCCACCGTCCAGGTTAACGACATCGTAGTCCATGAGTTTAAGGACCCCACAGTCCGTAGTTTAAAGACATCGTAGTCTATGAAGTTTAAGGACATCGTAGTCCATGAGTTTAAGGACCCCACAGTCCGTAGTTTAAAGACATTGTAGTCTATGAAGTTTAAGGACATCGTAGTCCATGAGTTTAAGGACCCCACAGTCCGTAAATATGTGGTTGTCGGGACCCATCACCTTTTTGAAGACGTTGAAGGATTACAACGACAGATATCAGAGGAGTAAAGAGATGTACCCTTGAACCAGTGTGAGTTGGTTGAAAGATCTATAGTCCAGTTTGTGACTGAGATCTGTTAAATATTCATGAGCAGACGGGCTCAGTTCAATATAAGTTGTGGACTTATGGCCAATATTGGGCTAAGTCCAATAAGATTAAAATGTTTAACATTTTATTATTCTGGGCTGTTGAGCCTTTATTTGGGTTTGGCCCTTTTAATAATGCTGAGTATTAGATCCTGACATTTTTTTTGTCTTGTATTGAATGCATAGCATTCATTAGAACAATGTGTGTTCTGACAGCGCGCCATGTGGCGCGTCAGGCGCTTTGCGCCAATTAAAGAGCGCATTGCGCTTCTGCTAAGTAACGCACACGAAAAGGACACGTGTCACGCTTGGCGCTAAGCGCCAGATGATGGGCGCGTTGCGCCAGTTTATGAGCGCATTGCGCTTTTAATTTATGAGCGCATTGCGCTAGTTTAGTGGCGCACAAGTGAGTGACACGTGGCGTGCTTGGCGAGAAGCGCCAGCCCATGAGCGCAGTGCGCTGTTTCAGAAGCGCAAAGCGCAAGCTGCATACATGGTTGACACGTGGCACGTTTTGGCGCAAAGCGCCAGCCCATGAGCGTAGTGCACTGTTTCAGAAGCGCAAAGCGCAAGCTGCATACGTGGTTGACACGTGGCACGTTTTGGCGCCGAGCGCCGGTCCAAGGAGCGCAGAAGCGCAGTTCAAGAGTGCAAGGCACTTTTCAATAGCGCAAAGCGCATTTGATAAAATTTATGATCTGTGAACAAGTTTATGTTCTTTTTAAAGGAGGCTTTGCCTCAAAATTCATTAACAACAGTTCTTATTTTTGAAAGGGCTTTGCCTTTATAGATCAATGATCTGTGAATGAAGTAAATACTTCTTTTGTTTTTATGATGAGATCTTTTGATCTCTTTTATGAAAGACTTTGGTCTTTTGTAGATCTATGATCTTTTAAGAAGATAATTCTTCTGTTTTAATGAGATGATTTCATCTCTTTGTTCAAGAATCATTCTTTTTACCTTGAAGAAATGATCTTCTTTCAAGAGCTTGCTCTCTTTCTTTTGAGTTTTCTCAAAGTTTGTTGGGGGTTTTTCTCTATATCAGACTTGAAGTCTTGGGGCCTTTATATAGGGCAAATTGATTTGTTAAATCAGTTAAAGAGATATTTCTCTGATTGATTTGGGGATGTTTCCCGACCGTTGGATCTTTGATCCTAGGGCTTCTGTTTTACAGAAGGCAATCTTCTTATTTTTTAACAAGATTGGAAAGATCTTTCCATAACAGAATTTTAATTCTCATTAATTAATGATTTATCATTATTAGATCTTTTGATCTAACGGTGGGGAATTTTTAATTCCAGCGCTAGCGCACCCGAGCTTTGCACATGGTGCGCTGCTCAGAGCGCAGCGCACCTTGCGCTAACGCACCTACGTTTGACATGTGGCGCGCTGCGCAGAGCGCAGCACAGCCTGCGCTAGCGCACCCATGTTTGATACGTGGCGCGCAGTGTACCTAGCGCTAGATCTAAAGTGTCGCTTCAATTTTTGAATTTTGAATTTTAAAACAGAGATTTGCTCTGATTGGGGGTGCGCTGCCTAGGGCGCAGCGCACCTGGCGCTAGCGCATCCGTGTTTGACAAGTGGCGCGCAGCACGCCTAACGCTGGATCTGAAGCGTTGCTTCAATTTTTAAATTTTAAATTTTAAAACAGAGTTTTGATCTGATTGGGGGTGCGCTGCCTAGGGCGCAGCGCACCTTGCGCTAGCGCATCCGTATTTGACACGTGGCGCGCAACGCGCCTAGCGCTGGATCTGAAGCGTTGCTTTAATTTTTAAATTTTGAATTTTAAAACAGAGCTTTGCTCTGATTGCGGATGCGCTGCCTAGGGCGCAGCGCATCATCCGGCGCTAGCGCATCCGGCGCTAGCGCATCCGTGTTTGACACGTGGCGCGCAGCGCCCCTAGCGCTGGATCTGAAGCGTTGCTTCAATTTTTAAATTTTGAATTTTAAAACAGAGTTTTGCTCTGATTGAGGGAAACAAATGCCCCCCAACGTTGCGCTCACGTGGCGCACACATGAGTGCAGCGGTGGCAGCATCTGAGCCCTTGGATCAACTCAGAAGTTGAAGCAATGCCTATAAATAGGACTTTTGGTCTCTTAGATGATTTTTCATCTTCTTCTTGAGAATTATCTCTTCTGAGAATTTCATTCTCCCACAGAGCATAGCTCTCCTTTTTAAAAACTTTTTTAAGAGTAAAACTCTGTCAAAACTTAGGTAAAGTTAAGAACTTTTAATAAATTAGGGTTTTACCCATTAACAGAGACTTGCTCTTCATAGATCTTTGATCTAAAGAAAACCCATTTAGGGTTTCATTAGCAGAGCTTTGCTCTCATGAACCCATAGATCTAAAGAAATCTTTTCTTGGGTTTCTTAGACCATGAATCAGAGCTCTGCTCTTTTGCCCACATGTAGATTTCTTAATCTTTAATGAAGAACTCTTAAGAGTTTGTTCATGGATCTTGAAGATCCCAGAATTTTTAATTTATAAAAATTAATTGATTTTAATTTTCTTTTCTGATGGGTTTTTCCTTCATCATTACAGAGCCAGGCTCTTTAAGGAATTTTATTCCCTCATGATCAGAGTTTGATAAGTGTCACTCTGTCATAGAGCTTTGCTCTCAAAGGGAGATTATCTCCTTTTCCCGAGGGATATCTCATTCAATGAGAATTTTCTTCAGGATTTTCTCATTAATTAACAGTCTCATCCAATGATGAGGCTGTTTTATTAATTATTAATTGATGAATTGTCATCTAGATTTTGTGGGTCCCCTTTTGGTCCCCTTTCCACTGCATTGCAGTGTGGTACAACTTTTAAAGTACCGAGTGTCAGAAATTTAAAATTAAATTATAGCACTGACGGTTGATTTCTGTCCCTCTTTTTTTGCAGGCAACATGTCTTTCGATGCTTTGTTTCCGTTCGTTCGTTCAGAGGGAGGATTCCCTGAGGCACCTGTGGACCGGGAGGTTCTCGCACTTATCCGAGATCATGACCCGGAACACAAAAAACATCACTTGTGGGGTAGGTGGTACGACCAGATTATCAGAGGTCGTTGAAGCTTCTCTTGTGCAACGCCGTCGGAACCTATCTCGGCGATCCCGTATGCGGATGCACTCTCGGTGAACTATGCCGTGGAGGTTGTCAATTGGACTTCTGAGGGTCTTCTTCAACCTTCGATCGCCGCAGTATCCATGCAGCCGCCGGCGGCTTTGGATACCCTGGGGCGGCGCATATGCCAGGGCGAGTCGCGCCCTTGGGGAAAACCCTACAACATCGGGCTAACTCCCCGTCATCCGGCCGGGTACTTGCAGTGGGTCCGGTACATCTTGTCGGCGAAGAAATCGCAGCTGCTAAAGCTCGGCCTATACCCTGCGGTTTACGCTTTGTTGTTCCAATATTCTGCACCTCCCATATGGTGGATCAAGGCATTCTTGGAGCAGTGGAACATCCCGACCCATACCTTCCTTCTACTGGACAGAGAGGTTTCTATTTCCTTGGAAGAATTTGCCGAGGTTTCCGGTCTACCGATCAGGAGGAGCACTATGAGGAGCTGCTTCCTCCGGATGAATATGGTTTTGCCACCAAGCCGGTGGTGATGGGCCTCATGCCAGAGAACACCATTCAGCACCAGTTCCCTAGTCTGATAAAGATGCTGAACCTGTACGAGAGCCTCTTCCTAGAATCCGGAGGCCGGGGGGTCAGTTTTGCGGACTTCATTGCCCGGTTTCTTCGCCAGGAGATTTTGTCGCGACGAGACGAAAAGTTTGCTAAGCTTGATGATCCCTTCGGCTTTGTCTTGGACCGTCAGCCGGTACTGGAAACTGATCAGAAGGGCTTTTTTCTTCCTGATGCTGCGATCATCCCTCTGTCAGAAATCGCCGCTCCGGGCATTGACGAGGAGGCTTTCTTTCTTGGGTTTCTTGGGCTATGGTTGAGCTGGTTCGCGCTCCCTATGCATCCTCGTTACATGAGGCCTTCCGTCTTCTACCCCGCGCATCGCATAGTTGCCGGAATACAAGTGGCCATCGGGATCGCCGGGTTAGCCCATTTATATCATGGTCTTAGCGTAGCGGCGGATACCACTGAACCGGGGGTGCATCCTGCCAACTTCCCGATGCATTACTTCACTTCATGGATGGAGATGCACGTGCTCGGGGTCTTTGGCATTCACAAGAGACCTTCGTTTTACGAGAGATGCAAGTTCCCGCAAATTATGCGGCCGGTTGACGCCTCCATCGTGAGTCCGTCATAGCGGGAAGCTAGGGGCTTGCTCCTTCGTCCGCGCACGGTCGGAGATGGTATGTCTTTCACGGATAAAGTCCTGACGATCGGCCAGGAAACTTCCAAGACGGTGCTGGCATTGCGCGATGTTTTTAAGGACGGGGCCTCCGTGTTGAAAGCCCGGGAGATTCTCCATTTGTACTCCATCAGGCCGGGCTTTCTTGTATTCAGGCAAAATGATGCAGCGTTATTCATGAGATACAACCCCCATCATTTTGCTCAGCAGTTGAGTTACAATCAGGGAGTCCCGCTGGAGGCTTTCTTGGTAGAACCCGCTGCCACCGAAGAGGGAATGCGGGGTGCGCTGCATCACTTCATGCGCTTGAATAGGGGCTCTCACTTTTTTATCAGCGAACCGAGTTGTATTCCGAGGGCCCTTAACGTACACGTGGCCTGGTATCAACATGCAACGGGAGCTGTTATCAGGGAGGAGAAGCGGATGCTACTCGACCGTAAGGGTGCACCCCTGCTAGTGATCGCAACGTCCCTTTGAAGCGACGGACCACTGTTCCCCCTCCGCTAAGAGAGGTCACTGCAGTTGAGCCTCCACGTATGCTAAGCCCTACGCGTGGGTTTCCCCCTTCCAGCGCGTCTGAAAAAGAAGTGGCTGCCGCGTCCCCCGAGGACAGGTCTGAGCTACCAGTGCCCCGTGCTCCCATGGAGACCGTGGATGTACCACCGTCTCCCCGTACTCCTGCGGAGACGGTAAATATAGCTTCCTCCGAATCTGGCGTGGGCTCAGATATCGGGACTCGTCGCCCCAAAGTGCCCACCTAGCGTAAGCTTGTGCTTGCTGCGAATGGAGCTAGCGCGCAGAAGAGGAAGAAGAAGTCGGTCCTCTCTCTAGTTGCTGTACTTAGCCTGGAGCCTCACGCTCCTTATAATGAGGGCCTGAGCGAATATGGGACCAATGAGGGTCTCTTCATAGCGCCAGAAGACACTGATCTCGAGGCCGTCATTGCAGCTTCTGTGCGATCCGCAAGCCACCAAGCGGAAATGGCCACCTTCGTGCAATCAAGTAAATATCAGTCGCACCTTCTGTTATTGCATTATATTTTTATTTTTATTATCATGTCTTGACTGACGCTTTTCCTTCTGTAACAGGCTTTACCACTGAAGAGGCTCCGGCGGCTTCCCTTAGGACCCTTGAGGAGGAGGAGAGGAATCGCGCTTTGTTGGGCATTGGTATGTCTCGGCTTATTGCATCTTCATTCTCCTTTCTTATGGACAATCTAACTCCTTCTTTATCTTATCACAGGGACCACAATGCCAATCCCGCACGGTGATGCGGAGATTCTTCTCGGGCCAGCCATCGAAGTCCCGGCCTCCTTGGCACTGCCGAAAGAAGCTTTACTCAAATGACCGATGAAGGAAGCCTTGACGGATCCAGAGGTAACCCTGGGTGTGGACGATGATGTCCTGTTGATGGAGGCTTCAAGAAGGTCCGCTTTGACGGCCCGGGCGGAAAGGAAGCGCCGAATGCGTGCGGCAAGGGAGCGTAGTGCTGCCTTGGCCGCGGGTGCGGGTTCGAGCACCGCTACCCCTGCCCCTACTCCTTCAGAGGAATCCCCGACTGCCTTGTCCACTGCCCATAGACGGGTAGCACGTACGACTCGGGAAGCGGTCGGAAGACCAACTCAAGGTAATGTGACACGGGGTCCCGTTGTCTAAGTTTTTTAAATATCAATTCTCATATATTTCATCTTGCAGGGCCGAGTCTTACCAAAGAAGTGACGACGACCGCTGAGCCTGGGGTAGCGGTAGAGGAGGTAGTCGTGATTGCCGAACCCGAGGCGGCGGTAAGCGTGATGGCGGCGATTGCCGAGCTCGAGGTAGCGGCGGGTGAGACAGTCACGATCGCCGAGCCTGAGATGGCGGTAGGTGAGATGACCACCATTGCTGAGCCCGAGGTGGCGATGGGTGAGATGGCTATAGCTGCCGAGCCTGAGGTGACGATAGGTGAGACGGGTACAGTCGCCGAGCCTGAGGTAGTCACTCTTTCGCAAGAGTCGGGCACTGCCCCGATCATTGCTCTTTCCTCCTACGGCTCCTTGCCATCTCCTGGTGTTGCAAGCGTTACTACGGCTATCATAGAGTCAGGGGATGAGGTGACGGGAGGTGAGACCATCCCGATGAAAGAGGGTGAAGCAGTTGCTGTATCAAGTGACGCCCTTGTCGCGGTTCCGACCTGCGACTCACCAGGTAGATTTTGGGTCATTGCTTTTCTTTTTATTCAGCAATCCTTTTCAATCTTTCCTGACAGTATTTATCTCGTTTCTGATGCAGGTGTGGCGAGCGTTGAGGTCGTGCTACTCGAGGCAATGCCATCAGTTACCATTTTGACGGTGACCCCTCCTCTACCTTCTCTCGCACCGTCTCAGATGTTGGAAGGTATATATTTGTGACCCATCAGTCTTACTTCTAGGCTGTATAATTTATATACTGACATTGCATTACCGTGTCTTTGCAGGAGTCCTATTTGACCACCTATATCAGGTGCTGCACCCACACTTCTCCTTCCCGTCAGAGATTAGTCCGCCTGGTGATGTCGGTGAGTATCTTTTCTAAACGACGTCCTCTCTTTAACGGGCAGTCACATTATTGCTAATCCCTCTTTGTATTGCTTGTAGCTTTACAAATCGAAGGTGGGGACGCGGCTATCGTTGCGCCACCAGTACTCCCAGCTCTGCCCCCTATTGCAGCCGGTATAGTAGACTCTATTTTTCGTGTATTTTTTTTATTTCTTGAGCTGTCATCTGATTGTGATTTGTTTTGCAGCGGTCACATCGACTCCAGCCCCGTTCGAGTCTCACGTCATAATGCCGGTCGGACCCTTTTCCAGACGTCCATCCTCGAAAGGCGCCACGAATAGTCTGCGCATGGTGAGCGACTATATTGAGGAGCTCGACGTGGAGACTCCTACATCTGCCGCGGATTTTGCCGTGGAGGTTAACCTAATGCTTGCGACGCTTGTAAACTTCCATAACGAAGGCGTCGTCGAGTCTTGGGTTAACCACTACTGGAAGATTGAGGCTTGCCTGCATGAGCTCGAGCTTATGCGTCCTGCTCCTGAGATTCAGGTTTTGAACTCCCAGCGGTCTGCATGGGTTGAGCAGAGTGTGTCCTTCCTCCGCCATTTTGAATAAGAAGCGACCTTGAGGCGGAAGGAACGTGAGGCGACTTCTGCTGAGTCTGTCCAATTGCGTGCCCAGGTCGAAGCGAACGCTGCGCAACTGAGAGCTGTTTTTGACATCTTGCAGCAATGTATTTCAGACGGGCTTGTATTGAGGCGGAAGCTTGACTCTATTGAGCGGGTTATGCAGAGTCGTGAAGCTGCCCAACAGGAAATCGATGAGAAGATTTCATCGTGCTTGCAGCAAAGGGCTCGAATTGAAGCAGAGCTGGCCGCGGTGGCTGATCATGAGAAGGCGCTGAAAGAAGTGCGAGAGCAACTAGCGGACTTGTTGAAAACGCTTCCTTCTCAGTAGCTGTTTTTGTATCAATTAAATGCTTGTAATTTTTGAATAACATGTATCCATTTTTTTATTCTTTTATACGATGTATCTTGTATTCAATTTGAGCTTATGAATAAAGACACATTTTTCCTATCTCCCACTGTCGTTTTCTTCTCTTTTCTGTGTTGTTGGTGTGTCTCTCTGGCAAGTGTAGCCTGTAGATGATAAAGAGCATTCTGCCTTGAATTCTTTGAGAGGTAATGATGGCTTAGGAAGTAGGTTTAGATCTGTTGCCTAAAACTTTTCAACTTCATGGGCCGTGAGGGTCTCATGAAGACTTTCTTCCTACGAGTCGAGAGGATCTCGTGGGTGTATTTTCTCCTTAGGAATCGTGAGGATTCCTAAGTGCATTTTCCCTCATAAGTCGTAAGGATCTTATAAGAGAGTTTTCTTCCTTACGAATCGAGAGGACCCATAAGTGTTTAATAAGATTGACGTTATCCGCATTTCACGGCATCATTGGGTGACGTGTTTCCGGGGCGGGGTCATGTAGATGACTTATTTCCGAAACGGGGTCATGTGGATGACGTATTTCCGTGACGGGGTCATGTGGATGACGTATTTCCGCGACGGGGTCATGCGGATGACATATTTCCGTGACGGGGTCATGTGGATGACGTGTTTCCACGACGGGGTCATGTGGATGACGTGTTTCCGAAACGGGGTCATGTGGATGACGTATTTCCGAAACGGGGTCATGTGGATGACGTATTTCCGTGACGGAGTCATGTGGATGACGTATTTCCGAAACGGGGTCATGTTGATGACGTATTTCCGAGACGGGGTCATATGGATGACATATTTCCGAGACGGGGTCATGTGGATGATGTATTTCCGAGACGGGGTCATGTGGATGACGTATTTCCGAGACGGGGTCATATGGATGACGTATTTCCGAGACGGGGTCGTGTGGATGACGTATTTCCGAAACGGGGTCATGTTGATGACGTATTTTCAAGACGGGGTCATATGGATGACGTATTTCCGCGACGGGGTCATGTGTGTAGGGTACCTAGGCACTCTAATGGAGTCTCACAAGTGATCAAACATGCACAAATCAAATTTTACGGGTGCCTACAAACCCTAATACGGATCGTCAACTAGATATATAGGCGATGCAAGCAAGTAAACGGAAATATAGCTAAAGGGAAGGGGCTACAACCTTTGTAGATCCGGTCCTCCACCTCCTAGGCTCCGTGATGAAGTCCTTTCCGCTGTCCAAATCGAACCATGGCTCTAGCGTCAGCTTCATCGGAGAAAAAGCGGGCTAGGTCATCGACGACGATGCCGAAGATGATCTACGTCGAGGCATCGCAAGATCAAGCTCCAACTTCACCAAGTCAAGAAAAGTTGTGAAGGAAACACCCTATACTACTTGGCAAGAGGTAGAGGATAAAGAAATAGGAAGTGGGTAGACTTTAGATTTGGATTTCTCACACTTTTTCATCAATCACCATTGATGTAGCAAGCTTTCTTCTCATGGAAGAAGAAGATGAAGAAGAAGAAGAAGATATGATAAGTATTGAATAAAAAATGAAAAAGAATTAATTCTTATCATCTTCTAACCTTAGTTAAGTGTAGAGAATGAATTAGGGTTAGTTTAAATGGTTAGGGTTAAGTATAAGACAAGAATGGAGACTAAGTCAAAACTTCAAGAATGTTCAACTAAAAACAAAACAAGTAACCATTCATTTATCCTTTTCATTTTCCAAAATGAATAAATAAATAAGATAAATGAATAAGTAATTAAGTAAACAAAACCCTAATCATTAACTTAACCATAGTTTAATTCTTTACACTTAACCAAATATGCATGTATCATCAAACATGATACAATCATGTGCACAAAAGTATATCACATATACAACTTGCACAATTCAAGTGAGAAAATCCTTTTAAAGTGAACCAATACTAGTTAATGCAAAGTAATATATCAAATATATAATTCTACATTAAATCATTAAATCAACACTTGATTTAACGATCCGGTCATGTCGCATATAACCGGCTAGTATCCAATGTATCGGCTTATCGAATCAATCCTTGATTCGATAACCAGGTTATATCTCATACAACCATTCGACACATACATCGCGAGAATGAAATACGGTATCACATACACGCATTATTCTCGGTCCCGCACATATCCCATATGTGCTCCTATTTCGTTTCGCTTGAGCCAGGAAACTTCTGTGTAGGACTCTAAAGACTCGTCAATACGCCGGCAGCAGATGATGATCATATCAAACACCCACAAGCCGCAAGCGGTCTGCTAAACGTAACGGCCACCCGGGTATTGAGCGATCAGAAGATCGACGAGCAAGCCCGCTCACACTCCTGTGAATCCAACCAGTAACACTTACCGTACAGTCCGGTCTGTTCGTCTGATATGTCGCATATCTCGCCTAGGGGTGGTAAACGTCAGACCCCAATAGCTTGATAAGTCATGCCGACGTAAGGTCCATAACTTTCGTGAAACTACTGATAACTCTTACCAGTATATCACAGCAACCATGGCCAGGGATTTCCTGTTATGGCCAGTCGTGCATTGCGCAACATCAACCCCCAATACCGGGAGAGACGAATCCCCTCCTATCGCTCATTGCCTCCATGTGAATCGGGACTGTACCCAAAAACCACCTGTTTGCACGACTCAGTAGAGCCGTGGTAGGGTGGAAATCAAAGCACAGTGGGAGACACACAAGACTCTATGACGATCTCGGGTCAACAAACTAAGCTGTACCAGTGTCACCAGAGAACTGCCATCTGACGTGAGGTATAATACCATCTGGGAGTTCTCGGCGAGTCCGTTCAGTGTACCCGGTCTCCACTGAGCACCCGCATACCATCTCTGATGTCAAACACCAATGGATATGGGATCATCCATCGCCCATCACATGGGTCGAGAAGATATACGCTAGTCTACTCTGGAATATCGATGCCCCGTCTCGATATTCCCACGACTAGGAACAATGAAGGATGTACTCATTGACTACCCAGGCCCCACTAGTATGATCCGCATCATAGTCCTGGAAGTCGAGTACACATCCTAAGGGCTTTATCAACATGTAATCAGAGAGACAGAAGGTATACATGTTAAGATAAAGAGCAACCAGATAGCATACTATCATGTCGAGCAAGAAAGTCCTACCTATATATGTCCCAGCATCCACTACAATATACATCCAATGTACAGTAAAGGCCTCTAGGGCACACATATAACTAACAATCTCCCACTTGCACTAGGGCCATCTGTAACAGTAGTTGTAGTATCTAATACTCAACCATCCCCTAAAAGTCTCTCTTTGGGAAAAGGCCTTCGTGAGTGGATCCGCCGTGTTCTCCTCTGAGTCTACTCTCCTAACCTCGATCACCCTGGAGATCAACTATCTCCATGATCAGGTGATGCTGCTTCAGAATATGTCTGGGTCGCTGATGGGACCAGGGTTCCTAGGCCAAAGCCACAGTTCCATTGTCATACAATGGTAGGAACCTAGTTCATCTTATGAACCAATATACACCCAAACTTCCTCTTTGGTAGTATCTTTAATAGCGATGTTACCAGCCTTTATCGTCTAGTTTGTCACGGTATCTAGCTTGGAAATCTTCCAACATACCGTCCCTTTACTGAGGGTAAAGACAATGCCTGTGACTGACATTCAGTCGTCTTTATCACCCTGGAACCCTTCCAGTGTTTTTCCCCAGGATCGATTGATACCCTCTCACTACATCTAGTGAGAATCCTAGCATCCAATTACATCTATCTCATAGATGAAAACTCAGGATTTAGGAGGTATCACTTTGATCCTATTAGAGAATCCTTGTGATAAGCGGAGATTGACCGATCGAAGCATAGGAAACTCCTTTCCTATCAAGAGTATGTTGTCCACGTACAATACGAGTATGACCACCTTACTCTCTATTACCGTTTTGTATATACAAGGTTCATCTACCATTTTGATGAAGTCAAACACTTCGACTATCACATCAAAACAGACGTTCCAACTCCGCAATGCTTGCTTTATTATATAAAGCAACTTGCACACGTTTCCGCTGCTCCCACTGTTTACGAAGCCCTCTGGCTGTGTTCTTATAGACGTTCTCTTCTAAATCATTATTTAGAAAAGTAGTCATGGCACCCAACCACCAGATATCGTAGTCATGGTATGTAGCAATGGCAAGTAGGATCTGGATGGACTTAAGCATAGTCCCCTGAAAAGATTTCATCATTATCCACGCCTGGTCGATGACGAAAACCTTTAACAAGTCTAGCTTTGAAAGTCTCAACCTTTCCATCTACACCAAGTAATCTTCTCAAGATATACTTGCCCCTGATGGGGATTTAACCCTTCAGATATCGCAGCCAAAGTCCATACTTTGCTGGTGTACATGGATTCCATCTCAGATTGCTAAGCATCCAGCCATTCTTACAGAGTCCCTACTCTCGATGGCCTGCTTGAAACGGTTGGGTCATCATCTCATGACGTATTTCTTGCTCCCACTGTCATCAAGAAACCGAGGTATCTCTCAAGCGGATGAGGAACCCTACCAGATCGGCGGAGAGGCTGAGGTTCGTCGGGAACTATTGAATCCCTTGGTTCTGTCAAATCATCAGCTGCAGTTTTGTATAGCTGGAACCTTTCCAGTTGCTACAGAACTGACCTCGCCTCGATCTTGTCCGGATTTTGCTTTTGACATAGGCCGGACAATCCCAAATCTTAACTAACTTAAGATATGGGCTCTTCCCTTTCCATATCACATATGAAGTGGTAGGCAGTGATTTGATTCGAACCTAATTCAATAGGTATGCAGCTTCTCAAGCGCATAACATCCAAAAGGAAATAGGTAACTCAGTAATACTTATCATAGAGCACACGATATCTAATATTGTGTGATTGCTCCGCCCCGATACACCGTTGTGCTGTGGTGTATTCAGAGGAGTAATACTGAGAGAGAATCTCATTTTCCTTTAGAATAGTCTAAGGATTCCATGCACAAGTATTCTCCTCCCTGATCTCATCATAGGACATAATACTTATACCCGTATTTTGGTTCTCTACTTCCTACTTATATTCTGTGAATACCTCAAAAGGTTCGGACTTATATTTCAACAGGAATATATGACTGAATCTTGAGAGATTATCAGAGAATATAATGAAGTATAAAGAACCAGTCCTGGCATGTGTAGACAGGAGACCTTACATACATCATTATGTATCAGTCCCAAGAGTTTACTAACTCTTTCTCTGTTTCCAGCAAACGGAGCTATGGTCATCTAATTTATGTGACATGACTGGCAAGATTCACAAGATGTAAATTCAAACTGATTTAAATATGCATCTAAAATGTAACTTCAGCCAGTCGGGTCGCATTGATGTGACCTAGTCTACAATACCTCAAGAAGGATCCGTTCATTTCTGAACTCCTCCTTTTGTGTGTGTTCTGTATACTAAAGAACTGTAGTTTGATTTAGAACGTCAATGCTTTTAGATAACGTGCCTGAACCGATCAACTTTTGATATAGGAAATGTTCAAAACATTATCCATCAATACAAAATTTTATCATTTCTTTACTAATAAAGAGACTGATATGATTTTGTATATCAGGTTCGATATCTAATAGCATTTGTTCAGAATCAATGTATTCGTAATACAGGGTGACAGTGACCAACAGACTTGGCTGCAACACTTGCCCCGTTTTCTGTCTCATGAAACTTATCACCCGTTCTCAGTTTTTCTACCTTTTTGTAGCCCTATGTAACAGATTACATATCTGGAATCCTGACCCGGTATCAAATACCCAGGATTCAGAGGATACTGAGAAACAGTTCTTTGTAATGACACCCGAAGGAGATGCATCATATGCACTTTCTTCGTTTGGGCGGCATAGGAATTCTGGTATTCCCCTATTTCCTGCTCTGTCTTATAACAATTATAAGTTGGAGCGGGACCAACGTTCCCTAGCTCAGTATAACAAGCGGGTTCGGTCAATACATCTATTTTATTATCTTGATTAAGGCGTGATATGGTCGCTACCAGGAGAGAGAGAGAAGAAAACACTCAGCGTGCGCTCTTGCAAGATTAGATTGGTTATATACTTTATCTAATCAGGATGGCTCCCACTGTTTTTATCAAATCTTCCTTCAAACCTTAAAAGGAAAGACTAGCCGGGATTAATTACACTCTACAAGTTCGCCAATCTTTCAGCCAGGCCAGTGTCGGTACTTTGAGGGAGGTTCCCCGTGCTTTCGCACGGACCTAATTACAGTAAACCTCGTTTTCCCAGAGGCGTAACCCCGTTGACACCTTTCTAGACACCTACTTGATCGGCTAATTGTAAAGTGCAAAACTCTTCCAGGAGTAACAATTACTCGCAGTGGGTATCGGGATCCAACTATCACATAGAAGGTATGCAATCTCATTGCAAATTTCAACACTTGAAACTCCCGATAAAGGTTTTTACCCCTAGCACCTATGACCTTAACTATGGTCAACAAATCATAAGTACTAGTCAAGTTCTACCCGTCATTTCGTGATTAATTAGACCCACCCACATGACCCTTAACTAAGGTCAACAAAGTCACGCGACTGTCATAACTAATCGCATCATATGCGGTGTAGGAAGACATCACTTAGCTACCGTACACTGTGCCTTGACTATGGTCAACAAACACAGCACGAATACTAAGTACTCTACTTCCTAAAATGATGGAGGGTTGCGAATGGTTTTTGTGAAAACCTTTAACGCTTTGAACTTGATCTCGTTGCGGAATCAAATGGTTTTTAAATGGAATGTTTTTGAGGCTTTTCTAGTTTTGCTAAAGGGGTCACTCCCGGTGAAGGGATCGTCGGCCATTTCCTCGTCGAATGAGATGCGGGATATATCATATATATCACTGTGCAAAGCGAAAACTATAGAAGCGATCAAAGACAAACCGAGAGTTGTAGCATCTGCCAGTTATTGCTAAAGGAGTCACTCCCGGTGAAGGGATCTCGGTCCTTTCCTCATCGAATAAGGTGCAGGATGTTCTATAATGAACACCGCGATGCAAAGCAAGAACTGTAGCTACCTGTTTTTATTTTGAAATTCGATTCCACAACATCAATTAGGTTTATTTTCTTTCATTAATCTCATTAATGAATATCCCATCATTTAAGTCCACCTAAACATCACAGATAAATATAACGTACGCTTATGCCATCCGCATTCGCCTCGATGTCCTGTCTGCACCGTTAGGTTAGGTAACTAACGGCAGAGCGGGGCAGGGCTAGCGCGGGTGTAAAACATAAGCAACGTCTATATAATATATCATATATACTATATATAATATCTGTCACAGAACATCACATGATCACATCAAAGATAAATCACAGCAGAAGAAACATATGAAATATTGGATATACTAGGACGTCCGTGTTTTCAATACGAGCCAGTATAAAACACGGATTCCACGGTCATGATGAATAGCCAATCCCACACCCCTAGACCCCTACGAGAGAGGCAAGCAACCCTACCAATTCTAGGGTTAGGAGACCCGGACTCGACTCCTCGAGATGGTCTCCCACTGGACCCCAGAACCCGGTTACTTGTGCTCCCCTCCTTGGGTCTATCCTAGTGCAGAAAAGTAAATAATATACAAATGGTGACAACATCTGCAACTTGGAAGTGCCCCAATAAAAGAATATTACATACAAGTTTTTACATGAATGAAAATGAAAAACACTCATCTCACATAAAACCCCCCCGGCTATTCAAACACGATGATCCAATATAACATATCCAACAACACATAACATCACATGTCATCAACGTAAGTAAATATGCGCATCCCAATTGTCGTTGACATATAGCAACGAAAACCGGCGACATCACACATTACACTTATGGTCACAGAAAAGAAAGTGTAAAACTACAACAGTTGGAATCCGCAACCACCTCAGATATCGCATGCCTGACCAAATGAATTCTTTAGACATCGCATGCCTAACAATTATAAACCCCGCATTTTAGTCTCAAAATCGAAAACACTTTTCAATATCAAGGCGGGCAATTCAACAGGATTCCCGACATTTTGATCAAATGCTCGTCGCAAACTTTAGTAGACGGCCGCACCCCCGACGCCGTCGACGAAGTGAACCAAGGCGGAACACCGCTACCGTGAGCACCCGAACGGATGCTTTCGGCGACGGGGTTCTCCTACAGTCACTTGGTCGGGGCTATGGAGTGAGGCTGTCTATTAAGTTTACCCGGCGAGTATCCGCGTACGCTACGTGATTGCGACGGACTTTTGATCACATCAAAACTCCGTGGCAACCGATCAAGTGAGACTAAAGTGCTATGTTTATAACATTCATTCAGTTATCTCATAACTACTTGTGAATTCCAATTATTATATCACATTCCGGATAAACAGAAAATGTTAAACTTTCCGATTGAACATTCGAACACCCAAGTTTTCCCAAAACAGCTCAACACATGAAATAAGTCTAACAACATTCAGTTCGTGCCTCAGTACCAACGGTCCAGCCGTAGAAGGGTCAAGCCAACGCCTCACATGTGGCACGCCGTACTGCCCCAAACCCGAAGGTTCAAAGGGCAGTTCAAGACGGTCACATAATCGAGTTAAGGTTTGTTGTCTTCTAGAGGGACCATCGCGTTACTTGCACTACTTAGAACGTCTTTAAACCTCGGAAAAATCCAACACTTGGAAATTTTCCGGCAAGGGAAAGATTGGGTATTTATATCCGGTCGAACTTTTTAACATATTCAAAAATTATCCGGAAAAGCACACAGACAGAATTAGACAATCCGATCGATACACCGAGTCCCCAATACAACCCAGAAAATTCAACTCTTTAAAAAATTATTAAAAATTCCCAGAAACACCTACAATAAACTATAAGAATTACTGTGCAGAAAAATGTGCCAGAGAAGACCAACTTGCCGCGGAACCGCCGCATTAGGCATGCATATGTGGCGGTTCCGCCGCACTATGAACGATTCAGAGCCCCCGTTTTAAACAGTAATTCTTATAATATTGCACTGAGGTTTCTGCATATTTTTAATATGGGAAAAACCCAGTTTTTCAAAATTGTCCAGAAATCATTTTAAAGTCGGGGTTTTGGGTCGATCGGACTTCTAACTCCGTCTACGCATCGCCTAAGGCTCTAGCTAGGCTCTGATACCACTGTAGGGTTCCTAGGCACTCTAATGGAGTCTCACAAGTGATCAAACATGCACAAATCAAATTTTACGGGTGCCTACAAACCCTAATACGGATCGTCAACTAGATATATAGGCGATGCAAGCAAGTAAACGGAAATATAGCTAAAGGGAAGGGGCTACAACCTTTGTAGATCCGGTCCTCCACCTCCTAGGCTCCGTGATGAAGTCTTTTCCGCTGTCCAAATCGAACCATGGCTCTAGCGTCGGCTTCATCGGAGAAAAAGCGGGCTAGGTCATCGACGACGATGCCGAAGATGATCTACGTCGAGGCATCGCAAGATCAAACTCCAACTTCACCAAGTCAAGAAAACTTGTGAAGGAAACACCCTATACTACTTGGCAAGAGGTAGAGGATGAAGAAATAGGAATTGGGTAGACTTTAGATTTGGATTTCTCACACTTTTTCATCAATCACCATTGATGTAGCAAGCTTTCTTCTTATGGAAGAAGAAGAAGAAGAAGATATGATAAGTATTGAATAAAAAATGAAAAAGAATTAATTCTTATCATCTTCTAACCTTAGTTAAGTGTAGAGAATGAATTAGGGTTAGTTTAAATGGTTAGGGTTAAGTATAAGACAAGAATGGAGACTAAGTCAAAACTTCAAGAATGTTCAACTAAAAACAAAACAAGTAACCATTCATTTATCCTTTTCATTTTCCAAAATGAATAAATAAATAAGATAAATGAATAAGTAATTAAGTAAACAAAACCCTAATCATTAACTTAACCATAGTTTAATTCTTTACACTTAACCAAATATGCATGTATCATCAAACATGATACAATCATGTGCACAAAAGTATATCACATATACAACTTGCACAATTCAAGTGAGAAAATCCTTTTAAAGTGAACCAATACTAGTTAATGCAAAGTAATATATCAAATATATAATTCTACATTAAATCATTAAATCAACACTTGATTTAACGATCCGGTCATGTCGCATATAACCGGCTAGTATCCAATGTATCGGCTTATCGAATCAATCCTTGATTCGATAACCAGGTTATATCTCATACAACCATTCGACACATACATCGCGAGAATGAAATACGGTATCACATACACGCATTATTCTCGGTCCCGCACATATCCCATATGTGCTCCTATTTCGTTTCGCTTGAGCCAGGAAACTTCTGTGTAGGACTCTAAAGACTCGTCAATACGCCGGCAGCAGATGATGATCATATCAAACACCCACAAGCCGCAAGCAGTCTGCTAAACGTAACGGCCACCCGGGTATTGAGCGATCAGAAGATCGACGAGCAAGCCCGCTCACACTCCTGTGAATCCAACCAGTAACACTTACCGTACAGTCCGGTCTGTTCGTCTGATATGTCGCATATCTCGCCTAGGGGTGGTAAACGTCAGACCCCAATAGCTTGATAAGTCATGCCGACGTAAGGTCCATAACTTTCGTGAAACTACTGATAACTCTTACCAGTATATCACAGCAACCATGGCCAGGGATTTCCTGTTATGGCCAGTCGTGCATTGCGCAACATCAACCCCCAATACCGGGAGAGACGAATCCCCTCCTATCGCTCATTGCCTCCATGTGAATCGGGACTGTACCCAAAAACCACCTGTTTGCACGACTCAGTAGAGCCGTGGTAGGGTGGAAATCAAAGCACAGTGGGAGACACACAAGACTCTATGACGATCTCGGGTCAACAAACTAAGCTGTACCAGTGTCACCAGAGAACTGCCATCTGACGTGAGGTATAATACCATCTGGGAGTTCTCGGCGAGTCCGTTCAGTGTACCCAGTCTCCACTGAGCACCCGCATACCATCTCTGATGTCAAACACCAATGGATATGGGATCATCCATCGCCCATCACATGGGTCGAGAAGATATACGCTAGTCTACTCTGGAATATCGATGCCCCGTCTCGATATTCCCACGACTAGGAACAATGAAGGATGTACTCATTGACTACCCAGGCCCCACTAGTATGATCCGCATCATAGTCCTGGAAGTCGAGTACACATCCTAAGGGCTTTATCAACATGTAATCAGAGAGACAGAAGGTATACATGTTAAGATAAAGAGCAACCAGATAGCATACTATCATGTCGAGCAAGAAAGTCCTACCTATATATGTCCCAGCATCCACTACAATATACATCCAATGTACAGTAAAGGCCTCTAGGGCACACATATAACTAACAATGTGGATGACGTATTTCCGAGACGGGGTCATATGGATGACGTATTTTCTAGACGGGGTTGACGTATTTCTGAGACGGGGTCATGTGGATGAAGTATTTCCGTGACGGGGTCATGTGGATGACGTATTTCTGAACGGGGTCATGTGGATGACGTATTTCCGAGACGGGGTCATGTGGATGACGTATTTCCGAGACGGGGTTATGTGGATGACGTATTTCCGAAACGGGGTCATATGGATGACGTATTTCCGCGACGGGGTCATGTGGATGACGTATTTCCGTGACGGGGTCATGTGGATGACGTATTTCCGAAACGGGGTCATGTGGATGACGTATTTATGAGACGGGGTCATATGGATGACGTATTTCCGAGACGGGGTCATATGGATGACGTATTTCCGAGACGGGGTCATGTGGATGACGTATTTCCGAGACGGGATCATGTGGATGACGTATTTCCGAGACGGGGTCATGTGGATGACGTATTTCCGAAACGGGGTCATATGGATGACGTTGCGTCTGTTGAAATGGTCTCTTGTTTGTCTGTGAACCATTGAAATTTGGCTTCTTCTTCTGATGGAGCCTGAGGAGGGAAGGTATGGTTCCTTCTTTGTTTGCGCCCCTAGATTGTGATATCACCTGTAGGGCATAAATTTCATTTTTTTATTTCTTTCCGCGATACTCTATCATTTCAGCTTTTATATCGCGAAGGTCGCGATTGCCCAATCATTTCGGCCATTTTTTCGCGGTGCCCAATCATTTCGGCTATTTATTTTATTTTTACTCGCTGTTTTTTTATTGCGAGTTGCCCAATCATTTCGGCTATTTTGCATGCATACATTTTTTTACTTGCTGATTTTGTTGCAAGTTGCCCCATCATTTCGGCTATTTCGTATGCATGTGTGGCTCGCTAGCTTCTCGCTGCAAAGCTGGAATTAGACACCGATTTCGGCTTCAGCACCGCTACAACTGGAATATTGCCAGGAGCGAATCATCATCTGCCTCTGTCGATATTGAACAAAGGTGGCTTAGCGAACAGGGTTAGGATCTTGTCGACTAAGCCTTTTGACTTCATGAGCCGTTAGGGTCTCATAAAGGTATTTCTCCCTGCGAGTTGTGAGGATCTCGTAGGTACGTTTTCTCCTTAGGAATTGTGAGGATTCCTAAGTGTGTGTTCACTTATAAGTCGTAAGGATCTTACAAGAGTGTTTTCTCCTTATAAGTCGAGAGGACTTATAAGGGTTGTTCACCGTGCAAACATATCCCTAGTCACAGATGGGACTTTGTTAGGGAAATGTTTTTTCGCGCCCATGGATTGTATACAAGGGTCAGCATTGAGCCGCTTGTAGGGCAGTATCGGAGGTTGTGGTGTCCGCTTAAGAACAGGTTCAGATCCCTGTAGCTTAAGACTTTTGAATCTTATGAGCCGTGAGGGTCCCATAAGAGGGTTCTCCTTACGAGTCGTGAGGATCTCGCAAGTGTAATTTCTCCTTAGGAATCGTGGGGATTGTGTTGCTCCCTTGTGATTCGTAAGGATCTCACGCATGTGGTTTCTCCTCACAAGGTCGAGAGGACCTTGCAAGTGTCTCTTAACGAGATTGCGCCCTTTCGGATTTTCACAAAACTCGCCGGTAGCCCTGCTGTTTTTACTCACGGAGCCCTTTCGGGTTTTCATCCGTGCCCTTTTTGCTTATGGACATACCGTTTTTCTTTTTTTTATTCTTCTTTTTTTATTCTTCTCTCTTTTTTTTTGTGTCAGCCTTGGGATGCTGCAGTCTACAGTAGTTTATAGACGTCTCGGTCAATAGCCAGTTTTAGGACATAGTGGTCCGTCGTTAGTTTAAGGACGTTTCGGTCCGTCGTTAGTTTAAGGACGTTTCGGTCCGCTGTTAGTTTAAGGACGTTTCGGTCCATTGTTAGTTTAAGGACGTTTCGGTCCATTGTTAGTTTAAGAACGTTTCGGTCTGATGTTAGTTTAAGGACGTTTCGGTCCGCTGTTAGTTTAAGGACGTTTCAGTCCGTTGTTAGTTTAAGGACATTTCGGTCCGTTAGCCGGCTGCTACTTATAGAGTTTGGGCTTAGGATGATAGCGAGCGGACATAGTCGTCGTCTTCTATCATTGACCTAGGCCGTGACTCGTCAGGCGTAGTATTTCTTTAGGAAGCGACCATTTATTGGCCTGAAGGGTCTTTCACCATGCATGTCCATGAGTAGATAGGCCCCACCTTGGTAACCTTGTCTATGGTATACGGGCCTTCATTGTTCGGCTCGAATTTCCCCCGTTTGGCACGATTGGGGATCATAGGTCTTTTGACCACTAGCACGAGTTTGCCTTGGCGGAATGTTCTCGGCCTAGTCAATCTTTCGTATGAGTGCGTCATCTTTGCTTTGTAAGCCTCCAGACTTTGTTGCGCTATCAGCCGGGTTTCATCAAGGGCATCGAGCTCTTCAAGCCGAAGGTGAGCATTCTCTTCGTCCGTTAGCTCGTAATGAACTGCCACTCGTAGAGAGGGTAACTCTATTTCGAGGGGGAGTACCGCCTCTGTACCGAATACCAATGCGTACGGAGTTGTGTTCGTGGCCGTTTTGAACGTAGTTCGATACGCCCATAGAGCTTCATGTAGTCTCTCGTGCCAGTCCTTCTTATTTCGGGACACCGTATTTTTCACGATCTTCGTCAAGGTCTTGTTAAAAGCCTCAGCTAGACCGTTAGCTCGGGGATTATAGACTGAGGAGTATCTCCAGTCTATGTTATGCTGTTGTGAGAAGCGGCTGATCTTGTGGCTTCTATAGGCTGGCCTGTTAACGGAGATAATCCGTTGTGGAGTGCCGAACCGATAAATGACGTGTGTCTTGAAGAAATGGAGGATATTCTCCGTCTTCACTTCCCTCAGCGGTACTGCTTCTGCCCATTTGGAGAAGTAATCAGTTATCGTCAAAATGAATCGATGTCCTCTGGACGATGCTGGCTCGATGGGGCCGATTATGTCAGTCCCCCACATTTCGAACGGCCAGCTAGCCACTGTTGGATATAGTGGGTTTGGATGCTGATGGATAAAGTCCCCGTGAATCTAGAATGAATGGCACCGCTTCGCGTATTCGAGGTAGTCTTGGATCATCGTGGGCCCATAATAACCCATCCGTTTCATCTTCAGTTTCATCTTCGGCCAGGCTTGATGAGAACCGTAGAGTCCGTCGTGAGTTTCTTAGACGACTCTTCTTGCCTCTTCAGGTCCCAGGCATCTTAGCCACAGGGAATCAAATGATCTTTTATACAGAGTATCATTGACGAAGGCGAAAGACAGAGCTCGTTTCATAAGCTGATGTTTCGAGGACACATTTTCAGGTGTTCGACGGGATTTGAAGTAGTTTATAAAGACTTCCTTCCAATCCTTAGCCTTTTCCTGGTCTTTTATTTGTAGAGTCGTTTGCTCGGTCGTTCCCTTTTCTTCGGATGACTCCGGAGATATTTCTGCCGGCGCGAGAACCCGACGGTTTTGCACAACGATCCTCACATCATCGAGGTTTTTGTCAGCCAGTTCTTTAGCTAGTTTTGCTAACGCATCCGCTTTGCTATTTTTCGCACGCGATATACTTTCCAAGGCATAGGAAGGAATTTGAATCAGCGGTTGCTGTACTCTCTCACCGTACTTCACTAACTCTGGCTTGCACGTTTGATAGTCGCCGTTTACTTGACTAACGACCAGTTGGGAGTCTCCGTATATGAGGAGGTTTTCAATTCCCATGTCGATAGCGATCTCGAGACTTGCTATCAAAGCTTCGTATTCGGCTTCATTGTTCATCCTCGGCTCTGTCAAGGAGAAGGCGAAGCGCATTATGCCCCCTTGTGGAGTTACGAAGATGAGGCCTACCCCCGATTTGATTATAGGGTTGCTTTGTTTGCGCTTCTTCATGGAAGACTCTCCATCAAAATAAAGTTCCCACCGGGTATCACCCCCGTCGATCGTGTCGAACGCATGTTCGTCTGGCAGTTCGTAATTCAAAGGAGAATCGGCAGGTATCGGATGCTCAGCGAGGAAGTCGGCGATGGCCTGGCCTTTCACCGCCTTAAGAGGATGATAAGTTATCGAGAATTCCATCAAGAGCAGGGCCCATTTAGCGAGTCGTCCTGTTAATATGGCCTTCGACATCAAATATTTGAGAGGATCCACCTTCGATATGAGATGGACCTCATGTGCCAACGCGTAGTGTCTGAGATTCGTTATTGCGAAGATTAACGCCAGGCAGTGTTTTTCAATAGGAGAGTAATTGCTTTCTGCCCCCAGAAGAACTCGACTCAAATAGTAGAGGGCTCTCTCCTTCCCTTGGTCGTTCTCTTATGCCCATAGCGCGCCTAAAGAACCTTCGAGGGCTGTTGTATACAGAATGAGAGGCTTTCCCTTGACCGGAGCAGCCAGTACTGGCGGATTTTGCAGGTATTGCTTGATTTCGTCCAGGGCGCTTTGGCATTTGCGATCCCAGACGAAAGGGGTTCCCTTCTTCATCAGGTGACTGTAAGGACGGCACTTGCCTGAGAGATTGGCTATAAATCGCCGAATATACGCGAGCTTCCCTTGGAGAGACCGCAATTGCTTGAGAGTCCTTGGCGGAGGCATTTCCATAATCGCCTTGATCTTTGACGGATCTATCTCGATGCCTCGGTGTCGGACGATGAATCCTAGGAATTTTCCTGAGGAAACTCCGAACGCGCATTTGAGAGGGTTCATCTTCAAGTTGTATTGCCGAAGGCGCTGAAACATGATCTTCAGATGCTCTAAATGTTTCTCGTATGATTTGCTTTTAACCACGAGGTCGTCGATATAGCATTCGACGATTTCATGTATGAGGTCGTCGAAAATTTTTGTTATGGCCCTCTGATAGGTGGCGCCAGCGTTCTTTAGACCGAAAGGCATCACCTTGTAGCAGAATATGCCCAAAGGAGTCCGGAAAACGGTATGCTTCTGGTCCTCGGGATGCATCTTTATCTGATTGTATCCTGACGAGCCGTCCATGAAGGAGAAATCTTCATGAGTGGACGTATTGTCTATCATCAGCTCGGTGACCGGTACTGGGAAGTCGTCCTTCGGGCAGGCTTTATTGAGATCCCGAAAGTCCACACATATGCGCACCGTCCTATTCTTCTTCATCACTGGGACGATGTTGGCGATCCAGTCAGGATATTGAACCTCTTGGATGAAGCCGGAGTCGATTAGCTTCTTGACCTCGACGTTGATGCTCATCTCAAGCTCGAGTCGCATTCTCCTCGGCGCTTGTTTGATCAGCTTGACATCCGGAGATATTGCCAATTTGTGCACAACATTCTCTGGATCTAATCCTGGCATCTCGGAATAGTTCCATGCGAAGCAATCTTTATGCTGCATGAGCACGTCCTTTAGCGTAGCCATCTTTTCTTCAGACAACAGCTCACTGACGAACGTCGGCCGCCGGTCACTTGCCGTCCCCAAATCAATTTTCTTGAGGTTATCTGCAGTAGTATGTATCCTATCTTCCAGCTCCTTTGGCGCCGGTGGAAATTCTGAGATTACCTCGTCATCATCGTTGTTGAAGCACCGGGGGAGGTTATCCATATTCTCGGGCCCTTCTTCTGACAACGTTATCATATAACAAGTACGAGATCGCTTCCAAGACCGATGTTGATCTGGTTCTACTCTCGCGGCTTTGGGTTCATGCTTCTGCGGCGGGGTTACCCTTTAGCTGCTGGATAGAGCAACCTGCCCTGTTGATATTGATCTTCGACCCAGTTCTTGAAGGTGAAGCAGTCTTCGAGAGGATGTCCTATTGCCCTGTGATAGGAGCAATAATCTGGGTGAGAGACTTTGCCTGCTTGTTCGGGGTGCTTGGACTCCGGGAGGATAATCGTTTGATGTTTTATAACGAGATCGAATATCTTCCTTGTCTTGTCTTGAGGAAAAGAATATTCTCGACCCATCTTCTTTATAAGAGACGAATCCGGATTGCTCGATTCCCGACCGCGTGGCTTCTTGGACCCACTTTGTCGCTGTCGAACGCCTTTCCCGTTCTTTGGTTTGTTTCTGCCTCTGCGTCGGGCCTTTTGTAGAACAGGTTGACAAGGAGGAGCATTTTCATTTTTCACAGCCTGTTGAAGGAGACGTTGCGTCCTGGCTTTCTCGTAGATGGCCATTTCGTGATTATGATCGTCTCGAACCTTTTGGCCTGCTTCCCTTATAAGCTTGTCCATTTGTTCTTCGAATGACGGACTAGGAATTTTCACGGCGGGAGCTCTTTCTAGTTCAGGGTTAGCATCTTCCCACAGAGCATCACCTTCTTCATCAAAGTCATGTATGATGTAGCAGTCGCGGAGTAGCTCCCGTTTCTTGGATTGAACATACCCAAGCCCGGTCGTTTCCATCCTTCCGTTGGGCAACTTTCGTTGAGTTCCGGGAACGTTCCAGATCCTGTTATAGAACCGTGCTTGTCGTGCAGTTTGCTTAAGTGGTACACCTTGGTGTCTCAAGAGTCTCTTCAGTCCGTCTGTGAAATATCTAGGCAAACGGATGGGCTGGAGCCTGTCAAGTGTAGAATTCGCGCCATGCCAGATTTCTTTCTCTATTTTGGTTTCCCCGGATCGGTAGAATAGGATCACCTTTTCACCTTTTCGCGTGGGAGGGATGTAGAATGTCTGCAGTTCTTCCACACTGTAGGTATCAAGCGTGTCTAGCTCTTTATGATGCTTGGACGGAACCATGGTAACTTGCAAACTTTGCTCTTCATCAGCGAAGGTTTGTATGGATGGCCGAGCAGAGAATATGGCATTGACCTTATCTTCCGAGTCGCTGCCGAAGATCAACATAGGAGTGGACGGTCCCGGCTTGTTGTAGTGGGGCGTCCCTGAATAGACTATCTCTTCTTCCTCCTCGGTATCACTCCCGAAGACCGGAATAGTAATGATGGCTTTGTTCTTCGGTTTATGACATCTTTCCGTGTCCTCAAAATCTGGCAGGAAGTATTTTGCATCTTCGTATTTGCGGACTTCGTTTACGGAGAACGGATTTAGTTCCCCTGTCACAGTGTACTCGAGACCATCTTTGAAATACTTCATACACTGATGTTGTGTAGAAGGGATGATGTTGTACTCGTGTAACCAGGGCCGGCCGAGCAAAGCATTGTAGCATGTCTTGGCGTCAATGACGTGGAACTTAATGTCGTGACAAGCATCCCGAAGCGTAGTGTCAATATTACGGACCCAAGCGTCCGTGACGACTGAGAGTCAAACCCGGAGATGGTGATTTTTTCGCTAGCGAGGTGTTGAACGCTCATGCATATCTCCTTTAGCACCCTTACGTTAAGGAGATTGACGGAGGACCCATTATCGACCAAGATTTTACCTATCTTGATGTCATGACAGTATCCGGAGACATATAGGGGACGATTGTGCTCGCATGTCTCGAGGAGGAGATCTTCATCGCCGAAGGTGATATCGGCTGTGTGTACTTCTTCCAGCTCGTCCTTCATCTTTTCTTCGGCGGGGAAAGCTTGGAATTGCTCGGGCTCTTACAGTGCCTTGATTAAAGAATCTCTCGCTTCTTTAGATAGCAGAAGGGCTTCAAGAATACTGAGCTGCGAGGGTATCTTCCTCAATTGTGCGAGGACGTTGTAGTCCACCTTGTTTTTCTTTGGCGGGTCCTTGGCTGTCAGTGTAGGGTCCCTAGGCACCCTAGTGAGGTCTCACAAGGCATCAACCATGCCAATTTCAAAAAACTAGATGCCGAGAAACCCGACTACGGATCGTTTGCTAGAAATCTAGGCGAAAAACCTAACTAGTTAACACTTAACTAAGGGATACGGATATACAACCTTTGTAGATCCGGTGCTCCACCTCCATAGCTCCGCAACGAAGTCGTCTCCGCTGTCCAAAAGGAATCCGGGCTCTAGAGTCGGCTTCGTCGGAGAAAAAGCGAGCTAGGTCGTCGATATCCATGCCGAAGATGATCTACGTCGAGGCATCGCTAAATCAAGCTCCACCTTCACCAAGCCCTAAAAACTTGTGGTGGAAACACACTCTACTACTTGGCAAGAGATAGAGGATGAAGAAATAGAAAGTGGGTAGACTTTAGAATTGGATTTCTCACTCATATGCTCAATATGCCATTGATGAAGACAAGCTTCTTCATGAAGAAGAAGAAGAGCAAGAAGAAGATAAATATTATAATAAGAATTAAAATAAAAGGAAAAGTCCATTCTTATCATAATTCTCACCATGGTTAGGTGTAGAGAATTAACTTGAGTTAATAGAAGTGGTTAGGGTTAAGCATGAGACAAAATGGTCAAAGTCTTCATGAAGATTCATGAATGATCAAAAGAAAGCAACCTTTTTCCTCATTATCTTTTCATTTATTCATTTATCAAAAATAAATAGATAATTAAATAAGATAAATGAATAACAAATAATAAACCCTAACCATTCCTTTAACCAAGGTTTAATTCTTTATACTTAACCATTTTTTGCATGCACCATCAAATATGATACAAGCAAGTGGGCGTTACTTATATTTTACACCCGCGCTAGCCCTGCCCCTCTCTGCCGTTAGTTACCTAACCTAACGGTGCACGAGGGGACATCGAGGCGAATGCGGATGGCATAAGTGTACGTCGTATTTATCTGTGATGTTTAGGTACTTAAATGATGGGACTTCATTAATGTGATTAATGAAATAAAAGAAACCTAAGATGTTGTAGAATCGAATTTCAAAATAAAACAGGTAGCTACAGTTCTTGCTTTGCACAGAGGTATATGTGATATATCCTGCACCTTATTCGATGAGGAAACGACCGAGATCCCTTCACCGGGAGTGACTCCTTTAGCAATAACTGGCAGATGCTACACACTCGGTTTGTCTTTTGATAGCTTTTAAGAGTTTTTGCTTTGCACAGTGATATATATGATATATCCTGCACCTCATTCGACGAGGAAAGGACCGACGATCCCTTCACCGGGAGTGACTCCTTTAGCAAAACTAGAAAAGCTTCGAAAGCACTCCATTTTAAAATCATTTGATTCTACAACGATATCAAGTTCATTACGCAATAGGTTTTCAGAAAAACCTGTCGTAGCCCTCCGTCATTTCAGATACGTACTAGTTAGTATTCGTGCTGCGGTTGTTTGGCCTCCGTCAAGGCGTAGTGTATGGTAGCTAACTAGTGCTTATCTGCTAGCATATGATGCGATTGGATTAGGGTATTCGTACGGCGTTGTTTGGCCTCCATCAAGGGTCGTGCGGGTGGGTTTAATTCAATCAGGAAATGACGGGTTGGACTTGACTAGCGGACTATGAGTTGTTTGGCCTCCGTCAAGGTCATAGCGAGCTAGGGGCAAAATATTATCGGGAATTTCAAGTGTTGAAATTTGCAATGAGATTGCATACCTTCTATGAGATAGTTGGATCCCGATACCCGCTGCGAGTAAGAGTTACTCCTGGGAGAGTTTTATACATTACAATTAGCCGATCAAGTAGGTGTCTAGAAAGGTGTCAACGGGGTTACGCCTCTGGGAAAACGAGGTTTACATTAATTAGGTTCGTGCGAAAGCACGGGGGACCTCCCTCAAAGTACCGACACTGGCCTGGCTGAAAGATTGGCGAACTTGTAGTGTGTAATTAATCCCGGCTAGTCTTTCCTTTTAGGGTCTGAAGGAAGATTTGATAAAAAGCAGTGGGAGCCATCCTGATTAGATAAAATAATAACCAATCTTTTCTTGCAAGAGCGCACGCTGAGTGTTTTCTTCTCTCTCTCTCTCCTGGTAGCGACCATATCACGCCTTAATCAAGACAATAATACGGAATATTGACCGAACCCGCTTGTTATACTGAGCTGGGAAACGTTGGTCCCGCTCCAACTTATAATTGTTATAAGACAGAGCAGGAAATTGGGGATTACCAGATTTCCCGTGCCACCCAAACGAAGAGAGTGCATGCTGATGCATCATCTTCGGGTGTGTTCGTTACAAAGAACTGTTTCTCAGTATCCTCTGCGTCCTGGGTATTTGATACCAGATCAGGATCCCAGATATGTAATCTGTTACATAGGGCTACAGATAGGTAGAGAACTGAGAACGGGTGATAAGTTTCATGAGGCAGAAAACGGGGCAATTGTTGCAGCCAAGTCTGTTGGTCACTGTCACCCTGTATTCCAAATACATTGATTCTGAACGAATGTTATTAGATACCGAACCTGATATACAAAATCATATCACTCTCTTTAATAGTAAAGAAATGATAAAATTTTGTATTGTTGGATAATGTTTTGAACATTTCCTATATCAAAAGTTGATCGGTTCAGGCACGTTATCTAAAAGTATTAATGTTCTAAATCAAACTACAGTTCTTTTGTATACTGAACACACACAAGAGGAAGAGTTCAGAAATGAACGAATCCTTCTTGAGGTATTGTAGACTAGGTCATATCTATGCGACCCGACTAGCTAAGTTGAACATAGATGCATATTTAAATCTGTTTGAATTTACATCTTGTGAAACTTGCCAGTCATGTCACAAAGATGAGATGACCATAGCTCCGTTTACTGGAAACAGAGAAAGAGTTAGTGATCTCTTGGGACTGATACATGATGATGTATGTAAGGTCTCCTGTCTACACATGCCAGGACTGGTTCTTTATACTTCATTATATTCTCTGATAATCTCTCAAGATTCAGTCATATGTTCCTGTTGAAACATGAGTCCGAACCTTTTGAGATATTCACAGAATATAAGCTAGAAGTAGAGAACCAAAACACGGGTATAAGTATTATGTCCTTTGATGAGATCAAGGAGGAGAATACTTGAGCACGGAATTCCTGGACTATTCTAAAGGAGAATGAAATTCTCTCTCAGCATTACTCCTCCGTATACACCATAGCACGTTGGTATATCAGGGCGGAGCAATCACACCCTATATGATAAGGTGCGCTCTATGATGAGTATTACTGAGTTACCTATTTCCTTTTAAAGGGGTTATGCACTTGAGAAGCTGCATACCTATTGAATAGGTTCGAATCAAATCAGTTGCCTACCACTCCATATGAGATATGGAAAGGGAAGAGCCCATATCTTAAGTTAGTTAAGATTTGGGGTTGACCGGCCTATGTCTAAAAGCAAAATCCGGACAAGCTCGAGGCAAGGTCTGTAATGTAGAACTGGAAATGTTCCAGCTATACAAACTACAGCACATGATTTGATAGAACCAAAGGATTCAGTAGATTCCAACGAACCTCAGCCTCTCCGCCGATCTAGTAGGGTTCCTCACCCACCTGAGAGATACTTCGGTTTCTCTATGACAGTGGGAGCGAGGATTGCATCATGAGATGATGACCCAACTAGTTTCGAGCTGGCCATCAGGAGTAAGACTCTGTAAGAATGGCTAGATGCTTAGTGATCTGAGATGGAATCCTTATACACCAACAAAGTATGGACTTTAGTTGCTTTATCTGAAGGGTTAAATCCCCATCAGGAGCAAGTATATCTTGAGAAGATTACTTGGTGTATATGGAAAGGTTGAAAATTTCAAAGCTAGACTTGTTAAAGCTTTTCGTCATCGACCAGGCGTGGATTATGATGAAACCTTTTCAAGTGGCTAAGCTTAAGTCAATCCAGACCCTACTTGCCATGGATACATACCATGACTACGATATTTGGTGGTTGGGTGTCTTGACTGCTTTTCTAAATGATGTTTTAGAAGAGAGCTTCTATAAGTACACAGCCAGAGGGCTTCGTAGACAGTGGGAGCAGCGGAAACGTGTGCAAGATGCTTTATAGGATAAAGCAGGCATCGCGGAGTTGGAACATCTGTTTTGATGGATTAGTCAAAGAGTTTGACATCATCGAAATGGTAGATAAACCTTGTATATACAAAAAGGTAGTAGGGAGTATGGTGACGATCCTCGTAGAGTACGTGGATGACATACTCTTGATAGGGAAGGAGTTTCCTATGCTACGCTCGATCAATCTCCGCTTATCACAAGGATTCTCCATATAGGATCAAAATGATACCTCCTAAATCCTGAGTTTTGGATCTATGAGATAGATTTAATTGGATGTTAGGATTCTCACTAGTTGTAGTGAGATGATATCAATCGATCCTGGGGAGAATCACTGGAAGTGTTCCAGGGTGATAAAGACGACTGAATGTCAGTCACAGGCATTGTCTTTACCCTCAGTAAAGGGACGGTATGTTGGAAGAGTTCCAAGCTAGATACCGTGACATACTAGACGATAAAGGCTCGATACATCGCTATTTAAGATACTACCAAAGAGGCAGTCTGGATGTATATTTGTTCATGAGATGAACTTAGTTCCTCCCATTGTGTGACAATGGAGTTGTGGCTTATGCCAAGGAACGCATGTCCCATCAGTGATCCAGACATATTCTAAGGCAGTATCACCTGATCATGGAGATGGTTGATCTCCAGGGTGATCGAGGTTTGGAGAGTAGACTCAGAGGACAAACACAGCGGATCCACTCACAAAGGCCTGTTCCCAAAGAGAGACTTTTATGGGATGGTTGAGTATGAGATACTACAGCCACTGCTACAGATGGCCCTAGTGCAAGTGGGAGATTGTTAGTTATATGTATGCCCTAGAGGCCATTACTGTACATTAGATGTATATTGTAGTGGATGCTGGGACATATATAGGGAGGACTTTCTTGCTCGACATGATAGTATGCTATCTGGTTGATCTTTACCTTAACGTGATTACTGATTGTCTCTCTGTTACATGTTGGTAAAGCCCTTAGGATGTGTACTTGACTACCTGGACTATGATGCAGATCATACTAGTGGGGACAGATAGTCTATAAGTACATCCTTCAAAGTCCCTAGTCGTGGGTGTATCGAGACGGGGCATCGATATACCAGAGTAGACTAGCGTATACCTTCTCGACCCATACAGATGGGCGATGGATGATCCCATATCCATTGGTGTTTGACATCAGAGATGATATACGGGTGCTCAGTGGAGACTGGGTACACTGGACGGACTCGCCGAGAACTCCCAGATGGTATTATACCTCACGTCAGATGGCAGTTCTCTGGTGACACTGGTACAGAGTAGTCTGTTGACCCGAGATCGTCATAGAGTCTTGTGTGGTTCCCACTGTGCTTTGATTTCCATCTTACCATGTCCAAGAGGGCGTTCAAAACGGTGGTTTTTGGGTACAGTCCCGAGTCACATGGAGGCAATGAGCGATAGGAGGGGATTCGTCTCTCCCGGTATAGGGGGTTGATGTTGCGCTGTGTTCGATTGGCTATAACAGGAAATCCCTGTCCAGGGTTGCTGAGATTTACTGGTAAGTGTTACCAGTAGTTTCTCGAACAGTTATAGACCTCATATCGACATGACTTATCGAGCTATTGGGGTCTGACGTTTACCACCCCTAGGCGAGATATGCGACATATCAGACGATCAGACTGGACTGTACGGTAGTGTTACTGGTTGGATTCACTGGAGTGTGAGCGGGCTTGCTCGTCGATCTTCTGATCGCTCAATACCCGGGTGGCCGTTACGTTTAGCAGACCGCTTGCGGCTTGTGGATGTTTGATATGATCATCATCCGCTGCCGGCGTATTGACGAGTCTTTAGAGTCCTACACAGAGGTTTCCTGGCTCAAGCAAAACGAAATAGGAGCGCATATGAGATATGTGAAGGACCGAGAATAATGCGTGTATGTGATACCGTATTTCATTCTCGCGATGAATGTATCGAATGGTTGTATGCGATATAACCTAGTTATCGATTCAAGCGTTGATTCGATAAGCCGATACATTGTATACTAGTCGGTTGTGTGCGACATGACCGGATCATTGAATCAAGTGTTGATTTAATTATTTAATGCATAATTATATATTTGATATATTACTTTGCATTAACTAGTATCGGTTCACTTTAAATGGATTTTCTCGCTCAGATGTGCGCATTGCATATGCGATATGATTCGTTTTGCTTGAGCCAGGAAACCTCTGTGTAGGACTCTAAAGACTCGTCAATACGCCGGCAGCGGATGATGATCATATCAAACATCCACAAGCCGCAAGCGGTCTGCTAAACGTAACGGCCACCCGGGTATTGAGCGATCAGAAGATCGACGAGCAAGCCTGCTCACACTCCAGTGAATCCAACCAGTAACACTACCGTACAGTCCGGTCTGATCGTCTGATATGTCGCATATCTCGCCTAGGGGTGGTAAACGTCAGACCCCAATAGCTCGATAAGTCGTGTCGATATGAGGTCTATAACTGTTCGAGAAACTACTGGTAACACTTACCAGTAAATCTCAGCAACCCTGGCCAGGGATTTCCTGTTATAGCCAATCGAACACAGCGCAACATCAACCCCCTATACCGGGAGAGACGAATCCCCTCCTATCGCTCATTGCCTCCATGTGACTCGGGACTGTACCCAAAAACCACCGTTTTGTACGCCCTCTTGGACGTGGTAAGATGGAAATCAAAGCACAGTGGGAACCACACAAGACTCTATGACGATCTCGGGTCAACAGACTACTCTGTACCAGTGTCACCAGAGAACTGCCATCTGACGTGAGGTATAATACCATCTGGGAGTTCTCGGCGAGTCCGTACAGTGTACCCAGTCTCCACTGAGCACCCGTATATCATCTCTGATGTCAAACACCAATGGATATGGGATCATCCATCGCCCATCTGTATGGGTCGAGAAGGTATACGCTAGTCTACTCTGGTATATCGATGCCCCGTCTCGATACACCCATGACTAGGGACTTTGAAGGATGTACTTATAGACTATCTGTCCCCACTAGTACGATCTGCATCATAGTCCAGGTAGTCAAGTACACATCCTAAGGGCTTTACCAACATGTAACAGAGAGACAATCAGTATACACGTTAAGGTAAAGATCAACCAGATAGCATACTATCATGTCGAGCAAGAAAGTCCTCCCTATATATGTCCCAGCATCCACTACAATATACATCTAATATACAGTAATGGCCTCTAGGGCATACATATAACTAACAGTCAGTTCTTTGACGGCTTGGTCATCAAGGATGATATCCTCAGGGACCTTTTCTTTTCCCTTATCTTTCTATTTGACCCACTGTTCGAGGGCCCAAGATTCTTTTCGGGCAGCGTACGATTGCGCAGCTGAATATTTTCACGGGTCTTTGGTTCTTCCTCTTTTCCCAAGGTGGACTCTTTAAAGAGAGGGCCAAGAGTCATTTCTTCGTCAGAGTAGCTCCCGAAGGTGAGAACTTGCGATCCCCCGGCGTTGACCAACCTCTTGAAGACCGACGTCCGTTGAGCAGCAGCATCCAATCTGTCAAAGACAGACCTTTGAGTAGGAACGGGAGCCGGGGTGGCCAACCTCGTAAAGACCGATCCCTTGACGGGAGAAGCTTCTTTAGTGACCTCAAGAGCAGGAATGGCTATCCGTTTCGGGATGGCCGCTTCAGGTATCACGGGCTTCTTGACAGGCCCATTGGAGTTCAGGCTCAGCCTATCGAAGACTGATGCTGTTGGCTTGACATCGGCCGACCCGTTGGGAGGGGCCGTGGTAGTAGTGAGTCGATCAAAAACCGACTTCTTTTGCGCTTCTTGCGGCAGCGGGATATTAATGTTTACTGGTGGGAGCATGGTCCCGAAAAACAAACCGGTGGTAGCCTGCGTCACCTACTCTATCGGCATTGTGAACATGGAGGCCGCATGGGGCCCGTAAGCTATGCCTCCAGATGAGGTGAAACGCGAGTTGCAATTGCAGCTGGAACACTTCATGCAAGTAGACGCCATCGATTTTTCATTTTCTGCACCAAGCAAGACACCAAATCTTAGTATCTCGAACCCAAGGGTCACCATTATCTGTAAGTCTATGATAGCGCCCCGGCCGTCTTTCAGACGCCAAAATGCGGAACAAAAACTTTTATAACTGGCGTTATCGCAGACTAAAACCCGGATCTGCCATTAATGCTAAACTAACAAACTACAAAGAGGGAAGAAAGGTTATACCGAACGATCCGAGTCCTTCGTTCTTTAACCATCATCCCACGCTCCGTTGCGGCTGCTCCGATCTCGTCGATCTCCGATCTCCTCGTCCAGGTGGCACCACATCATCGGATCTTTAAACGGGCTCCCGCCTCTGACTCGAGGCAACTCGGTCATCAAGTTTGCTAAAAGAGATGACCAAGAGTGATATAGAGAATGAGTAGAAGACTTTGTCTCGCTTTGTCCAAAGCCATGGATGAACGGTTAATGAAGTTGCCATTTTTAGTCGGGTGATGGAATGAAATGAGATATGAAATTTCCATGCACCAAAAACTATTATCTTTTTAAAACAACAACCATGATCTCTCTCTCCAAGAATGGGCCGACCATATAAAGAGGTGGGGGGGTGATTGTAGGAGCAAGTATGGTGACCATAAAGGAAAAGATCAAGAAGAAAATATCCATGGCAAAACAAAACACATTAATGAAATGAATGACTCACTAAACCTAGTCATCCATTCAATTAATGCAAACAAAGGTTCATGAACCAAGTCACCAATTCTAGAAGCTTCTAGAAGCACGACTCACCCTCATGACTCACCCGAGTGGCGGAAAGATAAATCCGCATTTAACCGAATGTTAAATACGGGTGATAGAAAACTGGAAACTGGCAACTTCCAAAAGTGATCCCGAAACGAATTTCAGGATAACCCCGTAACTGTATAAAAATACCCGCATTTGTATTACGACCGAATATAAATGCAACTGAGACAAAGATATTATATCTACTCTGTATAATATATGGATCCGGCTTAAACCAAAGCCCACCAGTATTATCTGCCCGAAAAATAACACGTGCGTAAACGCACGTGCATTTTCCGAACCCTGCCATAAAACCATACGGCCTCTACAACATTTCTCCCGAACTTGGGAAACTATCTGTGGGGGACTCTAATGACTCGTCAGTACCCTGGCAGTGGGTTTAACCACAAGTCGTCAGCGGCACTAGCTATGCGTAACGGCTGCCCATGGACTGACCTCAAGGGAGGCCGATGAGCGAACTCATCCGGAAACCCTACTGAGCCTAACAGTGACAATGTATATACAGTCCGGTCCGTTCGTCTATGAGTATCGCATATCCGGCCTAGGGGGCTAGTAACGTCAGACCCCCAATAGCTGTATAAGTCGTGTCGAAGACAAGCCCTGAACACCCTGAGATACTACTGGAGTACCTACCAGTAAATCTCACCTGCCTTGGCCAAGGACTTGGTGTAATGGCTTTCCTAGACACAGCGCGACCTCCACCCCCAATACCGGGAGAGACGAATCCCCTGCCGATCCGCTCACGTGCCTCCATGTGGATCGGGACTGTACCTAAAAACTACCTGTTTGCACGACTCCGTTGAGCCGTGGTAGGGTAGAAATCAAAGCACAGTGGGAACTCACAAGAGACAAATGACGACCTCAGGTCAATGAACTAACCTGTACACATGTCACCAGGGAACTGCTATCTAACGATATGTATAATACCAACTTGCAGGTTCCCGGCGAGTCCTGTCCGGTGTACTCATAACCCAATGAGCACCTGTATACATCTTAGGTGATCCAACTGACACCAGTGGCTTGTGAGACCGGCCATCGCCCCTCGTCGGGGTCTCGACTGTATACACTAGTCTACTCCGGAGTATCGATGCCCTGTCTCGAAACTCCCACGACTAGGGACCACTATTAAGGATATGCTTATAGACCACCCAACTCTCACTTATATGATCGCCCTCATACTATTGGTAGTCAAGCAAGATCCTAAGGGCTCTATCATCGTGTAATCGTGATCAGTCACCTAAACCTATACACGACTAATAAAGGCAAATCAGATAGTATACTATCATCTCGAGTAAGACTGTCATACCGGCATAGGTCCTCCTCAATCATTGCAATCACGTACCTGCGATCCAATAATTGACTTTGAGGGCACTATATCCAACAATCTCCCACTTGCACTTAAGGCTAATTATTGCGATGTCGCGTACTCACAGCCCGTGTGAAACCAATACCCAACTCCTCTACTAATCAGTTTCACAAAGCCCGTTTGTAAAACTATTGTGTTCGAGAAATAGCCTCAGTGAGTGGATCCGCCCTGATGTTTCTTTCTATGTCTCTCTTAATCTCAAGTTCGCGGAGAAAGCCATCTCCCGAATTAAGTAATACCTGTCTTAGAATATGTCTGGATATCTGATGGGACCTAGTTCATAAATGAACTCCAAATCCAAACTTCTTAGACAGTATCGATCACTGAACCTAATCAGTATCCTGCACCATGCCTCCCACAGTATCCTCATGGACCACCTGTCCATAATACTGTCCCTCGTCAGAGGGAAAACTATAACTCTGACAATCACTCTGTCATCCATGTCACCTTTGAAGCCTGGAATGATAACCGTCTCCCGAAGGAGGCTGCCGTCATCAAATCCGTAGAACATGTACTTATGTTCTAAAACTGCTTCCTTATGTTTCTCCAGGATTGGATTAATACAAACTTATTGCATCTTGTGCAAAAACAACATCTGGTGTGGTACTTGACATCTTATGATTGACTCAGTTGCCTAAGCAAGTGATCTGCCAATCATGCACATCCCTCTCCTCTTTAGTCTGTAAGACACCTTTAGAGAGGGTGACTCCATCACCTGCAGGTACACCACCATGCCAGGAGTCATCTATTCTAAAAACCATTAGAATACTGTCAAAGTACCCACATTGGGAAACTACCCAAATCCAGATCTAAAACCATAGATCTAGAAACTAAAATGTCAGATATTATATCCATATCCTGTCTGGAGAAAAAACTGTGTGATGACCACAGTACAACCGATCGTAGTATAGGAATTTTACTTCCTACTCTGTGTATGTCATCCAAATACCAGGACATCACACCCTACTACCTTCTTAACAGATCCATCCCCTATTCTGATGAAGTCAAACCCATGACTGTCACATCAAAATTAGATAATCAATCTCCGCTACAACTGCTCAAGTCTATAAATAGACATAAGCTACTTGCCCACTATGCTTCCGCTGCTCCCACTGACCACAACAACCCTCCTACCAGGTCTCATAGTCTGGAACAACAGTAGTGTCAAGTCTGGGTAGATAAGAACCTCCCTGTCACCGTCCTTGAGGCTACCGGAGTACCTCTCGGGTGTCTGAGGTTACCCACCATATCTGCGGAGTGGCTAATGGAATGTCAAACCTGATTGAATCTTTAGGTCTTATTAAATTTTCCATAATCGTTTGCGGTTCTGGAATCACTTCTAGTTCTACCATACTCCCACTATTGTTTTCTGAAAAAATCCATTTTACTAAAACTGTGGCGAGTCAAGAACAATATCACTATTGATCTTCCAGATGGTAGAAAGTCAACCCTCGTCATAGCCTGGGCCAACCCACAAACAGCCATTACAGAAACGTGCCCTGAGTTATCCAGAGTCTGGTTTTAAGCATAAGCCCGACAACTCCCCGTATCTTAACAACGTTAAGATATGATCCATTCTATATCCAATATAGAAACTTTGGCACTTATTTAATTGGAACTAGATTCTAATCATGCAGCTGTCTCCAGTGCATATCAACTTTAATGGAGAGAGGTTAATCAGCATTACTCAACTTAGGAATCCATCCAATTATGAGTAACCCGAAAGAGAAAAAAGTTTCTCAAAAACCCATTACTATCAACTGAATACCAATCACAAGTATCTACATCTTCGATCTCTTTGAAGAATCCCGATACTTGCGACATCTGGTTCTCTACTTTATTCTTATACCCACAACTCCTCAAAACTTAGACCTTGTATTTCTACGAAACACTTGTCTAAAAACTAGAGAAGTCATAAGTAAACAGAACATAGTACGAGGACCTACCCCTTTGTCCTGATGGACGCTGGACAACATACAATACTCTGTATAAGTCCGCTGAGTTGAATAACTCAAAACCTGTGCGTCGTAGGTTGAAAACTGTACCCAGGGGATTTCCTCAAATATCACCAATTACAACGAATTCCGATATAATGAGGATGATCACCTAATTCCTAATAACTTCTCCCACTCATCATCTGTAAAACCATACAGATATGAGAATGAAACATGGTGAATTCACACCCTGGAGTAAGTATCTAATCGGGAAAACAGTTTTCCTTTAACAATGCACTGAAACATGAAAATGTTTCGTAGGGGTATCCTGGTATTCATAGTAATGCCTCTTCCATAATCCAATTCATGTCTTTAACCGTATATTTCTTTGCCATCTCTCCAAATCCCTTTATTTGTCTTTAGTCATTACCTTCTGTACACCATCGTTAGGCTAAATGGTTTTCTTCCTTCCCTACTGTTCGGCACCAGCCTATGGTTTGGAATAAGACTATCCAGTAAGCACAATAGGTGTACCCTCCTAAACCAAGGAGTACTCGTAACCTGAGAGAAGGTGATGATAAAAGTAAACTGAATAATACCTTATTCTTTTAAAAGTGAAATAGGAGTGGCGATGAAGTACGCGGTTTGGTTGTGAATGATAACAGTCGCAACTTACTTTGCTCTCTTTCTAATCCCTTTATTTTGTCTTTACATATTACCTTCTGCACACCCTACTTAGGCTAATTGGTTTTCTTCATTCCCTACCGTTCGGCACCTACCTATGGTTTGGAAGAAGATTATCCAATAAGCGTAATAGGTGCACTCTCCTAAACCAAGGAGCCCTCGCAACCTGAGAGAAGGTCATAATAAAAGACAACTAAATAAACCAATTCTATTTCTCCTGAACCTTGATCCATTCTCGAAGAAGTCCCTTCGAGTTCGTATATAACCATACGATGGATCTATCCAATGGAAGTGGATGTCCGTAGTAATACGGGGTGTTCTGAGAAATGAAAAGGGTAAAAGAAGGAGTGGCAATGACTTATGAACTCAGACAATCCAAAAGCCAGTATTTTAAGAAGGTTCGGTCAACTTGGTCACTGAATCATAGTCTAGGGTCGGTCAAAGGTCGCTGCCAAAGAGAGAGAGAGAAAAGAAACAATCTGCATGCAGTCTAACCTAGATCAGAATGGTTATCACTTTATCTAATCCGGAAACCTCCCACTGTACTGTCAAATTCTCCTCCAAACCTGAAAGAAGAATCAATCGGGGTCACCCGAAGAGTAAACCAACTCATCAGTGGGAATCGGGATCCAACTCTCATCGCATGATAACGTGACGGAATCCACTCACGTTATCACACTCCAGAAGGTATGCGCATGCCTAGCAAGTTTCAGTTTCTTTAGAAACTCCCGATATGATTTTTACCCCATGTTCTTATGACCTTGACGAAAGCCAACAAATCATAAGTCACATGTCAAGTTCTGCCCGTCATATTCTTATCAATTTGAACCCACCCGTACATACCCTTGACGAAAGCCAACAAGGTAATACGACTGTCCCAAACCAACACATCTATCTATGCAACAAATGAATACCCCAGCAGCTACCAAACACCATGCCTTGACGAAAGCCAACAAACATAGCTTGAATACTACTGACCATCCATAAGACACGACGGAGGGCTACGGCTGGTTTTTGGCGAAAAACCTTTAACGTAATGAACTTGATCTCGTTGAAGGAATTTGATAGCTTTTTATAAAAATATAGTGGCGAAAACCTTTTGCTAAAGAGGTCACTCCTGGCGAAGGGATCTCGGCTCTTTCCTCATGGAATGAGGTGCAGGATATTCCACTGAATACCACGATGCAAAGCAACATGTAATCGACTATAGTGAAGTTATTACCCTGACGCAAACTTCTGCCCAAGGGGTCTTTCCCGGTGAAAGGATATCGGCCCTTGCCCCGTCGAATGAGGTGCAGGATATTCCACTGAATACCGCTATGCAAAACAAAAGGAAACATCTTTGTAATAACACTTTTTAAATTGTTCTAACAACATCCAAACAGGTTTGTTTTACTTTGCATTGATCAGAATCAACACAGTCCCATCAATAATCACACCAGAAAAGAACGAAAATAAAATGTACGTATATGCCATCCGCATTCGTCACTGGGTCCCGTCATCACCCGTTAGGTTACTTAACTAACGACAGAGCGGGGACTGAACTAGCGCGGGTGTAAAACATATACAACATCTAATAGTATATATACCAATATACAATAATCGCTCCAGGCGTGATAATATGCAACATTACAGAAAAGTAATAAGCATCACAGAACAATACAGATAATCTGGGATCCCCGAGTTTCACAGAGCCTCTGCTGAAACCCGACGTTCCCCTGTCGTGTGGATAGCCTATGCAATGAAACCTAGACCCCTACGGGTGCGGCAAGTTACCCGCCAAAACCTGAAGCGAGGCAGCCCCCTACAGCATAGTGAATGGACCACCCAGCACTTCACGGAATCCGGTAATCTTGGGCACCCCTCCTTGGGTCAACCTGTACCCCCTACGAGTGCGGCGAATAGTCTGCCAATTCTAGAGTGAGGCCCCTCTGCCTCTCAAAGCCATAAGATGCGGACCCGTTGCCCCCCAGAACCCGGCTATCCGTGCATTCCGTCGCGGGGTAAAACCTAGTACAGAAATGAAAAATATGTACAATGGGTACATCAACCTCAACCTGGTCGTGTCCCAAAAGAATATTATACAACAGGCAGTGACGGCAGTCCACATGTTGGACGCTCGCCCCGCAATATCAAATGTACAAATAAATCCAAACTGCACTACCATTGCACACTGCTATCCACCATGACAAATCCGCAACATTACAGCACAACACATAACATCAACGCGAATGTCACGTTCGCAAACCCGTCTAAAAGAACTATAGCAATCAGACGCGGTTTACCGATCAAATGACATTCACGGTCGGAGATATAATGTAAGCACTGTAAACTGACACGTTTAAATTTCGATCGACTAAATTTCCCGAAGTGGGCCCCACGCAAATCTGCTGTACAGTAAAAAACACTGGGCCCAAAAGAACAGTTCCAGAAACCATAATTTCCAACATATAATCCACTGTAGAAAATTGACTAAGTGATCTCACTTTACGGCGGCGGATCCGCGGCCAAACCCATGCTTGGGCCGCGGATCCGCGGCGGAATAGTGGAATCACTTGGTCGAATTTCTCCAGTATTTCTAAAAAACCCTGCTCGATTTTCTGGTATGGTCAAAATGATTTTTAGACCAGTTTGAAAATTAACAGAAACTTTAACACTAGAAATTACGATTTTCGAAAATCCGATCGATCGATCTTTTAAACGCGTTAGCACAAGTTAGTAAAGCTTAATGGTGTGGCTCTGATACCATGTAAGTCTACGGTAGCGCCTCGGCCGTCTTTCAGACGCCAAAATGCGGAACAAAAACTTTTATAACTGGCGCTATCGCATACTAAAACCCGGATCTGCCATTAACGCTAAACTAACAAACTACAAAGAGGGAAGAAAGGTTATACCGAACGATCCAAGTCCTTCGTTCTTTAACCATCATCCCATGCTCCGTTGCGGCTGCTCCGATCTCCTCGTCCAGGTGGCACCACATCATCGGATCTTTAAACGGCCTTCCGCCTCTGACTCGAGGCAACTCGGTCATCAAGTTTGCTAAAAGAGATGACCAAGAATGATGTAGAGAATGAGTAGAAGACTTTGTCTCGCTTCGTCCAAAGCCATGAACGAACGGTTAATGAAGTTGCCATTTTCAGTCGGGTGATGGAATGAAATGAGATATGAAATTTCCATGCACCAAAAACTATTATCTTTTTAAAACAACAACCATGATCTCTCTCTCCAAGAATGGGCCGGCCATATAAAGAGGTGGGGGGTGATTGTAGGAGCAAGAATGGTGACCATAAAGGAAAAGATCAAGAAGAAAATATCCATGGCAAAACAAAACACATTAATGAAATGAATGACTCACTAAACCTAGTCATCCATTCAATTAATGCAAACAAAGGTTCATGAACCAAGTCACCAATTCTAGAAGCTTCTAGAAGCACGACTCACCCTCATGACTCACCCGAGTGGCGGGAAGATAAATCCGCATTTAACCGAATATTAAATACGGGTGATAGAAAACTGGAAACTGGCAACTTCCAAAAGTGATCCCGAAACGAATTTCAGGATAACCCCGTAACTGTATAAAAATACCCGCATTTGTATTACGACCGAATATAAATGCAACCGAGACAAAGATATTATAGCTACTCTGTATAATACATGGATCCGGCTTAAACCAAAGCCCACCAGTATTATCTGCCCGAAAAATAACACGTGCGTAAACGCACGTGCATTTTCCGAACCCTGCCATAAAACCATACGCCCTCTACAACGTTTCGCCCGAACTTGGGAAACTATCTGTGGGGGACTCTAATGACTCGTCAGTACCCTGGCAGTGGGTTTAACCACAAGTCGTCAGCGGCACTAGCTATGCGTAACGGCTGCCCATGGACTGACTTCAAGGGAGTCCGATGAGCGAACTCATCCGGAAACCCTACTGAGCCTAACAGTGACAATGTATATACAGTCCGGTCCGTTCGTCTATGAGTATCGCATATCCGGCCTAGGGGGCTAGTAACGTCAGACCCCCAATAGCTGTATAAGTCGTGTCGAAGACAAGCCCTGAACACCCTGAGATACTACTGGAGTACCTACCAGTAAATCTCACCTGCCTTGGCCAAGGACTTGGTGTAATGGCTTTCCTAGACACAGCGCGACCTCCACCCTCAATACCGGGAGAGACGAATCCCCTGCCGATCCGCTCACGTGCCTCCATGTGGATCGAGACTGTACCCAAAAACTACATGTTTGCACGACTCCTTTGAGCCGTGGTAGGGTAGAAATCAAAGCACAGTGGGAACTCACACGAGACAAATGACGACCTCATGTCGATGAACTAACCTGTACACATGTCACCAGGGAACTGTTATCTGACGATATGTATAATACCAACTAGCAGCTTCCCGGCGAGTCCTGTCCGGTGTACTCATAACCCAATGAGCACCTGTATACATCTTAGGTGATCTAACTGACACCAGTGGCTTGTGAGACCGGCCACCGCCCCTCGTCGGGGTCTCGACTGTATACACTAGTCTACTCCGGAGTATCGATGCCCTGTCTTGAAACTCCCACGATTAGGGACCACTATTAAGGATATGCTTATAGACCACCCAACTCTCACTTATATGATTGCCCTCATACTGTTGGTAGTCAAGCAAGATCCTAAGGGCTCTATCATCGTGTAATCGTGATCAGTCACCTGAACCTATACACGACTGATAAAGGCAAACCAGATAGCATACTATCATCTCGAGTAAGACTGTCATACCGGCATAGGTCCTCTTCAATCATTGCAATCACGTACCTGCGATGCAATAATTGACTTTGAGGGCACTATATCCAACATTATCAAACCGCGACTCGTTCGCGAACACGACACACGAAGTGTGGAGTGGAAAGAGGAAAAGGTCCCACCGGGCGTGCCAGAATCTGTTCCCCGCCGAACACGGAGACGCGACCGCGCAGGTCCGTCTTGCCTGAAATTCGGGGAAGATACTAATTGGTGCTATCCGTCCTCCTCTCCGAAGATGCCAAGTTGATTTATGGCACCATGTATTGAAGGTTTAAATGGATGCGGCCGATATAGCAGACTTCGTCAGATTCCCCCTCGTTTGAGGGGTTTTTGATTGTGGGGACGCTCTTCCCTGCAGGCGTAAGCCCCTGCAGTTAATTACGCTACCGCGTCGCGGTAACAACTTTCTCCTTCTCCAGATGGTCACTTCGTGTCGTGGGTGTTTGTTTTTGTGTTTGGTTGCCCGTGGATTGTATACGGAGACTAATTTATGTTGTCACCCGTAGGGCGTGGATTAGTCCAAATCCATATCTTCTTAGATTTGGGTTTGAGGGTTGGGTTTAAGGATACGTTAGCCTCGTTTGAGACTAAGATCGACTTAAACGTTTGTTAAGGATACGTTAGTCTAATTTCTAGACTAAAATCAACTTAACATGATCATTTAGATCCAACAAGAAAGCATTCAGCCTCTGTTGTTTAGTTTAGGGACATTGCAGTCGATTAGTTTAAGGACATTACGGTCTAATGTTAGGTTAAGGACATCTCGGTCCAGGTTAAGGACATCGTAGTCCGTGGGTTTAAAGGGACCCCACCGTCCAGGTTAAGGACATCGTAGTCCATGAGTTTAAGGACCCCACAGTCCATAGTTTAAGGACATCGTAGTCCATGAGTTTAAGGACCCCACAGTCCGTAGTTTAAAAACATCACAGTCTATGAAGTTTAAGGACATCGTAGTCCACGAGTTTAAGGACCCCACAGTTCGTAAAATATATGGTTGTCGGGACCCTTCACCTCTCTGAAGACTTTAAAGGATTACAACGACAGATATCAGAAGAGTAAAGAGATGTACCCTTGAACCGGCGTGAGTTGGTTGAAAGATCTGTAGTCCAGTTTGGGACTGAGATCTGTTAAATATTCGTGAGCAGATGGGCTCAGTTCAATATAAGTTGAGGACTTATGGCCAATATTGGGCTAAGTCCATTAAGATTAAAATGTTTAACATTATATTGTTCTGGGCTGTTGAGCCTTTATTTGGGCTTGGCCCTTTTAATAATGCCGAGCATTAGATCCTGACATTTTTTTGTCTTGTATTGAATGCATAGTATTCATTAGAACATTGTGTGTTTTGACAGCGCGCCACGTGGCGCGTCAGGCGCTTTGCGCCAATTAAAGAGCGCATTGCGCTTCTGCCAAGTAACGCACATGAAAAGGACAAGTGTCGCGCTTGGCGCTAAGCGCCAGATGATGGGCGTGTTGCGCTAGTTTATGAGCGCATTGCGCTTTTAATTTATGAGCGCGTTGCGCTAGTTTAGTGGTGCACAAGTGAATGACACGTGGCGCGCTTGGCGCTAAGCGCCAGCCCATGAGCGCAGTGCGCTGTTTCAGAAGCGCAAAGCGCAAGCTGCATACGTGGTTGACACGTGGCACGTTTTGGCGCTAAGTGCCAGCCCATGAGCGCAGTGCGCTGTTTCAGAAGCGCAAAGCGCAAGCTGCATTCGTGGTTGACACGTGGCACGTTTTGGCGCTGAGCGCAGGTCCAAGAAGCGCAGAAGCCCAGTTCAAGAGTGCAAGGCACTTTTCAATAGTGCAAAGCGCATTTGATCAAATTTATGATCTGTGAACAAGTTTATGTTTTTTTAAAGGAGGCTTTGCCTCAAGATTCAAGAACAACAGTTCTTATTTTTGAAAGGGCTTTGCTTTTATAGATCAATGATCTGTGAATGAAGTAAATACTTCTTTTGTTTTTATGATGAGATCTTTTGATCTCTTTTATGAACGACCTTGGTTTTTTGTAGATCTATGATCTTTTAAGAAGATAATTCTTCTGTTTTAATGAGAAGACTTCATCTCTTTGTTCAAGAATCATTCTTTTTACCTTGAAGAAATGATCTTCTTTCAAGAGCTTGCTCTCTTTCTTTTGAGTTTTCTCAAAATTTGTAGGGGGGTTTTCTCTATATCAGACTTGAAGTCTTGGGGCCTTTATATAGGGCAAATTGATTTGTTAAATCAGTTAAAGAGATCTTTCTCTGATTGATTTAGGGATGTTTCCCCACCGTTGGATCTTTGATCCTAGAGCTTCTGTTTTACAGAAGGCAATCTTCTTGTTTTTTAACAAGATTGGAAAGATCTTTCCATAACAGAATTTTAATTCTGATAAATTAATGATTTATCATTATTAGATCTTTTGATCTCACGGTGGGGAATTTTTAATTCCAGAGCTAGCGCACCCGTGCTTTGCACATGGTGCGCTACTCAGAGCGCAGCGCACCTTGCGCTAGCGCAACTACGTTTGAAACGTGGCACGCAGCGCAGAGCGCAGCGCAGCCTGCGCTAGCGCACCCGTGTTTGACACGTGGCGTGCAGCGTGCCTAGCACTGGATCTAAAGCGTTGCTTCAATTTTTGAATTTTTAATTTTAAAACAGAGCTTTGCTCTGATTGGGGGTGCGCTGCCTATGGCGCAGCGCACCTGGCGCTAGCGCATCCGTGTTTGACACGTGGCGCGCAGCGCGCCTAGCGCTGGATCTGAAGCGTTGCTTCAATTTTTAAATTTTGAATTTTAAAACAGAGCTTTGCTCTGATTGGGGCTGCGCTGCCTAGGGCGTAGCGCACCTGGCGCTAGCGCATCCGTGTTTGACACGTGGCGCGCAGCGCGCCTAGCGTTGGATCTGAAGCGTTGCTTCAATTTTTAAATTTTGAATTTTAAAACAGAGTTTTGCTCTGATTGGGGGTGCGCTGCCTAGGGCGCAGCGCACCTGGCGCTAGCGCATCCGTGTTTGACACGTGGCGCGCAGCGCGTCTAGCGCTGGATATGAAGCGTTGCTTCAATTTTTAAATTTTGAATTTTAAAACAGTGCTTTGCTCTGATTGGGGGAAACAAGTGCATCTGACATGCATAAAAGAAATCTAAAGCAAGGGCATCCAACATGCCCGAGTACAATCTCACTCAAGTGCATCCGATGCGCACAAAAATCCAAAATCAAGCGCCTAATATGCGCAAAATTCCAACCAAAGCGCGTCGGGTCCGTAAAAGTATTTAGTGCAGTAGCATGCACGAAAACGAACGGTAAGTGCCAACGCGCATGAAAACACAAATCGGATAACACAAGGACTCAAAGACATAAATCGGTGCAAAAATATACAAAACACAAATCCGGTGTATCTAGGGCACGAAATACAGTGCATAAATGCATAAATACAAATCTGGTGCATCAAGTGCACGAAATACAAATACAGTGCATCCAGTGCACGAAATACAAATACAGTGCATCCAGTGCACGAAATACGAATACAATAACTCAAATGCGTAAATAGCAACACCGAGTGTACCAAGATGTATAAAATCATAAACATGCGCAACTGCATGTACAAAACACATATCAGTGCACTGCAAGCACATATAAGCTATACCGAGTGCAAAAATCAAATCAACTGCGTACCGCATGCACAAAATCATGTTGGGATACCTACAACGGCACCAAGGTTTTGGGTGGTATCTCACATGCCAATTTCAAAAATTTGCCATTATAGATAACCCTAAACCTAGATCATTAACTATAGAATCAAACAAAACAAGCATGTTAACACTTTAACATCTAAGAGTTAGGGATTACAACCTTTGTAGTCCGTTCCTTCACTTCATAAGATCCGTGTTGAGGTCTCTTCGCTGCGATCATCAAGTACCCGGACTCTAGAGAGGCTCCATGAAGATAAAGATGCAATCTTGCTTCTAATCTTCAAGAACTAAGATGATCTACCTTGAAAAAACACTAATCCAAGCTCTTGCTTCACTAATCATGTATTAGTAAAGCAAACACCCTAATCTAAGTGGCTAGAATAGATAAGGATGATGAAGTAGGAATTTTGCTCTCTTTTTTTTTCTTTATCTCACTCAAAATCATCACAAACCCAAAAGCTAATGAAGCTTTTCCGAGAGAGGAAGAAGAAGAAGAATTTCTTTTGTGATGAATAATGAATCATTATTGAGGTCAGAATTGCAATCTAGGGTTAAGCATACCATGCTTAACCCTTGTAGAGACTTTACCATGGGTTAAGGTTTGGGTTGGGTTAACAAATATCTCACCAAAATATCAAAGAAAATGGACAAAGTCAAACCTTCATGAAACTTCCTCAAAACTCATCCAAATCCCTAATCCAAAAGCTTAACCCTAATCCAAACCCTAACATGGTTAAATCTCAAAACCTTCGTTGCATTTGTAACCCTAACATGTTACAATATTATATATCACATATATAATATATATATAGCAACAAAATAAAATAATACAATTAACATATATCGCATATATATCAATGTATTATCCAAGTGAGAAAAAGAATCTTTAAGTGAGCTTATATTAGTTAATGTAATATATCAAATATATAATTATACATTAAATTATTGAATCAATACTTGATCCGATAATCCGGCTATTTCACAAATAACTGACTAATAAAAAATGTATCAGTTCATCGAATCAACACTTGATCCGATGACCCGGCTATATCACATATACCCGGCCGATATCACATATCGCGAGAATCTAATACGGTATCGCATACACATATTATTCTCGGTCCCGCACATATCACATATGTGCTCCTAATTCATTTTGCCTGAGCCAAGAAACCTCTGTGCAGGACTCTAAAGAATCGTCAATACGCCGGCAGTAGGTGATGATCATATCAAACACCCACAAGCTGCAAGCGGTCAGCTAAACGTAACAGCCACCCAGGTATTGAGCGATCAGAAGATCAACAAGAAAGCCTGTACATTCTCCTGTGAATCCAATTAGTAACACTCCCGTACAGTCCGGTCTCTTCGTCTGATATGTCGCATATCTAGTCTAGGGGTGGTAAACGTCAGACCCCAGTAACCGATAAGTCGTGTCGATATGAGGTCCATAACAGTTCGAGAAACTACTGATAACACTTACCAGTAAATCTCAGCAACCCTGGCCAGGAATTTCCAGTTATAGCCAATCGAACACAGCGCAACATCAACTCCAATACCGGGAGAGACGAAACCCCTCCTATCGCTCATTGCCTCCATATGATTCGGGACTGTACCCAAAAGCCACCGTTTTGCACGTTCTATTGAACGTGGTAAGGTGGAAATCAAAGCACAGTGAGAATCACACAAGACTCTATAACGATCTCGGGTCTACAGACTAACATGTACCAGTGTCACCAGAGAACTGCCATCTGACATGAGGTATAATACCATCTGGGAGGTCTCGGCGAGTCCGTCCAGTGTACCCAGTCTCCACTGAGCACCCGTATACTATCTCTGATGTCAAACACCAATGGATATAGGATCATCCATCGCCCATCTACATGGGTCGAGAAACTATACACTAGTCTACTCTGGTATATCAATGCCCTGTCTCGATACACCTACGATTAGGAACATTTGACGGATGTACTTAGCGACTACACTGTCCCCACTAGTATGATCTGCATCATAGTCCTGGTAGTCAAGTACTCATCCTAAGGGCTTTATCAACATGTAACATAGAGACAATTAGAGTACATGTTAAGATAAAGAGAAACCAGATAGTATACTATCATGTCGAGCAAGAAAGTCCTCCATATATATGTCCAAGTATCCATTACAATATACATCGTATGTACAGTAATGGTCTCTAGGGCATACATATCACTAACAAATCAAATCAACCGTATGAAATCCACGAAATCATAATTGCGTGCAGCTAAGACACAAACCGAATCTCAAGTGCAATAGATATGCACAAATTGCAAATCAACACAACGGTGTATAAAATATATATCAAGTGCAATAACTATGCACAAAAATGTAAATACTCAGTAGGTGCAGCCATGGTGAACGAAATAAATATCAGGAAACTCAATCATAAAAACTCAAATCCAAGCGATATAAGCGTGATACTCGGATCACAACGCAAATCGCAAAAATTGACATTGAGGCACACCCCCTACAATGTCGAAGAATGTCGGTGCACCCAAAACCTGCAGAACAAGAACATCCGCTTGCTTCCTACTCACGGTCTGGCGCCCTCTGTCTCTGGGTTCTCATCTTCTCTGTGGATGTACCAATCTCGCAATCCATCGGCACGTCGACCCGGTCCAGTGTGCTAACGGGAACTATTCCGCTCTAGCACTTCTCTGGTCATCTCTCGGCCAATTATCATGACCACTCGTAAAGCAGCACGTTACTGGCATCGGCCTCTGGTCCTCTGAATACACGTGACACAACTGACCCTTGGTGCAAATCTCATTGCAGCAGTGTCCTGGAAGGAATCCTGCTCAAGGTCTCTTCCGATCTCGCCCTCTGGATATCTGCGTCCTTAGCACAACATTTACTCGGGAATTGGCCGCATCCTAACACCTCTATAAGCATATCAGATCCCTGATCTCGACGGGGAGTAATAACAACTCGCTAGCATCTCGCACGAACCTTTGGTTCCACTCGTCTGTATCATCGTCCACTATGACGTCACGCCATGCTATCTGCGCACTGCAACTGTTCTCGGCTACAGTCAATCCGGAGTCTCTCACACGGACTCGAAATCATGAACTCGGTATTGATCAGTCGAAAATATTGCATTTTAGCACATCAATTTCCCTACTCTTTGAAATCATCTAAAGGTGTTTGGTATAAATATAGCACATATTAGCAATTCGTCTGCAAAATATCAAATAACATGTGTTATACATTATAACCGGCATTTTGAGGGAAATTGAGTGTTTATTATTACACGCATGATCTTTTGTGTATCAACACTTGTCTCGAGATTGTGCAGGAAATTCTCCAGGTAAAAGAGCCGGAACTGCTAAAAGTGCTGATAAAATACGTCAAGTCCAAGACTTGAAATCTGGCAGTGAACAAGAAAGTATAAAAATATTCCAGACATCAGGAAAGTGCCATAAAGCCAATATAAAGAAACGCTGGAAATTCCATGCAGCAATTCCATCAAACGGCCGCGGATCCGCGGCCGAGTCAAGCGACCCGCCGCGGATACGCGGCCGCGTTGACTCATCATCGGCAGAATACTTTCTCCGAGGTCTCCTTTTAATAGTAAAACTTCTTCAAGACACTTCAGTTCCTAGAGATCTCCAGAAGCTTCTCTTCTAACAGCCAAGTTTCTTGTGCAAGCTTAATACCTACCAAGCTTCTCATGCAAGCTAGCTAACTACCTTAATCTAGAAGCTTCTCTACAACAACCTAGCTTCCTATGCAAGCTTCATAACAACCAAGCTTCCAAGGGAAGCTAAACCTAACCAAGCTTCTAAAGGAAGCTAAACCTAGCTTCTAGGGGAAGCTTGAGGGAAAGCTATAAAAAGGGACCTAGTGCTTCATTACAAAGGTTGTTGAGGGTTGATCATTAGTTGTTCTACAATTCCACACACAAGTTGAGTGACACAACTTGTGAACCAAAAACCCTAGCCTCAAATACAATTAAAAAGACAAATCAAGATTCATCGAGTACCAAATCAAGCAAGCATTCAACAAGCCTTTGAAGCAATGCCGATCTTCATCCGAGCAAGAGATCCACGACGATCCGCGACTCAAGAAGATGATGTGAAGCTAGTTCGACGATTTAGTTCCTCCTCAAATCTTGTAATCTTTGAGTGTATTGTAACGAACGTCGATTTATAAAAGGTGAAAATTCTTGATCTTGCTTTTCTTTACATTTGAGAATTATGAAGAGTTATCAATTCTTGATTGTTTTCTTTTTCATGATGTTTGAGTGAAAACTCCGCTTGTGGAGGAATCGAGAAAATAGATAGATGATGATGATTAAATTTTTGAACGATTCTTAAGTCTTATGAGTTTTGTAAACTTTAGGAAATTGAATCAACGATGACCTAGTTTTGAGCGAGATGCTTTCTTGAATGTTTTCGCTCCAAATTAGAGATCAACGATCGATGATTGAATTTCCTAGAGGCTAGAATTTGAATGCTAATCCACGAAAGGACAAGGGATGAGGATGGAGAAACCCTAGTTTCTTCGATAGATTCCTAAACCTCGTTGATTATCATCGATCTAGTAACAAATATTCAATAGATAAGAATTTGTAATCATTATTCTTCATCATCACTATCGATTGGATCAATTCCTACAAGCCTCTTTACAAATCTTGATAATTCATTCGATTTGGACATCTTCTTGATCTTTAGTATTTCTTGATGTTAGATCTAGTTCTTTATGATTCTTGAAACTAAACTTCACAATTTTTGAATCATTTTCTTTTCTCTTTTAATTTTCAACTCAACTAAAACAAGATCGATCAAATCACACTTTCCCTTTGGACGATCCGCACTCGCTAACGAACCTACAAATGACACCGTTAATTGATTGTGGTTATTATAAATTTCTTTGGTTGTGATATATTTTACATTTTCCAAACATGACACAGAATTTTAAGGATCAATCAAATGGCGCCGTTGCCGGGGATAGTGTGCTAATTTGTTCGTTTTTGTAATTTGAGTTGAAAAATTTATTATTCCATTAGAATTTTTAGATCAAAATTTGCACAAGCGCTTAACGATTTGTTATGATTTGTTGCAAGGAGATCTGGAATCTGTGGAGCGAGAGGAAAAATTTTCAGAGCATCTCAGATAGCTCAGTGAGTGAACAGGAGCATCTGTACCAATTTTTATGCAGGGATCTCTCTGTATTGTGGCGGATCCGCGGCTAAACTAGCCATATCGCGGCGGTTCCGCGGCGAGTCAGAAGCTTCACTGTTCCAAACTTCTCAGGTATACTTCTATCTTTCTTATCTCCTCCCTGCTCTGTCCATTAACCAATTTCTGCAGGTTTCTTTGCAAAAATTCGCAGCGACGCTAAAAAGAAAAATTGTGCGTGTTTGATCTTGGTTGTTTGCATTTTTCATACGGAAATTAAGGGGTAAAGACCAAATTCAGATTAGTTGGGGAGTTCATTACCCTTCCTAAGCCCCAAAAATCACAAACTTGCATCCGCATCACCCTCATTAACTAAAAAATATCTAGACAAGACTCTAAGGACCGTCACGCTCAATTAGGACAGAAGGAGGTCGTGGGTAATCTATTGCTTATCCGCGTTTCTTTTGTGATGTCTAAGGCAAGTGTGTCTAAGGCAAGTGGTTACTTAATTAGGCCCACTACTTACGTAGTAGAGAACCTCCCACTTACCCGGCAGTTACCTGGCCACAGGAGAGACAAAGATGCAGTAGAGGATCTATTTTGCGACTTGTCTTCTGGAAGTCTAGGAGCGGTCTAGAGACTTGACCTAGGTGACCACTAGAATTAAGGTTGCTTGTGCATTGTTTGTGTGATTTTTCAAAAATCCGTATTTTTCAAAACAAACACCAACTCATCTTTTCCTTAATTATCACAACGCTGCCACTTGTGCTAAACCATTTAGTGCATGCTCGGCTGGACACGGGATTCTAGTGCCCGTCTTGTCTGCGTTCCTCCTATCGACTCCGAAGTCGGTATTTATACGTCTACTTTTTCTTTACCCACCACCACACCCACTTCGATGGAAAATTCTCCATCGAACTTCTTTAACACTACTCTGCCACCGTCCGCAGGTACGCAGAATCTGCCCTGCATCTCTCTCCAAGAGAGATGTTACCCTATGCGAGGTCCTCTTTCGACCTGTCTCACCATTCCACCAGCCAATGGGGACAATTTTGAAATCAAACCACAGCACATCAATCTTCTACCCAAATATCACGGTCTTGAGTCTGAAGACGCATATGTCTTTATTACCAAATTTGAAAATGTATACGCCATGATGGGTACTTCACAGCTTTCTGTGGATGCTATGAGATTACGTCTTCTCCCATTTACTTTGTGCAATATAGCCGAGAAGTGGCTTTATAACACAGCCGCACATTCTATTTCAAACTGGGGAGAATTCGTAACAGCTTTCCTAAAGAAATTCTACCCCAATCATAAGATAGCTCGAGTCCATAGCGAAATAAATCAATTTACCCAGCTTCCCAATGAACCGTTTTCGAAGTGTTTTGAACGCTTCAAGGATCTGTTAGTTCAATGTCCTCATCACGGAATTCCTAGATGGGATCTGTGCAGAATCATATATGAGGGCATTAATCCTACAACAAAACAGACCCTTGAATTCATGTGTCAAGGCACCTTCATGAATAAAGATGATGGTGAAGCCTGGAGATTTTTAGAAGATTTCGCCGAAAAATCTTTACAGTGGGAGAATGTAAACCAACCATCGTCTAAGGGTGGCATTCACCAATCTGATGTTTCCATAGGAATTAGAGCTGAAATGGCAGCAATGCAAAAGAAACTCGAAACTATGGAACATAAATTTTTAGCAGCCGCCCTAAATCAGATGTCACTCTCCAAAACTGTCTGTGGATGCTGTTATGATCCATCTCATCTTACGGAAGAATGTCCTTTAGATTCTCCGTTTCAAGGTCAAGAGCATACCAATGCCGCTTTCCAACAAAAACCTAGAAACGATCCGTATTCTTCCACTTATAATCAGGGTTGGAGGAATCACCCTAATTTTGCTTGGAACCAATCACAAACTCAAAACACGGTTCCAAACCAAAATAATTTTCAAAGGGTTCCTCCACCACAACAACAACCACTATAACTGAGTCAGCACCCCTATCAATCACAAAATTTTCAAAATCCGGTCAACACACCTGCACCATATCACAATTCTTTGCAATTGACCGGTACTGATAACTCCTCTTCACTCGAACAAACCATGAATTTGCTTTTGACAAATTTCATGCAAGTTTCAGCTGAGATGATGTCTTCCACCAATAAAATCCAGAAAAACTCTGACTCCCAAAGTGAGAGTATTAAATCGATGGAAGCACAAATTGCCCGTATAAATGCCGAATTGAGTGCTAGAGAGAAAGGGAAACTTCCAGCTCAATCTTTACCAAATCCTGACTATTCACGTCATGTGAATGCTATCACCACGTTGAGATCTGGAAGAGTGCTAGACAACCATTTCGGTGAAGAGATTGATAATAATGAAGAATCAATTGATGATACCCCGGCTGAGACTTTTCCTTCCACTTCTGCTTCTACTTCTGACCCCAGTTCGTCTACCCCACCATTTTCTTCCGAGCCTATTCTCCGTTTTCCCCAAGGCTCGACCCCTCAGCATACCTCTTCTAGTCCACCAAAGATGATCCCCACTCCTATTCTTGGATCTTTTCTACCCACACGATCTTCTCCAATGTTGGATCCCGCTCTTATTGCTAAAGCTCCTTATCCGAATCGGTTAAGGGGAAACAGACCAAGTCCGCAAATGGAGAAGATCACTGAAATCTTTAAGTAAGTTAACATCAATATCTCTCTTCTAGATGCAATACAACAAGTCCCCGCTTATGCGAAAATTCTCAAAGACTTGTGCACTAGGAAGAGGAAGACTCAAGTGCCAAAGAAGGCATTCATGTCAAAGATTGTAGACACAGCTTTTCCCCAACAATTACCTAGGAAATGTAAGGATCCTGGCTATCCTACTATTTCTATTTCTATTGGGGATAAACACATTAACCGTGTTCTACTTTACCTTGGCGCAAGTGTTAACCTGCTTCCTTACTCGGTTTATGAGTAATTAGGAATCAGAGAGTTGAAACCAGCTCACTGCACTCTCCAGATGGCCGACCGATCAATCACCAAAGCTAGGGGTGAACTGGAGGACGTGTTAATAAAAATCGGGGAATTTGTATTCCCTGTGGACTTTATTGTACTTGATACACAACCTGTAGCAAACCCACGGAATCAAATTCCGGTGATTCTTGGTCGCCCCTTTTTGGTCACTTCCAATGCTATAATCAACTGTCGTAATGGTTCTATGACCCTATCCTTCGGGAAGATGTCAATTAAGCTGAACATATACAAGTTGGGAAGTGTACCCTCCGAACTTACTGCTCATGCATGTTCTGTCGAATTAATGGATATCGACAGCAGCGAATTTGATCGGCTTCATGATACTGATCTTGACTCTTTCCATATGTTATTGTTTGACCCAACTATGTATCATACACATACGGGCTCTTTCACCGAGTTTTCCGGGTCAACAACTAACACTGATTATGAACCGTTTTTGGAGTCTAAAGATCACCCCGCGCTTTTTGATGACATTATTCTTCGGGGTATCGATGAGAGTTTTGAGGAAATTTTCGCTGATGAACTCACATTTTTAAAAGACACGGGTGTTGAGATGAATCCACCTCAATACAAAGAAATTGAACCTCCACCCCTTCTTCTGGACTATAAAGAGAATGCGAGTAATCCATCACAATCACTGTGTCGTCTCTCCAAAACGAGACGGAAACATATTCTATCACACCACTTACCTCTTCCCCACTTCTTCCTGGCTCCATATAACACGTTCTTCCACCAACCGGTGCACTACACTGATAAAATCTTCGAATGGTTGGTGTTGAGTTTCGGTCTTTGCAAAGCTTGGCATTGACCAGTAATTTTGACCCCTTCTTGTGAATATCAAAGCTTAACATGGTTTAACTCAACTTTGGGGGGGAGTAATCTGGCTCTTGAAAATAAATTTTTTTACTCAAAATGGTGAGCCAAAGAATAAGTTTGGGAGAGGATTTTCACGATCATATTTATTGCCCCCGTTAATAAATTTCCTCCCAAGCTTACAGTTTTTTGTGATCTAGCGAATGGCAACAGTGAGGACACTGTTGAAAACAAGTTTGGGGGAGGTTTGCGCTTATTTTCGCATCATTTTGTATCATACTTTGCATAAGCACAAAACTTTTAAAACATATAAAAATTTAAAAAATTTCAAAAGATAAAAATATTTAATATTTAATTTTATAATAAAAGATTAGATAGTGAAAAATTACATCCAAGAGATTAGAAAAATTTAAGAAAACCTAGAAAATTTAAAGTTTTCTTAAACGAACGAGTAATAAGTAGTTATGAGCCGTTGTCCCAAGGGTTAGTAAGATGAAAGAAGTCACTAATCTGAGGATAAAATAAGTCTGAAAAATAGTTCCTATTCTGGAAGTCAAACATTTGAATGTTGATACCCTACTATACGCACTTACACACGTCTTGAAACTCGGGATAGCAGAGAATACCTTGAAATGCTCTTGTCTAAAAGCCAAAGTATGAAGGAAATAATAAATGCAAAATAAAAGATAAAATGGTGAAGAAAAATGAACACTGATTTTTTTATCACCAAGGCAGCAAAAAAAAAATATAGCGAGAGTGCTTCATCACCTAGTGCCTTAGACCAACTGGTTTGGGAGTCACTGCTAAGCCTTAGATGGTGCAAGACGAGAAAAATACTAATACGCTTAATAAGCAAGCACATGAGTAATTGGTCGGTTAATACCTCAAGAAGTATTAGCGGTCGCATGAAAAATGTGTGAGCAATTTCATCTAAATATTCATCAAAAAGTACTGAGGCAGATGGACAAGAGTATGATAGCTTGAATTGAATTCTTCGAGTGTAGGGATGTCTTTTACACACACGTAGGGTTATATGATCAATGTTTGGAAGAAAGGTAGGAATGAAGAATAAAGACGATGTTTTATTGAGAGATGATGTGATTTCTAATATCTTTTCATGACTATTAAGATAAAGCTCATGACAACTGAAAAGCTAGTATAGTTGGAAACTCTAATTTTCAAAGTCTTTCTTTTACAATTCTTATCTTTATATGTAACTTTCACGGTCTTCCTTTTATTATGGGATTTTGTGGGTGTAATCCGCTGAAAACCCTCAGGAGACAACACTCCTCCTACTAGGGACACCTAGAGGTTTAAAGGCTTGTTGCACGTGCTCAGTGCAATCATGTTGCCTACGAAAGTGTGCTAGTTAGTTTTTCTTTTTCTTTATTTTCTCCTTCACCTGAATAAATCAAGTTTGCTCGAGACGACCAAAATTAAGTTTGGGGGAATTTGATCAGTCGAAAATATTGCATTTTAACACATCAATTTCCCTACTCTTTGCAATCATCTAAAGGTGTATGGTATAAATATAGCACATATTAGCAATTCGTCTGCAAAATATCAAATAACATGTGTTATACATTATAACCAGCATTTTGAGAGAAATTGAGTGTTTATTATTACACGCATGATCTTTTGTGTATCAACACTTGTCTCGAGATTGTGTGCAGGAAATTCTCAAGGTAAAAGAGCCGGAACTGCTAAAAGTGCTGATAAAATACGTCAAGTCCAAGACTTGAAATCTGGCAGTGAACAAGAAAGTATAAAAATATTCTAGACATCAGGAAAGTTCCATAAAGCCAATATAAAGAAACGCTGGAAATTCTATGCAGCAATTCCATCAAACGGCCGCGGATCCGCGGCCGAGTCAGGCGATCTGCCGCGGATCCGCGGCCTCGTTGACTCATCATCGGCAGAATACTTTCTCCGAGGTCTCCTTTTAATAGTAAAACTTCTTCAAGACACTTCAGTTCCTAGAGATCTCCAGAAGTTTCTCTTCAAACAGCCAAGCTTCTTGTGCAAGCTTAATACCTACCAAGCTTCTCATGCAAGCTAGCTAACTACCTTAATCTAGAAGCTTCTCTACAACTACCTAGCTTCCTATGCAAGCTTCATAACAACCAAGCTTCCAAGGGAAGCTAAACCTAACCAAGCTTCTAAAGGAAGCTAAACCTAGCTTCTAGGGGAAGCTTGAGGGAAAGCTATAAAAAGGGACCTAGTGCTTCATTATAAAGGTTGTTGAGGGTTGATCATTAGTGTTCTACAATTCCACACACAAGTTGAGCGACACAACTTGTGAACCAAAAACTCTAGCCTTAAATACAATTCAAAAGCCAAATCAAGATTCATCGAGTACCAAATCAAGCAATCATTCAACAAGCCTTTGAAGCAACGCCGATCTTCATCCGAGCAAGAGATCCACGACGATCCGTGACTCAAGAAGACGATGCGAAGCTATTTCGACGATTTAGTTCCTCCTCAAATCTTGTAATCTTTGAGTGTATTGTAACGAACGTCGATTTATAAAAGGTGAAAATTCTTGATCTTGCCTTTTTTTACATTTGAGCATTATGAAGAGTTATTAATTCTTGATTGTTTTCTTTTTCATGATGTTTGAGCGAAAACTCCGCTTGTAGAGGAATCGAGAAAATAGATAGATGATGATGATTAAATTCTTGAACGATTCTTAAGTCTTATGAGTTTTGTAAACTTTAGGAAATTGAATCAACGATGACGTAGTTTTGAGCGAGATGCTTTCTTGAATGTTTTCGCTCCAAATTAGAGATCAACGATCGATGATTGAATTTCCTAGAGGCTAGAATTTGAATGCTAATCCACGAAAGGACAAGGGATGAGGATGGAAAAACCCTAGCTTCTTCGATAGATCCCTAAACTTCGTTGATTATCATCGATCTAGTAACAAATCTTCAATAGATAAGAATTTGTAATCATTATTCTTCATCATCACTATCGATTGGATCGATTCCTACAAACCTCTTTACAAATCTTGATAATTCATTCGATTCAGACATCTTCTTGATTTTTAGTATTTCTTGATGTTAGATCTAGTTCTTTATGATTCTTGAAACTAAACTTCACAATTTTTGAATCATTTTGTTTTCTCTTTTAATTTTCAACTCAACTAAAACAAGATCGATCAAATCACACTTTCCCTGTGGATGATCCGCACTCGCTAACAAACTTATAAATGACACATTAATTGATTGCGGTTATTATAAATTTCTTTGGTTGTGATATATTTTACATTTTCCAAACACGACACGGAATTTTAGGATCAATCAGGTATCTTTATCACTCTGTAGAAGATATCTGGCCGAACACGTCCTCGGGAGCTCGTCCCAACCCTCGGAGGTATACTCAATACTCGTCCGTCCTCGATCAGCTCACAACGCATCTGGGTGAGGTCCTCTATCCGGAGCTGGTCAGCTTACTGGTCTCTTATCACATGGTATCCGGACGGCGTTAAACTTTTCGATCGAGTCATCGAAGCCCCATAATTTCCCGAAAGCTGAACACCTGAGCACAGTCTAAAAATATCTGGTACATACCACAGTACCTCTGGATCAGTCGTAGAAGGGCAAACCCAAGCCTCACTGATGGCACCGCTAAACTACCGCAAATCCTAAGGTTCAAAGCGGTTCCATGGTCATCATGTCGAGTTAGGGTTTCATTCTTCTAGAGGGTCCACAGAATCACTTGCATGTTCCTCCGAACACTTTAAACTTGGGAAAATGAGTTTCTGACACTCGCTCGAACTCTTTAGCTTCGCCTAGCCGGCATGTTAATACCCTTCGTCCGCATGCTAAACAATGCCTCAATCCTCCAGGAAAGACGATACATCAACGGTCATCTCTGGATAGGTCTGCTCTAGATCTGAGTAAGACTCTCCACACCGGAAATTTTCAACTCAACTGGGCTTGCGTCGGCGCATCAATTTGACGAATCACCTTCGTCTCTCAACTCGGGGTAGACTAGCTATCACCTATAGCATCTGTGCCTGGAAACTCCAGCGATCTCAGCTCGTAAGCACTGGAAGTGACATCCTATCAATCTCAGCAACAGCTGGGTCATCTGTCTGCACGGTAGACGACATCACAAACTCTGAGGTAGGCTGTACATCAACAGTCCTCTCGCAACTGGCAGCCTCTATCAATGGCCCGATCATCCAGTGTAAAACAAAACACTCGCCTCCAATAAGAGGTCACAACACAAACGCTAACTCGAGACGCTCCCATGTCACCAGAAAACACAATGGTCAGCCCTCGTCCATGACGAGCTCGTCCTGACCGCAACACTAGCAGCAGCTTAAACTTCGCTCAAACCATGGTGACAGGAATCTCAATCGATCATCGATAAAAACAGATCAAAGGAATGAAAGGAAACGATAAATCCAGAATTGATACATGATCATAAGAAGGAATGTCATCAATGAGAGTATGATCATAGAAACAAGTAGAATCAAGGATCTCAAATGGATGTATAATCATGGGTATGAAGAGAATCATAAATCTCAAAATATGTACATCCTAAGGTTTCTTAAGTGGAGTATCGTGTCGTAAATATGCCGCGGAACATACGTATGGTACGTCACTCTACTCAAGCTACCTACTCCATCAATGATGGTCAACCGATGAAATGAAAGTTCGGGTCTAATACCCCCCGTTCAAGTCTAAGTTCCGTAAGGTCAAGCCTAGGTTCCGAAATACATACCCGCCCTAGACTGCACATAGTCAAACATAGACTCGAACAAAAGTTAAACCTAGCGCTCTGATACCAACTTTGTCACGACCCGAAATATTAGCTCGTGACCAGCACATAAATCACGCAACGTCTAAAAGCGTAACGTAATTCAAGTAAGCTGAAACCCAGAAATCTAAACCTTTTTAAGAAAATAAAGGAGGTGAAGTTTGGAAATAAAGGTATAATGAAATCAAGTTTTCTAAATGCATAGAAAAGGAACATGAATGATGCAAGTAAAATTTACTAGTTTGAAAACATGTTTCGTCTTTTAAAAATTTGGGCAGCACCTCCTTTGTATATTTTGATCCAAACCCATAAATACATAACAAGAATAATGGCATCCCGAAGTGTCACGCCCCGCTTTCCAGAGTGCGCTAAGATAGGCACGTGACAGAGCCAACCATACTACCCGTGGATAGGAAACATCCTTCCACAGTCACATTACAGCTGTCTAGAGATATCAAGAACAGTAGAAATAAAAATAAACTATTTAGTACATGTCCATGAGACAGAATAAACGAGTCAAGAAATAATATGCGGAAGCAATAAATCCAATGAGCAATAACATCTGGAAAGTAAAACATAACTAACTGGATATTAACTGGATCCTCACTGCTCGGCTTAACGGCGGAAGTAATCCTGATCAGCCTGTGACAAAGGTAGAGGATCTGGGCCATGCAAAACCCAGACGTCAGTGCGTCATAATATCAAACAATAATAAATAAACAGGATACACGATATATGCAGGCATGAATCATAAATAGTAGCATGAGTGTAATAAGTAAGACACGGATATAGAACAGTGAAGTGTATCAATATATGTGGCGTGCAGTAATCAATCTAAACTGTGCTACTGGGTTATCTATTATAAAGTTATTCGAAATCAATTAATATAATCCTCATCGTAACCCATCGGTCTATGCCCCGTTCAACCCCACGGGACCACGGTAACAAGATATGATAGACTGTGAGTCTATGTCCCGTTCAACCCCACGGGACCACGGTAACAAGATGTAATAGCCCTTTGAGTTACGTTCGGATACATTCTTGATTTCCCCATACCCCCAAGTTATGTGTGTAAGTCAGGTATTGATAAATCTGGAGCTAATGCTAACACAGGATCAAGCAGGTACAGGTTTGTCTGTATAGACAACAGGAAATGTCCGTAGGGACAACAGGTCAAGATTGTCAGCATTAGTAACAAGATCAGGTAACATGTCAAGCTGTGGTACATCAGGTCATGTCAGGTGGTGTACATGTATCAAGTCATGTCAAGTAGTGCACATGTATCAAGTCATGTCAGTAGTAGTGTATCAGGTCATGTCAGGTAGTGCACAAGTATCACGTGGGTGCTCATAATCAAACTGTAATAAGTATGGGTGCACAAAATCAAGTATGGAGTACTAATATAACAATAAAATGAAATAATGTGACATGGTATGCAAATCGATATAAAATCAATGATATGGATATACAATTATCGATTAGGGTTACATTTATAATTCCAATACTAATTAGGATGCACTTTATTAAACATGGAGTGTTAATATCACAGTATTATGTATTAATGTGATCTATAGATGCAGTTATATATATTTTAAATGAGATGGATGCAAACGGGTATCCGAAAATAGTAAAACTGTAAAATGGTAATGTGGAATGTGCAACAAAGCAATATGAGATGTAAATATTCCATTAGATGCAGTATATTGTAGTATAGTATGTAACAAGATAAGTTTGCATGCGCTAGATGTAAAGTAACACGTATGGATGCAGACGGATGTCGAAAAACTGTAAAAGTAAACATGAGGTGCATAATTTGAAATACCAGTATTATATTTATTAAAATAGATGTATATAAAGTAATGTAGCATATAGCAAGATAAACTTGTCTCGATGTATCGCGATACAGATACGCACGGCACGTCCGACGTCGGTAAAACGTCGCAAAGCCACACACGCGCACGGGACGGGTCTAGGCAAGGTAAGAGCACGACCACGCTGGCTGGGATTGTTCACTGGATTACTCGGATCGTCGGGGACAAGTACGGCTCCGGCGTGTGATCACCGGAAAAGAAGTAAGATCAAGAAAAGAAAGAGAAAGAAGAAGAAGAAGAAGAAGAAGAGACTAGGGTTTGGTGTTCTGGGTTCAGAAGGGAGGTGAGGCGAGGCAGGGAACATGATGACAACGACGGGCCGTCGACGGAAAGGTGCAGGCGGGGTTTTTCCGGCGAGGCAATGGGTTTTAGGGTTTGCAGGGATGAGATTTGCAAGCTAGGGCTCGTCGAGGGAAGAAGGGAAAGGGAGTTGATGGAAGAGGAGGAGAAGAGGAGAGGTCGGTGAGAAGGTAAGGATGGCGACGTCGAGGGATCGTCGGCGATGGAGGTGCAGGTGAGGCCAGGCTAGGGATTCAAGGGCTCGGTTCTTGCAGGGTTCTTGGGGTGTGCGGTGTTCTTGTAGTGGTCGGGGTTGGTAAGAGGAGATGAGGCCGACGGAGAGGGATCGGAGGTGACGACGGTGACGAGGCGGAGGCGGGGTCGTTGGTTAGGCGTTGGGTCTAGGTTCGTCGCAGTGGTTGTGCAGGGGGAGGAGTGAAGGCGACGACGAGGTGGTGGTAGAGGAGAGGGGACGAGGAGACCGAGGGTGGAGACGAGGTGTCGCCGGCGCGAGGGCGACGGCGAGGCAGGGGCTGGGCTCATGGGTTGTGCAGGGTTGAGTCAGGAATGAGGGGAGAGGAAGGTCGAGGGTGTTAGAGAGGGAGGAAAGGAGAGGGAAGAAGGTGGAGACGAGGGGTCGAAGTCGGCGGTGTTGGCGAGGCGAGGGCGTGGCTCACGCGGGGTTAGGGTTTCGTGAGCAGGAGGGAGAAGGCGAGGAGGAAAGGAAAAATATGAGAAGAAGATGATAGGACGTGGGGAAAAATAGGAAAGAAAAAGAAAAGAAATATTTATATTATAGGAGAGAGAAAGAGAATTCTGAGAGAGAGAGAGAGAGAGATCGAGAGGAGAGAGAGATGGGGATTTGAGAGAGAGAGAGGAGAGAGACAGAGAGAGAATGAGATCGAGAGGAGAGAGAGAACAGTGAGGAGAAAGAATACTGTTTGTTAGTGGAAGAGAGAGAGAGAGAGAGAGAAAGAAAAGAAGGAGGAGAGAAGAGGGATAGCGAGAGAGAGAGAGAGTGGTGTGGGGCCCAGCAGAAAGAGAAAGAGAGAGAGTTTGTTTAAATTGTTGGGATTTTAATTTGAAAGTATATTTTTAGTTAAGGAAATTAAACTGTCGAATATTAAAATAAATATTATATTAAATAAATTTGAATTTTGGCGGGATACAAAAATATTCCAAAACACGCCCGGATCGGGTCTAAAAATTCAGTTTTAAAATATGAAAGATATATGCAACGACCAAAATTCAAAATGAATGCTCGGGTAACGAAAATGCATACCCCCAAGAACGGATGCATGTACGTGCGCGTAGCCATCCAAACACGTCCGTTTCACTGAACGGGATGAGAACAGGATGTGTGGATGCTACCACGGGGTTAGGGGTATCATGCAGGCCATGTTATGTATTTTTAAAAATATTTTATGTGACATAAAATGTTTTATGGTAGAAGATACAATGCCAGATAAAATGCCAGTATGCAATTTTCATGAAATTGTACCAGTCTATGTAACAAGTCAGGATAATTCATAAACATGAATCAAAAAAGTTTCAAGCAAGCGGGTCAGGTCGAATGCTAATACTAAAGTAAAATACTATTCGCACCCAAAACACGATAAATCAGGAAAATACGATAACTGGGATTGGTATAAATGAACTAGGGTGTTACATTATACCCAACTACAAAAAGAATTTCGTCCTCGAAATTCTAAGAACAAGGAAAGATAAACAATCAAGAAACTACAAGAATAGGTGAGGAAATTTCTGTCGAATCTCGTCTTCTCGTTCCCAAGTCGATTCTCCGTGCGAGTGATTTCCCCAAGAAACAAGTACGAAAGGGATAACCTTGTTCTTAAGGACCTTTCTTTTCGATCAACGATCGACACTGGTCGTTTCTCAAAGGTTAAATCCTCTCTTACAGTCAGCTCTGAATGATCCAGCACGTGTGTTTCATCTCGAACATATTTACGGAGTTGAGATACATGAAACACGTCATGGACATTCGCCAAGGATTGTGGTAAAGCCAATCAATAAGCCACTTCTCCAACACGTTCCAAAATTTCGAAAGGTCCCACGAATCGAGGACTGAGCTTGCCTCGACTCCCGAAACGAATCACTCCTCTAGTCGGTGATATCTTCAAGAACACAAGATCACCAACAGCGAACTCTATAGGTCTTCTCGATGTATCAGCCCAACTCTTCTGCCGGTCTTGTGCCGCCTTCATATAATTTCGGATATTATTAACTTTCTCCACGGTTTGCACGATCAAATCCGGTCGCAACAATCTTCGTTCTCCAACATCGTCCCAACAAACAGGTGAACGACACTTGCGACCATACAATGCTTCGAATGGAGCTATCTGAATAGTCGCCTGAAAACTGTTGTTGTACGAAAACTCCACCAAGTGTAGATGATCCTCTAACGAACCCTTGAAGTCCAACATGCAAGCTCTCAACATATCTTCAAGAGTTTGGATTGTTCTCTCCGACTGGCCATCTGTCTGAGAATGATAAGTTATGCTAAACTTCAATCGCGTCCCCAAACATTCCTGTAAACTCCTCCAGAAGTGCGATAAGAATCGGGTGTCACGGTCGGACACGATGCTCACAGGTACTCCATGCAATCTCATAATTTATTGCATGTACCGTTCCGCCAACGTTTCCGTTCATTGACCAACTCGAAATGGTATGAAATGAGCTGCCTTGGTCAATCGATCAACAATCACCCAAACTGCATTATTGCCCTTTGGACTCCGCGGTAAAGTTGTCACGAAATCTATGGTTATATATTCCCACTTCCATTGAGGAATCAGAAGTGGTTGCAATAAACCAGCAACTCTTTGGTGTTCAGCCTTAACTTGCTAACACACCAAGCACTTCGCTACAAAACGGGCGATCTCCCGTTTCATGCCTTCCAACCAGAAATGCTGTCTTAGATCGCGGTACATCTTCGTGCCTTCTGGATGTACGGAATACGCGAAACTGTGTGCGTCCTTCATAACTTCTTCGCGAATATCTCCTTTTGGCACACACAAACGGCTACCATACCGCAACGAACCATCTTCACGAATCAAAAGTCCGTTCGAAGTCCAGCTTCAACCTGTTCTCGAAACTTCTGCAATCTTGGGTCCTGTGACTGCGCTGCTATAATACTCTCGATCAACAACGACTGTACTTGCAGCTGCATCAACTGTCCCGAAAAAATGCAGTAGCACAATCTCCAACTCGAATCTCCGAAAGTCTTCAATAAGCTCCTTTTGTGCAATCAATATCCGAATTGCTGGCAACCGACTAAGCGCATCCATAACTACATCAACTTTTCACGGATGGTACTTAACATCAAGATCGTAGTCAGCCATCAGCTCCAACCATTTACGCTGCCTCATGTTAAGCTCTTTCCGTGTGAACACGTATTTTAGGTTTTTGTGATCGGTGAATACTTCGACCCTTTCGCCCAATAAGTAGTGTCTCCAAATTTTCAAAACGAAAATCACTGCTGCTAGCTCCAAATCATGAGTTGGGTAATTCTTCTCATGGGTCTTCAACTGCCGTGATGCGTAATCTATAACCTTCTTATGATGCATCAAAACACATCCCAAACCTTTCCCAGATATGTCGCTGTGAATCACTAATCCTTCGGAACCGTCTGGTACGGTCAAAATAGGAACGGTTATCAATCTTTGCTTCAACGCCTCAAAAGCTGACGCACAACTATCCGTCCATACGAACGGTACTTCCTTTCGCGTAAGCTTGGTCAAAGGCTCAGCCAAACGAGCAAAATTCTCCACGAACCTTCTGTAATATCCGGGAAGTCCCAGAAAACTTCTGATCTCCGCTACATTCATCGGAATTGGCCAATCTTGAACTGCTGCAATCTTTTCAGGATCAACGGCGATTCCATCTCCGGATACGACATGCCCCAAAAACTTCACTTCTTCAAGCCAAAACTCGTACTTGCTCATCTTCGCATATAATCTTTCTTGCCTCAATGTCTGCAGTGCGATCCTCAAGTGTTCTGCATGCTCCTCAATGCTCCTCGAGTAGACCAAAATATCATTGATGAACACCACTATAAACTGGTCCAAGAACGGTGAAAAGATTCGGTTCATCAAGTCCATAAATATCGCCGGTGCATTCGTGACTCCGAATGGCATCACTAAATATTCGTAATGTCCATACCGAGTTCGGAACGCAGTCTTGCAAATATCCTCTAATTTAACTCGAACTTGATGATATCCGGATTCGCAAATCCAGCTTCGAGAATACCCTTGCGCGACTGAGTTGCTCAAATAATTCACCAATGCGAGGGATCGGGTACTTTTTCTTAATAGTCACTCGGTTTAATTCTCGATAATCGATGCACATCCTCCTTGTGCCATCTTTCTTCTTGACTAGAAGAGCTGGAGCTCTCCAAGGTGAACTGCTGCGAATCCAACCCTTCTCAAGTAATTCAGTAACCTGCTTCTTGACTTCTTCCAACTCCACTGGTGCCATTGGATAGTACGCCTTAGAGAATGGCGCTGCACCAGGAATAAGATCGATCGCGAACTCCACATCTCGCTTTGGCGGTAAACCCGAGATGTCCTCGAATACGTCCATGAACTCTCGAACTACAGCTAGCGCTTCCTTCTTATCAACTTCCATTGTCGAAAGAACACTGTGTGTCGGCCTAGCCCCAAACTCGACTGGCCCGACAGATCTGCTACCTCCAGCAAAAACAAACTCCGGATGTCCGGGAATCTGGAAAATCACTTTCTTTGCCCTACAATCAATGTGCGCATGGAAAGTGCCAAGAAAATCCATTCCCAAGACAACTTCATAACTGCCGGTATCGGTCACCAAGAAATCTGCAAAACATGAACTGGTAAGTAATGAAACTGAGAGAACCAAGGTAATAAAACAACCATGAAACAAGGAAATGAAACAAGACCAGGACTCCAAGTTACTTAAATAGAGTACCGCATTGTAACCATGCTGCAGTTCATAGTTACAATCGCATAACTCAGTTCAAGTCGCCCAAATCCTAGAGATAAACAACAGGGAACCAAAAAGTTTCAAGTCGAGATGCAAGGTGGTTTGCATCTCGTCAAGGCAAGGGTCAAGAGAAAAATAAGATTCAAGAATGGCAAGATGGTAAAGTGGAAGGACATGTTCCTAATCACGAGTATTCTGATTTGTGTATTGGGTCCATTACCCAACTACAAAAGAATCAAACCCGATTAACCTAAATCCTATGGCTCTGATACCAAACAAACCCTGTCACGCCCCGCTTCCCAGAGTGCACTAAGATAGGCACATGACAGAGCCAACCATGCTACCTGTGGATAGGAAACATCCCTCCACAGTCACATTACGGCTGTATAAAGATATCAAGAACAGTAGAAATAAAAATAAACTATCTAGTACATGTCCATGAGCCAGAATAAACGAGTCAAGAAATAATATGCGGAAGAAATAGATCCAATGAGCAATAACATCTGGAAAGTAAAACATATCTAAACTGGATACTAACTGGATCTTCACTGCTCGGCCTAACGGCGGAAGTACTCCTAATCAGCCTGCGACAAAGGTAGAGGATCTGGGCCATGCAAAACCCAGACGTCAGTGCGTCATTATATCAAACAATAATAAATGAACAGGATACACGAGATATGCAGGCATGAATCATAAACAGTAACATGAGTGTAATAAGTAAGACACGGATATAGAACAGTGAAGTGTATCAATATATGTGGTGTAGGTAATCAATCTAAACTGTGCTACTGGGTTATCTATTCTAAAGTTCTTCGAGATCAATTAATGTAATCCTCATCATAACCCATCGGTCTATGCCCCGTTCTACCCCACGGGACCACGGTAACAAGATATAATAGACTGTGAGTCTATATCCCGTTCAACCCCACGGGACCACGGTAACAAGATGTAATACCCCTTTGAGTTACGTTCGGATACATTCTTGATTTCCCCATATCCCCAAGTTATGAGTGTAAGTCAGGTATTGATAAATCTGGAGCTAATGCCAACACAGGATCAAGCAGGTACAGGTTTGTCTGTATAGACAACAGGAAATGTCCGTAGGGACAACAGGTCAAGATTGTCGGCATTAGTAACAAGATCAGGTAACATGTCAAGCTGTGGTACATCAGGTCATGTCAGGTGGTGTACATGTATCAAGTCATGTCAAGTAGTGCACATGTATCAAGTCATGTCAGTAGTAGTGTATCAGGTAATGTCAGGTAGTGCACAAGTATCAAGTGGGTGCTCATAATCAAACTGTAATAAGTATGGGTGCACAAAATCAAGTATGGAGTACTAATATAGTAATAAAATGAAATAATGTGACATGGTATGCAAATCGATATAAAATCAATGATATGGATGTACAATTATCGATTAGGGTTACATTTATAGTTCCAATACTAATTAGGATGCACTTTATTAAACATGGGGTGTTAATATCACAGTATTATGTATTAATATGATCTATAGATGCAGTTATATATATTTTAAATGAGATGGATGCAAACGGGTATCCGAAAACAGTAAAACTGTAAAATGGTAATGTGGGATGTGCAACTAAGCAATATGAGATGTAAATATTCCATTGGATGCAGTATATTGTAGTATAGTATGTAACAAGATAAGTTTGTATGCGCTAGATGTAAAGTAACACGTACGGATGCAGACGGATGTCGAAAAACTGTAAAAGTAAACATGGGGTGCATAATTTGAAATACCAGTATTATATTTATTAAAATAGATGTATATAAAGTAATGTAGCATGTAGCAAGATAAACTTGCCTCGATTAATCGCGATACGGATACGCACGGCACGTCCGACGTCGGTAAAACGTCGCAAAACCACACACGCGCACGGGACAGGTCCAGGCAAGGTAAGAGCACGACCACGCTGGCTGAGATTGTTCACTGGATTACTCGGATCATCGGGGACAAGTACGGCTCCGGCGGGTGATCACCGGAAAAGAAGTAAGTTCAAGAAAAGAAAGAGAAAGAAGAAGAAGAGACTAGGGTTTGGTGTTCTGGGTTCAGAAGGGAGGTGGGACGAGGCAGGGAACATGATGACAACGACGGGCCATCGACGGCAAGGTGCACGTGTGGTTTTTCCAGTGAGGCAGTGGGTTTTAGGGTTTGCAGGGATGAGAGTTGCAAGCTCGGGCTCGTCGAGGGAAGAAAGGAAAGGGAGTTGATGGAAGAGGAGAGGTCGGTGAGAAGGTGAGGATGGCGACGATGAGGGATCGTCGGCGATGGAGGTGCAGGTGAGGCCGGGCTAGGGATTCAAGGGCTCGGTTCTTGCAGGGTTCTTGGAGTGTGCAGTGTTCTTGCAGTGGTCGGGGTTGGTAAGAGGAGATGAGGCCGACGGAGAGGGATCAGAGGTGACGATGGCGACGAGGCGGAGGTGCGGTCGTGGGTTCGGCGCCGGGTCTAGGTTCATCGCAGTGGTTGTGCAGAGGGAGGAGTGAAGGCGACGACGAGGTGGTGGTAGAGGAGAGGGGACGAGGAGACCGAGGGTGGAGACGAGGGGTCGCCGGCGCGAGGGTGACGACGAGGCAGGGGCTGGGTTCATGGGTTGTGCAGGGTTGAGTCGAGAATGAGGGGAGAGGAAGGTCGAGGGTGTCGAAGAGGGAGGAGAGGAGAGGGAAGAAGGTGGAAACGAGGGGTCGAAGTCGGCGGTGTTGGCGAGGCGAGGGCGCGGCTCACGCGGGGTTAGGGTTTCGTGAGCAGGAGGGCGAAGGCGAGGAGGAAAGGAAAAATATGAGAAGAAGATGATGGGACGTGGGGGAAAATAGGAAAGAAAAAGAAAAGAAATATATATATTATAGGAGAGAGAGAGAGAAAGAATTCTGAGAGAGAGAGAGATCGAGAGGAGAGAGAGATGGGGATCTGAGAGAGAGAGAGGAGAGAGAGAGACAGAGAGAGAATGAGATCGAGAGGAGAGAGAGAACAGTGAGGAGAAAGAATATTGTTTGTTAGTGGAAGAGAGAGAGAGAGAGAGAAAGAAAAGAAGGAGGAGAGAAGAGGGACAGCGAGCGAGAGAGAGAGAGTGGTGTGGGGCCTAGCAGAAAGAGAATGAGAGAGAGAGTTTGTTTAAATTGTTGGGATTTTAATTTGAAAGTATATTTTTAGTTAAGGAATTTAAACTGTCGAATATTAAAATAAATATTATATTAAATAAATTTGAATTTTGGCAGGATACAAAAATATTCCAAAACACGCCCGGGTCAGGTCTAAAAATTCAGTTTTAAAATATGAAAAATATATGCAACGACCAAATTTCAAGATGAATGCTCGGGTAACGAAAATGCATACCCCCAAGAATGAATGCACGTACGTGCGCATAGCCATCCAAACACGTCTGTTTCACTGAACGGGATGAGAACAAGATGTGCGAATGCTACTACGTGGTTAGGGGTATCATACAGGCCATGTTATGTATTTTTAAAAATATTTTATGTGACATAAAATGTTATATGGTAAAAGATGTAATGCCAGATAAAATGCCAGTATGCAGTTTTCATGAAATTGTACCAGTCTATGTAACAAGTCAGGATAATTCATAAACATGAATCAAACAAGTTTCAAGCAAGCGGGTCAGGTCGAATGCTAATACTAAAGTAAAATACTATTCGCACCCAAAACACGATAAATCAGGAAAATACGATAACTGGGATTGGTATAAATGAACTAGGGTGTTACACCAAGCGGGAGCTAGCACTTCGCCAACCGGCGGATCACAACCAGGCAAGACAGTATATATACGACGCCTAACGGCGAAGTTCACCATAAAAAGATAAAGAAATAAGGAAGACATCAAAACCACAAGTAGCGGAAAACCCCTCGCTCTGAGTCTCGCAACCACAATCTCACTAAGTCTCAATACTTATACAATTTGCTAATTTTGATTGATGGAGTTGATTAGATACAATATGAAATATAAATACAAGAGTGGGTACGATACAAATGTCCCACCTACTAAAGCAATCACCCGAAAACAACTGTGTGCCAGCGATGCCGCTACTGATCCATACGGCCAACCTGCAAGAACTGTGGCACAACGGGGGTGAGTTGCCAACTCGTGAGTAGAAAAAAATTTAGAAGTAGAAATCGAATAAATAACGACTCCTAGGTCAACTATATCATAAATGTAATACTATGATATCTAGGGTGACCGGGTCTATATATGTGCCAACAATATAATCAATGTATGTATGCATGTGGATCTCCTCCAACCATATAATCAATGTCTGTATGCACGTAACTATCATAAAAGAGTGTGCATGAAAGTATGAGGATATAAATCAACGGTGTCTCTCGCGACATATCAAAATCATGGAACCTGGGTGACCAACATCGACACCCGAAAATATTATGAAACCCGTGTCCAGTATCGACACGTAAATCCTCATATCTCGGGCTCCGTCAGTCCGGATCGACCCTCGGGCTCTATCAGTCCGGATCGGCCCATCTCATCTCTCGACTCCGGTCGGTATCCTCCGGATATCCGCCGAGCCCAAATACTATCACCGATGGGTAGTGCTCCCCTGCCTGACTCACCATCTAACATATACGAGTCTTCTTGTCCCGAGGTACCTCACCGGGTCCACCATGTACCCGTAGACGGTGCCTACCGCTCCTCGAATCGGGTTTCACATGCCACTCTCAGAACCGAGAAAACACATGGTGGACGCACTGAAATATCATATCAAGAGAAACCGGGTTTTTAAAACAGTACATGCTTTCCTTTGAAATCGCCACGGTTCTCAAATCCAGAAATCTCATGAAAACAGCATATCTCAATGCGTAAAAGCGTAAAGTATGATCTATGCGACATATAACAGAAATGTAAGTATATCCGTATATCATGCAACATGGAACAGTAATATGCACATATCAAGGGAAAACCGCTTTTTTAAATGAATCCAGTTTTAAAATATATCATGCGGTTCCCAAATCTCCAAAATCGAATGCAATACCATATAATGGTGCATATGTGTATATACGAAAGTATGGACGTACAAATGTGCATGTACGCAAGCATAGTGTACAATATGTACAATATGTATGTACGCAAGTATGGTGTACAATATGCATGTGCGCAAGTATGGTGTACAATATGCATGTGCGCAAGTATGGTGTACAATATGCATGTGCGCAAGTATGGTGTACAATATGTATGTACGTAAGTATGGTGTACAATATGTATGTGCGCAAGTATGGTGTACAATATGTATATGCGCAAGTATGATGTATAATATGCATATCATGATGCAGCAACCCTACTGTGTAGTAACATGGTAATTATCGATGATGAAGTGTGTGAGACGGCAAATCTGTGCACATGTAACATACGCATCATCGATAATTGTGTAAGTGTACTAGCACATGTATAAGTAATGCAATGCGAATAACATGAATGCAGCATAAGGTAAATCATATGCAAATGCTGACGGGTATACGTATCTAACGTGACCGAGTCGGTGAATCTATCAATCAGCATCTAGCCACACAATAACATGTACGGTATAATCCATCGTACGGCAGCCTCTAGTCAAGGGTATGGATCAAAGCTCAAGTCAAACTCATCATGTACGGCGGTATTAAGCTATCAGGGATCCTATCAACCTATAAGACGAGGAGGGTACGGACCTAACGTCTCGTACGGCTATCACACTTGATTCAAGACATTCTATATATATCTATATGCTTGTGTCCCAGGTCACATCCGCAATAATCTCATATCAGGGGACCGGCAGGGTATAAATCATCTCAATCGACTCGCATTCGTATGCCAACATATCATCAAATCATATATTAAATCGTATTCTCTTTATATCGCATTTATATCCCTCATCAAGTCAATCTTACAAATACATTCTACCTTTACTATAAGCATAAGTATCTAATCTAACATACACACCTGAACCATACAAACAGTTTTTGAAAGATGAGAATCGTAGTTTTGAAAGTAGGGGCTACGGTGTTTTTAAAGAAAGATATCATTTGAAAATCCGTAACGTCACTCTGGGTATCTGTTTAAAAGATGCATATGATTCCTCAGTTTAGAAATAAGTATGGTTCGGATGACGCATCTACGTCGACTATCTAGTCCTATAGTACCCTAAACGGCAATATCAACAAATATCATTCTCAAGTCCTGTCATCACATACTAGTTGTATCATATCGCTCATAATTATCCTTAGTTTCTAATATGGTTTATCTAACTATCCTTTTTACTCTATTTATAGTTTTCTATTAAAGGTTTCATTAACCATAAACTATATATAAATCAATTTCCATCAAAATGTGCGAGGTTCTATACGCCATCCACCCGACTTCCCCCATGGATATAGATCCACTCACCCTGCCCCTTACTTGCCGAAGTCGATGACGCCACGCTCCGTGTCTCGGAATCCACGCGAGGGTACCTACAACCAATACACAATCGCAAAAGCTTATAAAAATCAAGTTCTGAAAACCGAAACGGCACACGGTTTGCCTATAGGTTAGAACCAATAGCCCACGTATGCAAAACCAACAAATTATCCCTAGTTGTTGATGTACAAACATCCAACAACCAAATACAATATCAAATACAAGAATCCAAATTTCAGAATACAGAAAACACGAAAACGGCAACATAGGAAAACCACTCCATATTTTACCACAAGCCAAACTAAGAGATTTTGCGTATTGGGTTGCTCTAGATAGAAGATAAAGGAATTACAGACCAAGTACGAGCCAAAACCAAACTACCCAGGCCGCAATTTGCGGCCATATTGCATTAATTTGCGGCCAGGAAATGGGGGGAGGGGCTCAGGTGTTCAGGGTACACTCCAGGTTGCCTGCTCATCTCTCAGTCTTTACTAAATAATTTTCCAGGTCCCCGAGTTACTCCAGATTCCTAAATACCATCACAATTCTCATAATTTTCCGACGTCGGGTTTCTAAGTTTGGGGTTTAGGGTTCTATATCTGGTTTAAGTCCATGAAACTAACTCTAGAGGGTTAATAGGGTCTCTATTAACCTCAATTTCATCGTTGGATTCAATTCCAACCTTAACCTCTTCTAGAAATTTCCAAATTTCACATATCCACACTACATCGATTCTAAACTTAAACTAGAATATAACAAACTAAAAACTAAACTAATTGGTAGAGATTATACCTCATAAATTCCACCAAGCAAAACCCTAGAAGTCCTAAGTCCTCAAAATCTAATTTTTCTTGGTCTAATGTGTAGAGGATGAAGTGGGGATTATCTTTTGTGAAGGAAGTATAGGGTTTTGGTGAGGTAATTGAGATGGGTCATGAGGGTAGAATGAGGGAGCTTGAGGTGAAGAAAGAGAAGAAAATGGTGGGGGAAAATTAAAGGGGGCAGCACTCTCCCTCTCTCTCTTTCTCACACTCGTTCTCTCTCCTAGCATGGTTTCATCTCATCATTATGTCCCCCCCTCTCTCCCCCCCTCAGTCATTCCTCTTTTCTTTTCTTTTCTTTTCTCACCCAAAACCCCGACCATAATATAAAACAACACAAATGAAATAACATGTAACATATCATGGTGCACTAACCACGAAAACTATAGAAACACGGATTTTGCCTAATCGCGATTAGCAGTGCACTAATCGGGTTTTTATCGAAACTACATATAATTAATTTTAAAAATGCCAAATCATTTAAATATATTATTAAATGAATAAATCATTTTAATTTTCATTTATTTCACAATTATTGGTATATATTTATACCCTTTTTCGAAAATCCCAATTTCGCAAATCGGGCAGTTTTCGGGAAAAATATTATTTTAATATTAAATTCCAAAAATAATATTTTATATTTTCTGAAATGTTACAAGAGAAGTGGAGCTGGTGATGAAGGTGGTCGAGGAGAGGAGGAGAAGTCGACGACGGTGAGGGCGTCGGGTGTGAGGCGAGGGTAAAGGCGGCTAGGGTTAGGGTTCATAGTTTCTCGTGGAGCAGTGGTTTTTTTAAATAGAGGAGGAAGAAGAGAGGTGATCATACACGGATGGAGGTGATGGGATCTTGCTTACCGCGAGAGGAGAAAGAAAGTGAAGAGAGAGAGAGAGAGAGATCTGCGTGAGAGAGAGAGAGAGAAGAAAGAAAGAAAGAGAGAGAGAAAAGGAGAGAGAGAGATTTGGCAGCATTAGGTTAGGATTTTAATTTTAAAATATATATTAGTTAACTAAATTTAAACGGTTAAAATATTAAAATTATAATATTAGTAAAATATTTAATATTCTGGTTAATACAAAATAGTCCAAAACATGCCCGGGTCGGGTCTAAAAATCCAGTTTTAAAATATGAAAAATAAACATGTCGACCAAAACTAAAATTGGATATCCGGATAACGAAAATGCATACCACCAAGAACGGATGCACGCACGTGCGCGTAGCCATCCAAATAAGTCCGTTTCACTGAACGGGACGAGAACAAGATGCGCGGATACTACCACAGGGTCAGGGGTATCATGCAGGCCATGCAATGTATTTTAAAAATATTTTATGTGAATTTAAATGTTATATTAAAAAAATGCAGATGACAGATAAAATGGCAGTATGCGGTATAAAATAAAATGAAAGTGCATAGATCCACGTAATAAGCCAGGATAAATCATAAACAGGAATCAAGACGGATTTCCAGCAAGCGGGTCGGGTCAGATGCAAATACAGATGTCAAGTGCACTATCCGCACCCAAAACACGGTAAATCAAGAAAATACCATAAATAAAGAAATACTTGAACTAGCACTGGTATAAATGAACTAGAGTTTTACATTATACCCAACTACAAAAAATATTTCGTTCTCGAAATTCCCAAGACAAGAAAAGGTAAACAACATGAATCTACAAGAATAGGTGTGGAAACATCTTTCGAATCTCGTCTTCTCATTCCCAAGTCGATTTTCCGTGCGAGCGATTCCCCTAAGAAACAAGTACGAGAGGGATAACCTTGTTCTTGAGGACCTTTTCTCTTCGATCAACAATCGACATCGGTTGTTCCTCAAAGGTCAAATTCTCTCTTACAGTCAGCTCCGAATGATCCAACATGTGTGTTTCATCTCGAACATACTTACGGAGTTGAGATACGTGAAACACGTCATGAACATTCATAAAAAATTATGGTAAAGCCAATCGATAAGACACTTCTCCAACACGCTCCATAATCTTGAAAGGCCCTACGAATCGAGAACTAAGCTTGCCTCGACTCCCAACATGAATCACTTCTCTAGTCGGTGATATCTTCAAGAACATAAGATCACCAATAGAGAACTCTGGGGGTCATCTCGATGTATCGGTCCAACTCTTCTGCCGATCTTGTGCTGTTTTCATGTGATTCCGGATAGTAATAACCTTCTCTACTGTTTGCACGATCAAATCCGGTCCCAACAATATTCGTTCTCCAATATCGTTCCAACAAACGGGTGAACAACACTTGCGACTATACAACGTTTCGAATGGAGCCATCTGAATAGTCACCTGAAAGATGTTATTGTAAGAAAACTCTACCAAGTGTAGATGATCCTCCCACGAACCCTTGAAGTCTAACATGCAAGCTCTCAACATGTCTTCAAGAGTTCAGCATGCTCCTCTAGGCTTCTCGAGTAGACCAGAATATTATCGATGAACACCACTATAAACTGGTCCAAGAACGGTGAAAAGATTTGGTTCATCAAGTCCATAAATATCGCCGGTCCATTCGTGACTCCGAATGGCATCACTAAATATTCGTAATGTCCATACCGAGTTCGGAACGCAGTCTTGCAAATATCTTCTGATTTAACTCGGACCTGATGATATCCGGATCGCAAATCCAGCTACGAGAATACCCTCGCGCTACTGAGTTGCTCGAATAATTCGCCAATGCGAGGGATCGGGTACTAGTTCTTAATAGTCACCCGGTTTAATTCTCGATAACCGATGCACATCCATCTTGTGTCATCTTTCTTCTTGACTAGAAGAACTGGAGCTCCCCAAGGTGAATTGCTGCTGCGAATCCAACCCTTTTAAAGCAATTCGGTAACCTGCTTCTTGACTTCTTCCAACTCCACCGGTGCCATTGGATAGTATTCCTTTGAGATTGGCGCTGCACCAGGAACAAGACCGATCGTGAACTCCACATCTCGTTTTGGCAGTAAATCCGAGAAGTCCTCGAACACGTCCATGAACTCTCGAACTACAGCTGGTGCTTCTTCCTTATCAACTTCCATCGACGAAAGACACTGTTTGTTGACCTAGCCCTAAACTCGACTGGCCCGACAGAACTGCTTCCTCCAGCAAAAACAAACTCCGGATGTCCGGGAATCTGGAAAATCACTTTCTTTGCCCTACAATCAATGTGAGCGTGGAAAGTGCTGAGAAAATCCATTCCCAAGACAACCTCATAACTGCCGGTATCGATCACCAAGAAATCTGCAAATAACTCCCGTCCGCAAATAACAACTGAACAATCCTTACACTCTCTACTAGCTATGATCTTCCCATTCCCAATGTGTATGTCCCAACAACTAGACAGGGTCGTGCAAGAAATCGAGTGTGCAGCAATAAACTTGGACGAAATAAAATAATGGGATACACCAGAATTGAATAATGCTAATGCGGGAAAATCATGAAGAAGTAGGATACCTGAAACCACTTCGTCTGAATCCTTGGCCTCTTCAGCCGTCAGGGTAAAGGCTCGAGCTTGATTAGGTCCCTGAATTATCTGCTTCTGCCCCTGAAACTGCTTCTGCGGTGGCCACTGAGTATCATCCTTCAAACGTAGTTTCGACGGACAAGTATCAATGGTGTGATCAGCTGATCCGCAAATAAGACAAAGTCCAAGCCTCTTACGACAATCTCTTCGATAGTGACCCGGTCGTTGGCAGTAAACGCACAACACCCTTCCTTTATGCTCGGGAAAAACTGCCCTCTTCATCGGTACAACGCCACGCCTATCCACCGGGACACCTCTGCGTATAGGCGTTCGATTTGGCGTAACGCCGGCATCTGCACTACAACTGTCTTCTGCTGCGTACCCCCAGTCTTCAGCGATAAACTCTGCTGCTCTCTGACCGCTTTAAGCACTTGCGAGAAAGTGTTCAAACCCAGAGATATAATGTGCCTCTGCATGTCCACGTCCAAACTACGCATGAACCTCCGTGCCCTATCAGCATCGTTGGCAACCAAGGGTCCAGCGAATCTACTGAGCCGTGTCCACTCAGCCGCATGTGCATCCACGGATCCGCCATTCTGCTTCAAGCTGATGAACTTTTTTTCCATTTCTTCCCGTGCAGTCTGCGGAAAGAACTTCTCCAAGAAACTCTGTGAGAAAGTTTCCCAACTGATCGGCTTGAGCAAATGGGACTCTTCACAAGCCGCCATTCACAGGCATAGTCCACCAATTGGATGCTTATGACATCCACTCTCTTGTCCTCCGGAATCTGTGCTGCAACGAGCAGATTCTCCGTATCGACCAGCCACTGCTCCGCTGGCAACGGCTCCTCCAAACCAGTGAAAGTGGACGGACCAAGTCTCCTGAAATCCTCCATGGTACCCACACGCTCTATTGGTTTGGTCGCAACATTGTTTACGGACTGCTAGACGGTCCGCAAACCTTCCTGAAAAGCTTCGGCTTGCCGCTGGTTCAGCTCGGATTGCCGCTTCTGGTTCTCCAGCATCCCACGAATTACTCCAAGCAATGCGGCGTCATCAACACGCCTCTGGTATGATCGCAGATTCCTGTCTGCCATGTTCCTGAAACCAAGACACCGAAAAGGATTAGTATGACAAACAAGATTCAAGACTTGCGATGAATAATGACCATAAATCAAGGATATGAATCAAGACTAGAACTCCAAGTTACTTAAATAGAGTACCGCATTGTAACCATGCCGCGGTACATAGTTACAATCACATAACTCCACTCAAGTCGCCCAAATCTTAGTATCAGAATAGAAAGAAACAACAGGGAACCAAAAGGTTTCAAGCCGAGATGCAAAGTTGTTTGCATATCGTCAAGACAAGGGTCAAGAGAAAGATATGATTCAAGAATCACGATAACAATGTGGCAGGACATGTTCCTAATCACGGATTTTCCGATTCGTGTATTGGGTCCAATACCCAACTACAAAAGAATCAAACCCGATTAATCTAAATCCTATGGCTCTGATACCAAACGAACTCTGTCACACCTCGCTTCCCAGAGTGCTCTAAGATAGGCACGTGAAAGAGCCAACCATGCTACCTGTGGATAGGAAATATCCCTCCACAGTCACATTACGGCTGTCTAGAGATATCAAGAACAGTAGAAATAAAATAAACTATCTAGAACATGTCCATGGGCCAGAATAAACGAGTCAAGAAATAATATGCGCAAGCAATAGATCCAAGTAACAATAACAATCTGGAAAGTACGTTCCAAATATGGGCTCACAACAGGAAATAAAAGTGATGAAAGAAAACTAAACTAAAATACTAACAGGTCTTCACTGCTCGGCCCGCTGACTGAAATACTCCTGAACGGCCTGCGACAGGGATAGAGGATCTGGGCCATGCAAAACCCAGACGTCAGTGCGTCGTAATATCAACAATAATACAATCAGGAGGTAACAAGACATGCAAGCATGAGTATGAACAGTAATAAGGGTATAACAGTATCACGAATAAGGAACAGTGAAGGGTATAAGTACATGTGATGTGCAGTGAGTAATCTAAACTGTGCTACTGGGTTATCTATTCTAAAGTCTTCGAAATCAATTAATATAATCCTCATCGTAACCCATCGGTGATTATTCCGTAACGCCCGGAAAAACGGCAAACAATATGTATTCCGTAACCCCCGGAAAAAACGGCAAACAATATGTATTACGTAACGCCCCGAAAAACGGCAAACAATATGATAGCCCTTTGAGTTACGTTCGGTTACATTCTTGATTTCCCCATACCCCCAAGTTATGTGTTCAAGTAAGGTATTGCCAATTGATATCTAATGCCAACACAGGATCAAGCCGGTAGAGGTTTTGTCTATGCAGACAACAATAACGTCCATCAGGACAACATGTCAGAATTGTCGGCATTAGAAACAGGATCAGGTAACATGTCAGGTAGTGATATATCAGGTCATGTCAGGTAATGTACATGTATCAAGTCATGTCAAGTAGTGGTATATCAGGTCATGTCAAGTAATGCACAGGTATCAAGCGGGTGCTCATAATCAAACTGTAGCAAGTATTGAATCAGGGTGAAAGTACGGATGTACAATAAAAGCATGGATGCACAAATATCGATCAGGGTTTACATCATGACTAAGTAGGATGCACAATATCAAGCATGGGGTACTAATGTATTAATAATATGAGTTAATGTAATATGGGGTGCAATTAGTTATGCAGAATTAATGGTACAGATACACAAAAAAAACATGGATGCATAAATAACTATCAAGGGTTACAACTATAGCTTCATGACTATGTAGGATGCACATTATTAAACATGGGATGCTAATACGACAATAATATGTAATAATGTGATCTGTAGATGCAGCTACATGTATATTAAATGATATGGATGCATACGGGTATCCGAAAATGGTAAAACTTTAATATGGATTTATAATGTGATAAACGGGTAACATTTTACTCATATGGATGCATAATAATATACCTAGCATGTAACAAGATGAATTAGCATGCGACTGGATATGTAAATAGTGATATGGATCCACACGGATGTCCGAAGACAGTAAAATAGTAAAATGGTAATGCGGGATGCATAATTAAACAATGGGTAATGTTATTATTCACATGTGTGCAATATATTGTAGTATAGCATGTAGCAAGATTAACTTTCCTCGATCGGATCACACGATGGGTACGTACGGTACGTCCGATATCGGGTAAACGTCGCAAAACCACACGCGCGCACGGGACGGGTCCAGGCAAGGCAAGAAGGTAACCATGCTGACCGGGAATGTCCTCAGGATTGCCTGGATCGGCAGCGGCGGCACGGCTCCGGCGATCACCGGAAATAGAATCCAGAAAAGAGAAGAAAAGAAAAGAATAAGGAGAAGAAGAAAGAAAGAAAAGAAGAGAAGGGGCTGAGAGTTGGTGTTCTGGATTCAAAGGCGAGGCAAGGGATGCGAGGAAGTGATGCCGAGGTTGTTTGGGTTTTCCGGTGAGGTTTCACTGCCACGGGTAGTGAGTGCTAGGGTTCTAGATTGTTGGGGTCGGGGTTTCGTGCAGTGGAGACGAGAAGAAGGAGAGAGGGTCGACGAGGTCGAGGAGGAGAAAGGAGAGGGGACGAGGACGACGGTGAGGGGTCAACGACGGCGAGATGCATGGGTTAGGGGCCTCGCGGTCGTGGGTGCAGTCGGGAAAGGGATGAGAAGAGAAGTGGAGGTGGCGATGAAGGTGGTCGAGGAGAGGAGGAGAAGTCGACGACGGTGAGGGCGTCGGGGGTGAGGCGAGGGTAAAGACGGCTAGAGTTAGGGTTCACAGTTTCTCGTGGAGCAGTGAGTTTTTTTTTAAATAGAGGAGGGAGAATGGAGGTGATCATACGCGGATGGAGGTGATAGGATCTCGCTTACCGCGAAAGGAGAAAGAAAGTGATGAGAGAGAGAGAGAGAGATCTGCGTGAGAGAGAGAGAGAGAGAAGAAAAAAAGAGAGAAAGAAAAGGGGGGAGAGAGAGATTCGGCAGTATTAGGTTAGGATTTTAATTTTAAAATATATATTAGTTAACTAAATTTAAACGGTTAAAATATTAAAATTATAATATTAGTAAAATATTTAATATTCTGGTTAATACAAAATAGTCCAAAACATACCCGGGTCGGGTCTAAAAATCCAGTTTTAAAATATAAAAAATAAACATGTCGACCAAAACTAAAATTGGATATCCGGGTAATGAAAATGCATACCCTCAAGAACGGATGCACGTACGTGCGCGTAGCCATCCAAACAAGTCCATTTCACTGAACGGGATGAGAACAAGATACGCGGATGCTACCACAGGGTCAGGGGTATCATGCAGGCCATGCAATGTATTTTTAAAATATTTTATATGACTTTAAATGTTATATTAAAAAAATGCAGATGCCAGATAAAATGGCAGTATGCGGTATAAAATAAAATGAAAGTGCACGGATCCGCGTAACAAGCCAGGATAAATCATAAACAGGAATCAAGACGGGTTTCCAGCAAGCGGTTCGGGTCGGATGCAAATACAGATGTCAAGTGCACTATCCGCACCCAAAACACGGTAAATCAAGAAAATACCATAAATAAAGAAATACTTGAACTAGAACTGGTATAAATGAACTAGGGTGTTACATTATACCCAACTACAAAAAGAATTTCGTCCTCGAAATTCCCAAGACAAGAAAAGGTAAACAACATGAATCTACAAGAATGGGTGTGGAAACTTCTGTCGAATCTCGTCTTCTCATTCCCAAGTCGATTCTCCGTGCGTGCGATTCCCCCAAGAACAAGTACGAGAGAGATAACCTTGTTCTTGAAGACCTTTTCTCTTCGATCAACAATCGACATCGGTCGTTCCTCAAAGGTCAAATCATCTCTTACAGTCAGCTCCAAATGATCCAACACGTGTGTTTCATCTCGAACATACTTACGGAGTTGAGATACGTGAAACACGTCATGAATATTCTCCAAAGATTGTGGTAAAGCCAATCGATAAGCCACTTCTCCAACACGCTCCATAATCTCGAAAGGCCCCACGAATCGAGGACTAAGCTTGCCTCGACTCCCAACACGAATCACTCCTCTAGTCGGTGATATCTTCAAGAACACAAGATCACCAATAGAGAACTCTGGGGGTCATCTCGATGTATCGGCCCAACTCTTCTGCCGATCTTGTGCTGCTTTCCCGGATAGTAATAACCTTCTATACTGTTTGCACGATCAAATCCGGTCCCAACAATCTTCGTTCTCCAACATCGTTCCAACATACGGGTGAACAACACTTGCGACTATACAATGCTACGAATGGAGCCATCTGAATAGCCGCCTGAAAGCTGTTATTGTAAGAAAACTCCACCAAGTGTAGATGATCCTCCCACGAACCCTTGAAGTCTAACATGCAAGCTCTCAACATGTCTTCAAGAGTTCAGCATGCTCCTCTAGGCTTCTCGAGTAGACCAGAATATTATCGATGAACACCACTATAAATTGGTCCAAGAACGGTGAAAAGATTCGGTTCATCAAGTCCATAAATATCGCCAGTGCATTCGTGACTCCGAATGGCATCACTAAATATTCGTAATGTCCATACCGAGTTCGGAACGCAGTATTGCAAATATCTTCTGATTTAACTCGGACCTGATGATATCCGGATCGCAAATCGAGCTTCGAGAATACCCTCATGCCACTGAGTTGCTCGAATAATTCGCCAATGCGAGGGATCGGGTACTTGTTCTTAATAGTCACCCGGTTTAATTCTCGATAACTGATGCACATCTTTCTTGTGCCATCTTTCTTCTTGACTAGAAGAACTGGAGCTCCCCAAGGTGAATTGCTGCTGCAAATCCAACCCTCCTCAAGCAATTCGGTAATTTGCTTCTTGACTTCTTCCAACTCCACCGGTGCCATTGGATAGTACGCCTTTGAGATTGGCGCTGCACCAGGAACAAGACCGATCACGAACTCTATATCTCGTTTTGGCAGTAAACCCGAGATGTCCTCGAACACGTCCATGAACTCTCGAACTACAGCTGGTGCTTCTTCCTTATCAACTTCCATTGACGAAAGAACACTGTTTGTTGGCCTAGCCCTAAACTCGACTGGCCCGACAGAACTGCTTCCTCCAGCAAAAACAAACTCCGGATGTCCGGGAATCTGGAAAATCACTTTCTTTGCCCTACAAGCAATGTGAGCGTGGAAAGTGCCGAGAAAATCCATTCCCAAGACAACCTCATAACTACCGGTATCGATCACCAAGAAATCTGCAAATAACTCCCGTCCGCAAATAACAACTGAATAATCCTTACACTCTATACTAGTTATAATCTTTCCATTCCCGGTGTATATGCCCCAACAACTAAACAGGGTCGTGCAAGAAATCGAGTGTGCAGCAATAAACTTGGAAGGCATAAAACAATGGGATGCACCAGAATCGAATAATGCTAATGCGGGAAAATCATGAACAAGTAGGATACCTGAAACCACTTCGTCTGAATCCTTGGCCTCTTCAGCCGTCAGGGTAAAGGCTCGAGCTTGATTAGGTCCCTGAGTTATCTGCTTCTGCCCCTGAAACTGCTTCTGCGGTGGCCTCTGAGTATCATCCTTCAAACGTATTTTCGACGGACAAGTATCAAAGGTGTGATCGGCTGATCCGCAAATAAGACAAAGACCAAGCCTCTTACGACAATCTCTTTGATAGTGACCCGGTCGTTGGCAGTAATCGCACAACACCCTTCCTTTATGCTCGGGCAAAAATGCCCTCTTCATCGATACAACGCCGCGCCTGTCCACCGGGACACCTCTGCGTATAGGAGTTCGATTTGGCGTAACCGTCGGCTTCTGCACTACAACTGTCTGCTGCTGCATACCCCCAGTCTTCAGCGATAAACTCTGCTGCTCTCTGGCCGCTTTAAGAACTTGCGAAAAAGTGTTCAAACCCAGAGATATAATGTTCCTATGGATGTCCATGTCCAAACTGCGCATGAACCTCCGTGCCCTATCAGCATCGTTGGCAACCAAGGGTCCAGCGAATCTACTGAGCCGTGTCCACTCAGCCGCATGTGCATCCACGGATCCGCCATTCTGCTTCAAGCTGATGAACTTTTCTTCCATTTCTTCCCGTGCAGTCTGCGGAAAGAACTTCTCCAAGAAACTCTGTGAGAAAGTTGCCCAACTGATCGGCTTGGGCAAACGGGTCTCTTCCACAAGCCGCAAATCACGGGCATAGTCCACCAATTGGACGCGTATGACATCCACTTTCTTGTCCTCCGGAATCTGTGCTGCAAGGAGCAGATTCTCCGTATCGACCAGCCACTGCTCCTCTAGCAACGGCTCCTCCAAACCAGTGAAAGTGGATGGACCAAGTCTCCTGAAATCCGCCACGGTACCCACACGCTCTATTGGTTTGGTCGCAACATTGTTTACGGACTGCTGGACGGTCCGCAAACCTTCTTGAAAAGCTTCGGCTTTGTAACACCCGAGCCCAATGCTACTATTTTCAGTTACTGTTTGAGCATAATGTGGTTTTCATTTCATTTAATTTGCTTGTTTGTTGCTTACTGTAAAATTTACCCGGCAAAGTCATTTCTACATATAACAAATTTTAGCATCTAAAATAAAATTGAAAATATTCATCTTGGCCTACTTGACACCCCTAACCTCGTGGTAGCGTCCGTGCATTGTGTTCTCGTCCCGTTCAGTAAAACGGGCAAGTTTGGATGGCTACGTGCATGCACGTGTGTCCGTTTTGAGAGTATGCTTTTTAATCATAAAACATTTCATTTTAAAATTTGGAACCCGCTTAAAATCCTATTATTTGAATTTCGAATTTTTGGACCCAACCCGGGCGCAATTTGGAAATGTTTCATTTGGCGCCAAAATCCCAAATTTTTAATATTATTAAAACCTTCGCAGATATTTTTCTAACTAATCTGATATCTTACTGTTCATTACCTATCTTTTAAATCTTTAAGTTAACCATATAATATTTTTACAATCTTTTATATCCTTCTCAATTTATTCTCTCAGCCAATCGCAACCTCCCCTTTAACCCCGTGGTCCCCACTTTCTCTCTCTCCTTCTTCTCTCTCTCTCCACTTTCTCTCTCTCTCTACCCCTTATATATTCTCTCGTACTTCTCTTTATCATTTTTCTCTTCTTGCTTCATGTCTCGTTTCTCATTTCTTTTAACTGTTCTTTTGTTACCGGAATTCCGTCGTGCCGGTGACGTTTCTCGACGTTCCAGCGAGATACCCCGACCCGTGTGGTTCCTTTGTTCGTCGTTTGGGTTCATTCCGTGAACCGTGCGCCGTCGCGAGTTTTCCCCGCCGACGGTTAACGTTCCGTTTTCCCGATTCGCGACCCATCGAGGCAAGTTAATCTTGCTACATGCTATATACTTTTATAATCTTCATTTTTTAATATTATACATTTGAAAATCTTATAGTTTACATATGAAATGTCGTTGAAAAATCGGATATGACAAATCTGAAATTTACTGTACACCTTATCTTATAAAATTCATTATAAATCATAGAAAAATCATTAGGATACGTTCTTTAGTTCGTTACGAAGATAATTCAGAATACTATAACTCTATGAAATATTTACTTGCAAAATAAATTGTTTAATTAACGTAAAATGCAAATGAACACGTCTCTAAACTGCTGTCCGGGGAAATTCCAGCAGCAAACTTTCAACTTTGAATATTCATAACTTTTTGTAGGGATAACCTGAGATGCTTATACTTATAAAACTGAAAATCTTATTGAATTATCTTTGTTTTGGTATAAGATACGTCTCTTTTGGAGAACATTTGTTATTTTTAAGCTATTTTACAAATTAGGGTGACGCTAAATTTCTGAACGGAACCTTCTTGTGCATGGTTAATCAATACATCTTTTATAGTTACTAATCGCTTTGAATATGCTATCCATATTAATATTATCATATCACATATTGTTTAGTTGTACATCCCACATTACCATTTTATAGTTTTATAACTTTTCGGATACCCGTTTGCATCTATCGCATTTAAGATACATATAATTGCATCCATAGATCACATCACTACATAATAATGTGATATTAACACTCCATGTTTAATAAATTGTATCCTAATTAATATTGGAACTATAATGTAACCCTAATCGATAACTGTGCATCCATATCCTTGAAATTATATCTATTGGCATATCATATTACATGTTCCAGTTATTGTTCTGAGAGTACTCATGCTTGTTTATTTATACACATGTTTATGTTAGTTTGATTATGAGCACCCACATGACATCTTGTGCTTCCTGACATGACCTGTTACACTTCCTACTTGACATGACATGGTACCGTACACTCTTGACATGACATGACACCTTTATACATTACCTGGTTGACCTGATGTACCATGGCTTTACCTGTTACCTGACCTCATGCCTAATGCCAACAAACCTGACCATTCCTGCTGTCTATCCAGACAGACCTACTTTTACTTGACTTTGTGTTGGCATTAGTCCTTGACTACTGAACACCTGACCTGACATACATAGTTTGGGGGTATGGGGAAATCAAAGGTGAAACCGACTTGTAACTCAACAGTTCGATACATTGTTCTGATCAGTCTTACGGGCTTGGCCAGTCCGGGAGTGATGATGCTGACATCACTCGTCCATCCTACTACCTACTTTTACTGCTTAGCGGCACGTCTCGGGTTCAGCCCCGAGGGTCATGACCGTGGTCCCGGGCACGCACGGGATACTATTGAGTTACATCGACGATTCATCAATTGATTTCAAAGACTATAGAGTAGAAACCTGATAGGACAGTTTAGTTACCACTGCACATTACCCTGCACTGTTATTTCTTAGTACTGCTTTATTCATGTTCATACCTGCATTGCTTATTACCATGTTCATATTATATTGTTGGTTGACATGACGCGCTGACGTCTGGGTTTTGCATGGCCCAGATTCTTTACCACTGTCGACGACTGAGCAGGAGTACTTCAGCCAACAGGCTGATTTGTGAGTTCTGTAGTGGTTAGTTCATTTATTGCATTTTATTTCCAGGTGTGATCCCGCATTACGGGACGTACCTTTCTATTATTGCATTGGATCATTTGCTTCCGCACTTATTTATCATTGACTCTGGTTATTATGGATTTGGACATGTGTTAGATAGTTTATTTATCTTGTTCTTGATATCTCTACAGCCGTAATGTGACTGTGGATGGATACTTCCTACCCACAGGTAGCATGGTTGGCTATGTCACGTGCTCAATCTTGCGTACTCTGGGAAGCGGGGCGTGACATGGTTCTTTTGGTATCAGAGCCATAGGTTAATTGGGTTGATTCTTTGTAGTTGGGTATTGCACCCGATACACGAATCATAATACCCGTGATTAGGAAACATGTCCTGCCACCTTGACCGTTTTACCATCCTTGAATCATTCTTCCGGATCATGTCGACATGCAAACTTACTTTGCATTGTCAACTCGAAAACCTAATTTCTTGTTATCCCTAGGACTTAGACGACTTGGGTGGAGTTAAGTAATTGCGGCTATGATACCGCGGCATAGCTACAATGCGGTACTCTATTTAAGTATCTTGGAGTTCTAGCCTTGATCCATATTCAGAATCTATCATCATGCTAATATTGGGTGTTTTGAGTTCAGGATTATGACAGGTAAGAAGTTGAAGACGTACCAGAGGCGTGTGAACGGAGCCGCCATGCTTGGAGTGATAAGAGGAATGCTGGAAATCAAAGAAACAGCCCGAGCTGATCCAGCAGCAAGCGGACTCGTTTCAGGAAGGTTTGCAGATCGTTCAGCAGTCTGTGAACAAGATTGGAACTAGACCAGTTGACCGAGTAGGGACCGTGGCAGAGTTCAGACGTGTAGGTACTACTACTTTCACTGGTTTGGAGGAGCCATGCCAGCCGAGCAGTGGGTAGTCAGCACGGAGAATTCGCTGATTGCGGCACAGATTCCAGAGGACAAAGGAGTTGATGTGGTGCGCATTCAACTAGTGGATTACGCCGAGAGTGGTGGCTTGTGGAGGAGAACCGTTTGCCCAAGCCAAGCAGTTAGGCGGATTTCTCTAAGAGTTTCCTGGAGAAGTTCTTTCCGCGGACTGCACGGAAGGAAATGGAAGAGAAATTTATTGGGCTGAGGCAGAATGGAGCACCCGTGGACGTGCATGCAGCAGAGTGGACGAGACTCAGCAGTTTCACTGGACCTTTAGTCGCCAACGATGCAGACAGGGCACGAAGGTCCATGCGCAGCTTGGATGTGGACATCCAAAGGCAAACCGTCTCCCTGGGTTTGACCACTTTCTCACAGGTTCTCACGGCAGCTCGAGAACAGCAGAGCATATCAGGAAAATTGGGAGTTCACAGCAGACAGCAGTTGCGGTAAGGAAGCAGTTCTGTCGGGCCGGTCGAGTTTAGGGCTAGGCCGACAAACAATGTTCTTGCATCAATGGAAGTGATGAAAGTAAAGAGCCGGCTGTTGTTCGTGATTCTATGGACGTGTTTGAAGATATATCGGGCTTACCGCCGAAGCGAGACGTGGAGTTCACGATTGACCTTAGTCCTGGTGCAGCGCCAGTGTCTAAAGCTTACTATCCAATGGCACCAGTGGAATTGGAAGGAGTTAAGAAGCAAGTTGGTGAATTACTTGAGAAGGGTTGGATTCGAAGCAGCAACTCGCCTTGGGAGCTCCAGTTCTTTTAGTAAAGAAGAAGGATGGCACGAGAAGGATGTGCATTGATTATCGAGAATTGAACCGGGCGACTATTAAGAACAAGTACCCGATCCCTCGCATTGGAGGACTTTTGAGCAGCTTAGTGGCGCGAGAGTATTCTCGAAACTGGATTTGCGATCCGGATATCATTAGGTCCTGCAGATGTTGAGACAGGAGAAGCTTTATGCGAAGATGAGTAGTGCGAATTCTGGCCGGAAGAAGTGAAATTTCTGGGACATGTCGTGTCGGGTGATGGAATCGCCGTCCATCCCGAAAAGATTGCAGCAGTTCGAGATTGGCCTATTCCAAGGAATGTAGCTGAGATAAGAAGTTTCCTTGGATTAGCCGGATACTACAGGAGAGTTGTGGAGAACTTTGCTCGTTTGGCAGAACCGCTGACCAAGCTTATGCGTAAGGAGGTACCTTTTGTATGGACGGATAAGTGTGCGTTGGCTTTGAGACGTTGAAGCAGAAGTTGATAACCGCCTCTATCCTGACCGTACCAGACAATTCCGGAGGACTGATGATTCATAGCGACGCATCTGGGAAAGAATTGGGATGTGTTTTGATGCAGCATGGGAAGGTCGTAGCATACGCATCAAGACAACTGAAGACCCATGAGAAGAATTATCCAACTCATGACTTGGAGCTTGCGGCTGTGATTTTCGCTTTGAAGATTTGGAGACACTACCTTTTGGGCGTAAGAGTCGAAGTTTTTACAGATCATAAGAGCTTGAAGTACGTGTTCACGCAGAAGGAGTTGAACATGAGGCAACGCAGATGGTTGGAGCTGACGGCCGACTACGACCTTGATCTTAAGTACCATCCGGGAAAAGTTAACGTCGTGCCAGATGCGCTAAGTCGGTTACCAGCAATTCAGGTATTGACCGCATAAAGGGAGATCATTGCGGATTTTCGGAGATTTGACTTGGAGGTTGTGCTACCACATGCTACGGGACAGTCGATGCAGTTGCAAGTACAGTCGTCCTTAGTTGAGAAGATTAAAACAGCACAATCGCAGGATCCTAGACTACAAAAGTTTCGAGAGCAGGTTGAAGCCGGACTACGAACAGATTTATTGATCCACGAAGATGGTTCGTTGAGGTATGGTAGCCGTGTGTGTGTGCCAAAAGGGGATGTGCGTGAAGAGCTTATGAAGGAGGCACACAATTCAGTTTACTCTGTACATCCAGGAGGGACAAAAATGTACCAAGATATTCGACAGCATTTCTGGTGGGAAGGCCTGAAACGGAAGATTGCTCGCTTCGTGGCTAAGTGCTTGGTATGTCAGCAAGTCAAGGCTGAACACCAAATGGTTGCTGGTTTATTGCAACCACTTCCGATTCCTCAGTGGAAGTGGGATCATATAACCATGGATTTCGTGACGGCCTTACCGCGGAGTCCAAAGGGCAACAATGCTGTATGGGTGATTGTCGATCGGTTGACCAAGGCAGCTCACTTTATTCCTTTTCGGGTTGGTCAATCGACAGAGACTTTGGCAGGGCGGTACATGCAGGAGATTGTGAGATTGCATGGAGTACCGGTAAGCATCATGTCCGATCGGAACACTCGGTTCTTGTCGCACTTTTGGAGGAGTTTACAAGAAAGTTTGGGGACTCGATTGAAGTTTAGCACAGCTTATCATCCTCAAACTGATGGTCAGTCGGAGAGAACGATCCAAACTCTTGAGGATACGTTGAGAACATGCAGGTTGGACTTCAAGGGGTCTTGGGAGGATCATCTACTTTTGGTGGAGTTGTCTTACAACAACAGTTTTCAGGCAACTATTCAGATGGCTCCATTTGAAGCTTTGTATGGTCGTAAATGCCGTTCACCTGTTTGTTGGGACGATGTCGGTGAACGAAGATTATTGGGACCAGATTTGGTTGTGCAGACAGTTGAGAAGGTTAACCCTATCAGAAATCATATGAAGGCAGCACAGGACCGACAGAAGAGTTGGGCAGATACGTCAAGAAGACCTCTGGAGTTCACCGTGGGTGATTTGGTATTCTTGAAGATATCACCGACTAGAGGGGTGATTCGCTTTGGGAGTCGGGGAAAGCTTGGTTCTCGATTCGTTGGACCCTTCGAGATATTGGAGCGTGTTGGAGAGGTAGCGTACCGTTTGGCGTTACCACAGTCCTTGGCAGGTGTGCACGATGTGGTTCGTGTATCTCAATTACGGAGGTATGTTCGAGATGAAACCCACGTATTGGATCATTCGGAGTTGACCGTACGGGAGGACCTAACTTTTGAAGAGCGACCAGTTGAAATCAAGGATCGAAGAGAAAAGGTTCTTAAGAACAAGGTTACCCCTCTTGTGCTAGTTTCTTGGGGTAATCGATCACATGGAGAATCCACTTGGGAACGAGAAGATGAAATCCGGCAGAAGTTTCCTCACCTTTTCTTGTAGTTATCTATCTTTGTATTCTTGGAATTTCGAGGACGAAATTCTTTTTGTAGTTGGGTATAATGTAACACCCGAGCCCAATGCTACTATTTTCAGTTACTGTTTGAGCATAATGTGGTACTCATTTCATTTAATTTGCTTGTTTGTTGCTTACTGTAAAATTTACCCGGCAAAGTCATTTCTACATATAACAAATTTTAGCATCTAAAATAAAATTGAAAATATTCATCTTGGCCTACTTGACACCCCTAACCTCGTGGTAGCGTCCGTGCATTGTGTTCTCGTCCCGTTCAGTAAAACGGGCAAGTTTGGATGGCTACGTGCACGCACGTGTGTCCGTTTTGAGAGTATGCTTTTTAATCATAAAACATTTCATTTTAAAATTTGGAACCCGCTTAAAATCCTATTATTTGAATTTCGAATTTTTGGACCCAACCCGGGCGCAATTTGGAAATGTTTCATTTGGCGCCAAAATCCCAAATTTTTAATATTATTAAAACCTTCGCAGATATTTTTCTAACTAATCTGATATCTTACTGTTCATTACCTATCTTTTAAATCTTTAAGTTAACCATATAATATTTTTACAATCTTTTATATCCTTCTCAATTTATTCTCTCAGCCAATCGCAACCTCCCCTTTAACCCCGTGGTCCCCACTTTCTCTCTCTCCTTCTTCTCTCTCTCTCCACTTTCTCTCTCTCTCTACCCCTTATATATTCTCTCGTACTTCTCTTTATCATTTTTCTCTTCTTGCTTCATGTCTCGTTTCTCATTTCTTTTAACTGTTCTTTTGTTACCGGAATTCCGTCGTGCCGGTGACGTTTCTCGACGTTCCAGCGAGATACCCCGACCCGTGTGGTTCCTTTGTTCGTCGTTTGGGTTCATTCCGTGAACCGTGCGCCGTCGCGAGTTTTCCCCGCCGACGGTTAACGTTCCGTTTTCCCGATTCGCGACCCATCGAGGCAAGTTAATCTTGCTACATGCTATATACTTTTATAATCTTCATTTTTTAATATTATACATTTGAAAATCTTATAGTTTACATATGAAATGTCGTTGAAAAATCGGATATGACAAATCTGAAATTTACTGTACACCTTATCTTATAAAATTCATTATAAATCATAGAAAAATCATTAGGATACGTTCTTTAGTTCGTTACGAAGCTAATTCAGAATACTATAACTCTATGAAATATTTACTAGCAAAATAAATTGTTTAATTAACGTAAAATGCAAATGAACACGTCTCTAAACTGCTGTCCGGGGAAATTCCAGCAGCAAACTTTCAACTTTGAATATTCATAACTTTTTGTAGGGATAACCTGAGATGCTTATACTTATAAAACTGAAAATCTTATTGAATTATCTTTGTTTTGGTATAAGATACGTCTCTTTTGGAGAACATTTGTTATTTTTAAGCTATTTTACAAATTAGGGTGACGCTAAATTTCTGAACGGAACCTTCTTGTGCATGGTTAATCAATACATCTTTTATAGTTACTAATCGCTTTGAATATGCTATCCATATTAATATTATCATATCACATATTGTTTAGTTGTACATCCCACATTACCATTTTATAGTTTTATAACTTTTCGGATACCCGTTTGCATCTATCGCATTTAAGATACATATAATTGCATCCATAGATCACATCACTACATAATAATGTGATATTAACACTCCATGTTTAATAAATTGTATCCTAATTAATATTGGAACTATAATGTAACCCTAATCGATAACTGTGCATCCATATCCTTGAAATTATATCTATTGGCATATCATATTACATGTTCCAGTTATTGTTCTGAGAGTACTCATGCTTGTTTATTTATACACATGTTTATGTTAGTTTGATTATGAGCACCCACATGACATCTTGTGCTTCCTGACATGACCTGTTACACTTCCTACTTGACATGACATGGTACCGTACACTCTTGACATGACATGACACCTTTATACATTACCTGGTTGACCTGATGTACCATGGCTTTACCTGTTACCTGACCTCATGCCTAATGCCAACAAACCTGACCATTCCTGCTGTCTATCCAGACAGACCTACTTTTACTTGACTTTGTGTTGGCATTAGTCCTTGACTACTGAACACCTGACCTGACATACATAGTTTGGGGGTATGGGGAAATCAAAGGTGAAACCGACTTGTAACTCAACAGTTCGATACATTGTTCTGATCAGTCTTACGGGCTTGGCCAGTCCGGGAGTGATGATGCTGACATCACTCGTCCATCCTACTACCTACTTTTACTGCTTAGCGGCACGTCTCGGGTTCAGCCCCGAGGGTCATGACCGTGGTCCCGGGCACGCACGGGATACTATTGAGTTACATCGACGATTCATCAATTGATTTCAAAGACTATAGAGTAGAAACCTGATAGGACAGTTTAGTTACCACTGCACATTACCCTGCACTGTTATTTCTTAGTACTGCTTTATTCATGTTCATACCTGCATTGCTTATTACCATGTTCATATTATATTGTTGGTTGACATGACGCGCTGACGTCTGGGTTTTGCATGGCCCAGATTCTTTACCACTGTCGACGACTGAGCAGGAGTACTTCAGCCAACAGGCTGATTTGTGAGTTCTGTAGTGGTTAGTTCATTTATTGCATTTTATTTCCAGGTGTGATCCCGCATTACGGGACGTACCTTTCTATTATTGCATTGGATCATTTGCTTCCGCACTTATTTATCATTGACTCTGGTTATTATGGATTTGGACATGTGTTAGATAGTTTATTTATCTTGTTCTTGATATCTCTACAGCCGTAATGTGACTGTGGATGGATACTTCCTACCCACAGGTAGCATGGTTGGCTATGTCACGTGCTCAATCTTGCGTACTCTGGGAAGCGGGGCGTGACATTTGCCGCTGGTTCAGCTCAGATTGCCGCTTCTGGTTCTCCAGCATCCCACGAATTACTCCAAGCAATGCGGCGTCATCACACGCCTCTGGTATGATCGCAGATTCCTGTCTGCCTTGTTCCTGAAACCAAGACACCGAAAAGGATTAGTATGACAAAAAAGATTCAAGACTTGCGATGAATAATGACCATAAATCAAGGATATGAATCAAGACTAGAACTCCAAGTTACTTAAATAGAGTACCGCATTATAACCATACCGCGGTACATAGTTACAATTACATAACTCCACTCAAGTCGCCCAAATCCTAGTATCAGAATAGAAAGAAATAACAGGGAACCAAAAGGTTTCAAGCCGAGATGCAAAATTGTTTGCATATCGTCAAGACAAGGGTCAAGAGAAAGATATGATTCAAGAATCACAATAACAATATGGCAGTACATGTTCCTAATCACGGATTTTCCGATTCGTGTATTGGGTCCAATACCCACCTACAAAAGAATCAAACCCGATTAACCTAAATCCTATGGCTCTGATACCAAACGAACCCTGTCACGCTCCGCTTCCCAGAGTGCGCTAAGATAGACACGTGACAGAGCCAACCATGCTACTTGTGGATAGGAAACATCCCTCCATAGTCATATTACGGCTGTCAAGAGATATCAAGAACAGTAGAAATAAAATAAATTATCTAGAACATGTCCATGAGCCAGAATAAACGAGTCAAGAAATAATATGCGGAAGCAATAGATCCAAGTAACAACAACAATCTGGAATGTACGTCCCAAATACGGGCTCACAACAGGAAATAAAAGTGATGAAAGAAAACTAAACTAAAATACTAACAGGTCTTCACTGCTCGGCCCACTGACTGAAATACTCCTGAACGGCCTGCGACAGGGATAGAGGATCTGGGCCATGCAAAACCCAGACGTCAGTGCGTTATAATATCAACAATAATACAATCAGGAGGTAACAAGACATGCAGGCATGAGTATGAACAGTAATAAGGGTATAACAATATCAATAAGGAACAGTGAAGCGTATAAGCACATGCGATGTGCATTGATTAATCTAAACTGTGCTACTGGGTTATCTATTCTAAAGTCTTCGAAATCAATTAATGTAATCCTCATCATAACCCATCGATGATTATTCCGTAACGCCCGGAAAAACGACAAACAATATGTATTCCGTAACCCTCGGAAAAAACGGTAAACAATATGTATTCCGTAACGCCCGGAAAAACGGCAAACAATATGAAAGCCCTTTGAGTTACGTTCGGTTACATTCTTGATTTCCCCATACCCCCAAGTTATGTGTTCAAGTCAGGTATTGCCAATTGATATCTAATGCAAACACAGGATCAAGCCGGTAGAGGTTTTGTCTATGCAGACAACAATAACGTCCATCAGGACAACATGTCAGAATTGTCGGCATTAGAAACAGGATCAGGTAACATGTCAAGTAGTGATATATCAGGTCATATCAGGTAATGTACATGCATCAAGTCATGTCAAGTAGTGGAATATCAGGTCATGTCAAGTAGTGCACAGGTATCAAGCGGGTGCTCATAATCAAACTGTAGCAAGTATTGAATCAGGGTGAAGGTACAGATGTACAATAAAAGCATGGATGCATAAATATCGATCAGGGTTTACATCATGACTAAGTAGAATGCACAATATCAAGCATGGGGTACTAATGTATTAATAATATGAGTTAATGTAATATGGGGTGCAAGTAGTTATACAGAATTAATGGTATGGATACACAAATAAAAATGGATGCATAAATAACTATCAAGGGTTACAACTATAGCTTCATGACTATGTAGGATGCACATTATTAAACATGGGATGTTAATACGACAATAATATGTAATAATGTGATCTGTAGATGCAGCTACATATATATTAAATGATATGGATGCATACGGGTATCCGAAAACGGTAAAACTTTAATATGGATTTATAATGTGATAAACGGGTAACATTTTGCTCTTATGGATGCATAATAATATACCTAGCATGTAGCAAGATGAATTAGCATGCGACTAGATATGTAAATAGTGATATGGATGCACACGGATGTCCGAAGACAGTAAAATAGTAAAATGGTAATGTGGGATGCATAATTAAACAATGAGTAATGTTATTATTCACATGTGTGCAATATATTGTAGTACATCATGTAGCAAGATTAACTTGCCTCGATCGGATCACACGATGGGTACGTACGGTACGTCCGATGTCGGGTAAACATCGCAAAACCACACACGTGCACGGGACGGGTCCAGGCAAGGCAAGAAGGTAACCACGCTGACCGGGAACGTACTCAGGGTTGCCTGGATCGGCGGCGGTGGCACGGCTCCGGCGATCACCGGAAATAGAATCCAGAAAAGAGAAGAAAAGAAAAGAATAAGGAGAAGAAGAAAGAAAGAAAAGAAGTGAAGGGGCTGAGGGTTGGTGTTCTGGATTCAGAGGCGAGGCAAGGGATGCGAGGAGATGATGACGAGGTTGTTTGGGTTTTCCGGTGAGGTTTCACTGCCACCGGTAGTGAGTGCTAGGGTTCTAGATTGTTGGGGTCGGGGTTTCGTGCAGTGGAGATGAGAAGAAGGAGAGAGGGTCGACGAGTTCGAGGAGGAGAAAGGAGAGGAGACGAGGACGACGGTGAGGGGTCAACGACGACGAGATGCGTGGGTTAGGGGCCTCGCGGTCGTGGGTTCAATTGGGAAAGGGATGAGAAGAGAAGTGGAGGTGGCGATGAAGGTGGTCGAGGAGAGGAGGAGAAGTCGACGACGGTGAGGGCGTCGTGGGTGAGGCGAGGGTAAAGGCCGCTAGGGTTAGGGTTCACAGTTTCTCATGGAGCAGTGGGTATTTTTTTTTTAAAATAGAGGAGGAAGAAGGGAGGTGATCATACGCGGATGGAGGTGATGGCATCTCGCTTACCGCGAGAGGAGAAAGAAAGTGAAGAGAGAGAGAGAGATCTGCGTGAGAGAGAGAGAGAGAGAGATTTGACAGCATTAGGTTAGGATTTTAATTTAAAAATATATATTAGTTAACTAAATTTAAACGGTTAAAATATTAAAATTATAATATTAGTAAAATATTTAATATTCTGGTTAATACAAAATAGTCCAAAATATGCCCGGGTCGGGTCTAAAAATCCCATTTTAAAATATGAAAAATAAACATGTTGATCAAAACTAAAATTGGATATCCGGCTAACGAAAATGCATACCCCCAAGAACGGATGCACGTACGTGCGTGTAGCCATCCAAACAAGTCCGTTTCACTGAACGGGACGAGAACAAGATGCGTGGATGCTACCACAGGGTCAGGGGATCATGCAGGCCATGCAATGTATTTTTAAAATATTTTATGTGATTTTAAATGTTATATTAAAAAAATGCAGATGCCAGATAAAATGCCAGTATGCAGTATAAAATAAAATGAAAGTGCACGGATTCACGTAACAAGCCAGGATAAATCATAAACAGGAATCAAGACGGGTTTCCAGTAAGCAGGTCGGTTCGGATGCAAATACAGATGCCAAGTGCACAATCCGCACCCAAAACACGGTAAATCAAGAAAATACCATAAACAATGAAATACTTGAACTAGAACTGTTATAAATGAACTAGGGTGTTACACCCGCTTTCCAGAATACGAAAGACGAGGGGTGATTAGGCCAGCCATGCTTCTATGGTCAAGAAATAATCCCGCTGTAGCCACCCTTCGGTTTCTAGCATTACATGATAATCAGTGAATACAACACGAATGTAAAGAAAACCACAATTCTCAACTTTATTATATCAAGTCAACAGAGTTCAAGATACAATTATTCGCATGAAAGAAACTAACCAAAAGAAATAACAATATGCTCAGTGCAAACAGAAGACGATAACACTGGTGTCGCGGTCTAAATCTCTGTAATCTTGAATGGCAGTGTAACAACCCTAAACTTTCAGTACAATTTTTTTCAAAAATATAGTAAAGGGTACTTGAGCCTGAGCACAAGTTATAAGTTTGATTTGCTTTTGAACAGTAAGAAGGAGCTTGTAGCTTATTGGTGAGACCTTGCACTGCTGGACCAAAGCACCAGAGTTCAAATCCCATCAGCCACACATTATTTTTATTTAAAATTCTTTTAATCTTTTAAAAGCCCAAGAGTCTACACGTGCACAACACGTAAAATGAAGAGTCACACAAAATAAACGAGTCCACTGTATTAGACCAAGCGACGGGAACACGTGGCAAGGAGACGCGGTCTGACTTGGCCAACTCGGGCCGACGACGTGGCTGACTCCACCGGCGCCGCCGGGTCAACTCGGCCGAACTCAATTTTTTCTTCTTTTCTCTGCAACTTTGGCCTATCCCACTCCCCCGGCACTATTTAAATTCTCTGCAATTAACCAGAGAATTAAAACACCCCCTTTTAATTTTTTAATGCAAAATTAAATACAATTTTTATCACGCCCTTTCATTACCCTAAACCCTGATTTTTCCTATAAATATCACACCTAAAATCACCCTCCTCACTCCTAAATCCCTGCCCAAACTCTCAAGAAAATTCCTAAGACCTTTTGTGTACAAGTGGAGTTAGCAAAGGGCGAAACTCCGACGAACTTCCGACGGCAATCCGAGGAGTTTCCGGCGATGAAACGACGTACTGGTGTTTCCCCAAACTTCCTCTTTTTCCTCTCTTGACCCTAATCCAGTAAGTCCCCCTTCTCTCTCTCTTTTACTATTCTCAAATTCTTAATTCTTAAAACGTGTCGGAAGTGGAGTTATCCGGCTTCCGATTATCTTTTCTTTCAAAAATACAATATTTTCTTAATAACAAACCTACAACTTTTGATATATTATTTAATACTCATTAACTAAGATAATAGATCAAGTTTGACATTAAAACGATAATCATAGCCAGTTTTATTTCAATTTTACATTAAAATACCTTTATGTTTTATATCGACATGTTTATACCTTTTAACCATGCTAGCTTTAGAAAACTCACGAGGTAATGACCTATCTCCTCGCAACACTCATATGTAACATAGCACGATAGAATTTGGAAACATATATTTAGGAAAATATACGACTTTACACATAACTACCTCCGACCTATAACAACATTTTTCTACAAGATATGTATTTTAACAAATCTTTGCAATTGTGCCTCTACAACCCATTTCGGGAAATCCGTTCGGTATGGTGTGGATTATCACACATCCTCGGTCTTAATAGAGTGAGATTTAGACCTCCGCAAGGAGCATACGATCTCGAAAGATTTAAAATACAATTTTCTTTAGAAAATGTGTGATTTCTATTATAAATAAAACCTATATTTTTAATAAATTAATATATATGTAATTAATATCAAAATATCTATTTTTAATATTTATAATATTCCATATTTCCAAAATTCAAGAAAAACATTCCATTTACAAGAAAATACCATACAATTCCAATATTACAAATAAATACCATATATTATGAAATTAGGTTTTATTCACTAGAAATGTCACATCGATAAAACATACATCAATGAAAACTCTAAAGACGATAATAAAACACTTGAGGTGTATTTTGAAAATTATACAAAATTATTTTTACATAAAACCCCCCTCAAGTTATACTAAATTACAATAAGGACCTTAGTAAACATGGGTTTAAGCGGGACCAGTCTCTTGAGCCTCAGGGAGCCGAAGATATGGGTGCTTGCCTATTTAAGGTAGGCAACTTAACAAACGGTGTTATCAACACGGTAATCGTCTTTGAAAAAGACACAAATCCTGCCGTCCATATGCAGCGGTTACCGATAGCACCAAAACATAATTCAGGATTCAATTTCTTTTCAAATTGTCTGACTCAGACTGAGTCTTACTATAATCAATCTGACTTGAATATGATTCAAGTACAAAGCACAAATTCAACATGAATCCATGAATCCATATATTCAATCTATTCAATCTATATTGACTGAACCGGACCATGGATATATTCCATCTACATGTTCATCCATTATATCCGTTCCATTACTGATATCATAGTTTCGGCAAGTCATACATCTATACAATTCAATTTACAACACAATACATTCCGTACAATCAAAACAATCAATACTATAAACACTACGGGGTTATAAAGGGGTAGACTGGTACAGAATATGTTAAAAGTGGCACGAGATGGTCACTTAAGACGTAATTACATTCATGCCGTTGTTCCGTGGTATTATCGACGGGGCTTTGTACTCCATATACCGTAGTCTCTGGTCTAGTGAGACTCCTCTCGTATACACAAGCATTCTTCTGTACCAAGTTACAAACAATAACGTTAACATTTAATATAACATTATAATAATATACTCTCTATTATGTCTATTCCATTCTTGTCTATTTACGGGACTTACCGAGCGATTTGTTCGCTGACGACATTCTCTTTCTTCTTCTTTGGAATGTCGTCAGGTAATTCGGACTCATTGAAGATCGAGCCCACCAGCGAGGATTTTGACCAGCTAGCTTTCGACCCGGAGCACTAGTTACTTGTACATTTCATTTCAGTATTTTCCATTTCTGTTATGCCACTGTTTAGGCAATGCTTTCTATTCCATGTATTTACTTTTCAGATGTATTGTAAAAAAATGTTAATAAATAAAGTTGTTGTTCAATGTATATCTATTGTCATTATCTTTTTTGCATTCTACTTATATTGCTTAGATACGCTTAGCGTATTTACTTCAGAGTAAATACATAGCGGCATCGTCGCGTCCTCTACCCGTACACTGGAAAGCGGGGCGTGATAGGCAGGTCCTGCTCCTGAGCTTGGTCCACTACGTCCTCTGAGCATGCACACTCAGGTCGTTAGGACGAACATATAGCAATACACACACACACTGTGTGTACTATGATATTAAGCATAAAATGAACGGCAGAATACAGTAACATGAGAATATGGAATATCAAGTGAATATGAACAGTATGATATATATATCATATCAGCAATCCATGTAATGTGCATGTCATTACCTATCGGTCACTAAGTCAATTGAAATCAATCGGTGGAAAATGATGCTCGTGTTTAACAAGGGTCTCGTGTATACCCGAGACTATGGTCGACTGTTGTCCGGAACATAACCCTGCAGCCGTACCGTTAGGCCCACGACCTAATATATATCGCTAATATCGAATGATCATCCTCTAAGTCACTGTATCTCGCTAAATAAGAGTTCGATTCCATCTTGATTTCCCCACTTCCCCAGATTATAGTATGTGTTCAGGTATTAGACGGGTTGTGAACAAGTACGTATCGCTTTCACTTTCAATCATGCTTTCACTTATTAATATCACTTTCAACCACTAGTTTACTGTCGTACTTGTCACAAACTAGTCACTAACACTTATCTATCGACAATGAAAATCAGTCGCTAGGTTTCAATGTAAACAATCACTATGCACCGGGTATAAAGCAAACACACAATAAGGTAGAAATGCACTAAACAGACGTTTACTAAATTATGACAGCCAACGCCACGAGACTTGCAAAATTCACCTTAAATCACACTTGTAGAATCGGCTAAAACAATATAAAAGGAACACGAAGTATACATAATTATCTAAGCGGTAAAATTAGTTTCATGTCAACAGGAATTCGGGTTAAGGGTTTATCATCATTTTAAATCAGTGATTAGTTGTTGAAATTTCAGTTTCAAAACTGGAAGTCCAACATCACGCGCAGTTTTCAACATATTGTGTTTGGATTTTAGTATTGCTCCAGTTGAATAAAACCTAGTTCTATCTATTAGGTTTCCAATGCATCAAGCGGATCAATGATATCCTCTGTGTACTAGGAGATATGTTTTGTTTAGTGTCAAGATATATAAACTGTCACTGCAGAAAACTGCAGGACACGTCAACAATCTAAAATATAAAATATCAAATGACAGGAAAACTGAACGAGAAAAGATCCATGAGTTGGTTAACTAAATTATCTACGTGGAAATATAGGACTCCGCATATTTTCGGTTTTATGTAGGGATGTACAGACGATTAAGTTCAAGTATCAACACGAAATACTGCAGAAATCAGTCGCATACATTGATAAAATAAATTATGTTAAAAAAATAGCCAACAACGACGTAATTCAGTGGAACTAGTCGCGTAAGAAATATAACTCAATTTCCTACGTATCTATATAGGGTTCCGTTCATTTTGCGAATTCGAACAGTGAGTTGCAGGTGATTGATTTCAGGTATTCGTAGGAATTTCGGTTCAGGACTGCAGTCCAGAGCCATAAATACCTTCAATTTCTGCTATCTAAAAGACACGATATTCAGTAAAAATCACCGTAGATTTATACGTTATACAGTCCTCTTCGCAGCAAGCCTAAGAACGTTATGGTCCAATTTTTGTATAATTTATTAAGAATTTAATGGTCTAGCATGTTCGGGGAAATTCTGATTTCGCAATGGTTATCGGGGGAAACATATTATGGGTGAAACGATATTAATTTGCAACAAAATTTCCGCAGTACATCTGTGAACAGTAAACGGGTTTAACGATCGTAAGTTCTGTCGATTTTGATTAGATTCTGGCTTAAGGTTCTTATCGAACACCTTGGGTAAACATTCGGTTATCAATCGAAACACACGTTTCGTTTTGCCAAACGAATTTAGATATCAACCATATAATTTTACGTGATACCAACACAGTAATAGGCCCTAGTCGGACTCCAATCAATAAGACAACACTATGGTTCGCTACACAAATTCAATAATAGTTTACGATCTAATTATATCTATATATATCTAGTTATTGTAAATTTCTTTGGCTAGTGTTTATAGTAGCATGGTAAACACGTGGAGGTTTTTACTTGCTTGGCGACGATCGCAACGACGAATGGCACTAGCACAGCACGATCACGGGCAGCGACGGCGATCCAGGGCCAACGACGAGTTGATGGCGATGGTGGCTGGGCTCGGAGCTCAGGCAGTGGCTCGGCAAAGGCTCGAGGGAGACTTGGGGCGTGGCTTGAGCTGAAGGAAGAGGAGATGGGGAGTTCGGTAGGTCGCCGATGACTCGTTGGCGAAAGGCAGAGGAGCAGGGTGGTTGTGTGGCGAGGAGCTCAAAGTGGGCAACGGAGGAGTGGTGTTTTAGTTAGAGGTTGATGGAGGTCGGTGGGGTTGCGGAGGAGGAAGAGGTGCGGCTCGTGGTGGCGGCAACGTTGATCTCTCAAGATGACGAGGTCAGCGACGAGAATAGGACGGCGGTGATGGTTTCAGAAGTGGTGATGGGTGTTAGAGCTCGTGGTGGTGCTCGAGCTCGTGGTGGTGCTCAGAGAGGAGATGGTGGTGGAGTTGGTGAGAGGAAGGTGTTGTTGTCGTGCCCGTCACCGGCGAGAGAGGCCGGCGAGGTGACAGTTGATGAGGGCTTGGTGAGTTTTTAAGAGAGAGAGAGAGTTTGAGAGTGAGAAAAGATAGAGAGAGGTTTAGAGAGAGGGAGCGGTTGAGGGAGATGCAGATTCGCTGGCGCGGGGATCTCGGAGGCGAACGTTGGGGAGAGCGGCGACGTGGGGGAGAGCGGGTTTCGAGGGGACGTTACGCGGAAGGAGGAGACGAAGGAAGGGGCTCGGGTAAAAAAAAGAAGAAAAGGAGGGGAAGGAGTCTGGTCGGGTAAGGCATGGGTTCGTGGGCTTTGGGCCGGGAATCTCGAGTAAGCTTAGGTTAGGGCTTTAAATATTTAGAGTTATCTATCTATCTATCTATCTATCTATGGATGGTTATTGAGTCATAATTTAATAAGAATATACATACGTTTTTGAGTAAATTTGACAAAAAAGCATACTATAAGATATTTCGCTTCTGAACCGCATTTTTTCAGCTTCATTTTGGTAGAAATCGTTTTTAATATATTGAATTTTTTTAGCAAATTCTTTCTAGATATAGATAATCAAGTAGTTACTTAAATCAACCGTTTGATTTATCATCCATGTTAAGAATTTTCATAGGAAAAAAAACTTTGCTAAAACTTATAAGATTCAAATGTTCTCTTCTAGTCTGTTTCTCATCTTCTTCTCTTAAATCTTGAATTCTTGTTTTGGTCCTTTACTAATAAGGTAGAATGGTAGATGACTAAAAGTTGGAGTATAAAGTGTAACCTTACAAAACATCAAAATCTCTCTCATTAAATCTTCTAGGAACCTATCCAAAATAACTAATTTATAGGGGTGTACAAGGAAAAATCAGATTACTATTGAGGATAGTTTGGTGTGACATGAAGAATATTACTCTTTCCGTTTCACAATGCAGGTCTCTTTTTGCTTCTTTCTTTTTCATTAAAATATAAGTCCCTTTGCAATACCAAGAAGAAATTTTGATTCCCAATGCACTTTTAATACTACATTTACTAAACTAACGCTCAAGAAGAAACTATCATGATTTCTCTTCATGCTTGTTCAAATATCAACAATGATAGGATTAAAATGGAACCTTACCTTTATAAAGTCACAGGTTTTAGAAAATTCAATTTTCTCTTAATAGGTGTGCAAAAGCAAAAAGACTTACATTGTGAAACGGAGGGAGCAACAAATAGTGTTGAGCTGGTATATTCTTGGGATATGCCTATATGGTTGCACTGAATTTTCTTGGTGGGGCCGGGCTGCCCCAGTCTCCCTTTCCTCTGCCGCTACTGTTCCTTAAAGTGAGCATAAATTCCAATAGCAAAGTTATCATCTTGATCCTTCTTCTAGACTTCTGCCACTAGTTGGGATAATCCGGAGGATGCCGAGTAGTCATTTAGGAACTTGGCAAGCCATTTGTGTTTTCTTAACCAAAGATCTGACATGCTTATTAAGAGCCGATTTACGCTAATTCAACCAGTGATTGTTAAATTTTGTCTCTTTCATGGATCCTTGGTTCATGACCACCAAAATGCCTAGATGATGGTGAAGATGTTTAATGTTGATTTTTGATAATGTAGTGTAGATATTCATTATATTTTTTGTTCATTTTGTAAAATAATTTTTTAATAAATTTTGAAAATAAAAGTAATACATGCAAAACATAAATATCCAATTTTTTATGCACAGCGAACAACCTTTTGTTAAGAAATATTAACACAATAAGGTAGATGAATAAACCTTGAAAAGAGAAAGAAGAATATGAATATCTAGTTTGGAAATCATGCAGCATTGGAATCTTTGTTTTTAGTAAATAGTTCATTTGTTCAATGAAAAATTCTTGGTGCTAGGTTATTTATAATCATCGCTGAATGAAAGGTTTTGCAAAACCCATCCTCATATATCAACATTTTTTATTTGCATCTCAGCAACTAGACTAACTGAAACATGCATTCAGAGACGGTGAAAATTAATGTCATGAAAACAATATTGAGCTAATTAAATTCGTTCCCACAAGCATAAAACATGTTTTCTTTCATCTATTTGCAGGCACAAACTTTTCTCTGATCATATTAGAAGGACTCGATCAACGATTTGGTTAAGACGAGAAGATGACGATCAATTCCTTCCTGTAGCCAAACATATATAAGTTCTTGCGTGTGTTAATGCCGCCTTTGTAAATAAGAGGGCTCTTCACTAAGTTACCACCTAAGTTAATGATTTTCCCTCGGATTATCTTAACTTAGGTTCTTTTCTTCGTTTTTTTTAAAAAAAATTTGTAACCTTTCGATGTGTTTTACTTAAAATTGTAATTGTCTTTTGAATTTCCAACTGTATTTGTTTTGCCTAAAGAACCACCTCGAGAGTGTTACAACTTATGTATTTGCTTTCTTTAATAAGCTCTTCAGAGTGTTACAACTTATGTATTTGTCCAGAGTGGTTCTTTAGGCAATAAATTTAATAAGTTCTTCAGAGTGTTACAACTTATGGAACACTCTGGAGGTGCTACATAAGCTCTTCACTAACTCTTTCTTTCTCGGAAATAAATACTATGATATGATTTGCAATAAATATTATGATATCATATATGCTGGACATTGTGGGCTTTATTTGGAAGTGCTTTTCTTTGGAGAGACTCCTTATGTGATATTTGCAAAACTCAAACAATAAAGGGTCTTTTGAATATACAACCCCACCACCCCAACACACCAACACTTAGCTAATTATAAAAAAGCCCAATTTTTTGATGTAATTGATTAAAAGCCCCCGAAAATGCTAACTCGACTAAAATGGAATTCCCACCAAAGAACTTAAGGGCCTGTTTGGTTGCAGCATTATTTTGGATTTGGATTGTGGAATCCTCGGATTCCATAATTTTGTGTTTGGTTGCGGGATTTGGATTTCAAGGATTTTTTTTTTGTTTTTTATGGAGGGCCCACCACAAAACATGGATTCTTGAATCCTAAATTTTTTTAAGGATTTACTAGGATTTGATACTATTCATTGTACTTTTAGATTGGACTGGTGGTACTTTATTTATTTAATAATCCTCTCTCTATCTATCTCTCTCTAAAATCCTCACATCCAAATCCCACTTTCTTTTCACCAAACAAACAAAAATTATAAGGATCTACAAATCCAATACAAGAAATCCAAAACCAACCAAAGAACAAATTACCAAATCCAGAAATTTACATCCGTACTATTTTGGAATCCAAATTTCTAAATCCTACAACCACACGAGCCCTAATGCAATTATCAATTTATCATCAGCGCAAAATTCATCATTAGCAATCAAAATTACATTGATCGCATGCTTAAAACATCATGACAAAACAAAAATAAAGAGCTAAAAATACATAAACTCAATGTAAATGGAACTTGAATTCTCACAATCTTTAAAATGTTCAAAAATACCCTAAAGAACTTGATGAAAAGAATTCCCTCCTTGATCAACCTTTTCAAATCAAAGATCAAACCCCTTAAAAATTTTCTCATGAATTCCATCCTCTCTTCATCCTTAACTGTCAACTCACTTCTAAGCTTCGCATTCTCAATCTTTAGCCTCTCAATCTCTTCCTTCAACATATCGGCTTCACTATTCTCCTCGCAGTCCTCTTTTTCAAAAATTTCCTTCACCTCGTCTTCGACTATAGACTCAGTCCGATCAAATGCAATTGTTTAATAAACTCTCAGTCTGATAAATTTGATTTCGGGTTTTCAACCGATCGTAGCTCTCAGCGATTGAGCGATGAGATCGATAGAGATCCTCAATCATGGCCATTAGTTTAGGTCTAGTCTTATAGTATCTATCGACGCGACTAGCAAAGGAGTTCGGCATCTTCTTCCATTAGCTCTAACATTGCCTTTATTTTGTTGTTGAGCTCTGAAATACTATATTAAAATTACAGCAGAAGATATTCAGTACGGATTACTGTATCATGGAATATTTTTTGATAAAAAATCAATGAAAACAAGAATTAAAAAAAAATAAATAGAAACTTGCACCTGACAGGGTTTTTTATTGAAATAGTGTGGTATATATATTAAAATTATTAAAATAATATCATTTAAATTATATTTAGCAGAGTAGGGCGGTTCCCCACCCCACCCGCACAGAGAGCGAGTTACTAGAACCCGCCCCCACCCTCGTAGAGAAGAGGGCGGGTTCTAGGAGAACCCGCCCTCTTCTCTAAGAGGGTGGGGGCGGGTTCTAGGAACCCGCCCTTTCCTTTATAAAAAAATAGCTGAAATGATTTGACATCGCGAATAAATAAACGAAATGATTGGGCAATCGCGATTTCCGCGATATGAAAAGCTGAAATGATAGAGTATCGCGGCAATAAAAAACAAAACAAAATAAAAATTTCCTTTGCCCTGCATGTAGCTCTATATTGTCTCTTATATATGATCCATCGGCACAAATGAAAGAAAGGGAACCATATTTTCCCACCATGCTCCGTCAAAGAGAGACCAAGATTTCGACGGTTCATATACAACCTATAGATCAGCTCCACGTTCCTTCTCATTCCAGCAGGATGCAGACGCAATGTTAACAAAGACCCAAGGGTCAAATAAAAAAACGGAGTGACGGCAAAATCCTTGCTCCAGCCCGACGTTCCTTCTCATTCCAACAGGATGCAGACGCAACGTCAACAAAAACCCAAGGGTCAATTCAAAAAAATGGAGTGACGGCAAAATCCTAGCTCCTGCCAAACGTTCCTTCTCGATGCAGATGCAACGTTAACAAAGAACTAAGGGTCAAATAAAAACGGAGCCATCGCAAAATCCTAGCTCCAAGTCTTGACGGTACATATACAACCTAAAGAATACTCAGGCGTACCTTTTCATTCCATCAGAGTGCAGACGTGACGTCAACAAAGCTCCAACAAGCCAAATCAAATTAGAGCAAAGGTATATTCCTAGCTCCGGACTTCAACTACAATACATACAACATAGAAGTCCTACAGATGTCTACCCTACTTCAAAAAAAAAACGTCACGACATCGTCAAAACAAAAATGAAGTGACGGCACATTCCTAACTTCGGGTCTTGACGGCAACTCATATAAAGCCTAAAAGACTATCGGAGATCATTCCACTCCAGAATGGAGTGGTTATAACTCATCGGGGCTCCAAACTGAGCCTAATCTCAAGTAAAAAGCGTCATAGCAAATTTCTAACGTTTGCTCTTCCGACGGTAATATAACCTAAGAAAATTACTTGAAGACGTCTTGTCTAGCCCCCGAAGGGATCAGAGACACGGCAGTCGTAGGGCTACTCGAACACTGGATTAAAGACCGCATATCGAGGAATATATCAGCCAACGCGACGGCACCACGGATCAAAACCCTAGTACTACAAGACCTAACGGACCTTTGTCGCAAAGAATGGAGGTTATCTACATATAACGTTAGGACAAATTTGCCTGTAAACCCAAGGGAGGTAAACTAAATAAACTCCGAAATGAGTACATAAACTAGAGACTCCAAAATGAGTGAATAAACTATAAACTCCGAAATGAGTGCATAAACAAGAGACTCCGAAACGAGTGAATAAACTACAAACTTCGAAATGAGTGCATAAACTACTTTACACCAAGTAAAGACATCAAAAGGTAGAGAAACACAAGTATGAAATAAAATGTCTTTTATTCATAAATCAAAATGAACACAAGATACAAGAAGACAAAAAAGGAGAAAATATACAGCGTCAGAATTTTTAAGACAACGGGCGGTTCAATAAACCAGCAAGATCATCATTTTTTCGCCGGACCTCCGCTTCAAGCTCTATCAGCGCCGCTAGCTGAGTCCCAGCCTATGCTTGTTGATTTCGATATAAAGAAAATCGGTTCTCAAGCTCTTTCTCGGCAGCCTTGTGGGTCTCGACCATCTCACGTGTGAAAATGACGGCTTTGTCGAGAGCCACTGCCTTCGTAATGGCCTCCTAAAGAACCCGCCAAATTTCATAGGCCCGGGTAATCTTGGTGGTGAGCTGGGCTTGAAGTTCCCTTAAAGACTTTGAAGCCAATTCCCTTGCCGAAAACTTTCGGTTAAGCCTTTTCTCACATGACTGGAGATTGGCCGCACACCGATCGATCCATCCACGCAAGTTGGTCTTTACCGACAGGATATCAGAGGGAAGGCGTACGCATTCAATTGCATGTATAGTGGCCTCCACTTGATGGCAGTACTCGACCCAAGTACGCACCAGCACCTCGCCATGGTAGGTGGCAAGAACAGACAGGGAAGCGTTGGCTTCAATAGCGAATTCTTCGGCCGTGACGGAAGTGCTAACGCAAAAATCTTCTATAAGCATCACCAAGGAATGAATGCTCTGTTTTGCCATCCTTTCGGACACGCGTCGGGCGTAAGTGCCTGGCGGCATAAAAATCCGGGACTCTAATGGAGTCAGGATGGGAAAAACTGTGAAAATATGTGTGGTTAGTCGCTTGTCCAAACGAAGAATAAGTAAAAGAATGCCAATGCTAAAGCATCACTTACCCATGGGCATATGAGGCAGATTTGAGAGATCCCCAGGCCCATTGAGAACTTTGACTTCGTCGTTAGCCTTTAAGACCGTGGTTTAAAATAAACAGGGGCATATCAACATCATTATGAAGATATAAATGGAAAGGGAAAGGATTACCAACCTTGGCCGAAGGAAAGGACTATGCTCTGTGGAGGTATCACTTGCGGGGCCTCCATGTTAAGTAAATGTTGAAAGGTTTTCTCTGGAGAAGGATCTACAATGGAGGACGCCAACACCCGCAATTCTGAGAGAAAGAAAAGTTCAGATATATGGAAGGGTCATTAAACAAAATGTAGATGTCGATAAAATTACCTTCGATACTTCGTCCACTTTGAATCGGAGGGATGACAGCTTCAGCAATCTCCTCTACACCTTTCGGACGGGAGATGTTCACTGAGGCCGTGGCCGGTGTGGCAGTCTCCGCTGGATGAATAGAGTCCGTTACCGGAGACTCCAAGAAGGGGATGGCAGTTTCGGTAATCTTCTCTAAACCCCCTGATGCGTCACTCAAGATATCCATAGAATTTATGACCGGTGTAGCAATCTCTGCCGGAGGAATAGAAGCCGTTATTGGAGGCTCCATGACGTGATCTGGCTCAAGATTACGCCCGTTGCAGAAGGCCCTACAAAATTTTTGTAAAGATAAGATGGGGTAAAAGCAGTACAAATTAATTACCAAAAGAGACGTAAAAAAAATATATGCATACCAATACGCCAGGGAGCCTGAAATATGGCCTTCTCGAGTTGCTGCTCTTTTCTGATCAATTGCGCTCGTTGGGCTTCGATCGAAAACAAATGCCTGCCCGTCTTCAGAGCGGCCTCGTCTTCAGAAACGGCCGAGATGGGCTGTTTCAGAGCCCTTCCTTCTTCCATGTTAGAGGATCCATTAGTAGCCAAGGTGATAACGGATCAACGTCATAGAATACGACAGGGGAAAGCCTCCCTTCTTGGGAAGCACATTCTCACTTTCATCCTGCAATCGTTGATTGATGTTAGATGTTGTGATCAAAGAATTGTTAACCGCAATCAAGAATGGCGTCGCTTGGTAGCTAGCCGGTGAGTACGGGTCGGTCCATAAGGATTTTGTGTATTCTCAATTTGTTCTAACGGGTTAATTCCAATTGGTGTTGGATTGATTATCTCTAAAAACTAAGGTTGATCTAGACTAGGATTAAAATCTTGCTAGGGTTAGGTTTAGATTAATTTTGGAAAGTCAATATTCCTCACCACTTTCTATGCCCTAATTGTCACGCCCCGCTTCCCAAAATACGGAATACGAGGGGTAGACAAGGCCAGCCATGCTCCTACGGTCAAGGAAATGTCCTGCCGTAGTCACACTTCAGCTTCTAGTTTATCATGGTAAACAGTAAACGATGCGCAGGTAATGAGAAATGCAGTAACTGAAAGATACAATAATATGAACTGACCTGAAGTGGAACAAACGAAAGTAACTCAGAGTAGCAAGTCAAGAAGTCTGTGATGCACGTCTAGTAGTAATCCAAGCTAAATCTTCTCCTCACACTGAGCATGCATACTCAGGTCGTCAGAGCGACACAATAGCAATAATAAATATATATAAAATCAAGTGACAGTTCTAACAGTGGTAATGGAAATGAATAACAGTAAATCAATGACAGTATGAATATGTATGTGCAGTAATCAACGCAGCGGAACAGTAAATCAGTATAACGATATGTCACGTATGCCACACAGTATATAAGGAATAAAAATGCCAGTATCCCTATCAGTCTCTAAGTCTCACTGTACAGGTCACTAAACCTATCGTCAGTCCAAGTGTGAGAGTCAACCACTCGTGAGTGTCCTCCACCCAAGGGTAGAACCCAAGGGCAAGGGACCACGGGCCCAACATGTCACAAGAATATCACGGTGTATATATCACGTACCCTGTAAATCTCCATATAACTCCCTAAATATATAAGCCGGCATGGGACTCCCGAGATTCTGTTGAACTCACACTTAAACTACCCCACACCCCGTGGTCTACATCATACGCTAACCATAACCCTAAATACTAATCGATCCGTGACAAGTCTGCGCGAGAACTGGAGGCAGGACCTCCATCAAGCACGTCCCGACTAATACCTAAGATAAATGGCAGTGTCGGATACCTTATCTGTGACATCCGTGCAAGCGCTTCCATAAGTGTCCCATACCACTTATAGTCACACGTACACGCATCCCACAGACGTCGACAATGCAATAGAATAAAAGGGACACTGATTGTGCACAAGTACGTATCACTTTCACTTAATCACGGATACACGAACACTGTCGTACTTGCCACAATCACCACTAAAATCTAACACTGGGTAAATGCACGATGCCACTAGGTTATCAATACGATGATGTGGGTATGTTATGATGCGTGAACAAGTATATAAACGTGATGAGGATGTTATGAAACAGCATTCTTTCACTTGCACGATTTATCATGAAACATACGTATATAATTTGGCGAAATGATAAACAGGTTGTAATTAGTATGTTCCGTTTTCCATCCATAGAATTTAGTTTCAAGCCAATCGGGTTTCAGGATCATTAGTTATAACTGTTTCATTTTAAGCGCACGCGGCTGGAAATCCGGTTTCAGAATCAGAAGTCCGTTTCGCAACGCATTTTAATCTTAGTGGGGATCAGATTTTAGCGATGCTACAGTTGGATGAATTTTAGGGTTTTCAGTAAGGTTTTCAACGCAATGGACGGATCTTCGATCGCGTTTTTACATTAGGAGATATACAATGTTTAACCCTAATATGTCGGTTCTGATTCTGCTGGGACTGTTATGCGTCCCGATCTTATAAATTATAGAATAAATAACAAATGGTAATGAAACAGTGTGAAATCAATTATGTTGTCTAGCTAACAAGTTTATCTACAATAATCAGTAGAGTTCCGCAATCTACGAGTTGAATAAATCCTGTGGTACCCATCACGGAACAGCAACCAATGACTGGAGTCGCTCTGGACTGCAGTCCAGAGTTGCACTCCGATCAAATTTTCATCATGGTTTACGTACAGGAATGTCTGGAAACTAGTATAGGGTTAAAGCTCGTCGAGTTGGATTCGATTTGAGACCTCGAACGCACTATTCTAGGATGTATATGATTTATGGTGAATTTAACGGTTTTCAGGTGCAACAGAATTACAGTTTTACGGTTAAACTTGGGGGTAGTCGTTTTAATCTTTAACAGTCGTATTTTCAAATGAAATTTGCACACGTTAACCATCTCTACAAGGGCCAATGCAATATATCCAGTTCCGTCAAATTTGATAAAGATTTCCTAAGGGAACAATAATCGAACAGTTGTGTTGCAATATTTAACATAAGGCAAACATGGGATATATATACGATGTTGATTTGTAACATATATAAAATAGCATGAAAGCAAGTAAAAACTTGCCTGGGGACGTCTAGGGCTGTACGGAAGCAGCAGCGACAACCGAGACGGCAAGGATCGACGACGTACGGAAAGTGCTCGATGAACAGCCAAGGCTCGAATGTTTTGCGGTGATCACGACTCGGCTCGTGGGAACGAGGTGGTTGCTGGCGGGTTCCAGTGAGGTGTTCGGGATGTGGGTTCAAGAGAGGGAAAGTGATATAGGGAGAGAGAGAGTGTTAGAGAGAGAGAGAGAGGCAGTGAGGAGTCATAGAGAGAAAAGAGAATGAGAGCAGCAGAGAGAGAGAGAGAGAGAGAGAGAGAGAGAGAGAAGATTTGCAGAGAGAAAGAGAGAGAGGGAGAGAGAGAAAGCTGGGAAAGAGAGAGAGAGAGAGAGAGGGGGAGATTGCAGGGGAGAGAGAGGGAAGTGAGAGCAGAGTGAGAAAGAGAGAGAGACCTGAGATCGGAGTGAGAGTGGAGGCGACGACGATGATGTGGATGATGACGATGGGGTCGACGAGAAGCAATGGGCCGCCGTCGAGAGGTGGCAAGGTGGCCGGTGATGGGTGCAGGGGGTGCTCGTGATGGAGGGGGTGCTCGGGTGGTCGGTTGCTGGTGATCGAGGGAGGAGAATGGAGGTGAGATGAGGGCAGCGACGGTGGTATAAGGAGGTCGAGACGGCGCCGGCGGTTTCTGGTGAGAAGGAAGAAGGTGGGTTCCAGAATGAGAGAAGAGGAAAATGAGAACGGGGAAGTGAGCGAGCGAGGAAGAGGGGTAGAGGGTTGAGGAGAGAGGGTCGTGGGTAACGCTCGCGCGACGTGGGGTAACGGCTCGCGACGAGGGCGTGGGCGACGGCGGAGGAGGCGGGTCGCGCGCGCTCGATGGGATTTAGCCGTTGGGGAAAATTTGAAGAGAAGATGCACAGGAGTCGGGTCGGGTCGGGTTAGGAGCGGGCCGAAGGAGAGAATGGGCTGGGCCTGTAAGGAAAATAGATTTTAGAAAAAAAAAGGAAGAGGAAGACACGGGCCGGGCCAAAGGGAAAAAAGAAAACAGAATGAATAAAATGAAGGGCCGGGCTGAGAAAGATTTGGGCTGAAAGAAAGAAGGAAAAAGAATTCAGAAGTATGGGCTGGGGTTATTAAAAGGCAAAGATTGTTCTAAGGAAATATAAGTTTGGGTTTGAATTTAAATAAAAGAAGTGGGCTGTGGTGCTTGGGATCTAATTGCTATGGGTTTTATTTTAATTGGTTGGGCTGAGTAAATAGTGATAAGAGAGAAGTAAAGATTTGGGTTTGGGTTTTTAGGGTTTAGTTTTAAATATATAAAGGAAATGGTTGAAAGGGAAAAATTTCCAATAAAATAAAAAGGGGACTTTAACAAAAATAATTAATTATATAAGAGTAGATAAAATTACAAATAAAACCATTAAAATTTTAAATGAGAATAAATAGGGTTCTAGAGTAACAAAATGCAGACTTTGGTATAAAGGAACTGGGTATTACATCATACCACCCTTACAAAAATTTCGTCCTCAAAATTTAAATAAACTATAAGTTATAAAAACATAAGCGAAAGCTATTATAATTGCAACTAACATATAGGGATTTACTAGGAATCCGGGGACGAAGAAACTTGAAGGTATAAACATGTAAGAACAGCATACAGAAGATAAGTCTAAAATAGGCATAAGATAGGAATAACTATAAGAGCAATCTACAAGTACACGAGAATATGGATAACGGTGGTGAACAAAATAATCAAGGCGTATTCAATAAAAACGAAACCCAAACAGGTGTACATACAAGTATATTAAAGGTAACACGACAGAAAAATAAATATAAGGTACAATCATTTATAATAGTAACCCTAGGCACAAAACTCGAAAATAAAATAGCAAGAATAAAGTAGTGGAAATCTAGTCGGTAGGTTAAAACATTTTAGGATAATGCATCGGTCAAATAGTTTCAAAATAGCTTAGAAACTCATATAGTGAAAATAAGAAACATGGAACAAAATGTGTGCGGTTTAAGGTTTCGCTACTAAGAGAATAATAATAATGCACTTAAAATACGTAAAACGGGGTAATCAATATCACGTACTCTTTGACAAATGCAAAATACTAAAACTACATTTTAAAATAATAGTGCCCCTAAATCTAGTTGGGGTAACACGGAAAGGCATAAGTGTGTCCAGGCTTAGGTAGGGTAGAGATTACAATGGGATGTGGCTGGTACCAAAAGGTCGAAGGATGACGGCTTTAGGCTGAAGATCAATGAAATTGGGATCGTGTCAGCACAGAAAATAAGGGTGAATGGCCAGTGACTACAAGAGAAGGAATATGGGCAGGATGACAGTCGGTACAACACATAAGTCAAAATTTGAAGAGTTAGTGAACTCGGAAGTTTCACAAGAATTGCTCTCCTCCCAGAAGGATCTCAAACGGGGCGCAGACGAGGGATGAAGGGGCTCATTCCAAAGATCGGGGTGTGGTACCTTCTAATCGCAACGGGGGTGAAAACTATACAATGAGTAGGGGTGGACAGTCAGGGAACTCAGCAGAAAATGAATGGACATGGGTAATAAACAAGTATTAAGCGATACAATAATCAAAAGGTTTACAAACTCAGAAGATTTATTTCATTCAAGAAAATTTGAAACAAAACATTGTCCAAGACGAAAAGTGGCCCTAAACTATACACAATTTATTTGGTCAGAAAGACAACATCAAAAGAAATTCCGTCAGTCGCGGTTGTGGAGATTCAGTAGGTTGCGGTAGGCTCGCGCACTCAGGTAGGGGCGTCCATTTCCATAGCGTCTCGCAGGTACCTCTATTGGAAGTCCTTACACCATAGGGTCTTGATCTTCTGGTCCTTCTTCCTCGGATAGAGCTTCTTCATCGAGATCCGATTCCATGTGATTCTCTTCTTCTGGATTTTCTCCCACGGGGTTTTCCTCCGCTGGATTCTCTTCTATCGGTTCTTCCTCGGGGTCTTCCTCTATCGGGTCTTCCTCTAAAGGGTTCGCTTCAGGACCTCCTTCTTCTTCGTCAGAATCAACTATCATGTCAACCTCTGGGGCGTCTGCTCCTTCGTCCTCTGAATCATTGTTTTCGAAGTTGACCTGTGGACCATTGGCCTCATCATCGGAACTCGTCAGTGTGTGATCTAAGGAAACGCACAACTGTGCATCCTCGTCTAGATGCGGCGCTGCTCCAGGGTGGGCCATGGCCTAAAAAGAGAAGTCATCATTAGACAGTGGAATACATCAAGGAAAGCTCAGGGTACGAAACATAGGAAAATATGCGGTTGCAGGAACTGAAAGATCAAAATGAAATACTGTGATAATGAATAGAATTTGATATAGAGAAAGCATGAGAATGATATATATATTATGATTCAAATTTTTATTTCATTCAACTAAAGTTCGACGGATACAAAGGTTCAAATGGAAGGAAATATTCATAAAAGATGACAACATTATTATTGAAATTGGAAATCATAGAATTCTTCTTCGATTGCCATAACGCTGCATCATCGTTACGCGAGTTGAATCCTGCGTTAGATCCGCCTTATGGTCGAAGTTCAAACTACGCGATGATCCTCACTTGGTAGAAGTAGGGAGTGTGGACGAGTTTCCTCCTTGTAGTTCTTTCCTTTCTGGGCAACCATTGATGAGGTGTTTGTTGGAACCGCATATCAGACATTTCCCTTGGGCACGGCGACAATCCCTCTGAAGGTGTCCTGGCCTCTTACAATATCCACAACATGGGGTCTTCTGATGATTCTGTTGACGCTTCATCTTCTTCTCCTTCCTTCGTCCAATAGGGATCCCTTTATGATAGGAGACTCCCGCTGGTGCCTGATTCACCTGTCTTCTCAATCCTTCAGCTAATAAGTCGTTTGTCCGCTCCTGGGCTTCCCTTAAACCTTGCAGTACACTCAGAATCTCAACAGTCTGATTCTGGGGAGCGGATAAAGATGAAGAGTCGTTGGAAGACATGATCCTGAAACAACAATTTCGAGAATGATATGAGTCACACGCTAAATGAATCAAAATATGATATGGATGGGACAAGATTCAAGAATATCAGAGATGATGAATTTACTACAAGTGGGGAAATCAACTGCATGACTTTAAGTCACTTGAATAGAGTACGGTAGTGCAATCGCAACTACGTAACCTTGTCAAGTCACCCGAAACCATAGCGAATGGATAGCTGAACGCACAACGTGAATATGGATCAAGAATGACAAGTTTACAATCTAGACCGAGGAATGTCTTAGATTGCCAAACTGTACACGGAAAACTGCAATCCCAATCGATGCAAAACCTGGCTCTGATACCAACTAAACCATATCACGCCCCGCTTCCCAAAATACGGAATACGAGGGGTAGACAAGGCCAGCCATGCTCCTACGGTCAAGGAAATGTCCTGCCGTAGTCACACTTCAGCTTCTAGTTTATCATGGTAAACAGTAAACGATGCGCAGGTAATGAGAAATGCAGTAACTGAAAGATACAATAATATGAACTGACCTGAAGTGGAACAAACGAAAGTAACTCAGAGTAGCAAGTCAAGAAGTCTGTGATGCATGTCTAGTAGTAATCCAAGCTAAATCTTCTCCTCACACTGAGCATGCATACTCAGGTCGTCAGAGCGACACAATAGCAATAATAAATATATATAAAATCAAGTGACAGTTCTAACAGTGGTAATGGAAATGAATAACAGTAAATCAATGACAGTATGAATATGTATGTGCAGTAATCAACGCAGCGGAACAGTAAATCAGTATAACGATATGTCACGTATGCCACACAGTATATAAGGAATAAAAATGCCAGTATCCCTATCAGTCTCTAAGTCTCACTGTACAGGTCACTAAGCCTATCGTCAGTCCAAGTGTGAGAGTCAACCACTCGTGAGTGTCCTCCACCCAAGGGTAGAACCCAAGGGCAAGGGACCACGGGCCCAACATGTAACAAGAATATCACGGTGTATATATCACGTACCCTGTAAATCTCCATATAACTCCCTAAATATATAAGCCGGCATGGGACTCCCGAGATTCTGTTGAACTCACACTTAAACTACCCCACACCCCGTGGTCTACATCATACGCTAACCATAACCCTAAATACTAATCGATCCGTGACAAGTCTGCGCGAGAACTGGAGGCAGGACCTCCATCAAGCACGTCCCGACTAATACCTAAGATAAATGGCAGTGTCGGATGCTTTATCTGTGACATCCGTGCAAGCACTTCCATAAGTGTCCCATACCACTTATAGTCACACGTACACGCATCCCACAGACGTCGACAATGCAATAGAATAAAAGGGACACTGATTGTGCACAAGTACGTATCACTTTCACTTAATCACGGATACACGAACACTGTCGTACTTGCCACAATCACCACTAAAATCTAACACTGGGTAAATGCACGATGCCACTAGGTTATCAATACGATGATGTGGGTATGTTATGATGCGTGAACAAGTATATAAACGTGATGAGGATGTTATGAAACAACATTCTTTCACTTGCACGATTTATCATGAAACATACGTATATAATTTGGCGAAATGATAAATAGGTTGTAATTAGTATGTTCCGTTGTCCATCCATAGAATTTAGTTTCAAGCCAATCGGGTTTCAGGATCATTAGTTATAACTGTTTCATTTTAAGCGCACGCGGCTGGAAATCCGGTTTCAGAATTAGAAGTCCGTTTCGCAACGCATTTTAATCTCAGTGGGGATCAAATTTTAGCGACGCTAAAGTTGGATGAATTTTATGGTTTTCAGTAAGGTTTTCAACGCAATGGACGGATCTTCGATCGCGTTTTTACATTAGGAGATATACAATGTTTAACCCTAATATGTCGGTTCTGATTCTGCTGGGACTGTTATGCGTCCCGATCTTATAAATTACAGAATAAATAACAAATGGTAATGAAACAGTGTGAAATCAATTATGTTGTCTAGCTAACAAGTTTATCTACAATAATCAGTAGAGTTCCACAATCTACGAGTTGAATAAATCCTGTGGTACCCATCACGGAACAGCAACCAATGACTGGAGTCGCTCTGGACTGCAGTCCAGAGTTGCACTCCGATCAAATTTTCATCATGGTTTACGTACAGGAATGTCTGGAAACTAGTATAGGGTTAAAGCTCGTCGAGTTGGATTCGATTTGAGCCCTCGAACGCACTATTCTAGGATATATATGATTTATGGTGAATTTAACGGTTTTCAGGTGCAACAGAATTACAGTTTTACGGTTAAACTTGGGGGTAGTCGTTTTAATCTTTAACAGTCGTATTTTCAAATGAAATTTGCACACGTTAACCATCTCTACAAGGGCCAATGCAATATATCCAGTTCAGTCAAATTTGATAAAGATTTCCTAAGGGAACAATAATCGAACAGTTGTGTTGCAATATTTAACATAAGGCAAACATGGGATATATATACGATGTTGATTTGTAACATATATAAAATAGCATGAAAGCAAGTAAAAACTTGCCTGGGGACGTCTAGGGCTGTACGGAAGCAGCAGCGACGACCGAGACGGTAAGGATCGAAGACGTACGGAAAGTGCTCGATGAACAGCCAAGGCTCGAATGTTTTGCGGTGATCACGACTCGGCTCGTGGGAACGAGGTGGTTGCTGGCGGGTTCCAGTGAGGTGTTCGGGATGTGGGTTCAAGAGAGGGAAAGTGATATAGGGAGAGAGAGAGTGTTAGAGAGAGAGAGAGAGGCAGTGAGGAGTCACAGAGAGAAAAGAGAATGAGAGCAGCAGAGAGAGAGATTTGAGATCGAGAGAGGGAGACAGAGAGAGATGAGATGCAAGGAGAAAGAGAGAGAGAGAGAGAAGATTTGCAGAAAGAAAGAGAGAGAGGGAGAGAGAGAAAGCTGGGAAAGAGAGAGAGAGAGAGGGGGGGGGAGATTGCAGGGGAGAGAGAGGGAAGTGAGAGTAGAGTGAGAAAGAGAGAGAGACCTGAGATCGGAGTGAGAGTGGAGGCGACGACGATGATGTGGATGATGACGATGGGGTCGACGAGAAGCAATGGGTCGCCGTCGAGAGGTGGCAAGGTGGCCGGTGATGGGTGCAGGGGGTGCTCGTGATGGAGGGGGTGCTCGGGTGGTCGGTTGCTGGTGATCGAGGGAGGAGAATGGAGGTGAGATGAGGGCAGCGACGGTGGTATAAGGAGGTCGAGAAGGCGCCGGCGGTTTCTGGTGAGAAGGAAGAAGGTGGGTTCCAGAATGAGAGAGGAGGAAAATGAGAACGGGGAAGTGAGCGAGTGAGGAAGAGGGGTAGAGGGTTGAGGAGAGAGGGTCGTGGGTAACGCTCGCGCGACGTGGGGTAACGGCTCGCGACGAGGGCGTGGACGACGGCGGAGGAGGCGGGTCGCGCGCGCTCGATGGGATTTAGCCGTTGGGGAAAATTTGAAGAGAAGATGCACAGGAGTCGGGTCGGGTCGGGTTAGGAGCGGGCCGAAGGAGAGAATGGGCTGGGCCTGCAAGGAAAATAGATTTTAGAAAAAAAAGGGAAGAGGAAGACACGGGCCGGGCCAAAGGGAAAAAAGAAAACAGAATGAATAAAATGAGGGGCCGGGCTGAGAAAGATTTGGGCTGAAAGAAAGAAGGAAAAAGAATTCAGAAGTATGGGCTGGGGTTATTAAAAGGCAAAGATTGTTCTAAGGAAATATAAGTTTGGGTTTGAATTTAAATAAAAGAAGTGGGCTGTGGTGCTTGGGATCTAATTGCTATGGGTTTTATTTTAATTGGTTGGGCTGAGTAAATAGTGATAAGAGAGAAGTAAAGATTTGGGTTTGGGTTTTTAGGGTTTAGTTTTAAATATATAAAGGAAATGGTTGAAAGGGAAAAATTTCCAATAAAATAAAAAGGGGACTTTAACAAAAATAATTAATTATATAAGAGTAGATAAAATTACAAATAAAACCATTAAAATTTTAAATGAGAATAAATAGGGTTCTAGAGTAACAAAATGCAGACTTTGGTATAAAGGAACTGGGTATTACACTAATTAAGATCTATTAGGTGTTATGGTAATAATTAATAAAGTGGATTAGTACCATCGGAAAGAAACTATATTTCTTCCTCTAGGTTCTTGTCCTTTCTTTCTTAATTCTTACCCAAACCTCCATGGAAAACATATACAACCGGTCTTTTAAACTACGGTATCACCGCTACCTCTTGGGATAGGGTGCCGTAGTGAGCGGTGTGTGTATGTATGCATGGAGTCCTATAAAAATATGTGATGGGAAAGAAAGGGGTGAGAGATTTTCATCTCTCAAACCTTTTCTATTCCTAACCCTAACAAGTGAGGAACTACTCACTCATTAAGGAATTGATTAAAAGAAACATTTTTTATCTACGGCAAAGAATTAAAAGTGCTAAACGAATTAACTAGGGCAGATAATTAAAATTCTATACTACGGCAGAAAGGAAATTAACTAGGGCATGGTAAAGAAAATCTACTTACTTTATTTGATGCCCTCTTCATACATAGAATTCTGAATTTTTGATCAATGAAAAGAGGCATACCTCAAAAAGAGGTTTAGGGTTTCTATTTATAGATTATAGAAACCCTAGGGTTACATCCGATACAGATGCATTTACAAATTTACCCTAAGAAGACTAGTCAACGCACCGCCACACCGTTGAAAGATGCACCGACACGTGTTCTATATGGCCGCGGATCCGCGGCCAAAAGGCATATTTGGCCGCGGTTCCGCGGCCATGTTGTGGGATTCTTGGTTGGATTTTTCTGGGCTTCTTCTGGTTGCATTTGGCTTCTTGTTTCTTCACTTGGTTTCTCAGATTGTCTTCTAGTTTTCTTCCAGATTTCCACAGTGCATAATGTCGTGGACTTTTACCGTTTGCTTTGTGTTGAAGTCTTAAACCTTGCGCTGCCTTTGTGCTTTGTGAAATTGTCCATTGATCTTCGTTTATTCTTCAAACTGTAGGCATGATCATGATTCTTCCATTTGTTGGTCGTAGTCTCACTTTTGTATCGTCTTATCATCATTTTCACTGTTTTGTTCCGAAAACCTGTAAGCTGCAACTATGTAGCAGACATGGATCAAAAGCACATATTTATTTGTAAAATGAATAAGAATGTGGAATATAATAATACAAAATTATGATATGAACAAATACCCCCAAACTTATCTTTTGCTCGTCCTCGAGCAAAAATAGTTTTATTCTCGAAAAAGACCTAGCCTCACTTTCGCAGGGAAACGCGATTGCACTGAGCTCGTGCAACAAGCCGTTAAACCTCTAGGTGTCCCTAGTAGGAGGAGTGTTGTCTTCTGAGGGTTTTCAGCGGATACTACCCACAAGATTCTATCAATTCGGCCTATTGACTTTTATTCTCCAATTAGGTTTTCTAACAAGAAACTCTATTATTTTCAACCCAGAAATTATCAACCCGTATTTTTCACGCTTCCTTATCATGTAACTTAAGATTGTATATGTTTTGTAAATTTACTTAGCTTTTAGCATCTTTAGGTTTTCCTTCTAAGGTTTCATCTCAACTTAGGAATTTTTATCATCTCTACTAAAAATATACGTCCTATTTTTCATTCCCATCTCTCATCTAAACCCCAATCACATACCCCTACGTGTGTGTATGTATCACCCCTACACTTGGAAATTCAATTCAAGCTATCATACTCTTGTCCATTGTCCAAAGTACTTTGGTGAATTTTTAGATGAAATTTCTCACACATTCTTCATGCGATCGTTAATACCTCTTGAGGTACCAACGACCGATTACAAAATGTGTTTGCACATTAAGGCGTAATTCCTAGTCTTGTAACACCTAAGGCTTCAGCAGTGACTCCCAAACCAGTTGGTCTAAGACACTAGGTGATAAGGCACCCTCGCTAAATATTTTTTCTATTTATGCAGCCTTAAGTAATTACAAAAACCAGTGTTTACTTTTCTCTCTCTTTATTCACACTTTTATTTTTTATTTTATTTCCCTTTATACTAAGGACTTTAGACAAGAGCATTTCAAGGTCTCTTCTACTATTCCAAGTTTGAAGGTTCGTGTTTGTGCAAATTGTAGGGTATATATTTTCAGAATTTAGACTTAAGCTTAAGAATTATTTTTCAGACTTATACTTTAATAAAAATATCAGCACTTTTCCTTTATTTTGACTTAGCCCAAGAAGTGAACTCAAAATTTGCCTATTTCTAAGTAAACTACAAAGACATATATTTTCTACCGTTAAATTTGAAGAAAGGTTATTTTTAGAGTTTTTAATTTACTAAGTCTAGGATCTTATTTTTCCTAGCTAGTTATCCTTCTTGTTAAATATGGCCAAAATTGAATTTTTCAATTTTTATAATTTTTAAATTTTTTCAATTTTTATGAGTTTTAAAATAAGTATGCAAATGCAAAAATATACTTATGAATGCGAAGGAAGAAAGCTTACCGAGCACACCCCTAAACTTAAACTTGACAGTGTTCTCACTGTCAGGCTACACCAAGAGGGTCAAAATGGCCGGTATTCCCCTGTTTAGTTTTTATATTTTTTTTATTGTTAACAGAAAAAACAAAACAAAATATATATACAAAAAGGTCCCCCCCAAACTTAAGTGAAACAGTGTTTCTAATATTTAAACGTTAAAGTTTAGAGTTAGGGGGGAGAAAAACACAATATTAAGCTATACAAGGCCTTACACAGGCCAAAGGTTAGCACCAACCATTCAAATTTTTTATCGTTATAATGGTGTGGTTGGTGAAAGAATGGAGTGTAGAGAAAAGAAATGAGAAACACACGAGACCGTATGGGAAGAAAGGTGGAATATGGTCTCGGTATATTAGGAGAAGAATGGCGGAAGAGAGAAAGAAGTGTAGTACGAACTTGAGGGTGTAAATCGAGTGAATAAATTAGCGCAAATTGTGATGACCGATGTGTTAAAAGCGATTGTGCTAATCTATCAACCCGTCGAGAAATGGGGTCAAATCCCTCAAGATTCGCGAGAAAACATGGGTACGTTGAACTTGGTAAACCAGACATTGAAAATGGAAGCGTGACGAATTCTTGCGCGGTCGAAACGATCGAAAGGACGAAGGGGAGTGATTTAGGAAGGGTTTTATTCTCACCTAAGTAAGCATATGTAAGGTGAGACGGCAACAGCTTGAGTTCGAGTTTCAGAGGTGAAACAATTGAAGGTGAAATTGGTGAAACTATCTCGAACTCAAAGGATTCCATCAATGGTTTGAAATGATTGTCAACAACCGAGTCTGATGGTTCAACTAACTCATCTGAAAATTCAAAGGACTCAAACTCGGGTGGTGAGTCTTCAAAATCGTCCGAAAAAGTGAAACACTCGTAATCGTTATCGGTCGCGAGAACTGTGTCAGATTCAAGGAGGAACGCACTAGTGGCGTCAAAACTGCTGTGATCGAACAGAAATTTTTCAAGCTCACAGTCCTCCTGCGTGATCTCTTGCGTGGTCGGAACGATGGAATGGATGAAGGGGGTGATTTAGGAAGCATAACAGTTAAAGGTTCAGGAGGATGAATTGGAAAATCTGACTCATCAAACAAAACTGGTTCATCCTCAATACTATCCTCAATACTCTCCTCAATACTATCCTCATAATTCTCCTCAAAAGTTATCCCATCCATGCAATTATCATCAAAATCAAGACGCATATGAAGTTCGGGAGAAACATTTAATGACTCGGGATGATGAATTAGGGAGAAAAATTCAGTCAAATCTGCGGGTTCATCATCCAAAATATTCCCTGCGTCAATATCCTCAATCAAGTGAAAATCAAATTTTTCGGACACCTCATCAAAAGCATGGATATTTATCAATTCAGGTTCTAGATTTGAGGTGTAGAGGTCGAAAGGATTGGTGATGGTTTCACTCGAAAGGGACCCTTCACAATCTGGCAAATCAAGCACTACAAAGTCGCACAACTCATTAAACCTTTTATTTTCAACTGGTGAATCATTTGGGACACTTGATAAACATTCAAAATCGGAGTTGTGGAATTCAATTGGTGATGGGTAAGTTTGATTTGGAAGGGTGCACAACTCACTCTCTCCACTCAAATTCTCGATCTGTCCAACCGCCTCATCATACATTGGAAAATTTGGAGCTACTTGGAAACTAGCTACCGGTTCACTAGGTTGTCTTGATGAATAAAGGGTGGCAATGGACGCATCCAAATTCCTCATCTGTTGGTTTGTCACTACAATATAAGCTTCCAACGACTGTTCCAGACTAGACATGGGTTGTGAAGGGGTTTCAGTAAAAGATTCAAAATTGTTTGGATTCTGGAAACTCCCAAATGGCTAAGTAGAAGCAATGTCTAGGGAAGGTGCGAAAGTCGGGTAGGACTGGTAGGAATTGAATGGTTGGACAGGAGTAGGATCGACATTTGGATAAAAAGGCGAATAGACTTGTTGATCCCAAGAACTGGAAGTGTTGAAAGGAGTGAAAGATCGGTTACGAGATTGTTCAATATGTTCAGCAATAGACATGGGTTTCGGAGTTACAACAGAACTCGAAAAAGGAATATCAATGTAAGAAGGTGGTGAAGCTTGAAATGGTTGATACAAAGTGGATTGCGGAGTCGAACTGTTTCTCCTAGACGCCTTCTATTCGATCTTTTAAAGAAATTTTGGGCATGGAGGGGTCGTCCGTAATTAGACCAAAACAATTCGCGTAGGAAGCAATGTTTGGATGAGGGTACCAAAGTTCGACAAGAGTTTTGTGAGGTGGGGTACCCATGATGTAAGAAGGAGAAGAAAAAGAATGTGGGTGCAAATGGGGTGCAATGGATTTCTTAGCGACAAGTGGCAAGCATCAAATAAAAAAAAATCCGTTTTGTGTTTTTTTTTATATATGAGGAGCTTTTTGCAAAAAGATTTTCAATAAAAGGCTTAAACACACGTTCAATCAATCACAAATGCACAATCAAGCCTAGATTTAGGGTCACCTAGGTCAACTAGACTGCTCCAAACTGTTCCAAAGGGCAAGATGTGAGGACCTCAAATCGCTTCTTCACCGCCAATTGTGGCCAGGTAAGCACAAGTAGAGAAAGGAGGGATCCGCTCACGAATCACCGTGAGACGGGCCTTTTAAAGTTACCTTTCCCTACCTGTCTAGCCTAGGCACCAAAAAGTCAGGTTAGGATCAACGATCGATGCCTACAACTATTCCTTTGTCCTATTGAGCGCGAAGTCCTTAGGGCTGAGTCTAATCTTTTTTTAATTAACTTGATGGTCAATGCAATATGCTTTATGTGATTTTTGGGGTCCTGGGAAGGGTAATGAAATCCCCACCCAATATGGATTGGTGTTCAAGCCTCTTAAAGTCAATTTCAATATGCAAAGCAGTAAACACAATCACTTGCAAACAAATTTCTTTTTTAGCGGCACAAAGAATCCTGCACAAGATCAAGTTATTGGAGAAGGGGGGAAGTTTTTGCGCAAAGAATCCTGCAGGAAAATTTTACAGAGGAGATAATGGGGTTACAGAGAAGAAGAGGAAGCTTACAGTGATTTTTCCACGCGTTGACGTCACCAAGGCACCGCGGTTCCGCGGTCACAAGGCGCTTTCAGCGGCGGTTCCGCGGTCTGCTAGTCTGTTCGGTTCCCGAGACTTCTTCTGTTCCTCTGTTCTGATTTTCCTCTGTTGTTCAGATCTACCGTTTTCTGTTTTGTTCTCTAGATTTTTCCAGATCTGAACTCGTTCGTCGATCCTACACAATTCAAACTAAACACCCTTCAAAAAATAACAAGATGATAAAAATTTTATATATTTTTTTAATATTTCAGTTTTTATGAATTTTATGATTTTATATTAACCCGAAATTGCAAAAAGAAAATACTACGCCATCCCCGGCAACGGCGCCATTTGATTTGTGTTATAGATATGTTGTGATCAAAGAATTGTTAACCGCAATCAAGAACGGTGTCGCTTGGTAGCTAGCCGGTGAGTACGGGTCGGTCCACAGGGATTTTGTGTATTCTCAATTTGTTCTAATGAGTTAATTCCAATTGGTGTTAGATTGATTATCTCTAAAAACTAAGGTTGATCTAGACTAGGATTAAAACCTTGCTAGGGTTAGGTTTAGGTTATGTTTGGAAAGTCAATATTTCTCACCGCTTTCTATGCCCTAATTAAGATCTATTAGGTGTTATGGGAATAATTAATAAAGTGGATTAGTACCATCGGGAAGAAACTAGGTTTCTTCCTCTAGGTTCTTGTCCTTCCTTTCTTAATTCTTACCCTAACCTCCATAGAATACATATACAACCGGTCTTTTAAACTACGGTATCACCGCTACCTCTTGGGATAGGGTGCCGTAGTGAGCGGTGTGTGTATGTATGCACCGAGTCCTATAAAAATATGTGATGGGCAAAAAAGGGGTGAAAGATTTTCATCTCTCAAACATTTCCTATTCCTAACCCTAACAAGTGAGAAACTACTCACTCATTAGGGAATTGATTAAAAGAAACATTTTTTATCTACGGCAAAGAATTAAAAGTGCTAAACTAATTAATTAGGGCAGATAATCAAAATTCTATACTACGGCAGAAAGGAAATTAACTAGGGTAAGGTAAAGAAAATCTACTTACTTTATTTGATGCCCTCTTCATACATAGAATTCTGAATTTTTGATCAATGAAAAGATGCATACCTCAAAAAGAGGTTTAGAGTTTCTATTTATAGATTATAGAAACCCTAGGGTTACATCTGATATAGATGCATTTACAAATTTACCCTAAGAAGACTAGTCAACGCACCGCCACACCATTGAAAGATGCACCGACACGTGCTCTATATGGCCGCGGATCCGCGGCCAAAAGGCATGTTTGGCCGCGATTCCGCGGCCATGTTGTGGGCTTCTTGGTTGGATTTTTCTGGGCTTCTTCTGATTGCATTTGGCTTCTTGTTTCTTCACTTGGTTTCTCAGATTGTCTTCTAGTTTTCTTCCATATTTCCACAGTGCATAATGTCGTGGACTTTTACCGTTTGTTTCGTGTCGAAGTCTTGAACCTTGCGCAGCCTTTGTGCTTTATGAAATTGTTCATTGATGTTCGTTTATTCTTCAAACTGTAGGCATGATCAAGATTCTTCCATTTGCTGGTCGTAGTCTCACTTTTGTATCGTCTTATCATCATTTTCACTGTTTTGTTCCGAGAACCTGTAACCTGCAACTATGTAGCAGACATGGATCAAAAACACCTATTTATTTGTAAAATGTATAAGAATGGGGAATATAATAATACAAAATTATGATATGAACAATCGTTTCAAGGCTTCGGCAAATTGAGCTGCTTCCTCGGCAGATGTGCCAGGAAAGATGTCACGCCCCGCTTCCCAGAGTACGCTAGATTGGGCATGTGACATAGCCAACCATGCTACCTGTGGGTAGGAAGTATCCATCCACAGTCATATTACGGCTGTAGAGATATCAAGAACAAGATAAAACTATCTAAAACATGTCCATAATCCAGAATAACAGGAGTCAATAATAAATAAATGCGGAAGCAAATGATCCAATACAAATAACTGAAAAGTGTGTCCCATAATGCGGGCTCACATCAGGAAATAAATGCAGGAAATAAAACTAACTACTACTGAACTCACAGCTCAGCCTGCTGGCTGAAATACTCCTGCTCGGACTGCAACAGCAGTACGGAATCTGGGCCATGCAAAACCCAGACGTCAGCGCGTCATGTCATCAAGTAATATAATATGCACAATGTAACAGGCAATGCAAGATAAACATAAATAAAGCAATAATGTGAAACAAGCAGTGCAGGGTAGTGTGCAGTGGGTAACTAAACTGTTCTATCAGGTTTTCTATTCTAAAGTCTTTGAAATCAATTGATGAATCGTCGATGTAACTCAATAGTATCCCGTGCGTGCCCGGGACCACGGTCAAGGTTCTCGGGGCTGAATCCGAGACGTGCCGCTAGGCAGTAACAGGTAGCAGGATGGGCAAGTGATGTCAGCATCATCACTCCGGGGCTGGCCGAGCCCGTAAGACTGATCAGAACAGGTATCGAACTGTTGAGTTACAAGTCGGTTTCACCTTTGATTTCCTCATACCCCCAAGTTATGTATGTCAGGTCAGGTATTCAGTAATCAAGAACTAATGCCAACACAGGATCAGGTAAAAGCAGGTTTGTCTGGATAGACAACAGGAACGGTCCATAAGGACTACATGTCAGATTTATTGGCATTAGACACAAGATCAGGTAACGGGTCGAGTCATGGTACATCAGGTCAAGTCAACAGTATACGGTACCATGTCAGGTGTATCAATATATATATATATGTGTAGCAATGTCAGGTCAAGATGTAAACAAAATCGTGGGTGTGCTCATAATCAGATATATAATCAAACATGGGTATTGAGATAAGCAATGAATTGAATAATAAGCAGTTTTATTCAAATTACAAGAGTGCAGTAAGACGATATAGCCGTTTAGTCATGTTAACAGGTTTAAGCACCCTTAGCGATGCAATAGTTTAGGTATCGGTTCAATACAGTTATTTCAAGTTAAATGCATACGAGTGTTCGAATGTAACAGAATTACATGGAAAAAATGCCACCATCTATTTGACAGTAAAATGTGATTGAACAGGTAGATTTGATTATTAGGTTCAAATTGGCAAACTGTAAATTCCATGTTTAACAGTAAAATGATATAATGCAATTTTATAACCGAAATGGAAAACGATTGTACCAAGCTAATTTTACAGGTTTAGGGAGTCAATACATATATAAATATATTGTATAGCATGTAGCAAGGGGTACTTGCCTCAACGGGTCGCGAACCGGGAAAAACGGAACGTAACGTCGGCGGGGAAACTCGCGACGGAAGCACGGTTCACGGATTGAACCCAAACAACGAACAATGGAACCACGCGGGTCAGAGTACTCTGCTGGATCGTCGGGACACGTCACCGGCACGGCCGGTTTCCGGCGAGCACGCGAACAGTGAAGGAAACATCATGTTTTGAAACAAAAACAAAGAAATACAGGGAATTACAAGGAAAGGGGGAAGGATCTGAGAGGGTGCTTATGATGATCAGCAGAGGGGTTGCGAAGGTTGACGACGCCACCGGAGCTCCGGCGGTGAACAGTGATCGCGGGGGAAGAAAACTGTCGATGAAGAAAACATTAGCCAAGAAGGAAGGAAGAAGGGAAAGATGAGGGAAATATGTTACCGAGAAGCGTGCGAGGTTGGGGACAAGAGGACGGGGTCATCGGCGGCGACAGTCGGCGGTCCGGCGGTGCACAGGGAGTTGTAGGTGGCTGCGATGGGGTTCACAGGTGGCTGCGAAGGTGGGAGGATGAGGATATGGGTGAGACGAGGAAGAGGAGGCGAGGACGGAGGTGGTCGCGGCGTCGGCGTCAGGCTGCGTCGGCGAGGATGGAGGTGGCTAGGGTTGAGGGCGAGGCTCTGGTTCTCAGGTTGCGTTCTCATGAAGAAAATATGAGGGAACTGTAGCCTTTAATAAAAAGAGAGAGAGAAATAATATATATAGAGAGAGAGATAGAGAAAGATAGAGAAGGAGAGAGAGAGATAGAGAGACGGTGAGAACGTGGGGCCCAGGGGAGAGAGATAAGAATCTCACGATTGGCAGAGAAGTTGGCTGAGTGAAAATAGGTAGAGGTTTAAAAAATATATCCAAAGATTTAATAGATTATGTTAAACAGTGAGAAAAATATATATATATCAACGAAATATACTATGGTTTAAATTATTAAAATTTGGGGTTTTGGCGCCAAATGACGCCCGGGTCGGGTCCAAAAATTTGAAATTTAAATAATAGGATTTTAAGCGGGTTCCAAATTTTGAACTTGAGTGTTTTATGATTAAAAAGCATACCCCCAAGACGGACACCTGTACGCGCGCGTAGCCGTCCAAACTCGTCCGTTTCACCAAACGGGACGAGAACACGATACACGGACGCTACCACGCGGCTAGGGGTGTCGAGTAGGCCAAGATGGATATTTTTAATTTCATTTTAGACGCTAAAATTTGTTATATGCAGAAATGACTTTGCCAGATAAAATTTTACAGTAAGTGACAAACAGGCAGGCTAAATGAAATGAGTACCACGTTAATGCTCAAACAGTAACTGAAAATAGTAGTATTGGGCTCGGGTGTTACATTATACCCAACTACAAAAAGAATTTCGTCCTCGAAATTCCAAGAATACAAGATAGAAAACTACAGAAAAAGGTGAGGAAACTTATGCCGGATCTCATCTTCTCGTTCCCAAGTGGACTCTCCATGCGATCGATTACCCCAAGAAACAAGCACAAGGGGGATAACTTTGTTCTTAAGAACCTTTTCCCTTCGATCCATGATTTCAACCGGTCGCTCCTCAAAAGTCAAGTCTTCCCGTACTGTTAACTTCGAATGATCCAAAACGTGTGTTTCATCTCGAACATACCTTCATAGTTGAGATACGTGAAACACATCGTGCACACCTGCCAAGGACTGCGGTAACGCCAAACGGTATGCAACCTCTCCAACATGCTCCAATATTTCAAAGGGTCCAACTAATCGAAGACTAAGCTTTCCTCGACTCCTAAAACGAATCACCCCTCTAGTCGGTGATATCTTCAAGAATACCAAATCACCTATGGCGAACTCTAGAGGTCTTCTTGACGTATCAGCCCAACTCTTCTGTCTGTCTTGAGCTGCCTTCATATGCTTTCTGATAGTGTTAACGTTCTCAACTGTCTGCACCACCAAATCTGGTCCCAACAATCTTCGTTCACCGACATCATCCCAACAAACAGGTGAATGGCATTTACGACCATACAAAGCTTCAAACGGAGCCATCTGGATAGTTGCCTGAAAACTGTTGTTGTAAGAAAACTCCACCAAGTGTAGATGATCCTCCCACGAACCCTTGAAGTCCAACATGCATGCTCTCAACATGTCTTCAAGAGTTTGGATCGTTCTCTCCGACTGACCATCAGTTTGAGGATGATAAGCTGTGCTAAACTTCAATCGAGTCCCCAAACTTTCCTGTAAACTCCTCCAGAAGTGTGATAAGAACCGAGTGTCCCGATCGGACACGATGCTCACCGGTACCCCATGCAATCTTACAATCTCCTGCATGTATCGCTCTGCCAAAGTCTCTGTTGATTGACCAACCCGGAAAGGAATAAAGTGAGCAGCCTTGGTCAACCGATCAACAATCACCCATACTGCATTGTTGCCCTTTGGACTCCGCGGTAAAGCCGTCACGAAATTCATGGTTATATGTTCCCACTTCCACTGAGGAATCGGAAGTGGTTGCAATAAACCAGCAACCCTTTGATGTTCAGCCTTAACTTGCTGACACACCAAGCACTTAGCCACAAAGTGAGCAATCTCCCGTTTCATGCCTTCCCACCAGAAATGCTGTCGAATATCTCGGTACATCTTTATGCCTCCTGGATGTACAGAATAAGCTGAACTGTGTGCCTCCTTCATAAGCTCTTCACGAACATCTCCCTTTGGCACACATAAACGGCTACCATATCTCAACGAGCCATCTTCATGGATCAGTAAATCTGTTCGTAGTCCAGCTTCAACTTGCTCTCGAAACTTTTGCAGTCTAGGATCCTGTGATTGTGCTGCTTTAATTTTCTCAACCAAAGACGACTGCACTTGCAGCTGCATTAACTGTCCCGTAGAACGCGGTAGCACAACCTCCAAGTCAAATCTTCGAAAATCTGCAATGATCTCCTTCTGCGTAGTTAATACCTGAATTGCTGGTAACCGACTAAGCGCATCCGGCACAACATTCACCTTCCCCGGATGGTACTTAAGATCAAGATCGTAGTCAGCCATCAGCTCCAACCATCTACGCTGCCTCATATTAAGCTCCTTTTGCGTGAACACATACTTCAAGCTCTTATGATCAGTAAAAACTTCGACTCTCTCGCCCAAAAGATAGTGTCTCCAAATCTTCAAAGCGAAGATCACAGCCGCAAGCTCCAAATCATGAGTTGGATAATTCTTCTCATGGATCTTCAATTGTCTCGATGCGTATGCTACAACCTTCCCATGCTGTATCAAAACACATCCCAATCCTTTCCCAGATGCGTCGCTGTGAATCACCAATCCTCCGGAATTGTCTGGCACGGTCAGAATTGGGGCGGTTATCAACTTCTGCTTCAACGTCTCGAAAGCTAACGCACATTTATCCGTCCATACAAAAGGTATCTCCTTGCGCGTAAGCTTGGTCAACGGCTCTGCCAGACGAGCGAAGTTCTCCACAAATCTCCTGTAGTATCCGGCTAATCCAAGGAAACTTCTTATCTCAGCAACATTCTTTGGAGTAGGCCAATCTCGAACTGCTGCAATCTTTTCGGGATCGACGGCGATTCCATCGCCCGACACAACATGCCCCAGAAACTTCACTTCCTCCAGCCAAAATTCGCACTTACTCATCTTCGTATACAATTTCTCCTGTCTCAACGTTTGCAGTGCGATCTTTAAATGCTCAGCATGCTCCTCAGAACTCTTCGAGTAAACCAGAATATCGTCAATGAACACCACAATAAACTGGTCCAAGAACGGTGAAAAGATTCGGTTCATCAAGTCCATGAATACTGTCGGCGCATTCGTTACTCCGAAGGGCATCACTAAGTACTCGTAATGTCCGTACCGTGTTCGAAACGCCGTCTTGCAAATATCTTCTGTTTTTACTCAGACCTGATGATATCCGGATCGCAAATCCAGCTTCGAGAATACCCTCGCGCCACTAAGCTGCTCAAAAAGTTCTCCAATGCGAGGGATCGGGTACTTGTTCTTAATAGTCACCCGTTTTAATTCTCGATAGTCGATGCACATTCTTCTTGTGCCATCCTTCTTCTTTACTAGAAGAACTGGAGCTCCCCAAGGCGAGTTACTGCTTCGAATCCAACCCTTCTCAAGCAATTCAGCAACCTGTTTCTTAACTTCTTCCAATTCTACTGGTGCCATTGGATAATACGCTTTAGATACTGGCGCTGCACCAGGAATAAGATCAATTGCGAACTCCACGTCTCGCTTTGGCGGTAAACCCGATATATCTTCAAATACGTCCATAAAATCGCGAACAACCGCCGGCTCTTCACTACTATCAACTTCCATTGCTGCAAGAATATTGTTTGTCGGCCTAGCCCTAAACTCGACTGGCCCGACAGAACTGCTTCCTCCAGTAAAGGTAAACTCGGGATGTCCGGGAATCTGGAAAATTACTTTCTTTGCTCTACAGTCAATGTGAGCGTGGAAAGTGCCAAGAAAATCCATTCCCAAGACGACTTCATAGCTGCCCGTATCAATCACCAAGAAATCTGCAAAGAGTTCCCGTCCGCACACAACAACTGTACAATCTTTACACTCCCTACTAGATATGATTTTCCCATTCCCAGTGTGTATGTCCCAGAAACTAGACAGGGTCGTGCAGGTAATCGAGTGTGTAGTTATAAATTTGGATGACATAAAACAGTGGGATGCACCAGAATCAAATAATGCCAATGCGGGAAAACCATGAACGAGTAAAGTACCTGAAACCACTTCTCCTGACGCCTTGGCTTCCTCAGCTGTCAAGGTAAAAGATCGAGCCTGATTAGGTCCTTGAGTCAGCTGTTTCTGCCCTTGGAACAGTCTCTGCGGAGGCTTCTGAATATCATCTCTCGTACGAAGCTTCGACGGACAGGCACCAACTGCGTGATCAGCCGCTCCACAAATCAAACAAAGTCCCAGCCTTCTTCGACAATCTTTCTGCACGTGTCCGGGTAAACGGCAGTAGTCACAAATCACGCTCCTTCTTCGATCAACAATCACAGGCTTCTTCATGGGTGCTACACCTCGACGGTCCACTGGAATACCCTTGCGACCATGAGCTCGGTTAGGTACAAATGCGGGCTTCCTGTCCGTAACTGCTGTCTGCTGCAAGCTCCCTTTCATCCCAGATAAACTCTGTTGTTCCCGAGCTGTCGTAAGAACCTGTGAGAAAGTGGTCAAACCCAGAGATACGATCTGCCTCTAGATGTCCACATCCAAGCTGCGCATGAACCTTCGTGCCCTATCTGCTTCGTTGGCGACTAAAGGTCCAGCGAATCTGCTGAGTCTCGTCCACTCTGCTGCATGCACGTCCACGGGTGCTCCATTCTGCCTTAGCCCAATAAACTTCTCTTCCATTTCCTCCCGTGCAGTCCGCGGGAAGAACTTCTCCAGGAAACTCTTAGAAAAATCCGCCCAACTGATCGGCTTGGGCAAGCGGGTCTCTTCCACCAGCCACCACTCTCGGGCATAGTCCACTAACTGAATGCGTACCGCATCAACCCTTTTGTGATCTGGAATCTGTGCCGCAATCAGCAAATTCTCCGTGTCGACTAGCCACTGCTCGGCTGGCAACGGCTCCTCCAAACCAGTGAATGTAGACGGACCCAAACATCTGAAATCTGCTACGGTCCCTACTCGGTCAACTGGTTTAGCTCCAGCGTTGTTTACAGACTGCTGAATGATCTGCAAACCTTCCTGAAACGAATCTGCTTGCTGCTGGATCAGCTCAGTCTGCCTCTTTTGATTCTCCAACATTCCCCTTATCACTCCAAGCATGGCGGCTTCGTCCACACGCCTCTGGTACGTCTTGAAATTCTTATCCGCCATATCCCTGAATTCAAAAACACCCAACATTAGCATGATGATAGATTCAATATATAGATCAAGGCTAGAACTCCAAGATACTTAAATAGAGTACCGCATTGTAACTATGCCGCGGTATCATAGCCACAATTACTTAACTCCACCCAAGTCGCCTAAGTCCTAGAGATAACAAGAAATCAGGTTTTTCGAGTCGACATGCAAAGTAAGTTTGCACGTCGTAAAAGATATAATCAGGAAGAATGTGATTCAAGAATGGTAAACGGCAAGGTGGCAGGACATGTTTCCTAAACACGGGCATTCTAATTCGTGTATTGGGTACAATACCCAACTACAAAAGAATCAACCCAACTAACCTATGGCTCTGATACCAAAAGAACCATGTCACGCCCCGCTTCCCAGAGTACGCTAGATTGGGCACGTGACATAGCCAACCATGCTACCTGTGGGTCGGAAGTATCCATCCACAGTCACATTACGGCTGTAGAGATATCAAGAACAAGATAAAACTATCTAAAACATGTCCATAATCCAGAATAACAGGAGTCAATAATAAATAAATGCGGAAGCAAATGATCCAATACAAATAACTGAAAAGTGTGTCCCATAATGCGGGCTCACATCAGGAAATAAATGCAGGAAATAAAACTAACTACTACTGAACTCACAGCTCAGCCTGCTGGCTGAAGTACTCCTGCTCGGACTGCAACAGCGGTACGGAATCTGGGCCATGCAAAACCCAGATGTCAGCGCGTTATGTCATCAAGTAATATAATATGAACAATGTAACAGGCAATGCAAGATAAACATAAATAAAGCAATAATGTGAAACAAGCAGTGCAGGGTAGTATGCAGTGGGTAACTAAACTGTTCTATCAGGTTTTCTATTCTAAAGTCTTTGAAATCAATTGATGAATCGTCGATGTAACTCAATAGTATCCCGTGCGTGCCCGGGACCACGGTCAAGGTTCTCGGGGCTGAATCCGAGACGTGCCGCTAGGCAGTAACAGGTAGCAGGATGGGCAAGTGATGTCAGCATCATCACTCCGGGGCTGGCCGAGCCCGTAAGACTGATCAGAACAGGTATCGAACTGTTGAGTTACAAGTCGGTTTCACCTTTGATTTCCCCATACCCCCAAGTTATGTATGTCAGGTCAGGTATTCAGTAATCAAGAACTAATGCCAACACAGGATCGGGTAAAAGCAGGTTTGTCTGGATAGACAACAGGAATGGTCCATGAGGACTACATGTCAGGTTTGTTGGCATTAGACACAAGATCAGGTAACGGGTCGAGTCATGGTACATCAGGTCAAGTTAACAGTATACGGTACCATGTCAGGTGTATCAATATATATATGTGTAGCAATGTCAGGTCAAGATGTAAACAAAATCGTGGGTGTGCTCACAATCAGATATATAATCAAACATGGGTATTGAGATAAGCAATGAATTGAATAATAAGCAGTTTCATTCAAATTACAAGAGTGCAGTAAGACGATATAGCCGTTTAGTCATGTTAATAGGTTTAAGCACCCTTAGCGGTGCAATAGTTTAGGTATCGGTTCAATACAGTTATTTCAAGTTAAATGCATACGAGTGTCCGAATGTAACAGAATTACATGGAAAAAATGCCACCATCTATTTAACAGTAAAATGTGATTGAACAGGTAGATTTGATTATTAGGTTCAAATTGGCAAACTGTAAATTCCATGTTTAACAGTAAAATGATATAATGCAATTTTATAACCGAAATGGAAAACGATTGTACCAAGCTAATTTTACAGGTTTAGGGAGTCAATACATATATAAATATATTGTATAGCATGTAGCAAGGGGTACTTGCCTCAACGGGTCGCGAACCGGGAAAAACGGAACGTAACGTCGGCGGGGAAACTCGCGACGGAAGCACGGTTCACGGATTGAACCCAAACAACGAACAATGGAACCACGCGGGTCAGAGTACTCTGCTGGATCGTCGGGACACGTCACCGGCACGGCCAGTTTCCGGCGAGCACGCGAACAGTGAAGGAAACATCATGTTTTGAAACAAAAACAAAGAAATACAGGGAATTACAAGGAAATGGGGAAGGATCTGAGAGGGTGCTTACGATGATCAGCAGAGGGGTTGCGAAGGTTGACGACGCCACCGGAGCTCCGGCGGTGAACAGTGATCGCGGGGGAAGAAAACTGTCGATGAAGAAAACATTAGCCAAGAAGGAAGGCAGAAGGGAAAGAGGAGGGAAATATCTTACCGAGGAGCGTGCGAGGTTGGGGACAAGAGGACGGGGTCGTCGGCGGCGACAGTCGGCGGTCCGGCGGTGCACAGGGAGTTGTAGGTGGCTGCGATGGGGTTCACAGGTGGCTGCGAAGGTGGGAGGATGAGGATATGGGTGAGACGAGGAAGAGGAGGCAAGGACGGAGGTGGTCGCGGCGTCGACGTCAGGCTGCGGCGGCGAGGATGGAGGTGGCTAGGGTTGAGGGCGAGGCTCTGGTTCTCAGGTTGCGTTCTCATGAAGAAAATATGAGGGAACAGTAGCCTTTAATAAAAAGAGAGAGAGAGAGAAATAATATATATAGAGAGAGAGATAGAGAAAGATAGAGAAGGAGAGAGAGAGAGAGACGGTGAGAACGTAGGGCCCAGGGGAGAGAGATAAGAATCTCGCGATTGGCAGAGAAGTTGGCTGAGTGAAAATAGGTAGAGGTTTAAAAAATATATCCAAAGATTTAATAGATTATGTCAAATAATGAGAAAAATATACATATCAACAAAATATACTATGGTTTAAATTATTAAAATTTGGGGTTTTGGCGCCAAATGAAACATTTCCAAATCGCGTCCGGGTCGGGTCAAAAAATTTGAAATTTAAATAATAGGATTTTAAGCGGGTTCCAAATTTTGAACTTGAGTGTTTTATGATTAAAAAGCATACCCCCAAGACGGACACCTGTACGCGCGCGTAGCCGTCCAAACTTGCCCGTTTCACCAAACGGGACGAGAACACGATACACGGACGCTACCACGAGGTTAGGGGTGTCGAGTAGGCCAAGATGGATATTTTTAATTTCATTTTAGACGCTAAAATTTGTTATATGCAGAAATGACTTTGCCAGATAAAATTTACAATAAGTGACAAACAGGCAGGCTAAATGAAATGAGTACCACGTTAATGCTCAAACAGTAACTGAAAATACTAGTATTGGGCTCGGGTGTTACAAAAGAGGAGGCCGTCATCTGGTTCATGCATAGATATGGGCTCATCATGAAGAGTCTCTGACTCAAGCAACGTATCGAGTAAACCAACGACCGATTTCTTCCTCCTTTTAGGGCCCGAGCCAGCACTGGACGAAGGGCGCTTCCTCCTCTTCGACAGTTTTGTACGGCGCTGCCCAACCTCACCTTCGGTGTCCGTTTTTGGTGATGCCGCCGTCGGTGCCTTCTCAGGAATCTCTACCCCATCCTTAGCGCGAATCGGCATACCAGCAGTGCGGGTGACTGATTCCGCCTGAGCAGCCTTAGGAATAAGCACCGGTTCGCTATCTCTCATAGGAGGGCAAATGACCGACCATGGCCGCAACGGGGCACTGACGGCTTGAGCGGAAGCAGGGGCTTTACATTCAAATAGCACCCTTCTCTCCTATGCAATGATGGGACCGACTCGGTGGCGATACTAGCCTTTGAAGGTCCCCACGGGCCTTGGAAGATAATCAGGTTTGGGAATCATGAAGACGGAACCAGTACCCAACCGCATGAAGTGGTGGATAACGTCGCGAGTGACCTCCAGTGAGAGAGTGGGCTCAACTAGAAAAGCTTCGAGGGGGACTCCATGATTGTAACCTAACTACTGGGAGAAGCGATGCGGATTGTACCGCATGAAGAGAGCAGTATCATTTAGACGGAACACTAGGTACCCCGATCGGATTGAATATAGATGCATGATCTCTTTGGGCTTTAGAGTCGGAGCTCCACTCTTTGACAAATCGAACACTTGTTGAATGGGCCCTGCTGGAGCAGAAAGAACTTGGTCGCTGAAAACCATCCCGCCTTCATTGAATATGGATTAAGCAGCACCTGTAGAGCCCCCAATTGAGTCGGATCAGGAGCGGAAGCATCGACCAGCCTCATCACCCACGGGAAGGTATATGCTTCATAGAAAGCAGGGCGCCGGTGTGCAGCAAATGAGCCTAACACGTGCATCTCGATCTATGACGTGAAGTAGTGGAGGGAGAAATTGACGGTGTCCGCACCCGGGCTTGAAGTGTTAGCGGCAGTACTTAGACCGTGATATAGGTGTGATAGTCCTGCAACACCAACAGCCAATCGCGCTCCTTCGGCTATGTGATGGGCGGGATAGAAGATGGACGCTCTCATAAAACGACGATGTATCGGCATGGCAAACCAGCTAAGCCAGAGACCGATGAAGCTGATAAAGAAAGTTTCTTCGTCCATTCCGGGGGCAGCAATCGCATCAAAGGTCACGGCCGATAAAATTGGAATGTAAAACTGCGGCATGTCTTCATCTTTGGCCGACAGTTTCTTCAAGCCAAAACCGAAGGGGTCCTCAACCTTTGCGAATTTCGGAGCTTTCTTAGATAAGACATCATCGCGGAGAAAGCAAGCAATGAAATCGTCAAAAGTGACACCTTGCCCTTCCGACGCCACGAATAGTTTCTCAAAAATACCCAAGACTTTGATCATACTCGGGTGCTTGTGCCGAACAGCATTCTCGGTCGTCAAGCCTTCAAGCATCGCTGGCACCGTAGCGAATACATACTCGTCGGGGGGTAATAATTCTTCATAGTGTTCTTCTCTGATCGGCAGCCCTGAAATTTCGCGGAACTTCTCCAAGGAAATAGAGACTTCACGGTCCCCCAATAGAAAAGTATTTGTCGAAAGGTTCCATTGGTTTAGAAAAAAACCTTGACCCACCAGACGTGGGGAGCATGATAGTAAAACGGCGACGCATACACCGCTTGGTACAGCCCAACTTTCTGCAGCCGTAAGCATTGGGACGAAAGAATGTACCGGGCCCAGGAAAGATAACCCACTGGATGACGCGGGGTAACACCTACTTTATAGATATGCCTCCAGGGTCGAGCTTCACCCTGACATATTCAGCGTCCTAAAATGTCGATAGCCATCATGGGTTGATTGGGGATTCCTGTCGTTGATGGCTCAAGCCGGCACTCAGGGGTCCAGTTAACCGCTTCCACCGCATAAGCAGTATGCGGACGCTCCGTCAATGATATCGAGCGGATGGGTTCTGCTAGCACTTCGTACGTAAAACTACGACGACCCCTGATAATGTGACCATACCAGACTCCCATAAGAGAAGGATTTTATTATTCTTATCATGTTTCGTAATCATCGTCATAAGCTCTTCATCTGACGGCGATTGTGGGAAAGCTGCCTCCGAGCGTGTGTAAGGAAAATAGGGGAGTGATGCCATCGTACCTAATAAAAAAGGGGGACCCATTAATAAAAGTATATGTGTGTGTGTGTGTGTGTGTGAATTTGGTTTATGGGTCCACTAATTACAAAGCCAGTAGGCCCTACGAAATCCAAACGGCGGCTCACCAATGATGAGGCAAGATAATCATTATGAGAATCTAAAAGGATTCTCATCAAATAAACAGTGGAGTATAAATAGCTCCTAACATTCTCGAAAAATAAGTTCTGTTAAAATGCACAACAGATTCAAATCTGTGTCAAGTGTATTAAAACCTTAAAAAGAAAAAAACGCTCAAGAACACCAGGGAATAAAATTCCCAAAAGTTTCCGAGTCTTTCAGAGCTAAGCTCTGTGATATGGAATAAAATTCCTTTAATAATGGGATTAAATCCCAGAAACCCCCACTGTGGGGAGACAAAGAAAATGGAATTAAATTCTAAGGATCCTCAAAGATCAATGATAGGGTAAATCCTAAAAGGAGAACTAACAATCCTCAAGACCCCAGGGTCGGTTTAAAAAAAGGGGGAGTTTTTTTGGATCTCTAAGAGATCGGTTTAGGGCTAGAGCAAAGCTCTGGTGATAGATTTAAAATCCAAAGAAAAATATGAAAAAGGGGTTTCCTTAAGAGGTAAACGTCGTTTAAGATTTTTACCCAAAAAGTAGTTTTGCAGAGTTTAACTCTGAAAGATCTGTGGACAGAGAGCTAAGCTCTGAGAGGAGAATTAAATTCTCAAGAAAAAGTTAAGGAAGAAGATGCAGAAATAATGATCATCTAATAAGCCAAACGCCTCATTAATAAGCCAGTATTGTGATGGCGATCACATATGTAGGAGCTGGGGTCTATAAGCACATCCTTAAATGTCCCTAGTCGTAGGAGTATCGAGACCGGGCATCGATACTCCAGTGTAGACTAGTGTATACTGATCGAGACCCCGACGAGGGGCGGTGGCCAGGTCTCACAAGCCATTGGTGTTAGTTTGTTCACCTAAGATAGTATACAGGTGCTCATTGGGTTATGAGTACACTGGACGGACTCGCTGGGAACCTGCTAGTTGGTATTATACCTATTGTCAGATAGCAGTTCCCAGGTGACATGTATACAGGTTAGTCTGTCGGCCTGATATCGTCATTTGTCTCGTGTGAGTTCCCATTGTGCTTTGATTACTACCCTACCACGGCTCAAAGGAGTCGTGTAAACAGGTTTTAGTTGGGTACAGTCCCGAGCCACATGGAGGCAGTGATCGGATCGTCGGGGATTCGTCTCTCCCGGTATTGGGGTTGATGTCGCGTTGTGTACGGATGGCCATCACCATAAATCCGTGGCCACGGTGGACGAGAACTACCGATCCAGGATCGATAGTTTCTTAGGTGGTGATGGGTTTCATGCCGACACTAAATATCGCGTTGTTGGGGGTCTGACTTTATCCACCCCCTAGACTCGATATGCGATACTCTTAGATGAACAGACCGGACTGTATGGATATTGTCACTGACAGACTCAGTAGGGGTTCAAGATGAGTTTGCTCGCCGGCCTCCCTTTCGCTCAATACCTGGGTAGCCGTTACGTACACCTAGTGCCGCTGACGTGCTTGTGGTTAAACTCACTGCCAGCGTATTGACGAGTCTTTAGAGTCCCACACAGAGGGTTTTCACGGTTCAGGAGATATGGTGTACATGTTGTATGTTGATACATATGGGTGTCCGATTAAATATGTGCACTTGCTGCGCAGACTTTAATCGGACGGTTGATAATACTAGCGGTTTAGGATTAAGCCGGATTATTAAATCGGATTTTGATTTAATAATTTATATATGTATTTGTATATACGTATTCTAGTATTATTGTTCACTATGCGTTTTCTCTCTCGGCTATTCGTATTTTGGTACGAATACGTGTATATGTATTTCGGTACATGTACCGGGAAGTATTCCGTATTTTATACGGAATAGCTTCTAGAAGGTGCCACCTCATTAATGATTTTCTTTATTAAAAATCATTTGGAAATGAGGTGGAAAGGAGGTATGGTTTGAGGCATGGTGCAAAGTATGGTCTCATTTGTTTAATGCAAAATGTTGGAAAAAGAAAATGTTTTTTTTTGTTGATTGGAGAGAGAGAGGGGGCCGGCCACATTTAGAGGAGGGGTTGATTTCATTTTGGACATTACATGATTAATTACACTAGCCCTCTCTCTCACTCTCTCATTCACACAAAAGACTTAGCAAACTTTTGCTCATGCCAAAGCATCATCACCTCCATTCATCTTCTATGATTGCTCATTTGAGTTTTGTGTTGAGAGAAAATTATGGTGACACACTCATACACCCCCACTCTCCATCGCTAGCGACGTTGGAGCGTCGGTTATCTCGTTTGTCGAGGTTGGAGCTTGCGCCGTTTCCCTCGGGTGGATCATCGGAGATGGAGGAAGACCGGCAACCAAACATCATCAAAGGATCGCTAGGAGCTTGGAATGAAGACCGAAGGACTTGGATCATCGCGGTATAACCTTCCTAACTCTTAGTTAGCTCGCTAGTATAGGGTTTAAGGTCGATCCGGAAATCGGGTAATGGTAGCGCCGGTTTAGAAAAATTTTGTTCCGCATTTTGGCCGAGTTTCGACGGCCGGGGCGCTGCCGGGACCCAACATGGTATCAGAGCCACCCCTTAAACCCCCTACTAGCTTGTCTAGTCGTGCTTAAAAGATCGATCGACGGATTTTACGGAAATCACGGTTTCATTCTTCAGGTTGCTGTCGATTTTCAAAAGTGTTCAAAAAATTATTTCACACATTTTAAAAATCCGTGCAGGCAATTATAAGGCTTCTGGAAAAATTTGGGCACCTGAAGCCCCTAATGCGCCGCGGATCCGCCGCACTAACCCCACATTGGCGGCGGATCCGCGGCCATTTAGTGGCTACAGGCATCTAAATTTTTCATGTAGCCTCCTGATGTGAAGTTGTGATTTTTTTGATATTCTGTTTTGGCCCAGGTTTCTGTGCAGTATTGTTTTTGCTTTTGGGGCCAATTTGGAATTTTGTCGATCGATATTTAAGTGTGCGTTTATCAGTAATTACATTTCTATCTACGCCCGTGAATGTCATTTGATCGGTAAACTCGTCTAATTGCTATATGTCTTTTAGACGGGTTTGCGAACGTGACATTCACGTTGATGTGATGTGATGTTGGTTGGATCGTCGTGGTGGATAGCTATGGTGCAATGTTAGTACAGTTTTATTTCATTTGTACATTTGATATTGCGGGGCGAGCGTCCGACATATGGACTGCCGTCACTGCCAGCTTGTATATTATTCTTTTGGGGCACGACCGGGCTGAGGTCAATGTCACCCTTGTATATTATTTTATTTTTTGTACTAGGATTACCCCGCAGTGGGGTGCACGAATAGCCGGATTCTAGAGGGCAACGGGTCCGCATCTTAAGGCGTTGGGACGGAGGGGACCTTACTCTAGAATTGGCAGGCTATTCGCTGCACTCGTAGGGGGTATAGGTTGACCCAGGAGGGGTGCTCAAGTTACCGGATTCCGTGAAGTGCTGGGTGGTCCATTCACGTTGTTGAAGGGGGTTGCCTCGCTTCTGGTTTTGGCGGGTAACTTGCCGCACTCGTAGGGGTCTAGGTTTCATTATACAGGCTATCCACACGACAGGGAACGTCGGGTCTCACTTGCAGCTCAAGTGAAACTCGGGGCTCCAGATTATCCACCATTCTGTATTGCTTCTGTGATGTTTCTGTGATGTTGCTTTATATCATGCCTTGGACGAATGTTATATATATATTTATATATACTAGTAGATTTTGTATATGTTTTGCACCCGCGCTAGCCCAGTCCCCGCTCTGTCATTAGTTAAGTAACCTAACGGGTGATGACGGGACCCAGTGGTGAATGCGGATGGCATATACGTACATTTTATTTTCGTTCTTTTCTGGTGTGATTAATTGATGGGACTGCATAGATTCTTATCAATGCAAGGATAAAACAAACCTATATTTGATGTTGTTGGAACCATAGTCACAAATTCGTCGTTCGGGAATAATTCGGCGAGGTCGAAAATTCGGATTCGGAGAACTATTCGGAAAAAATCGGCAGGTATTCGGGAAAGATTCGGTAAGTGTTCGGGAAATGGTCGGGAAGGATTTCGAGCAATAAATTAATATATGAGACGCTACGTTTTGATTTTGTGAATTATTTGCTGTTTTTTGAATTATTCGCTGTTTTTTCACATAATTCGGGAATAATTCGCGAATTATTCGCGAATAATTCGCGAATTATTCGGCCAGTTCGGCAATGGCGATTAATTCGGAGATTAATTCGTTTGATCAAAAATTCGCGAATTATTCACGAATTCGGCGAATAATTCGCGAATTATGTGACTATGGTTGGAACCAAGCTTTTAAAAACTGACATTACAGACGTTTTCTTTTGTTTTGCATCGTGGTATTCATTTTGGAATATCCCGCATCTCATTCGACGAGGCAAGGGCCGAGATCCCTTCATCGGGAGTGACCCCTTAGGTAAAAGTTTGCGTCAACGTAATAACTTTAATATAGTCGTTTCCTTTTGCTTTGCATCGTGGTATTCATTTTGGAATATCCTGCACCTCATTCGACGAGGAAAGAGCCGAGATCCCTTCACCGGGAGTGACCTCTTTAGCAAAATTTTTCGCCACTATATATATTTATAAAACCACTTGGATTCCTTCAACGAGATCAAGTTCATTACGTTAAAGGTTTTTCGCCAAAAACCAGTCGTAGCCCTCCGTCATTTCTTATAAGTACTATTTGGTATTCGTGCTATGTTTGTGGGCAAGCGTCAAGGCATAGTGTGCGGTAGCTGAATAATACTTATTTGTAGCATGGATATGCGATTGATCGGGACAGTCGTACCGCTTTGTTGGCAAGCGTCAAGGGCTTGTGCGGGTGGGTTCGAGTTAATCCAGGACAATGACGGGTTGAACTTGACTAGTGACCTATAATTTGTTGGCAAGCGTCAAGGTTATAGGTCGTTAGGGGTAAAAATCATATCGGGAGTTTCAAACATACAGGAAACTTGCCAGGCATGCGCATACCTTCTGGAGTGTGGTGACTTGAGTGGCTTCCATCAGGTTATCATGCGATGATAGTTGGATCCCGATTCCCACTGATGAGTAGGATTACTCCTCGGGTGATTCCGACTAATTCTCCTTTCAGGTTTGGAGGAGAATTCGAGGAAACAGTGGGAGCCATCCAGATTAGATAAAATGATTAACCATTCTGATCTAGATTAGAGTGCACGCTGAGTGTTTCTTCTCTCTCTCTCTGGCTGTGACTATGACCCGACCTTTGACTAAAACTCATGAAACCAAGTTGACCGAAACTTCTTAAAATACTTCGGCTTTTGGAATGTCACGGTGTCGCATACATCATTGCCATTTCTATATCACCTTTTGCATTTCTCCAGAACACCCCGTATTATTACGAACATCCACTTCCATTGGATAAATCCATCGTATGGTTATATACGAACTCGAAGGAAATTTTTCGAGGATGGATTCTGGTTCTGGAGAGATTGAATAGGATTATTCGGTTGTCTTTTCTCTTTACCTTCTCTCTGCTTGTGAGGGCTCCTAGGATTAGGAGAGGGTACACCTATTGAGCTTATTGGATAGTCTTCCTCCAGACCATAGGCAGGTGCCGAACGGTAGGGAAGGAAGAAAACCAACAAGCTTAACTGTGGTGTACAGAAGGTAATAAGTAAAGACATATAAAGGGATTAGAATAATGGCAAAGAAAATTGTGATCACCGTCTTTCACGACAAAGACCATGTATACCCCTGCCACTCATACATCCACTTTACATTTCTCTAGGACACTCCGTATCACTATGGATATCCACTTCCATTGGATAAATCTATCGTATAGTTACATACGAACTCGAAGGAACTTTTTCGATGATGGATTCTGGTTCAGGAGAAATTGAATAGGATTATTCAGATGTCTTTTCTCTTTACCTTCTCTCAGATTGCGAGGGCTCCTAGGATTAGGAGAGTACACCTATTATGCTTATTGGATAGTCTTCTTCCAAACCTTAGGCTGGTGCCGAAGGATAGGGAATGAAGAAAACCAATTAGCGTAAAGGAGGTGTACAGAAGGTAATAAGTAAAGACATAATAAAGGGATTGGAATGAGGGCAGGTAAGTATATGGTTACTGTCATGAATCAGGATAATGAAAGAGGCGTTACTAGGAATACCAGGTTAACCCTTTTGAAACATTTTCATGTTTCAGTTTCACTGTGCGATGTTAATTGATAACTGTTTTTCCAGCTAGAATCTAACTCCAGGGTATGTATTTACCAGATCGGTTTCTCACATCTGTATGTTATTACAGATGGTGAGTGGGAGTAAGATATTGGGAATTGGGTGATTAGATCCTCATTATATCGGAATTCTTTGTAATTGGTGATATTTGAGGAAATCATCTGGATTTTGCCGGATGGCAAATATATGGATTTGAATATCCGTTGTTATGCACCAATTTCAAACTGATGTATCTGTACGTTTATTTTTATAAAGTGAGATATATCTTTTTGATATTATGTCTGTGACATTTACCTATATCGGTTAGTGATTAGGTAAGGTGCATTCAACATCGGTGTAATTCTTCTTAACCATACTACAGTTTTTCAACCTACGACGCACAGGGTTTGAGTTGTTGAACTCAGGGGACTTATACAAAGTATTGTATGTTGTCCAGTGTCCATTAGGACAAAGGGGTTGGTACTCGTACTATATTGTGTTTACTTATAACTTCTCCAGTTTTGGACGTGTATTTCGTTGAAATGCAAGGTCCAGATATTCAGAAGTTATCGGTATAAGAATAAAGTAGAGAACCATTTGTTGTAAGTATCAGGATTCTTCGAGAAAGTCGAAGATGTAGATACTTGTGTTTGGTATTCAGTTAATAGTAATGGTTTTGAGAACTTGCTTCTCTTTCGGGTTACTCATATATGGATACACTCCTAGATGAGTAATGCTGATTGTCCTCTTTCCATTTGGTTGATATGCACTGGAAACAGCTGCATGATTTTGAATCTGGTTCAAATTAGATTAGTGCTTTTGTTTCTATATTAGGTATATATAGAATCAATTTATATCTTAACGATGTTAAGGTATAGGGAGTTGTCCAGCTGATACTTAAAACCAGAATCCGGATAAACTCAAGGTGCGTTTCAGTAATGGCTGTTTGTGGGTTATCCCGGGCTTTGACGAGGGATAACTTTCTACCATCAGGAAGATCAATATTTATATTTTTCTTGACTCGCCACAGTTTTAACAAAATGGATTTTTTTTAGAAAAACATAAGTGAGAGTATGGTAGAACTGGAAGTTATTCCAGAACCACAAACGATTACTAAAGACTTAATAGAACCTGAGGATTCAAATGGTTCCAACATTCCATTAGCCACTCCGCAGATTTGGTGGATAACCTCAGTCACCCGAGAGGTACTTCGGTCTTCTCAGAGACGGTGACAGGGAGGTTCTTGTTTACCCAGACTTGCCATTGCTGTTGTTCTAGACTGTAAGACCCGGCGGGAGGATGAGTATAGCGTCGTTCTAAACTAGCTTTAGAAGTGCACGTGTATATGATTCTGCCAGAAGGTTATTGTAGTCAGTGGGAGCAGCGGAAGCGTAGTGGGCAAGAAGGTTGTGTCTATTTATAGACTAAAACAGGTATAGCGGAAATAGATTATCTATTTTTGATGTGACAGTCATAGGTTTTGACTTCATCAGAATAGGAGATGGATCTGGTAAGAAGGTAGTAGGGTGTGATGTCCGAGGATTCGGGATGACATGCACTTGATAGGAAGAGATATTCCTATACTACGATCGGTTATACTATGGTTGTCACAAAGTTGTTTCTCCGTAGAGGATGTGGATATAATATCAGGTTTTCTGGTTACTAGATCTATGGTTTTAGATCTAGATTTGGGAAGTATCCCAATCTGGGTACTTTGACATTAAATGGACGACTCCTGGCATGGTGGTCTACCTGCAGGTGATGGAGTCAACCTCTCTAAAGGTGTCTTACAGACTAAAGGGGAGTGGGTTCTACATGATTAGTATATCATTTGCTTAGGCAATTGAGTTAATCATGAAATGTCAAGTAACACACCAGATATTGCTTTTGCACTAGATATAATAAGCAGATATATTAATCCAATCCTGGAGAAACATTGGGAAGCAGTTATTGAACATAAGTGAATGTTCTTGGGAAATGATTACGGCAGCCTCCTTCGGGAGACGGTTATCATTTCAGGCTTCCAAGGTGACCTGGATGACAGAGTGACTGTCAGAGTTATAGTTTTTCCCTCTTTTGAGGGACAGTATGTTGGACAGATGGTCCAAGCGGATACTGAGGAAAGGCAAGGCGCAGGATACTGATTAAATTCAGTGGACGATACAGTCTAAGTAGTTTGCTGGATTTAGAGTTCATTTATGAACTGGGTCCCATCAGATATCCAAAAAAAATTCTAAGACAGGTATTGCTCATTTTGGGAGATAGCTTTCTCCGCGAAGTTGAGATTAAGAGAGATACAGAAAGAAACATTGGAGCGGCTCCACTCACTGAGGCTATTTCTCGAACGCAATCATTTTCGTAAACAGGCTTTGCGAAACTGATTAGTAGAGAAGTTGGGTGTTCGGTATCACACAGGCTGTGAGTATGCGACATCGTAATAATTGGCCTTAAGTGCAAGTGGGAGATTGTTGGCTATAGTGCCCTCAAGGCAATTATCATAGTCGCGGACTTGTGATCATGATGATTGAGTGAGGACCTATACCGATAAAACAGTCTTACTCAAGATGATAGTATGCTATCTGGTTTGTCTTTATCATCACATACATGTTGATAGAGCCCGTAGGATTCTTGCTTGACTGCCAGCATTGTGATGGAGATCATATATGTGGGAGCTGGGGTCTATAAGCACATCCTTAAATGTCCCTAGTCGTAGGAGTATCGAGACCGGGCATCGATACTCCAGTGTAGACTAGTGTATACTGATCGAGACCCCGACGAGGGACGGTGGCCAGGTCTCACAAGCCATTGGTGTTAGTTTGTTCACCTAAGATAGTATACAGGTGCTCATTGGGTTATGAGTACACTGGACGGACTCGCTGGGAACCTGCTAGTTGGTATTATACCTATTGTCATATAGCAGTTCCCAGGTGACATGTGTACAGGTTAGTCTGTCGACCTGAGATCGTCATTTGTCTCGTGTGAGTTCCCACTGTGCTTTGATTACTACCCTACCACGGCTCAAAGGAGTCGTGCAAACAGGTTTTAGTTGGGTACAGTCCCGAGCCACATGGAGGCAGTGATCGGATCGTCGGGGATTCGTCTCTCCCGGTATTGGGGGTTGATGTCGTGTTGTGTACGGATGGCCATCACCATAAATCCGTGGCCACGGTGGACGAGAACTACCGATCCAGGATCGATAGTTTCTCAGGTGGTGATGGGTTTCATGCCGACACTAAATATCGCGTTGTTGGGGGTCTGACTTTATCCACCCCCCTAGACTCGATATGCGATACTCTTAGACGAACAGACCGGACTGTATGGATATTGTCACTGACAGGCTCAGTAGGGGTTCAGGATGACTTTGCTCGCCGGCCTCCCTTTCGCTCAATACCTAGGTAGCCGTTACGTACAGCTAGTGCCGCTGACGTGCTTGTGGTTAAACCCACTGCCAGCGTATCGACGAGTCTTTAGAGTCCCACACAGAGGGTTTTCACGGTTCAGGCGATATGGTGTACATGTTGTATGTTGATACATACGGGTGTCCGATTAAATATGTGCACTTGCTGCGCAGACTTTAATCGGACGGTTGATAATACTAGCGGTTTAGGATTAAACCGGATTATTAAATCGGATTTTGATTTAATAATTTATATATGTATTTGTATATACGTATTCTAGTATTATTGTTCACTATGCGTTTTCTCTCTCGGCTATTCGTATTTTGGTAGGAATACGCGTATATGTATTTCGGTACATGTACCGGGAAGTATTCCGTATTTTATACGGAATAGCTTCTAGAAGGTGCTACCTCATTAATGATTTTCTTTATTAAAAATCATTTGGAAATGAGGTGGAAAGGAGGTATGGTTTGAGGCATGGTGCAAAGTATGGTCTCATTTGTTTAATGCAAAATGTTGGAAAAAGAAAATGTTTTTTTTTTGTTGATTGGAGAGAGAGAGGGGGGCGGCCACATTTAGAGGAAGGGTTGATTTCATTTTGTACATTACATGATTAATTACACTAGCCCTCTCTCTCTCACTCTCTCATTCACACAAAAGACTTAGCAAACTTTTGCTCATGCCAAAGCATCATCACCTCCTTTCATCTTCTATGATTGCTCATTTGAGTTTTGTGTTGAGAGAAAATTATAGTGACACACTCATACAGCCCCACTCTCCATCGCTAGCGACGTTGGAGCGTCGGTTACCTCGTTTGTCGAGGTTGGAGCTTGCGCCGTTTCCCTCGGGTGGATCATCGGAGATGGAGGAAGACCGGCAACCAAACATCATCAAAGGATCGCTAGGAGCTTGGAATGAAGATCGAAGGACTTGGATCATCGCGGTATAACCTTCCTAACTCTTAGTTAGCTCGCTAGTATAGGGTTTAAGGTCGATCCGGAAATCGGGTAACGGTAGCGCCGGTTTAGAAAAATTTTGTTCCGCATCTTGGCCGCGTTTCAACGACCGGGGCGCTGCCGGGACCCAACAAAAGTATATAGGTGCTGCAGTTAAAAACAAATGTGTTAAAAGAGTCTCACGTGTTAAACATGTGAGCACCTATATGCAAAGCATATAGGCGCTGCAGTTAAAAACAAATGGGCTAAAAGTGCCACACGTGTTAAATATGTGAGTGCCTATATGCAAAGCATATAGGCGCTGCAATCAAATAATTGGCAAGCCAAACAGGCCTCACGTGTTAAACACGTGAAAGTTTATAGGCATATGAGCGCTGAAAATAAAGCATACTGATACCCATGATTGGGGTCACGTGTTAAACACGTGAGTTCTTTTGCCGCACTCTTTGGTAAGATAGAATTAAATTCTATGTGGGAAATATTTTCTTGATCTTTCTCAAATTAGAAAGATCTTCTCTGTTAAATAGAGGACCCTTGGATTAAAGATCCAACGGTGATTATAAAATCACCCACCGATCATCTGATAGAATAAAATTTCTATCTTAGGAAAAGATATTTCCAATTCTTGTTAAGTAAACAAGAAAACTTCTCTGTTAAATAGAGAGCCTTTGGATTAAAAATCCAATGGTGAATAAAATTCACCAAGTGATCCGAGATATCATTTTGGATTGATCATGATCTCTCAATCTGAGATTTTCCTAATAAGTTAATCTTTTCTCTTATCCTATAAATAGAAGGGAAAAACAAAAAAGAGAGGAAAAAGAGAGAGAGAGAGAATTCCCCACAAGCTTCTGCAAAAAAGAAAATATAGACAGTAAGCTCTTAAAAAAGAAAGAGAATTTAATTCTCAAAGAAGAAGAAGACTTGCCTTATTAAAACCCTAGGTAAAAAGAAAATATAGAGATCATAGCATCCCTTCCTTACTTACACAAGGGTTTAACCCCTTCATATAAGAACTCAGTTCTTCTGGTTGAGGTTTGCAGAAGCAAATCTCCCCACAAGTTGAGAATTTAATTCTCATCGGGGAGATTTCATTCTGCAGATTCTAAACTTAGGGGTAAAGAATTAGGTTATAAAAGAAAAGGAAATAACAGGGACATATGGGAAGTTAATTTCTCCAAAAATTAGGGTTTAACCCTATATAAAGAACTTAGTTCTTCAAATGATAATGATCCAAGATCCTAAAAACCGAAATCTTGATGATTATCAATGACTAAAAATATCATTAACAGAGATCAATATCTCTCTAAGAAAATACAAGGACATCTTGGTGACTCGTTAGTGCTTAGCAATATTTTGGAAGCCTCATATGTTTCCCACGTGAGTGCTTCAAACGAATAAAAAGAACAGCCAAAGCTGCCTCACGTGATTCTCACATGGGCGCCTATAAGGCAAAGAAAAACTCCTTTGTTAATTAGGCAGTTGCCCCAAAAGGAAACAGTCACGTGAAATGCACGTGAGCTCTATCCAAGTGCTTAGCACTTTTTGTAAAAGAGGGAAACGAACAAATAAACCCAAAGCCCAGCACTCACGTGTTTTCCATGAGAGTGTCATGTAGAATGCTCAGCACTCTGTGATTAGTCAAAAATGACTAACAAACGCTCACCTCTGGAGGCCTCACGTGTTCCACACGTGAGCGCCACAGAATTCTAGTGCTTAGCACTAATCCACACCCCACGTGTTTCACATGTGCGCGTTGTATGTCCCAGTGCTCAGCACTGTTGGGTAATTATGGAAACTCAATCTCAGCCCAAATAGGCTAAGTTTCCTGATGTTAAACCTCTTTGATTTTAAATCAACCGAGCCCATATTGTTCATGGTCTCTCAAACTGGTCTTAGTCTCAAAAAATGACTAGTGGTCTCCTACTGATGATATCCAAAATGATATTCATCATATGTCTTCTGAGAAAGTTTTAGTCTCAAAATACGACTGACGAATCTTAGGTCCATAACAATCATCTTTTCCCTCAAATAAGAGATTTGGTTTAAGAGTATATCTCTTCACACCTCTGATATATTTCGTTATAATTCATCAACGTCTTCAGAGAGGTGGCGGGTCCCGACGACCAATAACTTCTTCTGTTGATGCACTTCCAAATTGACGTGCACGTCTCAAATCGGATCGTGCCCCAAATTGGGCACATTCCATATCAACATCGTTCATTCCACCACGTAACAAATAAACGTGCGCGCAAGTTAAATAACACGCTTTTTAAAGAAAACAGTTTTTTGAATGTTCGAGGTACTTAAATGTAAATTCGTATTTTCCCATAAACTAGAATCCCAAAATTCATCGTGATATGTCAAAAATGTGTGTTGTGATGAGACAGGTCATTACCTCGTGAGTTATCTAAAGATAATACGGTTAAATTGAACAATTATAAGTTGTATGTAACATGATGGTATTTTACTGTAAAAGTGAAATAAAAATGGCAACATGAATTATTTTAAGATGAAACTTGTTCTAATGTATTTATTTATGTTTGGTAAACCTTATGAGAGAATATGGTATTTTATTATTTAAGAAAAATGGAGTTTTTAAAGAAAAACGAATCGGAAGTCGGAATAACTCCGCTTCCGAAGAGTTTTGAAAAAGAGAAGTTTTAGAATAGAGATGGAGGAGGTGAGTGGGTACTTACAGATTATAAAGGAAGAGGGGAGAAGGAGGAAGCTTTCAAAACCGTCGGGGCGTCGTTTCGTCGCCGGATTCTACTCGAAACGTCGTCGGAACTTCGCCTCTTTGCTAACTGATTGAATGATTCTTTGTGTGTCGTGTTTTGAAAATGTGTAAAGATCACAATCAAAGAAATTTTTAAACCGAAATCAATAACGGTGTCAATTGTAGCGCGTTAATGAATATGGATCGTCCTCAGGGAAAGTGTGATTCGATCATAATTGATTTAGATGAATTGAAAATTAAAGAGAAAAGAAAAGAGAATTCAATTCAAGATTTATAAAAGTGAATTTCAAGAATTATCTAAATCTAGATCTAATATCAAGAAAACTCAAAATCAAGAATCAAGAATTGATGATATCCAAATCGAATTAGTAATCAAGATTTGTAATGAGGCTCGTAGGAATCGATCGAATCTATAGATGTGATGAAGACTTGTGATTACGTTTTCTTATCCATTAATGATTTGTTGCTAGATCGATGACGATCAACGAGGTTTAAGGATATTTTGAAGGAACAAGGGTTTCTTTATCTCATCCTTTGTCCTTTCGTTGATTCTCATTCAAAAGCTAGCCTCTAGTAAATTGAATCACCAATCGTCGATCTCTAATTAAGAGCGAAAATATTCAAGAAAGCATTTCGCTCGAAACTAGATTGTCGATAATTCAATTTACAAGAATTTACAAAACTTATAGGAATTAAGAATCGTTTCAAGATTGTAATCATCATCATCTATCTATTCTCTCGACTCCTCCACGAGCGGAGTTTTTACTCAAGCATCATATCAAAGAACACAATCAAGAATTGAGATCTAATCATAATGCTCAAATATAAAAATAAGCAAGATAAAGAAATTTCACCTTTTATTAATCAACAATTCCGTTACAATTCGCTCAAGATCTACAAGATTTGAGGAGAGAACTCGATCGTCGATTTAGCTCCGCACCGTCTCCGTGAGTCGCGGATCGTCTTGAGGATCACTTGCTCGGTTGAAGATCGGCGTCGCTTCTAAAAGGTTGAAGGCTTCTTACTTGATTTGTACTCGGAGATCTTGAATTTGGCTTTGGTGATTGGATTAGGGTTTGGGTGCACAAGTTGTGTCATTCAACTTGTGGGATTTTTGGCTCAATTTTCAACAACCTTTAGAGTGAAGCCTTTGGGTCCTTTTTATAGCCTTGATTAGGATTAGCTTCCTTTAGAAGCTAGGTTAGGATTAGCTTCTCTTGCAAGCTTGGTAGTTAGGTAGAAACTTCTAGAGTTAGTTAGCTAGCTAGCTTCCTTTAGAAGCTTGGAGGTTAGGAAGAACCTTCTAGGTTTAGGTAGTTATGTGGCTTGCTTGAGAAGCTTGGATGTGTTTAGCTTGTACAAAAAGCTTTGCTGTTCGGACAGAAGCTTCTGGAGATTTCTGGAATTTTCATTGGCTTGAAGAAGTTTGGACCTTGAAAGGAGAAACCTGAAACATCAAACTGCCGACGACTCGCTAACGTGGCCGCGGATCCGCCGTGGGAAGGGCCATCCGGCCGCGGATCCGCGGCCCTTTGGATGCCTTGCTGCGTGATTTTTCCAGGGTGACTTGGTGCTGACTTTGTGGATGTTTCCTGATATCTGGAATATTTTTATACTTTCTCTTTCACTGCCAGATCACAAGTCTTGGACTTGGCGCATTTTTATCTGTACTTTTAGCAGTTTCGGCTCTTTTTCTGGAATTTCCTGCATAGATTCTCGAGACAAGTGTTGCGCTATACAATGATTATACGTGCAATGATAAACACTCAATTTCCCTCAAAAATGCCGGTTATAATATATAATACAAGTTATTTGGTATTTTACAGCTGTTTTGCTAATATGTGCTATATTCATACCGAACACCTTTAGATGAGTGCAAATGGTAGGGAAATTGATGTGTTAAAAATGCAATATTTTTGACTGATCAAATTCCCCCAAACTTATTTTTGGTCGTCTCGATCAAACTGTTTTATTAAAAAGAGAAGGAGAAAATAAAAAAGAAAAACTAACTAGCACACTTTCGTAGGCAACACAATTGCACTGAGCACGTGCAATAAGCCTTTAAACCTCTAGGTGTCCCTAGTAGGAGGAGTGTTGTCCTGAGGGTTTTCAGCGGATTGCACCTACAAAATCCAATAATAAAAGGAAGACCGTGAAAGTTACATATAAAGATAAGAATTGTAAAAGAAAGTCTTTGAAAATTAGAGTTTCCAACTATACTAGCTTTTCGGTTGTCATGAGCCCTATCTTAATAGTCATGAAAAAATGTTAGAAATCACATCATCCCTCAATAAAACATCGTCTTTATTCTTCATTCCTATCTTTCTTCCAAACATCGATCATATAATCCTACGTGTGTGTAAAGAACATCCCTACACTCGGAGAATTCAATTCAAGCTATCATACTCTTGTCGCCTCAGTACTTTTTAATTTGATGGATATTTAGATAGATTTGCTCACACATTTTTCATGCGACCGTCAATACTTCTTGAGGTACTAACTGACCGATTACTCATGTGCTTGCTTATACGGTGTATTTTCCTCATCCTCAATTCTCTGAGCCCATTCTTCACCTTCCAGGGTGCTCACTTTTCCCGAAAATTGTTTTGGGTGCAATGCCCGGAATTGCTTTACTTCGTGCGCTTCTGCTTCTGGACGGTTCATCAAAATAGCGGTCTGCCGCTGCTGTACTTCCAGGAGGCTTCAGATTGCCTCAAGCAGTACTGTCTGCTCATTGATCGGAGCAGCGACAGTAGGCGTAAGCGGTAGAGGTGGTGGTTTGTTGTTGAAGTTGGTGCTGGTATTGTTTGGAGAATCCATAATCTTGAAATAAAAATAGGGTTAGGATCGATTCAAAATTGTAGGATTCAAGAAATATGAAATGTAAAGAATATTTTTAGTTACTGATTCTTGTGTTATATTGCTTAGGAAATCATGCAGAATTGACCTGCATGTCCATGCAGAACTGACCTGAATGGTAGGGTTCCATGCAGTATCGACCTGTATGGGCTGCCAACAAAACCTGTCACGCCCCGCTTCCCGGTATACGGGGAGGGGACGTGGCGAGGCCCGCTATGTATTTACTCAGAAGTAAATACGCTAAGCATATCTAAGAAATATAGAGTAAAATGTGCACAAGAAGAGATGTAAAACAATATCAACTTTTATTTATTCAACATTTCTTTACAATACAACTGGAAATATAAATACAAGTCTGGAATGCAATGCCTGAACAATGGCATGAACTGAAAAGAAAATATGTACAAGTGACTATAGCTCGAGGTCTTCAGTGTGCTCAGGGGTCTGCTCCAAGTGCTTTTGGCTGGTCTCGAACTCCTCAGAGTCGGTTCCTCCTGACAACATTCCAAAGAAATAAGAATAGGAATGTCGCCAGCGAACAATCACTCGGTAAGTCCCAAGGAAAGAAGGAGAAGAATGGACAGAGAATAGAACAGGTGAAGTAGATATGTTTATACTAACGTAGTTGTTGTAGCTTGGTACAGAATATGTCAGTGTATATGAGAGGAGTCCAACTTACACCGTGGATTTTGGTAACACGTAGTATAAGGCTCCGTCGATAATACCACGGAACAACGGCATAGATGTAATTACATCTTTTAGTGACTACCTCGTGCCATCTTTAACATGTTTCGTACCAGTCTACCCCTTTATGAACCCCATAATGTTTATTGTATTGATTGTATTGTATTGTATTATAGTAAAAGGAAGACTTTCCAAAACCATGATATCAGTAAACGGAATGGATATAAATGGATATTCATGTAATCAGAGTATATCCATGGTTCGGTTCGGTCGAGTCTTGTTGATGTAGATTGAATTCTGGTATAGATTCATGTTGTATTGCAGTTATACTTGAATTGAATTCATGTCAGATTGATTTCATATTTGACCTTGACTCGAACTGAGTCAGACTTTTAAACAGAATTGAAGTCCTGATTGTTTTGGAGTTATCGGTAACTGCTGCACATGGACGGCCGGATTTGTGTCTTTTTCCAAGACAATTACCGTATGATAACACCGTTATTAGATTATCTACCTTAGATAGGCAAGCATTCATATTCTCCGGCTCCCTAAGGCTCAAGAGAACTGGTCCCGCTTAAACTTATATTTACTAGGGTCCTTATTGTAATTTAGTATAGCATGAGGGGTTTTTATGTAAAAATAGTTTTGATATATTTTCAAAATAGATCTCAAGTATTTATTTATCGTCTTTAGTGTTTTCATGGATGTAATTTTATATAAAAATGAAATTTTCTAGTGAATAGAACCTAGATTTCATTGTACATGGTATTTTAATGAAATATTGGAATTGTATTGAATTGTAATGGTAGTTTCATGAAATTGGTGATCCCTTTGATTTAGAAAACATGGAATATATATATAATATATTTAAAGTAGATATTTTGATAATATCTATATATATCTAATATTTATAAAAATAGAATTTATTTATTAACTAGAAATCACATTTTTCTTAAAAATTGCATCAAAAATCCCATCGAGATCGAATGCTCCTTGCGGAGGTCTGCATCTCACTCTACTAGGCCCGAGGACGTGCGATAACCCGCACCATCTCGATCGGGGTTCCCCAAAATGGGTTGTAGAGGCGCATTTGCACGGAATTAAATAACACGCTTTTTAAAGAAAACGGTTTTTTGAATGTTCGAGGTACTTAAATGTAAATTCGTATTTTCGCATAAACTAGAATCCCAAAATTTATCGTGCTATATCAAAAATGTGTGTTGTGATGAGCTAGGTCATTACCTCGTGAGTTATCTAAAAGTAATACGGTTAAATTGAACAATTATAAGTTGTATGTAATATGATGGTATTTTACTGTAAAAGTGAAATAAAAATTGCAACATGAATTCTTTTAAGATGAAACTTGTTCTAATGTGTTTATTTATATTTGTTGAACCTTATGAGAGAATATGGTATTTTATTATTTAAGAAAAATGGAGTTTTAAAAGAAAAACGAATCGGAAGTCGGAATAACTCCGCTTCCGACGAGTTTTGAAAAGAGAAGTTTTAGAATAGAGATGGAGGAGGTGAGTGGGGACTTACAGGTTATAAAGGAAGAGGGGAGAAGGAGGAAGCTTTCGAAACCGTCGGGGCGTCGTTTCGTCGCTTGATTCTCCTCGAAACGTCGTCGGAACTTCTCCTATTTGCTAACTCCACTTGCACAACTTGGGACTTGGAATTTCTTAGAGAGTTTTTGTTATGAAATTCTGAATGAGGAGAGGTGAAATGTGGTGTGGTATTTATAAGGAAAATTAGGGTTTAGGGTAATGAAGAATAGAATTATAATTTGCATTAAAAATGAATTAAAGAGGGGATTTAGCATTCTCTGGATAAATGCAGAGAAATCAAACAACATGGGGGTAGTGGGATAGGCCAAGGGGTGCTAGGGTTAAATTTTGGGAGCATTTGGTACGGTTTAGACCGATGGTGCCGGCCTAAATCAAGATCTCGCCGGTCATCTTGGAAGGGATGGGGCTTGGATTGGGGCCACGTGTTCTAGGCTGTATAAATAGCATTTTCTACATGTTTGTTTTTATTGTGACTTTTAATTTTACGTGCAGTGCACGTGCAAATCTCTGAGCTTCTAAAAGTTAAAAAGAATAATCAATAAAAATAATATGTGGCTAAGGAGATTTGAACAAATGGGCTATGTCACAGCAGTGCAAGGCTTTACCAATGAGCTACAAGTGCTTTCTTGCTGTTCAAAAGCAAATTAAATTTATAACTTGTGCTCAGGTTTAGGTATTCCTTTCTGTATTTTGAAAAAAATTCTGTACAGAAAGTTTAGGGTTGTTACACATTTCATATTCCTTGAATCTTACAATTTCATATACTTTGAATCTATCCTAACCATATTTTTCTTTCAAGGTTATGGATTCTCCAAACAACATCAGTACCAATTTCAACAACACACCACCACTCTACCGCTTACACCCATAGTCACAAATTCGTCGTTCGGGAATAATTCGGCGAGGTCGAAAATTCGGATTCGGCCAACTATTCGGAAAAAATCGGCAGGTATTAAGAAAAGATTCGGTAAGTGTTCGGGAAATGTTCAGGAATGATTTCGAGCAAGAAATTAATATATGAGACGCTATGTTTTGATTTTGTGAATTATTTGCTATTTTTTTGAATTATTCGATATTTTTTCACATAGTTGGGGAATAATTCGTGAATTATTCGGGAATAATTCGCGAATTATTCGGCCCGTCGATTAATTCGGCGATTAAGTCGGCTGGTAAAAAATTCGCGAATTATTCGCGAATTCGGTGAATAATTCGTGAATTATGTGACTATGCTTACACCTACCGTCACTACTCCGATTAATGAGGAGACAGTACTGCTTGAGGCAATCTGAAGCCTCCTGCAAGGACAGCAGCAGCAGACTGCTATCTTGCTGAACCGTCCAGAAGAGGAAGCGCTCGGAGTAAAGCAATTCCGGGTATTGCACCCAAAACAATTTTTGGGAAAAGAGAGCCCTCTGGAAGCTGAGGAATGGGCTCAAAGTATTGAGAATGGTCTGGCAGCAGCACAAGTGCCAGAGATCGCTTGGGTACGAGTTGCGAAACTGCAACTCACCGAAAACGCCCGAGTTTGGTGGAAGGCGGAAGAAAGCCGTATTGACCAGCCTATCGAATGGAGGACTTTTCGAGACATGTTCTACGCGAAGTACTTTCCCGAGACTGTCCAATTTGATATGGAGCAGCAATTCATCCACCTGCAACAGGGTTCAATGTGGACCAAACCTGTAGATGAATATGATGCTGAGTTTACCATGCTCAGTAGGTAAGATATGTCTCAATATTCGATATTCAAATATCACATACTACCCAGCTAACACAAGACCTTAACAGGTTCGCGGTACACTTGATACCGACTGCTGAGATCAGGTCTAGATGATTTCAGAAAGGGTTGGACCAGGAAATCCAAGCTACCTTAGCTACAGGGGATTTCCCAACCCACGACCTGGCTTTGAAAGTTGCCCATCGATATAAGGCAGTGGTGAAGAAGAGGGGCAGACCTCAATCTGCCGGTGTGAAGCGCCCTGCCACCCAGATGACAGGAGGAGCCTCTTCAAGGCCAACTTTTGAACCCAGGAGACCGAAAGAAACAAACAACCGGCCAAGTCCAGATTTTGCTTCTACTACAAAGGGATGGACACCTATGGAAGGATTGTAGGCGCGCAAAAGGCTCGTGCTTAGTTTGTGGCGCATCCAATCATGGAATTGGAACATGTCCTTATAGACGCAACACAGTTCCAACTCACAACACTAATCCGCAGCGGCCAGCTATCCAGGTTCCTGCACCTCGTCTTGCTCTTCCAGATCCACCTCCACGTGGACCTCCTGCACAGCCTAATCGCCAATTCCAATAGGCACTGAGGAATATACCTCAAGGACAGAGGAATGTGTTTCCAGCAAGAAGGAATGTACCACGGCGTCAGGCTTTCACTTTAGCAGTCATAGAAGCCGAGACTGTAGACCAAGTTAACCATGGTAATTCCCTCACATCTTTCCAAAACTTTTGCATTCTTTCGTTCTCCCAAATATATTTTTATGCACTATCACCAAACTTTTCTTGAACTTGTTACACCTTCTTTCTACAAATTTCGAGGACGAGATTTTTATAAGAAGGGTAGAATGTAACAACCCTAAACTTTCTGTACAAATTTTTTTTCAAAAATACAGAAAAGAGCACCTAACCCTGAGCACAAATCATAAATTTAATTTGCTTTTGAACAGCAATAAAGCACTTGTAACTCATTGGTAAATCCTTGCACTAGTGTGACGTAGCCCCTGTGTTCGAATCCCATCAGCCACATATTATTTTTATTGTATTTTCTTTTAGACTTTTAAAAGCTCAAAAGTTTGCACATGCACTGCATGTAAAATGAAAATTTACACAAAAAATAAACATGTGCACTGAGATATACAAAGCGACAGGGACACGTGACAAAATCCCACACACCCATCACCGGTTTTTGGCCGGTGAGACAAGCTTGGAGACCGGCACCACCGGGCCCCCCGTAGGGGATGCTCCCCAATTTTTTAACCCTAAACCCTTAGACTCCCCCACTATCCTATACTGTTTGATTTCTCTGTATATTTCCAGAGAATTAAAAATGGGCATTAATCCACATTTTAATGCATATTTTAATTCTATTCTTTATTACCCTAAACCCTAATTTTCGCTATAAATACCACACCACATTTCACCCCTCCTCATTCAGAATTCCATTACAAAAACTCTCCAAAATTTCCAAGTCCCAAGTTGTATAAGTGGAGTTAGCGAGAGGCGAAGTTCCGACGACGTTCCAAGAAGAATCCGGTGACGAAACGACGCCCCGACGGTCCCGAAAGCTTCTTCTTTCTCCCTTCATTCTTAATAGCCGGTAAGTCCCCTTTCCCCTCCTCCATCTCTATTCTAAAACAATTTATTTCGAAAACTCGTCGGAAGCGGAGTTATTCCGACTTCCGATTCATTTTTCTTTAAAAACTCCATTTTTCTTAAATAATAAAATACCATATTATCTCTTAATATATAACAAACATAAATAAACACATTAGAACAAGTTTCATCCTAAAATAATAAGTATTGCAATTTTTATTTCACTTTTACAGTAAAATACTATCATGTTACATACAACTTATAATTGTTCAATTTAACCGTATTACCTTTAGATAACACATGAGATAATGACCTATCTCATCACAACACACATATTTGATATAGCACGATGAATTTGGGACTCTAGTTTATGGGAAAATACGAATTTACATTTAAATACGATAAACATTCAAAAACCGTTTTCTTTAAAAAGTGTGTTATTTAATTCCTTGCAATTGCGCCTCTACAACCCATTTTGGGGAACCCCGATCGGGATGATGCGGGTTATCGCACATCCTCCGGCCTAGTAGAGCGATATTCAGACCTCCGCAAGGAGCATTCGATCTTGATGGAATTTTTAATGCAATATTTAAGAAAAATGTGATTTCTATTTAATAAAATAAATTCTATATTTTTTTAAAATATTATATATATATATATATACTATCAAAATATCTACTTTAAGTACACAATATATATATTCCATGTTTTCTAAATCAGAGGAATCACAAATTTCATGAAACTACCTTTACAATTCAATACCATTCCAAGATTACACTAAAATACAATATACAATGAAAACTAGGTTATATCCACTAGAATATTTCACTTTATAAAAAAAATTACAATTATGAAAACCCTAAATATGATAATTAAATACTTGAGGTGTATTTTAAAAATGTATCAAAACTATTTTTCATGAAACCCTCTCAAGTTATATTAATTTACAATAAGGACCCTAGTAAACATAGGTTTAAGCGGGACCAGTTCTCTTGAGCCTCAGGGAGCCGGAGAATATGGGTGCTTGCCTATCTAAGGTAGACAACCTAACAACGGTGTCATCAACACGATAATTGTCTTGGAAGACACAAATCCTGCCGTCCATGTGCAGCAGTTACCGATAACACCAAAATAATCAGGACTTCAATTCTGTTTAAAAGTCTGACTCAGTTAAAGTCACGGTCAAATCTGATTATAATCAATCTGGCTTGAATTCAATTCAAGTATAACTGCAATACAACATGAATCCATTTATACCAGAATACAATCCATATCAACATGAACTTGACCGAACCGAACCATGGATATACTCTGATTACATGACTATCCATTTATATCCATTCCATTTACTGATATTATGGTTTCGGAAAGCCTTCCTTTACTACAAGACAATACAACACAATAAGTACTATTAATACAATCAATATAAAAGACATTATGGGGTTTATAAAGCTGGGTTCGCTAAGCCCCCCCGACGAGTTTCGGCAAGCATCAAGTATGCTATTTTAAAAATTTGGGGTGCCAAGCGAGCCCGGACCAAGGATCTAACTAGAGAATCAGGGTATTTAAAACATGTAAACAACTTTACACTAAGTGATATAGGAATACAACCTTTGTAGACCGGTCATTCACTTCTAAAGCTCCGTGTAGTAGTCCCATAGCTCTAAGCGGTGGTCTCCCGGACTCTTGTTAGGCTCCACTAGGCGAAAGGAACAAGCTTGCTCAAGGATTTTCGAGGCCGAAGATGATCTACGTCGAAGAATCGCTAACTCAAGCTACCTCTTCACTAATTGATGAACTAGTGAAGAAACAAGCTATACTAAATGGCTAGTTTGGTATACATTGGTGAAGTAGGAATTTTGCTCACTTTAGAATTATTTTTCCCTTTTTCTTTTTCTTCTCACAAGAAAGCTAGAAAGAAAAAATGGAGATGAAGAAGAAGATGAATGAATCAAGTGTTGCAACCATGGGTGAGAAAAATATCATATATAAACTCATGTAGAGACTAAACCATGGCTAAAGATAATGGTTAGGTTAATAAATATCTAGAGTAAAACAAAATTAGTGGACTAAGTCAATGTTTCCACATGCTTCTACAAGCATCATAAACAAAGCCATTTTCCACCTAATTTTGTTTATTATCTAAGTAAATAATCACCCTTGTTATCTTAAGTATGGTATAAGTCTTATACACCCATATGCAATGTATCATCAAGCATGACACATAATAAATACATTACTATATATATCACATATATATTTAAATGTATTTGGAGAAAACATTTTCTTAAGTGAGCTAATATTAGTTAATGCATATTAATATATAAAATATATAATTATACATTAAATTATTAAATCAACACTTGATTTAATAACCCGGCTATATCGCATACAACCGACTAATACCATATAATAAATTATTGAATCAACACTTGATTCAATAATCCGGTTATATCATATATAACCTATATCGCGAGATTAGAATATGGTATCACATACAATTAATCTCGGTCCCGCACAGATCACATATGTGCCCTACTTCGTTTCGCTTGAGCCATGAAACCTCTGTGTAGGACTCTAAAGACTCTTCAATACGCCGGCAGTGGGTAATGATCATATCAGTTACCCACAAGCCGTCGGCGGTACTAGCTGGACGTAGCGGCTACCCGGGTATTGAGCGATCAGAAGATCAACAAGAAAGCTTGTTCATACTCCCGTGAATCCAATAAGTAACACTACCATACAGTCCGGTCTCTTCATCTGATATGTCGCATATCGAGTCTGGGGGTGGTAAACGTCAGACTCCAATAACTTGATAAATCGTGCCGATGTGAGGCTCGGGTCGAGAAACTACTGATAACATTTACCAGTAAATCTCAGTTTCCGCCCTAACTAGGGACTTCCTGTTATAGCCAATCGAGCACAGCGCAACATCAATCCCCAATACCGGGAGAGACGAAATCCTCTCTTATCACTCATTGCCTCTATGTGACTCGGGACTGTACCCAAAAACCACCGTTTTGCATGCTCTCCTTAAAACGTGGTAAGGTGGAAATCAAAGAACAGTGGGAATCACACAAGACTCTATGACGATCTCGGGTTTACAGACTAACTTGTACCAGTATCACCAGAGAACTGCTATCTGGCGTTAGGTATGATACCATCTAAGAGTTCTCGGCGAGTCCTGTTCAGTGTACCCATTCTCCAATGAGCACATATGCACATTCTCTGATGTCAAACACCAATGATTGTGGGATCAACCATCGCCCCATACTGGGTCAAGAATCGTACACACTAGTCTACTCTGAAATATCGATGCCCCGTCTCGATACTCGCTCGACTAGGAATAATTAAAGGATGTACTTATGGACTACCCTAGCCCCACTAGTATGATCTACATCATAGTCCTTGTAGTCAAGTACACATCCTAAGGGTTTTATCAACATGTAACAGAGAGACAGTACAACTATACATGTTAAGATAAAGAGTAACCAGATAGCATACTATCATGTCGAGCAAGAAAGTTCTCCCTATATATATCCAAGCATCTACTATAATATACAATCATGTACAATAATGGCTTCTAGGGCATACATACAACAAACATATAAAGGGGTAGACTGGTATGGAACATGTTAAAGGTGGCACAGGGTGGTCACTAAAAGACATAATTACATCTATACTGTTGTTCCGTGGTATTATCGACAGAGTCTTGTACCACGGGTTACCAAAGTCCACGGTGTAAGTTGGACTCCTCTTGTATACACTGACATATTCTGTACCAAGCTACAACAATTGCGTTAGTTAAACAAATATAACATTATCTACTTCACTTGTTCTATTCTCTGTCTATTCTTCTCTTTTCTCTCTTTAGGACTTACCGAGCGATTGTTCGCTGACGACATTCCTATTTCTCTTCTTCTTTGGAATGTTGTCAGGAGGACCCGACTCTGTGGAGTTCGAGACTGGCCAGGAGCACTTGGATAAGTTCACAGAAGACCCTGAGCATTGACCTTACTTGTATATACTTTTCATTTCAGTTATGCCATTGTTTAGGCATTGCTTTCTATTCCTGTATTTACATTTCAAGTTGTACTTGTAAATAATTGTTAAATAAATAAAAGTTGCTGTTCATTTATATTCATGTCTCTTGTGTACATTTTACTTTATATTGCTTAGATATGCTTAGCGTGTTTACTTTGGAGTAAATACGTAGCGGACCTCGCCGCGTCCCCTTCCCGTACACCGGGAAGCGGGGCGTGACACTGCACAAAGCGGGGCAAGTCAAATCAAGCAACGACCGTCCACGTTGCAAAAATGGCAGCACCGACCCTCCACGTCGCTAAAATGGCAACACCGACCGTCCAGATCGCAAAAATGGTGGCACCGACCGTCCAAGTCGCAAGAAGGGTAGTACCGACCGTTCACGTCATAAAAAGGGCAGCACCGACCGTCTAAGTCGCAAAAAGGGCACCGACAGTCCAAGTCGCAAAAAGGGCAGCACCGACCGTCCAAGTCGCAAAAAGGGCAGCACCGACCGTCCAAGTTGTAAAAAGGGCACTGACCATCCAAGTTGCAAAAAGGGCAGCACCGATTGTCCACGTCGCAAAAATGGCAGCATTGACCGTCGACGTTGCTAAAAGGGCAGCACCAACCTTCCACGTCGCAAAAAGGGTAGCACCGACCGTCCACATTGTAAAAAGAGCAGCACCGACCATCCACGTCGTGAAAAGGGAAGCATCGACCTCCACGTCGTCAAAACGGGAACCAAATCAAGTCAACCTCCATGCGAAAGAAGATCCATCAATTTCATGCACACAACCTATATATGTGGTGCGCATTTATTGATTGGGGCACTTTGTTGGGGTCAAAAACTTCACCACGGTTGACCAAGTCAAAGTCAATCAACCCCTAGCCAAGCGGGCTCATGCTCAAGCGAAGTGGGCCCGGGCCCAAGTCAAGACCAAACATGGAAGGGGCCAGCTCCATGCCAAGAATGAAGCAATAAATTAGTTCAATGCAATTTTTTTAGAAATAAATGTATGAAAAATCGGCAGAAAACCAAAGTTTTGTAAACCCCATGGCTTATATGCAAAAAGAAATAAGCACATAAGGCATGGGGTGTCACAATTGTCATTTGGCAAAGCATAAAAGGCTATATGTAAAGTTTGTAGCCTATAAAGGCAAATATGATGAAAAAATCAACAACTTTATTCTCTAAAAAAAATTAGGGTTCTATGCCTCTTTCCTCTTCCTCAAGGTTCTAAACCTTCTTCTTTTTTCTTGAATTAAATCAAGAGTTTAACACTTTTTTTCCTAAAAAGAAATGCGTTTTCACCATAAAACCTACGAATGGGAGCTCAGATCTCCCATCAAATCCCTAAAATGGGAGATTTTTTTTATGTCTTACCTCCTTTCTCCAAGATCCAGCCAACCGAAAAGAGGAAGAAGGAGACCCATCTCCAAAAATCCCACTTTAGGAAGATCCAAAGATCAAGAGAAGATTCAAGGCTCAAGTGAGAAGAAAGGGGTCCCCTTTGATCATCTCCGAAGATTTATGGGAGTTCAACTCCATTTATCAAAATCTTTTAGGGTTTAACTCTATAAATAAAATCCTTTTAGGAGTTTAACTCCATTTAAAATCTTTTGGAGTTTAACTCCATAATAAAAATTCTTTTGGAGTTGAACTCCACAATAAGAATCCTTTTAGGAATTTAACTCCATAAAGATAAAAACCCTCCCTTTTTTTGAAAGTTTCCAAACTCCTTCGGGATTTTAACTCCAGATCTCGGGGATAAGCCCCATTTTTCTGCAGGCGTCCGGTACCTGCGTGCCAGGCACGTGAGGCGCTGGCGCCCAGCGCCCACATGCCTTGCACGTGGCCCACCAGGCACATGGGGTGCTGGCGCCCAGTGCCCATAGGAACCACGGGAGACCCCCTACTTACTAGTAAAGGGAAAACGGAATTTCCAGGAACATTTGGAACATTTCGTTTCTTTATTCTTTTTTATTTCTTTTTCCATAAACTTCCCACTAAAAATACCCCCATAAACTCTGCGAGGCCCCCAATATATCCAAAACCCTTCAAAACACAACACACATACATGGCACATCGAGTTTACATGACCAGTTTGGCCCGTCAATCGGAGGTTTTTTCGCTCCAAAAGCGAGGGGTAATTAACGGCAGCTTAGTCCGCTGCTGCCGGAGATTCGGATCCCCACAATCAATAATCCTCGGCCTACCCTAAGAAGGGAGAATTTGTAATGCGCCTGACACACGCGCACATTCCAATCTTAATGGGGTGACGAAAAACACCCTACGAACATAACTATAGTTAAGGGTATTTTAGTCTAATTTAGTAAAATTGAATCAATAGGTTAATTTAATAGAGTTTAGTGAAAAACAACAATGTGTATGTGTATGTGTATACACAAACACAAGCGCGTGTGCGCACACACACATATACATAAGCGTGCATGTGCGCACACACACAAACAATGCCAAACCTTAATTCATCATCATTCTCTTCTACATTAAACTCTTATCAAATCCCACCTTAAAACCAACTCTAAATCCAAAATCTTAAACTCGATTAAGATAACCCTTGACTATAAAAAACTTTACCCTAAACTAAAAAGTTCGAAACATTGAAACTGAAACGTGAACGTAAAACTAAATCAAATTAAATCTTAAAGTAAGTATACGACACTCGATGAAAATATGAAATTTTCATATTCTCATCGATAATTATTCATATGTAGTAGTGCGTGTACCCATGAAATTTTTATATTCTCATCGATAATTAATCTTAATCCGATATTTCTTATCTATAAGAACCATTACTACTGAGCACATTTGTAGTAGTGCATGTACCCATGTCTCTGTTGGTAGGTTTATTGCTTATCTTCTCGTCGTCATCGTCATGGCTTCTTGCTTCTTCGTATGCCTTGAAATTGTTACGTAAACCTAAAACCAATCCAAATTAAATCTTAAACTAAGTGTATGAAACTTGATGATAATATGAAATTTTCATATTCTCATCGATAATCATATGCGAAAATCAAAATGCGACTTAGTTCCGGTTTATTGGTTAATATACGTGCGATGTTCGTCGTGACATAAAACTACACGAAGGTTGTTAAATATCAAACGGTGTCGTTTGGTTTCTAACAACCATCACGTAGTCTAAGTGATAAGAATTAATATCCAATCGTATGATAACCAATAGATTTGTCCCGTATAGACAAGTTAGAAATGTATAAAGTAGACACCTGCATTCACTTGTGTTTTCGTTCGTTTTGAGATATTTCGTTAGTACCTTTCCGCTGGTTCTCTGTGTACAATGATAGATTAGATACACGTTTTAATGTTTTTTGACAGCATTAAAATGATCATCTTTTCTATTACAGTGTACTCGAAGAACAGCGGGGAGCCGCCGCCAAAATTTTCCCAAAACGGACGAAAACACATGTGAATGGATATATGCTTTATACATTCTTAATGGGAAAGGCGTATTATCCAATGGCACCAATGGAGTTGGAAAAAGCCAATTACTTGAGAAGGGTTGGATTCGCAGCAGCAATTCACCTTAGGGAGCTCCATTTCTTCTAGTAAAAAGACGGCACATGGATAAATGTGCGTCAGTTTGAGGCGTTGAAGCAGAGATTGATAACCGCTCCTATTTTGACCATACCAGATGGTTCCAGAGGATTGGTGATTCACAACGATGCATCTGGGGAAGGATTGGGATGTGTTTCGATGCAGCATGGGAAGGCTATATAGCCTACGCATCGAGACAATTGAAGATCCATGAGAAGAATTACCCAACTCATGATTTGGAGATAGCAACCGTGATTTTCGCTTTGAAGATTTGAAGACACTACTTATTAGGCGAAAGGGTCGAAGTATTCACCGATCACAAAAGCCTAAAGTACGTGTTCACGCAGAAAGAGCTTAACATGAGGCAGTGTAGATGGTAGGAGCTGATGGCTGACTACGATCTTGATCTTAAGTACCATCCGGAGAAAGTTAATGTTTTGTCGGATGCGCTTAGTCGGTTGCCAGCAATTCAGACGTTGACTGCACGGAAGGAGCTTATCGAAGACTTTCGGAGATTCGAGTTGGAGATCGTGCTACCGCATTCTTCGGGACAATTGATGCAGCTGCAAGTACAGTCGTCGTTGATCAAGAATATTAAAGCAGCGCAGTCACAGGACCCTAGATTGCAGAAGTTTCGAGAACAAGTTGAAGCTGGACTACGAACGGACTTGTTGATTCATGAAGATGGTTCATTGCGGTATGGTAGCCGTTTGTGTGTGCCAAAAGGAGACATTCATGAAGAAGTTATGAAGGAGGAACACAGTTCCGCGTAATCCTTATATCCTGGAGGCACGAAGATGTACCGTGATCTACGACAACATTTCTGGTGAGAAGGCATGAAAAGGGAGATTGCTCGCTTTGTAGCGAAGTGCTTGGTGTGTCAGCAAGTTAAGGCTGAACATCAAAGGGTTGCTGGTTTATTGAAACCACTTCCGATTCCTCAATGGAAGTGGGAACATATAACCATGGATTTCGTGACGGCTTTACCGCGGAGTCCAAAGGGCAACAATGCAGTTTGGGTGATTGTTGATCGATTGACCAAGGCAGCTCATTTCATACCATTTCGAGTTGGTCGGTCAACGGAAACGTTAGCAGAACGGTACATGCAGGAGATTGTAAAATTGCATGGAGTACCTGTGAGCGTCGTTTCTGATCGTGATAACCGATTCTTATCGCACTTCTAGAAAAGATTACAGGAAAGTTTGGGAACTCGATTGAAATTTAGCACAGCTTATCATCCTCAGACAGATGGCCAGTTAGAGAGAATGATCCAAACTCTTGAAGACATGTTGAGAGCTTGCATGTTAGACTTCAAAGGTTCATGAATGGATCATCTACACTTGGTGGAGTTTTCTTACAATAACAGCTTTCAGGCGACTATTCAGATGGCTCCATTTGAAGCATTATATGGTCGCAAGTGTCGCTCACCCATTTGCTGGGATGATCTTGGGGAGCGAAGACTGTTGGGACCGGTTTTGATCGTGCAAACAGTTGAGAAAGTTAATACTATCCGGAATCATATGAAGGCAGCCCAAGAGCGGCAGAAGAGTTGGGCTGATACATGGAGAAGACCTCTAGAGTTCGCTGTTGGTGATCTTGTGTTCTTGAAGATATCACCTACTAGGGGAGTGATTCGTTTTGGGAGTCGAGGGAAGGTTAGTCCTCGATTCGTAGGGCCTTTTGAGATTTTGGAGTGTGTTGGAGAAGTGGCTTATCGATTGGCTTTACCACAATCTTTGGCGAATGTTCATGACGTGTTTCATATATATCAACTCCATAAATATGTTCGAGATGAAACACACGTGCTGGATCATTCAGAGCTGACTGTAAGAGAGGATTTGACCTTTGAGGAACGACCAGTGTCGATCGTTGATCGAAGAGAAAAGGTCCTTAAGAACAAGATTATCCCTCTCGTACTTGTTTCTTGGGGAAATCGCTCGCATGGAGAATCAACTTGGGAATGAGAAGATGAAATTCGACAGAAGTTTCCGCACTTATTCTTGTAGTTCTTGATTGTTTACATTTCCTTGTTCTTGGAATTTTGAGGACGAAATTCTTTTTGTAGTTGGGTATAATGTAACACCCTAGTTCATTTATACCAATTCCAGTTCGCGTATTTCTTTAATTATGGTATTTTCCTGATTTACTGTATTTTGGGTGCAAATATTACATCTGACATCTATATTAGTATCCGACCCGACCCGCTTTCTTAAACCTGTCTTGATTCATGTTCATGATTTATCCTGACTTGTTATATAGACTTGTGCACATTCATATAAACTGCATACTGGCATTTTATCTGGCATGCGCATTTTTACAATATAACATTTTAAGTTACATAAAATATTTTTAAAATACATTGCATGGCCTGCATGATACCCCTAACCCCGTGGTAGCATCCGCGCATCTTGTTCTCGTCCCGTTCAGTGAAACGGATTTGTTTGGATGGCTACGCGGACGTACGTGCATCCGTTCTTGGGGGTATGCATTTTCGTTACCCGAGCATTCATTTTGAATTTTGAACGTCGCATATATTTTTCATATTTTAAAACTGAATTTTTAGACCCGACCCGGGCGTGTTTTGGAATTTTTTGTATACCACCAAAATTCAAATTTATTTAATATTTAAAATTTATTTAACAAATAAATTTCGTTAACAGTTTAATTCCTAAAACTAACTAAATATATTCTCAAATTAAAATTTTAACAGTTTGACTAACCCTCACCTCTCTTCTCTTTCTCTCTCCCCTGCTCTCTCTCTCTCTTTCCCCTTCTGTCTGTGGCCCCACACTCCCCCACCAATCATCTCATCTCTCTCTCTTCTCTTCCTCTCTCTACCCGCACTGTCTCTCTCTCTTCTTTCTCTCTCCCTCATCACTCTCTCTCTTTCTCTCTCCTCCACTAGCCAACGATTTTCTTTCTCCTCCTCCCTCTCTCTCCTCTCACGGTAATCGGATTCGCGTCACCTCCCTCTTGATACGCTCACCTCCCTTCTTCCTTTAACCGCTTCCTTCATTCTCGTCTTCCTTCCTCCCTATATAACCCCGAGCTCCCTTCCTCTCATTAACCCACCACACCTCTGTTTCCTCAAACCATAACCCTAAAAATCTTTGCCTCCTCCTCCTCGTCACCATTTCTTCCTCCTTCGCTATCTTCTTCATCCCCCGAGCTCACCTGCACACCCCTGCACACACCCTGCACCCATCGAAACCAGCACCACCACATCACCTCATCGCTGACAACCTCTTGTCGTCGCCTCCTCATTCTTCTCCTCTCCTCCCTCTCCTCTGTGCTTCTCATTCATCAGACCCCTGCAACCCCAGCCAACACCACTCGAGCCAAACCCTAACCCAAAACCACAGCAAACTTTAGATCGCCGGAGCTCTATTCACCGCTGTTGACACCATCACCCCCTCTCTGCAACCACAGAGCACAACCATACGATCGCCGGAGCCGTTACGTCGCCGATGATCCAGAAGACCCAGTGAGCGTGCCTTACCTGCGTCATCACCCTCGTGCGTTACTTGGACCCGTTCCGTGTGCCGTGCGTGCGTTGCGACATTTTGCCGACGTCGAACGTACCGAACATATCCGTTTCTTGATCCGTCTAGGCAAGTTAATCTTGCAACATACTATACTACTGTATTCTATGCCTATTTGAATTATAATACCCCATAATGATTAGTTTTGCACTCCACATATTCATTTTTCATATTACACCGTTTTCGGACATCCGTATGTGTCCGTATGTGTTATTTCACATCTATGGCATGCAAGTTTATCTTGCTACATGCTAAATTACTTTATATACATCTATTTTAATAAATATAATACTGGTATTTCAAATTTTGCACCCCATGTTTACTTTTACAGTTTTTCCGACATCCATATACATCCGTACGTGTTATTTTACATCTAGCATATGCAAACCTATCTTGTCACATATTATACTACAGTATACTGCATCTAATTGAATACAACAGGTCATATTGTTTAATTGTACATCATGCTTTAACCAGTTTATCATTTTACTGTTATATCACGTCTGTGTGCATCCATATTAATAATTACATATCTAGTCGCATGCTAAATCATCTTGCTACATGCTAGGTATAGTTTTACGCATCCATATGAATAAAATGTTACCCATTTATCATATAATATATATAGCTGCATCTACAGATCACATCAATGCATAATACTGATGTTTTAACACCCCATGTTAATAAAGTGCATCCTAATTAGAATTAGAACTATAAATGTAACCCAAATTGATAATTGTGCATCCATATCATTGATCTTATATCTATTTGCATACCATGTCACATTATCTCATTTTATTGTTATATTGGTACTCCATACTTGATTTTGTGCACCCATGCTTACTACAGTTTGATTATGAACACCCACTTGATACCTGTACAATACTTGGCATGACCTGGTATACTATTTGACATGACTTGATACATAAACACTACCTGACATGACCTGATATACTACTGCTTGACTTGATACCTGATCTTATTACTAATGCCGACAATCTTGACTCGTTGTCCCTACGGACATTTCCTGTTATCTATGTAGACAAACCTGTACCTGCTTGATCATGTGTTGGCATTAACTCCAGATTTATCAATACCTGACTTGAACACATAACTTGGGGGTATGGGGAAATCAAGAATGTAACCGAATGTAACTCAAAGGGCTATTATCCTTTTACCATGGTCCCATGGGGAATGAACAGGACATAAACTCACAGTCTATCATACCATTTTACCGTGGTCCCGTGGGGTATGAACGGGGCATAGATCGATGGGTTACGATGAGGATTACATTAATTGATTTCGAATAACTTTATAGTAGATAACCCTATAGCACAGTATAGACTACTCACTGCACTTCACCTGTATATATATCCTGTTCACTGATCTTTATTCATGTTACTGTTTATTTCCTGATAACTTGTACTGTTTATACTTCATGCCTGCATATTTCATTACATCCTGCTTGCTTAGAATTATTGATATTATGACGCACTGACATCTGGGTTTTGCATGGCCCAGATCCCTTATCCTTATCGCAGGCTGCCCAGGAATATTTTGATCAACAGGCCGAGCAGTGAAGACCTGTCATTAGTTTAGTTTAGTTTTCCTTTCTGTATTTTTTTCATTCCTGATGTGAGCCCGTATTATGGGACGTACATCCCAGATTATTATTGTACTTGGATGTTTTGCTTCCGCATTATTTTATTTCATGACTCTTTATTCTAGCTTATGGACATGTATTAGATAGTTGTTTATTATTCTTGATATCTCTACAGCCGTAATGTGACTGTGGAAGGATATTTCCTATCCATAGGTAGCATGGTTGGTTCTGTCACGTGCCTATCTTAGCGCACTCTGGGAAGCGGGGCGTGACAGGGTTTGTTTGATATCAGAGCCCATAAGATTTAGGATTAGTCGGGTTTGATTCTTTTTGCAGTTGGGTATTGAACCCAATACACGAATCAGAATACTCATGATTAGGAACATGTCCTGCCACTCTACCATCTTTCCATTCTTGAATTTTAACTTTCTTTTGATCCTTTGCCTTGACGATATGTAGACCACTTTGCATCTCGACTTGAAACCTTTTGGTTCCCTATTGTTTCTCTCTATTCTGATGCTAGGATTTGGGCGACTTGAACTGAGTTATGTGATTGTAACTATGAACTGCAGCATGGTTACAATGCGGTACTCTGTTTAAGTAACTTGGAGTTCTAGTTTTGATTCATATCCTTGATTCATGATCATCATTCATCGCAAGTTTTGAATCTTGTTTATCATACTAATCCTCTTTGGTGTCTTGGTTGCAGGATCATGGCAGCCAGGAATCTACGATCGTACCAGAGGCGTATGGATGACGCCACCTTGCTTGGAGTAATTCGTAACTTGCTAGAGGACCACAAGCAGCAGACCGAGCAGAATCCGGCGTTCGCACCAAACCAAACGCCCGTACGTAGAGGTATTCCGGTGAACCGACTTGGCATAGCACCGATGAAGAAAACAGTCGTTGCTGATCGAAGAAGGAGCGTGAATTATGACTTTTTCCATTTACCTGGACATGTGCAAAGGGAGTGTCGGAGGAAGCTTGGACTCTGTTTAATTTGTGGATCGGTGGATCATACTATCAATGCTTGTCCGTCGAAGCTTCGTACGAAAGAAGATGTTCAGAGGTCAGTTTTGCCCAAGCAAAAAGGAAGGGTGTTGTGTGATTACTGCTAATGACCTGGTCACTATCGAAGGGACTGTCGTAAGAGGATTGGACTTTGTCTTGTTTGCGGATCAGCTGATCACATCATTGATACTTGTCCGTCAAAGCTAAGTTTGAAGGAAGATACTCAGAAGCCACCGCAAAAGCAGTTTCAGGAGCAGAAGCAGTTGACTCAGGGACCCAATCAAGCTCGAGCATTTACCCTGACGGCTGAAGAAGCCAAGGCTTCAGAGGAAGTCGTTTCAGGTATCCTACTTGTTCATAGTTTTCTCGCATTAGCGTTATTCGATTCTAGTGCATCCCATTGATTTATGTCGTCCAAGTTTAATACTACACACTCGATTACTTGCACGACCCTGTCTAGTTATTGGGACATACACACTGGGAAAGGGAAAATCATAGCTAGTAGAGAATGTAAGGATTGTTCTGTAGTTATTTGCGGATGGGAGTTATTCGCAGATTTCTTGGTGATTGATACCGGTAGTTATGAAGTTGTCTTGGGAATGGATTTTCTCGGCACTTTCCACGCTCACATTAATTGTAGAGCAAAGAAAGTGATTTTCCAGATTTCCGAACATCCGGAGGTTGTTTTGGAGTTAGCAGTTCTGTCGGACCATTTGAGTTTAGGGCTAGGCCGACAAACAATGTTCTTTCGTCGATAGAAGTTGAAGCGCCAGCTGTAGTTCGAGATTTCATGGACGTGTTCGAGAACATCTCGGGTTACCGCCGAAACGATATGTAGAGTTCACGATCGACCTTGTTCCTGGTGCAGCGCCAATCTCGAAGGCGTATTATCCAATGGCACCAATGGAGTTGGAAGAAGTCAATTACTTGAGAAGGGTTGGATTCACAGCAGCAATTCACCTTGGGGAGCTCCAGTTCTTCTAGTAAAAAGACGGCACGCGGATAAATGTGCGTCAGTTTAAGGTGTTGAAGCAGAGATTGATAACCGCTCCTATTTTGACCGTACCAGACGGTTCCGGAGGATTGGTGATTCACAGCGATGCATCTGGAGAAGGATTGGGATGTGTTTTGATGCAGCATGGGAAGGCTATAGCCTATGCATCGAGACAATTGAAGATCCATGAGAAGAATTACCCAACTCATGATTTGGAGCTAGCAACCGTGATTTTCGCTTTAAAGATTTGGAGACACTACTTATTAGGCGAAAGGGTCGAAGTATTCATCGATCACAAAAGCCTAAAGTACGTGTTCATGCAGAAAGAGCTTACCATGAGGCAGCGTAGTTGGTTGGAGCTGATGGCTGACTACGATCTTGATCTTAAGTACCATCCGGGGAAAGTTAATGTTGTGTTGGATGCGCTTAGTCGGTTGACAGCAATTCAGACGTTGACTGCACGGAAGGAGCTTATCGGAGACTTTCGGAGATTCGAGTTGAAGATCGTGCTACCGTATTCTTCGGGACAATTGATGCAGCTGCAAGTACAGTCGTCGTTGATCAAGAATATTAAAGCAGCGCAGTCACAGGACCCTAGATTGCAGAAGTTTCGAGAACAAGTTGAAGCTGGACTACGAACGGACTTGTTGATTCATGAAGATGGTTCATTGCGGTATGGTAGCCGTTTGTGTGTGCCAAAAGGAGACATTCATGAAGAAGTTATGAACGAGGCACACAGTTCCGCGTATTCCGTACATCCTGGAGGCACGAAGATGTACCGTGATCTACGACAGCATTTCTGGTGGGAAGGCATGAAAAGGGAGATTGCTCGCTTTGTAGCGAAGTGCTTGGTGTGTCAGCAAGTTAAGGCTGAACATCAAAGGGTTGCTGGTTTATTGCAACCACTTCCAATTCCTCAATGGAAGTGGGAACATATAACCATGGATTTCATGACAGCTTTACCGCGGAGTCCAAAGGGCAACAATGCAGTTTGGGTGATTGTTGATCAATTGACCAAGGCAGCTCATTTCATACCATTTCGAGTTAGTCAGTCAACGGAAACGTTAGCAGAACGGTACATGCAAGAGATTGTAAAATTGCATGGAGTACCTATGAGCATCGTTTCTGATCGTGATTACCGATTCTTATCGCACTTTTGGAGGAGATTACAGGAAATTTTGGGAACTCGATTGAAGTTTAGAACAGCTTATCATCCTCAGACAGATGGCCAGTCGGAGAGAACGATCCAAACTCTTGAAGACATGTTGAGAGCTTGCATGTTAGACTTCAAAGGTTCATGAATGGATCATCTACACTTGGTGGAGTTTTCTTACAATAACAGCTTTCAGGCGACTATTCAGATGGCTCCATTCGAAGCATTATATGGTCGCAAGTGTCGCTCACCCGTTTGCTGGGATGATATTGGGGAGCGAAGACTGTTGGGACCGGTTTTGATCGTGCAAACAGTTAAGAAAGTTAATACTATCCGGAATCATATGAAGGCAGTCCAAGACCGACAGAAGAGTTGGGCTGATACATCGAGAAGACCTCTAGAGTTCGCTGTTGGTGATCTTGTGTTCTTGAAGATATCACCTACTAGGGGATGATTCGTTTTGGGAGTCGAGGTACGCTTAGATCTCAATTCGTAGGGCCTTTCGAGATTTTGGAGCGTGTTAGAGAAGTGACTTATCGATTTGCTTTACCATAATCTTTGGCGAATGTTCATGACGCGTTTCATGTATCTCAACTCCGTAAATATGTTCGAGATGAAACACACGTGCTGGATCATTCAGAGCTGACTATAAGTGAGGATTTGACCTTTGAGGAACGACCAGTGTCGATCGTTGATCGAAGAGAAAAGGTCCTTAAGAACAAGGTTATCCCTCTCGTACTTGTTTCTTGGGGAAATCGCTCGCATAGAGAATCAACTTGGGAACGAGAAGATGAAATTCGACAGAAGTTTCCGCACTTATTCTTGTAGTTCTTGATTGTATACCTTTCCTTGTTCTTGGAATTTCGAGAACGAAATTCTTTTTGTAGTTGGGTATAATGTAACACTCTAGTTCATTTATACCAATTCCAGTTCGCGTATTTATTTAATTATGGTATTTTCCTGATTTACTGTATTTTGGGTGCAAATATTATATCTGACATCTATATTAGTATCCGACTTGACCCGCTTGGTTGAACACGTCTTGATTCATGTTCATGATTTATCCTGACTTGTTACATAGACTTGTGCACATTCATGTAAACTGCATACTGGCATTTTATCTGGCATACGTATTTTTACAATATAACATTTTAAGTCACGTAAAATATTTTAAAAATACATTGCATGGCCTGCATGATACCCCTAACCACGTTGTAGCATCCGCGCATCTTGTTCTCGTCCCGTTCAGTGAAACGGACTTGTTTGGATGGCTACACGCACGTACGTGCATCCGTTCTTGGGGTATGCATTTTCGTTACCCGAGCATTCAGTTTGAATTTTGAACGTCGCATATATTTTTCATATATTAAAGCTGAATTTTTAGACCCGACCCGGGCGTGTTTTGGAATATTTTGTATCCCACCAAAATTCAAATTTATTTAATATTTAAAATTTATTTAACAAATAAATTTCGTTAACAGTTTAATTCCTAAAACTAACTAAATATATTTTCAAATTAAAATTTTAACAGTTTAACTAATCCTCACCTCTCTTCTCTTTCTCTCTCCCCTGCTCTCTCTCTCTCTCTCTCTTTCCCCTTCTGTCTGTGGCCCCACACTCCCCCACCAATCATCTCTTCTCTCTCTCTTCTCTTCCTCTCTCTACTCGCACTGTCTCTCTCTCTCTCTCTCTTCTTTCTCTCTCCCTCATCACTCTCTCTCTCTTTCTCTCTCCCTCACTAGCCGACGATTTTCTTTCTCCTCCACCCTCTCTCTCCTCTCACGGTAATCGGAGTCGTGTCACCTCCCTCTTGATACGCTCACTTCCCTTCTTCCCTTAACCGCTTCCTTCATTCTCGTCTTCCTTCCTCCCTATATAACCCCGAGCTCCCTTCCTCTCATTAACCCACCACGCCTTTGTTTCCTCAAACCTTAACCCTAAAAAGCTTTGCCTCCTCCTCCTCGTCACCATCTCTTCCTCCTTCGCCATCTTCTTCATCCCCCGAGCTCACCTGCATACCCCTGCACACACCCTGCACCCATCGAAACCATCACCACCACCTCACCTCGTCACCGATGACCTCTCGCCGTCGCCTCCTCATTCTTCTCCTCTCCTCCCTCTCCTCTGTGCTTCTCATTCATCAGACCCCAGCAACCTCAGCCAATACCACTCGAGCCAAACCCTAACCCAAAACCATAGCAAACCCTAGATCGCCGGAGCTCCATTCACCGCCGTTGACACCATCACCCCCTCTCTGCAACCACAGAGCACAACCACACGATCGCCGGAGCCGTGACGTCGCCGACGATACAGAAGACCCAGTGAGCGCGCCTTACCTGCGTCATCACCCTCGTGCGTTACTTGGACCCGTTCCGTGTGCCGTGCGTGCGTTGCGACATTTTGCCGACGTCGGACGTACCAAACATATCCGTTTCTTGATCCGTGTAGGCAAGTTAATCTTGCTACATGCTATACTACTGTATTCTATGCTATTTGAATTATAATACCCTATAATGATTAGTTTTGCAATCCACATATTCATTTTTCATGTTACACCGTTTTCGGACATCCGTATGCGTCTGTATATGTTATTTCACATTTAGGGCATGCAAGTTTATCTTGCTACATGCTACATTACTTTATATACATCTATTTTAATAAATATAATACCGGTATTTCAAATTTTGCACCCCATGTTTACTTTTACAGTTTTTCCGACATCCATATACATCCATACGTGTTATTTTACATCTAGCATATGCAAACATATCTTGTCACATATTATACTACAGTATACTGCATCTAATTGAATACAACAGATCATATTGTTTAATTGTACATCATGCTTTAACCAGTTTATCATTTTACTGTTATATCACATCCGTGTGCATCCATATTAATAATTACATATCTAGTCGCATGTTAAATCATCTTGCTACATGCTAGGTATAGTTTTACGCATCCATATGAATAAAATGTTACTCGTTTATCATATAATATATATAGCTGCATCTACAGATCACATCAATACATAATACTGATGTTTTAACACCCCATGTTAATAAAGTGCATCCTAATTAGAATTAGAACTATAAATGTAACCCAAATTGATAATTGTGCATCCATATCATTGATCTTATATCTATTTGCATACCATGTCACATTATCTCATTTTATTGTTATATTAGTACTCCGTACTTGATTTTGTGCACCCATGCTTACTTCAGTTTGATTATAAACACCCACTTGATACATGTACACTACTTGGCACGACCTGATATACTATTTGACATGACTTGATACATAAACACTACCTGACATGACCTGATATACTACTGCTTGACTTGATACCTGATCTTATTACTAATGCCGGCAATCTTGATCTGTTGTCCCTACGGACATTTCCTGTTGTCTATTTAGACAAACCTGTACCTGCTTGATCCTGTGTTGGCATTAACTCCAGATTTATCAATACTTGACTTGAACACATAACTTGGAGGTATGGGGAAATCAAGAATGTAGCCGAACGTAACTCAAAGGGATATTATCCTTTTACCGTGGTCCCGTGGGGAATGAACGGGACATAGACTCATAGTCTATCATATCATTTTACCGTGGTCCCGTAGGGAATTAGCGGGGCATAGACCGATGGGTTATGATGAGGATTATATTAATTGATTTCGAATAATTTTAGAGTAGATAACCATATAACACAGTATAGACTACTTACTGCACTTCACCTGTATATATATCCTGTTCACTGATCTTTATTCATGTTACTGTTTATTTCCTGATAACTTGTATTGTTTATACTTCATGCCTGCATATTTCATTACATCCTGCTTACTTAGAATTATTGATATTATAACGCACTGATGTCTGGGTTTTGTATGGCCCAGATCCCTTATCCTTATCGCAGGTTGCCCAGGAATATTTTGATCAACAGGCCGAGCAGTGAAGACCTGTCATTAGTTTAGTTTAGTTTTTCTTTTTGTATTTTTTTCATTCCTGATGTGAGCCCGTATTATGGGACGTACATCCTAGATTATTATTGTACTTGGATCTTTTGCTTCCGCATTATTTTATTTCATGACTCTTTATTCTGGCTTATGGACATGTATTAGATAGTTGTTTATTATTCTTGATATCTCTACAGCCGTAATGTGACTGTGGAAGGATATTTCCTATTCACAGGTAGCATGGTTGGTTCTGTCATGTGCCTATCTTAGCGCACTCTGGGAAGCGAGGCGTGATAAAGATGATGCTGTATTCGCGCCGATCGATGACATGGATGAGTTTATAAATACTGTTGGACTTCCTTATGATACGGAAAGCACTGAACTCTCGTTATTGGAGAAGTACAAGACAGAATCTAGGATCCCTCTATATCCAAATTGCAAAGAGTCTCAAAACAGTCCTTTTTTGTACATCTCTTTCAGATCAGGTGCAAGAATAGATGGAGTGACCAGTCTTTCACCGATCTCCTAGAACTATTGAAGGAAGTTTTTCCCGACGGAAATGAAGCGCCACTGAGCTGGTACGAGGCGCAAAAGATAATCACAAATATTAGCCTGAAATATCATAAGATACATGCATGTGAGAATGATTGTGTTTTGTTCCGGAATGAACATGCAACACTCAGAAACTGTCCCGTGAGCGGGATCAGTCGATTCAAGCCTAAGAAAGATCCTCATTCGAGTGATGTGCCCGTCATGATTCTTCATCATTTTCCATTAATACCGAGGCTGTAACAATTATTTATGTGTGAGGAGACAACGTCCGAAATGCAGTGGCACCATAAAGCGCCTCGTGAAGAGGGGAAAATAAGTCATCCCATAGATTCGATGTCATGGAAAGTTTTAGATGAAAAACATTCTTCATTCAGTGCAGACCCTCATAACGTGAGGCTGGGAATTGCGAGCGACGATTTCAGTCCATTTAGGATAGTTTGCGATTGGCGTACACACAGTACTTGGCTCGTTGTGGTGTCTATATACAAACTGCCGCCATAGAGAGCTATGACGCAAGCTTATTTTACGTTGGCGCTTTTAATCGATGGTCTCTCGTCTCCTGAGGAAAACATCGATGTGTAACTTCAACCCTTGATCGACGAGTTAAAGTTGCTGTGGAAACCTGACGTGAGAACCTATGACGTAGATGGTAAACAATTTTTTCAGATGCTGGCTGTTTTGTTGTGGACTATTAATGATTTTTTCAGCCTACGGCATGCTGTCGGGGTGGACAACTCAAGCTAAGCTTGCTTTCCCCAGTTGTCATACTCATACGAACGCCTATGCTTGAAGTTTAGTGGGAAGGAGTTGTTTATGCTTGGTTCCATAGCACGACCATAGGGTTTCGAGAAGCAACAACCATGCCGTTTTCAAAAATTTGGCGTGCTAAAGAACCTTAACCTAGAATCTTAACTAGAGAATTAGACGAAAGGTAGCATGTAAACAACTTTACATCTAAGTGAATGAGGAATACAACCTTTGTAGACCGGTCTTCACATCAAAAGCTCCGTGTAGTAGTCTGTTCTCTCCAATTAGTGATCTCCCGGACTTTAGTAAGGCTCCACAAGGTGAAATGAACATGCTTGCTTGAAGTCTTCGAGGCCGAAGATGATCTACGTCGAGGAGACACTAAGTCAAGCTACTTCTTCACTAATTAGGAATTAGTGAAGCAAACAACCTAGACTAAATGGCTAGTCTAGTGTAGGTTGATGAAGTAGGAATTTTGCTAACTTTTGAAATATTTTTCTCACTAATTTTCTTCACCTCCTCAAAACCTAGAAAGCTTTTTGGAGATGAAGAAGAAGATGAAGTGGAGAAAGGAATGAGTGAATCCATGAGTGAGAATAGCAACCATGGTTGAGATAATATCTCATATTAACTCATGTAAAGACTTAACCATGGCTTAAGGTAATGGTTGGGTTAATAAATATCTATTGTAAAACAAAACTAGTGGACTAAGTCAATGGTTCTACAAGCTTCCACTAAGCTCAAACCATATGACTAATTTCCAACTAATTTTGATTTACTTTAAATAAATAAAACCCTTCATTATGATAAGTATGGTGTGAGTCCCATACACCCATGTAGCATGTAGCAACAAGCATGACACAATAATATATATCACATATATATTAAGTGTACACAAGTGAGAAAAAGAAATACTTAAGTGAGCTAATATTTGTTAATGTAAATTAATATATCAAATATATAATTATACATTAAATTATTAAATCAACACTTAATTTAGTAATCTGGCTATATCACATATAACCGACTAATATCATATGTATCAACTTATCGAATCAACACTTGATTCGATTACTCGGCTATATCACATATAACCGACCGATATCACATATCACGAGAATAGAAAACGGTATCACATACACGTATTAATCTCGGTCCCAGACATATCACATATGTGCTCCTACTTCGTTTCGCCCGAGCCAGGAAACCTCTGTGTAGGACTCTAAAGACTCGTCAATATGCCGGCAGTAGGTGATGATCATATCAGTCACCAACAAGCCGTCAGCGGTACTAGCTAGACATAACTGCTACCCGAGTATTGAACGATCAGAAGATCAACAAGAAAGCCTTCTTATACCCTTGCGAATCCAATAAGTAACACTACCGTACAGTCAGGTCTCTTCATCTGATATGTCGCATATCCAGCCTGGGGGTGGTAAACACCAGACTCCAATAGCCTGATAAATCATGCCGATGTGAGGCCCATAACGGTTTGAGAAACTACCGATAACACTTACCAGTAAATCTCAGCAACTCTGGCCTGGGATTTTCTTTTATGGCCAATCGAGCATAGCGCAACATCAACCCCCAATACCGGGAGAGACGAAATCCCCTCCTATCGCTCATTGCCTCCATGTGACTCGGGAATGTACCCAAAAACCACCGTTTTGCAAGTTCTCTTGAACGTGGTAAGGTGGAAATCAAAGCACGGTGGGAATCACACAAGACTCTACGATGATCTCGGGTCTACAGACTAACCTGTACCGGTGTCACTAGAGAATTGCTATCTGACGTGAGGTATAATACCATCTAGGAGTTGTCGGCGAGTCATGTTCAGTGTACCCAGTCTCCACTGAGCACCCATATACAATCTTTGATGTCAAACACCAATGGATGTTGGATCATCCATCGCCCATCATATGGGTCAAGAAACGTATACGCTGGTCTACTCTGGAATATCGATGCCTTGTCTCGATACTCCCACGACTAGGAACAATTGAAGAATGTACTTATAGACTACCATCGCCCCACTAGTATGATCTGCATCATAATCCTGGTAGTCAAGTACACATCCTAAGGGCTTTATCAACATGTAACAGAGAGACAATAAGTGTACATGTTAAGATAAAGAGCAACCAGATAGCATACTATCATGTCGAGCAAGAAAGTCCTCCCTATATATGTCCAAGCATCTACTATAATATACATCATATGTACAATAATGGCCTCTAGGACATACATATAACTAACAATCTCCCACTTGCACTAAGGCCATTTGTTGCAGTATCTCATACCCAACATCCCATAAAAGTCTCTCTAGGAAAAGGCCTCTGTGAGTGTATCCACCGTGTTATCCTTCGTGTCAACTCTCCTTACCTCGATCCCTTGGAGATCAACCATCTCCCTGATCAGGTGATACAGCCTCAGAATATGTCTGGATCGCTGATGTGACTGGGGTTCCTAGGCCAAAGCCACAACTCCATTGTTGTCACAATAACAGTTATTTGACACTCAATGGTAGGAACCATGTTCATCTCATGAACAAAAAATATCCAGACATCCACTTTGGCAGCATCGTTGGGAGCGATGTATTCAGCCTTTATCGTCTAGTTTGCCGCGGTATCTAGTTTGGAACTCTTCCAACATACCGTTCCTCAACTGAGGGTGAAGACAAAAGCCTGAGACTGATTTTCAGTCGACCTTATTACTCTGGAAGCTCGAATTGGTAAAGGACTCCCACTGGAGTTTACCGTTACCAAACACCAAGAACATTTCTTTAGTGCTTCTCAAGTACTTAAGAATGTCCTTCATAGCTGTCCAGTGATACTCTCAAGATCCAATTGATTCCTGATCACTACACCTAGTGAGTTAGCTACATCTGGTCTGGTACATAACATCGCATACATGATAGAGCCTAGTGCCGAAGCATAGGGTATCCCCTGTACGCGAGCTCTCTCCAAATCAGTCTTGGGAGACATCTTTTTGGAGAGAGTGATTCCTGAGTAAGTGGGTGAACCACCACGCTTAGAATCTTCCATACTAAACCCTTTTAGTATGGTGTTAATGTACCTAGATTTGGGACACTCCCAATATCCGCTTAGATCTATCTCTATAGATCTTAATCCTTAAGATATAGTAGGTATCATCCAGACCTTTCATGGAGAATCCTTGTGATAAGAGGAGCTTGACCGAGTGTAGCATAGGAAACCATTTCCTATCAAGAGTATGTCATCTACGTACAATACGCGGAAGACAACCTTACTTTCTACAACCTTCTTGTATATACAAGGTTCATCTACCTTTTTGATGAAGTCAAACTCTTTGACTGCCACATCAAAATAGATGTTCCAACTCCGCGATGCATGCTTGAATCCTGGTGGACTTAAGCATAACCATTGGAGAAAAAGTTTCATCATAATCGACACTTGGTTGCATGACAAGAACTTTTTACTACAAGTCTAGTTTTGAAAATCTCAACTTTTCCATCTACACCAAGAATCTTCTCAAGATCCACTTGTTCCCGATGGGTTTTACCCTTTTAGGTGCAACTTTCAAAGTCATACTTTGTTTGTGTACATGGATTCCATCTCAGATTGCATAGCATCCAGCCATTTTACAGAGTACCTACTCGTGATGGCCTGCCTGAACCTGGTTGGGTCATCATCTACCATGATGCACTCCTCGCTCCCACCGTCACTGAGGAAACCGTAGTATCTCTCAGGTGGATGAGGAACCCTACCAGATTCGCGGAGAGGCTGAGGTTCGTTGGAGACTATTGAATCCTTTGGTTCCACTAAATCATCAGCTGTTAGTTTGTCTAGCTGGAACTCCTTCCAGTTCTACCTCATGACCATAAATTTCTTTCATAAGAAATTACTTTTCTAAAAAGGTGGCATGCTGAGAAACAAAACACATTTTGCTTCTCAGTTTGGTAGAAGATATTCCTTCGCAAATGTTTAGGATATCCAACAAACTTACAGAACTGATCTTGCCTCGAGCTTGTCCGGATTTTGTTTTTCAACATAGGCCGGATAACCCCATACCTTAACTCATTTAAGAGAAGGTCTCTTCCCATTCCATATCTCATATGCAGTGGTAGGCACTGATTTGGATGGAACTCTATTCAATAGGTATGCGGCTTCTCAAGCGCATAACCCCCAAAAGGAAACAGGTAATTCAGTAGTACTCATCATAGAGCGCGCCATATCTCATAGGGCGTGATACCTCTGCCCCGATACACCGTTGTGTTGTGGTGTACACGGAGGAGTAAGCTGAGTGAGAATCCATTCTCTTTTAAATAATCCAGGAATTCCGTGCTCAAGTATTCTACTCCTCGATCACATTGAAGGACTTAATACTTCTACCCGTCTGGTTCTCAACTTCAAGCTTATATTCCTTGAATTTCTTAAAAGTTGCAGACATGTGTTTCAACAAGAATATATGTCCGAACCTTGAGAGATGGTCATTGAATATAATTAAGTACGAGGAACCAATCTTGGAATTTATAGACATAAGACCGTATACATCACCATGTATCAGTCCCAAGAGTTCAGTAACTCTAACTCCGTTTCCAGCAAATAGAGTATTGGTCATTTTACCTTTGAGACAAGACTGACAAGTATTATAAAATGAAAATTCGAACAGATTCAAATATTCATCCTTATGTAACTTAGCTAGTCATGTCACATTGATATGACATAGTTTACAATACAACAAGAAGGATTCATTCATTCATGAACTACTCTTCTTGTGTGTGTTCTATATATTTTGAACTGTGGTTTGATTTAGAACGTATATGCCATTATATAACGTGCCTGATCCAATCAACTCTTGATTAAGGAAAATGTTCACAACATTATCCTGCAATACAAAATTATATCATTCTTTAACTTGATAAAGAAACTGATGTAATGTTGTATATCAGGTTCGGTATGTAATAGCATTTGTTCAGAATCAATGTATTTACCATTTGGTAATACAAGGTGATGTTCGCCAACTGCTTTGGCTGCAATATTTGCACCATTCCCTACTCTAGAGAAGGATCATTTTTTCTCAGTTGTCTACCTTTATTTAGCCCACGTAACATCTTACATATATGGGATTCTGTTCCGGTATCTCATACCCAGAACGTAAAGTGTACTGAGAAACAGTTCTCGGTAATAAACACACCTGAAGAAGATGCATCAAGATGCATATTTCTCGAATGGGTGGCATGAGAATCCTGGTATTCCCCTATTTCCTGCTCAAACTTATAACAATTATAAGATAGAGCGGAAGCAACGTTCCCCGGCTCAGTATAATAAGCGGGTTCGGTCAATACATCCATATTATTATCTTGATTAAGGCATGTCACGGTCACTACCAGGAGAGAGAGAGAAGAAAACACTCAGCGTATACTCTTGCAAGATCAGATTGGTTACTATTTTATCTAATCAGGATGGCTCCCACTGTTTTTATCAAATCTTCCTTCAAACCCTAAAAGGTAAGAGTAGCCGGGATTAATTACGCCCTACAAGTTCACCAATCTTTCGGTCAGGCAAGTGTCGGTACTTTGAGGGAGGTTCCCCGTACTTTCGCACGGACCTAATTAAAATAAATCTCGTTTTCCCAGGGGCGTAACCCCGTTAACACCTTTCTAGACACCTACTTGATCGGCTAATTGTAATGTGCAAAACTCTCCCAGGAGTAACTCTTACTCGCAGTGGGTATCGGGATCCAACCATCTCATAGAAGGTATGCAATCTCATTGCAAATTTCAACACTTGAAATTCCCGATAATATTTTACCCCTAGCAGCTCATAACCTTAACATAGTCAAAAAATCATAAGTGCTAGTCAAGTTCAACCCGTTCATTTCGTGATTGAATTAAACCTACTCGTACGGCCCTTAAGATAGTCAACAAAGTCGTACGACTACCTTAATCCAATCGCATCACATGCTTTAGCAGATAAGCACTAATCAGCTACTGCACACTATGATTTAATATAGTCAACAAACGTAGCACGAATACTAAATAGTACTTATTTGAAATGACGGAGGGCTACAGCATGATTTTAAGAAAACATTTTGCGTAATGAACTTGATATCGTTGTAGAATCGAGTGCTTTTGAAAAGGAGTGTTTTTGAGGCTTTTACTAGTTTTGCAAAAGAGGTCACTCCCGGTGAAAGGATCTCGACTCTTTCCTCATCGAATGAGGTGCTGGATATTCATCGAGGAATATCACTATGCAAAGAAAGAACTAGAAAAGCAATCAAAAGACAAAACCGATTGGGTTGTAGCATCTGCTAGTTTCTCTAAAGAAGTCACTCTCGGTGAAGGGATCTCGGCTCTTTCTTTATCGAATATGGTGCTGGATATTCTACAAGGACTACCACTATGCAAAGCAAGAACTAGAGCTACCAGTTTTTAAAACAGGATTCTACAACATCTTTAGGTTTCTGTTCTTTCATTAATCTTATTAATGAAATCCCATCATTTATGCTTCCTAAGCATCACAGATAAAGAAACGAAAGTAGAACGTACACTTATGCCATCCGCATTAGCCACAGTGTCCCGTTATGCACCGTTAGGTTACTTAACTAACGGCATAGCGGGGCGGGACTATCGCGGGTGCAAAACATAGGCAACACTTATTATATATCATATATATAATAACAATATTCATCTCAGCATATAAAGTGATCACATCACAGAATATCAGCAACAGAAGTCGACATATGAAATATTGGATATACTAGGAATTCCGTGTTTTAAATTAAGCCAGTAAAAAAAATGGATTCCACGGTCCTGATGAATAGACAAACCCACATCCCTAGACCCTTACGAGAGCAGCAAGCAACCCTACCAATTCTAGAGTTAGGAGACCCGGTCTCGACTCCTCGATATGGTCTCCCACTGGACCCTAGAACCCGGTTATTTGTGCTCCCCGCCTTGGGTCTATCCTAATGCGGAAAAGTAAATAATATACATCAATGGTGACATCATCCTCAATCCGGAAGTGCCACAATAAAAGAATATTACATACAAGTTTTAACATGAATGAAAATGAAAAACTCTCATCTCACATAAAACCCCCGGCTATTCAAACACGACCATCTAATATAATATATCACAGCAACACATAACATCACATGTCATCAACGTAAGTAAATATGCGCATCCCAATTGTCGTTGACGTATAGCAACGAAACCAGCGATACACCACATATTACACTTATGGTCGCAGAAAAGAAAATGAAAACTACAACAATTGGAATCCGCAACCTCCTTAGACATCATAAACCTGAAATATCACATACTTCAGATTTCATGCCTAACCATATGAATTCCTTAGACATCATAAATCTGGAATATCTCATATTCCGAATTTCATGTCTAACAATTATAAACCCCGCATTTTAGTCTCGATATTGAAAACACTTTCCAATAACAAGTCGGGCAATTCAACAAGATTCCCGACAAGATGATCGAATGCTCGTCGGAAACATTACTACACGGCCACACTCCCGATACCGTCGACGAAGTGCACTTAGGCGGAACACCACGGCCGCGAGCACCCGGGAGGATGCTTTTGGCAATGGGATTCTCCTACAGTCACTTGGTCGGGGCCATGGAGTATGGCTATCTAGTAACGTTGCCCGGCGAGTATCCGCGTACACTATGTAATTGCGACGGAGTTTTGATCCGAATCAAAATCCCGTGGCAACTGATCAATTGAGACTGAATTGCTAGATTTATAAAATTCAAATCATTTTTCACAAAACCGATTATTGTGGATTCCAAATATTGTATCAAAATTCACAGATAGCTAGACGATGTTAAACTTTTCGATCGAATCAACAAACACCCATATTTCCTAGAGAGCTCAACACTTGAGCGGAGTTAAAAAATACCCAAAATATGCCACAGTACCTACGGACCAACTGTAGAAGGGCCAACCTTGCCTCACCTATGGCGCCGCGGAACTACCGGAAACCCTAGGGTTTGGAGGCGGTTCCGGCGGTCATACAATCGAGTTAGTGTTTCATTCTTCTAGAGGGTCCATAAAATTACCTGCATGATTTTTCAAATATTTTTAACATGGAAAATTCTAACTCTTGGAAAATTTCCAGCGAGGGTAATGTGATGGTGTTTAATGTTCGTTCGCACATTTTAACGCCGTCTAAAATACCCAAAACGATGTTTGAATTACGACTACGAAACACTTCGAATTGTCTTTACAGAAAGATAACATCACATGCAATCTTAGTAAAAACAAACAATACCTGAAACACCAAAACCTAAAGCCTGGAACACCAAAGTGAAATGAGGCCAAAACACCAATAGAAAACCGGTGGGGCCAGTTTTTGGGCAAGTTTCGCCGGGTCAAACCTGGTGAAAGTGGCTCGTTTTGCTCTGGTGTTCATGTTACATCTCATGTAACATTCTGCAATTGCTTAAAAAAAATTTTAGAGGACTTAAAAATTTCGACAGAAACTAGGCCTTTTGTTTCGATGTTTCGGAGTTGTTTCGGTTTCGTAATTGTACAAATATCGTCTGATTCTCTAACTTGGCTCTGATACCACTGCTGGGTTCCATAGCACGACCATAGGGTTTCGGGAGGCATCAACCATGCCGTTTTCAAAATTTTGGCGCGCTAAAGAACCCTAACTTAGAATCTTAACTAGAGAATTAGACGAAAGCTAGCATGTAAACAACTTTACATTTAAGTGGATGAGGAATACAACCTTTGTAGACCGGTCCTTCACTTCAAAAGCTCCGTGTAGTCGTCTCTTCGCTCCATGTAGTGATCTCCCGGACTCTAGTAAGGCTCCACAAGGTGAAATGAACATGCTTGCTTGAAATCTTCGAGACCGAAGATGATCTACGTCGAGAAGACACTAACTCAAGCTACCTCTTCACTAATTAGGAATTAGTGAAGCAAACAACCTAGACTAAATTTCTAGTCTAGTGTAAGTTGATGAAGTAGGAATTTTGCTCACTATTGAAATATTTTTCTCACTAATTTTCTTCACCTCCTCAAAACCTAGAAAGCTTTTTGGAGATGAAGAAGAAGATGAAGTGGAGAAAGGAATGAGTGAATCCATGAGTGAGAATAGCAACCATGGGTGAGATAATATCTCATATTAACTCATGTAGAGACTTAACCATGGCATAAGATAATGGTTGGGTTAATAAATATCTAATGTAAAACAACTATAGTGGACTAAGTCAATGGTTCTACAAGCTTCCACTAAGCTCAAACCATGTAACAAATTTCCAACTAATTTTGATTTACTTTAAATAAATAAAATCCTTCATTATGATAAGTATGGTGCGAGTCTCATACACCCATGTAGCATGTAGCAACAAGCATGACACAATAATATATATCGCATATATATTAAGTGTACACAAGTGAGAAAAAGAAATGTTTAAGTGAGCTAATATTAGTTAATGTAAATTAATATATCAAATATATAATTATACATTAAATTATTAAATTAACATTTGATTTAGTAATCTGGCTATATCACATATAACCGACTAATTCATATGTATCAACTTATCGAATCAACACTTGATTCGATAACCCGGCTATATCACATATAACCGACCGATATCACATATCACGAGAATAGAATACGGTATCACATACACGTATTAATCTCGGTCCTGCATATATCACATATGTACTCCTACTTCGTTTCGCCCGATCCAAGAAACCTCTGTGTAGGACTCTAAAGACTCGTCAATATGCCGGCAGTAGGTGATGATCATATCAGTCACCAACAAGCCGTCAGCGGTACTAGCTAGACGTAACGGCTACCCGAGTATTGAACGATCAGAAGATCAACAAGCAAGCCTTCTTATACTCTTGCGAATTCAATAAGTAACACTACCGTACAGTTAGGTCTCTTCGTCTGATATGTCGCATATCCAGCCTAGGGGTGGTAAACGTTTGACCCCAATAGCCTGATAAGTCATGCCGATGTGAGGCCCATAATGGTTTGAGAAACTACTGATAACACTTACCAGTAAATCTCAGCAACCCTGGCTGGGGATTTCCTGTTATGGCCAATCGAGTATAGCGCAACATCAACTCCCAATACCGGGAGAGACGAAATCCCCTCCTATCGCTCATTGCCTCCATGTGACTCGGGACTGTACCCAAAAACCACCGTTTTGCACGTTCTCTTGAACGTGGTAAGGTGGAAATCAAAGCACAGCGGGAATCACACAAGACTCTATGACGATCTTGGGTCTACAGACTAACCTGTACTAGTGTCACCAGAGAACTGCTTTCTGACGTGAGATATAATACCATCTAGGAGTTCTCAGCGATCCCTGTTCAGTGTACCTAGTCTCCACTGAGCACCCGTATACAATCTTTGATGTCAAACACCAATGGATGTGGGATCATCCATCGCCCATCATATGGGTCAAGAAACGTATACGCTAGCCTACTCTGGAATATCGATGCCCCGTCTCGATACTCCCACGATTAGGAACAATTGAAGGATGTACTTATAGACTACCCTGACCCCACTAGTATGATCTGCATCATAATCCTGGTAGTCAAGTACACATCCTAAGAGCTTTATCAACATGAAACAGAGAGACAATAAGTGTACATGTTAAGATAAAGAGCAACCAAATAGCATACTATCATGTCGAGCAAGAAAGTCCTCCCTATATATGTCTAATCATCCACTATAATATACATCATATGTACAATAATGGCCTCTAGAGCATACATATAACTAACAGTTTATGGGCCACTGACATTTCTTGTCTATAACTCACAGATTTAGAAAGAATAAAGAGTTGTTTAATGGCAAGACAGAGACCGGTAAGCCTTCTAAACCATTGTCCGGTAACGACATATTGCAACAACGGAGAGGTTATCAGAATATCACATTCGAAATGAAATAAAATAAAGATGCAATGCCATACCCAACCGGTTGGAAGAACTTAAGTGGTTTATTTCAACTTCCATACTGGTCCGATCTACCGCTCCACCATAATTTAGATGTTATGCATATCGAGAAGGGCGTTTCTGAACACGTCGTCAATTTTCTGCTTTGTAAGGATGGAAAATGAACGACAATCTCAACGCCCGCCGTGATTTGACGGATTTAGATGGTTTGTCTATTAACGAAGAATTGCATTCTCGGCCTGTGGCTGGTAAATCAGGTTATTATGAGATCCTACCAGTAATCTACAATCTTGACAAAGAGGAAAAGCGGTGGTTCCTGCGGGTGTTGAAAGAATTGAAAGTCCCTGATCATTTCTCATCAAACATTTCCAAACAGGTACAAGAAGAAAATGGAAAAATCATAGGACTCAAGAGCCATGACTACCACATGTTGATACAATATTTTCTTCCTTTATGCCTGAAAGTATCGATAAAATCCGAAGTTGGTCTCGTTCTTAACAACTTTTGCACGTATTTTCGAAAACTGTATTCCAAAAATGTGGACCTAAATAAGATAGTAGAGCTCGAAAAAGATATTCCTATGATCCTTTGCAGGCTCGAAACTATCTTTCCCCTTCCTTTTTCGACATTATTATTCGCATGTCCGTCCATTTGGCAACCGAGATCAAGATTGGCGGTCCGGTGTATTACCGTTGGATTTATCCCATTGAAAGGTGTAAAAATGTTTATTATTAATCATTTAAGTCACAAAACATTATCGTGGATTATTAATATCTATTATTTTCAACAGTTATCTATTAACTTTAAAAAAAACTATATCCACAACAAGTATCGTTCTGAAGGTTCGATTGCGGAAAGTTATCTCTTGAAAGAAGTGACGCTTTTCTGTGCTCGTTTCCTGAACAACGATGTCAGGACGAAGCTGAACAAACCGCCACATGTTCCTGACGGTCCAATTGGAGCAGGAAGGCTAAAAAACATGTCTTATAATCTCATTGGCGGTTTACATGCGTTCATCTTGCTAAACAGCAAATGTCTTGCTAAATATGCAGAGTAAGTTTTTCTAATTTCATCCATTTAAACCGTTTGAAATAGAGTATAATATAATCGATATAAATGTAAATTAATGCACAGAGCGTACAAAACTATACTCAAGAGATCGAATCCTAGGACGTGATCGGATGACAGAATTGAAGAATAACAGAGATGCACTTTCGTCACTTGGTGTAGAGAAGAAGTTAACGGACAAATGAATCGTGGTGAGTTGATTGATAGAGAGGTTCAGGACCTTTTAATCGATCCATCGATTATAGCTACGTTTTACAACCGATACGGGGTTTCCGGCTACAAATTTGAGATCGAAAAGACGGAACGAGTTAGAGCTACGCAAAATAGCGGCGTTGCAACCTCCAACGACAGAGGAAATCCCTATTATGGTGTTCTTGAGCAAATTGTAGCGGTCTCATACATTCATAAGGCTATCCCATTTTGTATATTCCAATGCAGATGGTACGATACCAAGTTTGAATGGGGTATGAAGGTCGATGAATACAAACTCACTTTGGTAAGCACTAAATGGACAGCCTACGAATACGATAACTTTATCTTTCCATCGATGGCAACACAAATATATTATTCTCGGGACCTGAAGAAGGCTGATTGGTGTGTTGTTTGTCGTTGGAAACCAAGAGATTATTATAATGTGCCGACGTTGATCTGAAGATGAGAGTGACGAGAAAGAGGCAATAACACGTCTCAGTCCTTCTATTGAACGTACCAACAATCCAAACTATTCTGCGTCGTCCATCAATATATTAGTAAGACGTGATATCGGCCAAGTGATTGTCACTGTAATGACCCTGAATTTACTATACAAAATTTTTCAACTTAATATACAGAAAGGAGTTTACAAGCCTAGTACAATTTATAAGTTAATTTTTGTTTAAGAACAGCAAGAAACAACTTGTAGCTCAATGGTAAAGCCCTTGCACTGCTGTGACGTAGCCCTTGTATTCGAATCCCATCAGACACATTATATTTTTTTTTATTTTTCTTTTAAACTTTTTAGAAGTCCAAAAGTTTACACGTGCAATGCACATAAAAATGAAAAGTCTGAAGAAATAAACATGTGCAAAAGAGTATTAATACTGATGTGAACACGTGGCTTCAATCTGACGGCTCCCCCTCACAAATCGACCGCCGGAAGCCTTGTTTGGGCCGGCACCGATGGTCCCCCCGTAGCCAATGAGGCCCGTGCTTTGCACACTTGACTCTTCCCATAACCATAACTCCCTGCACTGTTTGATTGCTCTGCAATCAACAGAGACCCTTCAATTCCCCATTTATTATCTTTTTAATGCATTTTAATTCATCTTTTTAATTCCAAAACCCTAATTCCACACTAAAAATACTACCCCATGCCCTAGCCCTTCCTCATTCTGAAAATTATAGCCAAAATATTCAAAATTTTCTAAGTACAAGAGGAGTACAAGTGGAGATAGCAAGAGATCAACTTCCGGCGAGGAATCGAGACTTTTCCGGCGACCCTACGACACCACAAAGTTCAACACTCTCTCTTCTACTTTTTTATAGGATAATTAGCTAGTAAGTCCCTTCCAATCCCCTTTTTCTTCTATGAAAGTCTATTTTCATAAAATATGTCGGAAGTGGAGTTAACACCGACATCTTCTTTTAAATCTCTAAAATTCCACTTTTTCTTACATTTTCTTCATGCATATTCCTACACCATACTTGTTAATATAAAACCAATGTTTAGAACTAAAGTTTAACCAAAAATATCATGTAAAATAGTTTTAACTTAACTTTTACACTAAAATACCATGAACTTCACAAATCCCTCTTTTAGTATTTTTGTTAATTATACATTTAGAAAACTTCATGGGGTAATGACTTACCCCTCACAAACATACATGGTTCCATAGCACGATAACTCTTTCATGTAGATTTTGTGTTTCGAGAAAATATTTTATTAAAATACCATTTATTATAAAAACGGTTTTCTTTGGAATTGTATTTTAAAATTCCTTTGCAAATAAACCTCTACAACCCTTTTTAGAGGACCCGCTATTGGATGGTGCGGATTATCGTACATTCTAGGACTAGTAGAGTGAGATGCAGACCTCCCCAAGGAGCATTCGGTCTCGAAATGTTTTTAATACGGTTTTTTAAGAAAAAACGCATTTTCTACATAAATAAAAATTAATTTTTAATAATTATATAAATGTTATCAAACCACATATTTTCAAGATATAATAAAATTTCATGTTTTCTAAAAAATTTAAAAATAAAAATAAAAGAATGACATGTTTCATCAAAATACCCCGAAGTTATCCGAAAGACAAGGTTTACACTAAAATACCAAGAACATTCCAAGATATAATTATCGCTAAAATATAACAAATCTTTAAAATTCACATCTATGAAACCGTAAATAATATAAATAAATTCTCGAGGTTTATTTTGAAATTTTATTAAAAATAGTTTTTATAAAACCCCTCGAGTTATATAAAACAATATTTAAGGACTTTAGTAAATATAGATATAAGCGGGATCAATTCTCTTGAGCCCCAGGGAGCTGGAGAAAATGAGTGCTTGCCTATTTAAGATAGAAAAACTTAACGGAGTTATCAATGGTAATGGTCTTGGAAAAAGACACAAATACTGTCGTCCATGTGCAGCAGTTACTGATGACTCCTGATGACTCCTGAATCTAATTTAGGATCAAAATCAGTTTATAAGTGTCTGACTCAGTCTGAGTCTAACTCAAATCTGAATCCGATACGAGTTTAATCAAACATGAATCCTATATCAAACATGAACACTTAAACTTGAACCTGAATACCAGAATTCAACAACAATATCAAACATGCAAACATGACTTGACTTGACCGAACCATGGCTATAACTTGACTTGACTACATGACTACTTGTTACATCCTGAACCTGACTATTTGAACAACTTATATCCATGGTCTCGGCGAGTCTGATAATTATAATCTATATAAAACATTACACAGGGTTAATGGGATAGATTGGTACGGAATGTATTAGAAGTGGCACGAGATGGTCACTAAAAGACACCTACATGAACTTTCGTGCCGTTGTCCCATGGGTTTTGATAGGGCCTTGTACTATATGTTACCATAGTCCACGGGGCAAATTGGACTCCTCTCGTATACACTGATACCTTCTGTACCAAGCTATAAACAACTACGTTAAGATAACAAGTATATACCTGTATAACTTACTAGTTCCTTTTCCACATTACTTGTTCCTTTCTTTCTTTCGAGACATACCGAGCGCTAGTTCGCTGACGACATTTCTGTCTATTTCATTCTTTGGAATGTTCGTCAGGAGGACATGACTCTCTCGAGATAGAGCCTAACCAGGAGGACGTGGACCAGCTCACTTCCCAGCAGGACTTCTAGCTTCTTGTACTTACTTTTCATTTTTGTATGCCACTGTTTAGACATTGCTTTACATCATTGTACTTTCCTTTTCAAAGCAGTTGTATTGTAAAGATGAATGTTAATAAAATTTGTTGTTCATTTTATATCACTTGTCATTCTTTTGCTTTTTTTACATATATTGCTTATTTACGCTTGACGTATTTATTTTTTAGTAAATACGTCACGGCCTGGCCACATCTCCGCTTCCGTACGCCGGGAAGCAGGGCGTGACAGGTTTTGTTGGCGGCCAATGCAGATCAGTTCTGCATAATCTTAAGCAATATATCACAAGAATTATAAGAATCAGCAACTTTACATTCTTTACATTTCAAATTCCTTGAATCTATCCTAACCTTTCTTTTTCTATCAAGGTCTTGGATTCTCCCAATAACACAAGCACGAACGTCAATGGCAATACCCCACCACCTACTCTACCACCACCATCTACCGTTGCAGCTCTTACCAACAAGCAAACGGTACTGCTTGAGGAGATCAAGAGCCTCTTGGAGAGTCAGCAGTAGCAAACTGCTATCCTCATGTACCTTCCAGAGGTTGAGGCACCCAGAGTCAAGAAATTTCGGGTACTGCACCCGAAACATTTTTCTGGGAAAGAGAGCCCACTAGAGGCAGAAGAATGGGCTCAGTCTATCGAAGATGATCTGGCAGCAGCACAAGTGCCAGAGATTTCTTGGGTGAGAGTTGTGAAGCTGCAACTAATGGATAACGCCAGAGTCTGGTGGAAGGCTAAAGAAAGCCGTCTTGCCCAACCGATTGAATGGAAGACATTTCGCGATATGTTCGACGCGAAGTACTTCTCTGAGACTACCCGTTTCGACATGAAACAACAGTTCATCTACTTACAACAAGGCTTGATGTGGAGAAAATCCGTGGATGAATACGATGCTGAGTTTACCATGCTTAGCAGGTAAGATATTGTCTTAATATTAAAATTCCCGATATCACTTATTACACTGCTAACACAAGACCGTAACAGGTTCGCGGCACACCTGATTCTTACTGCTGAGATCCGGGCACGACGATTTCAGTAAGGGTTGAACCCGGAAATCTAAGCTGCACTCGCTACAGGGGATTTCCCAACCCATGATCTCGCTTTGAAGGCTGCCCGATGCTATGAGGCAGTTTTGAAGAAGAAGGGCAGACCGCAGACTGCGGGTGTGAAACGTCCTGCCACCCAGATAGCAGGAGGAGCCTCTTCTAGCTCAACATTTGCACCGAGAAGACCGGGAGGAGCATTTAACCAGTCCAGTCCAAACTTTTGCTTCTACTGCAAAAGAAATGGACACCTGGCAAAAAACTGCAGGCGTGTAAATGGCCTGTGTTTGGTTTTTGGCGCATCCAATCACGCCATAGGAGCATGTCCATATCGTTTCAACCCAGCTCTAGCACCTAGACCCGCTATCACAGTTCCGCAGCGGCCAGCTATTTAGGCTCCTGCACCTCATCTTTCTTCGCTTGCACCACCTCCACGTGGACCTCTGGCACATCCTCCTCGTCAATTTCACCAGGCCTAGAGGAACATGCCTCAAGGACAAAGGAACATACCCCAAGAACAGAGGAATGTGCTTCCAGCAAGGAGGAATATACCCCGACGTCAGGATTTCACCATGACAGTTGAGGAAGCCGAAGCCACTGGCCAAGTCATCACTAGTACTTCCTAATCTTTTCATATCTTTTCAAATCCTTGTATTCACCCTATATTTTTCTGTATCTAAAATAAACCTCACACAACTTAGGTACTATATTAGTAGCCATTCTTCCTGCACTTGCACTGTTCGACACTGGAGCGTCTCACAGCTTCATATCGCAACGTTTCGTTAGAACGCACACGATTCCCATGAAGCCACTCATTTCAAGCTGGAATGTCGGTTCTGGGAATGGAGTCTTGAAGGAAACTATGGGATTTGATCGTTGTCTAGTTGTAGTTTGCGGACGAAAATTCTACGTGAATTTCAAAGTATTGGACATCCCATATTTTGATGTTGTGTTGGGCATGGACTGGCTGAAAATTTTCTATGCTACAATTGACTGCCGTCAAAGGTGGGTAGTATTTGAGATATCAGATCACCCAGTCTTCTACTTCAAGAGTGGAGATATAACTTTGGATCCAGGAAGATACCGTGCAAAACCAAAGGATGCTGAAGTGTTTACTCTTCCGGCCGAAGAAAAAAAGCTAGAAGTAGTTCGAGAGTTTGAGGATGTGTTCCCTGAAGATATAAGATTGAGCTCTTGAATTTAGCATTGATTTAATACCTGGTGCGCAACCGGTAATCAAAGCTCCGTACCGGTTAAATACGGAAGGATTGAGGGAGATCCGCATTCATTTGGACAAACTCCTGAAGAAAGGTTGGGTTCGTCCCAGTACTATCACGCCCTGCTTCCCGAAATACGGAGTACGAGGGTGACTAGGCCAGCCATGCTCCTACGATCAAGGAAAAATCCTTCCGTAGTCATTTTTCGGCTTCTAGTATTATATGGTAATCAGTAAAATAAAACACGGATAATAAGAATGCAGTACTGGAACTATCTGATATAAAGAAAACTGAGCGCAATGGAAGCAAACAAGAGAGAAACTAACCAGGGATATCAAGGGAAAGATACAACTGGTTCACTGGTCTGGATCTTCGCGGTCTTCTCGAGATCAGAAGGATCCACCTCTATCACTGAGCTTGCATATTCAGGTCGTCAGGGCGACGCAATAATAATAATAATAATAAGGCAAGAAAATAAAGTAATAACGGTGGAGAAAATAAATGCAGGTAATCGATATGTCAATAAACAATGCAATGTATGATCTGTGTCCCTATCGGACACTAAGTCACTTTTGAAATCGAGTTGAGGAAATGAATGATCATGTTTAACGATGATCTCGTACGTACCCGAGACTATGGCCCACTGTTGCCTAGGACATAACCCTGTCAGCCGGACCGCTGGGTCCAAACCTAATATATATATAAGAGTCGTTCGAATGATCATCCTCTAAAATCGCTAACCTCGCTAAATACAAGTTTCTTTCCACTTCGATTTCCCCTTTTTCCCCAGGTTTCACTATCTATAAGTATTAGCTAGTTGTGTACAAGTACACACCAATAACATGCTTTGTTCACTATTCACTGTGTCGTTCACTATCACGAATCATTCACTTTTTACTGGCGTACTTGACACATCTAAACCAATACCATTCACGCTCGACAATGCATTATACACAGAGAATTAATAAGGACGCTCACTATCGCTAGAGGTATTGCAGTCGGGTTAAAATGTGAATTATGCCGCTAAACAAATCATATGCAATACAAGTCATTGCGCGTCTTATAAACTTAGAAAAATCACATTAAATCGTACGTTCAGAATTAAGTAAAATGATACAAAAGAGGTAAAAAGTAAATTTAACCAGAAGTTCAACGAAATTAGTTCAAAGTCAATCGGGTCTCGGGTTTATGAATTACGGTCATTTCTTTTAAAGTGTTCTCTGCTGGAAATTCAGTTCCTGAACTGAAAGTTCATTTCATAACACAGTTTTCACCCTATTAGGGTCACAATCAGGCGATGCCACAGTGGATAATATTTAGGTTTATCAGTTAGGTTTCTAACTCACCATACGGATCGATAATATCCGCTATGTTCTGGAAGTTATACATTATTTAAGATCGGGATATACGTTCTGTCTCTGTTTGGGACTGCAGTATGTACTGATAATTTAAAATATAATTAAAATAGCAAACGACGGTAAAAACGAATGAAATCACTTTCAATAGTTAGCTAATAGATTTATATTCGCTACGGTATAGAGATCCGCATAATACCATTTTCAAAGAGATGTAAAAGCATTTCAAATCAAGTATCGACAAGCAGTGCTGCTCTGGACTGCAGTCCAGAGTTGCATTCCCGAACAGTTTCCGTCACCTCTATAATATAGAGACAATATATAAATTATTTGTGATTCTAGGTTGTCGAGTTGTCTTCGATATGAGCCCTCGAACACAACATTCCGGTGTGTAACCACTTTACTATGATTTCCACAAGTTACAAGTACGGAATGTTTCAGATTTGGCGGATCTAAATAGGGATGACGTTTCATAGTGTTAGGGTCCGTATTTTCGACCCAACTATTTATATAGTATTCATTATCACTAAGGTAATCCATTACACCTAAATTCCGCCATATTTGATTTGGTTTTCACATTGAGATCTTGACCGGTGTACACATGTGACGATCTAACCCGATTAATTCATGAAAAACTTAAATTATATTCATACGATCAATAAACCCAAGGTGAGTTCGATCCAAAATAACCAAAATCGATGGCCCACGGTATAGATGTTCGATTTGACTCATCGCTATACAAGTAGTGATATGTCTACGTACAATAACACACATATGTATACATCACAAATTATTTAATAATATCATATGAATTTGGTGAACTAAAGTAGCATGATATTGCAAGTGAAAATGGTTCCACTTGCCTTAAGTCGCTGATATAGAAGCGATGCGGCATGCAGAGTTCGTCTCGACACGAGACGGCGCGATGCTGGACATGGTTCGTAGCGTGTGCGCATGCATGGCGATCCGGTACTGGACGTAGTGGTGACACGAGCGTGGCACGGCGCGACGCAGGAGTGGGTCCGATGGTGGTGTGGTGCCGGGTACGGAGCGGGTGTTGTCATGGCATGAAGGTGGGCACAGAGCGACATGGGAGTGGGTCCGATGGTAGTGTGGTGGCGACACGGTACTAGACACGGAACGGGCACGAGCCGGGGCATGTAGTGGGACTAGTGCGGGCATGATGCTAGGCATGAAACGGGTTCGCAGTGGGCACGGGGAGGCCGCCAGTGAGGTGTTGGTGCTGAGGTGATGGAGGTGGCTCCGGTGACGTCTTGCAGCAATGTTGCAGCACAGGGAGTGGCGATGGCGATGGTGCTCAGCTCGTCGGCTATCAGGGGAAGCTCCGATGAGGTGATGGGGCAACAAGGTGGTCTCGGGGAGTAGCGGAGGAGGCGCTCGAGGCCAACGGGCGATGGCGGTGGTTGGCATTGAGCGGGAAAAGAGAGGAGAGAGGTAGCGGCAAGGGTGTGAGGGCGAGGACGGGGTCGGGGTTCCGGCGGCGAGGTTGCAGGGGGCTCGGGTGATAGGTCGCAGGGGTCGAGCTCGGTGGTTAAATGGGCGCTGGAGGTGAAGGCGAAGGGAGCTCAGGGCAGGCGATGGAGGGAGGTGTTGGGTTGTGCGGTCCATGGCGATGCGAGCTCTGGCGAGGGGTTGTACAGGCGAGGGTGCTCGGAGAAGGAGGTGGCCGGCAGCGATGGCTCAGGTGGCGTTAAGGTGAGCCGACGGAGCTTGGGGCGGGTCGTGGTGGTGCTCTGGGTGTTCGCGGTGGTGTGAGGAGGTCGTGGGGGTGTGAAGAGGTCATGGGGGTGCTGGGGTTGGACGGAGGTAGTGATGGGTGCTCGGTTGGGTGTTGGAGGTGATGGGACGCTGAGGCTCGTCGGAGTTATTGAGTTCGGTGGCGAGGGTCACTGCGCGGGGATGAGGCGATGGTAAAGGGAGGGGGCTCATGCTCGGGAGAAGAAAGGGAGGGAACGGGATGAGAGAGGGGGGGAGAAATCGAGAGGAGAGAGTGTGTGTGAACGCGAGGGGAGAGTTTTAATAAAAAAATTGAAAGGAAAAATAAAGGAGAGTAATGAGGGATTAATGTAAATAGTTATTAGGTTTTAATGGGATTTATTTGAACTTGATGAGGATATTTTTTTGAATTTTGAAATGGGGGAAAGTATTTGTTGGTTGAAGTGGAGGGTTTTGGGTTGTTGGGCTTGGGCTTTGGGTTATGTTTGTAGAAAACAAAATAATTAGAATACAATACAAAAATTTAAAATGGGTAAAACATTTTATTTAAATACCAGTACTGGCGTAGAAAAAGAGACTGGGTATTACAAGTACTTCAAGCTGGGGATCTCCAGTTTTACTTGTGAAGAAGAAAGAAGATTCATACAGGATGTGTGTAGACTACCGAGCTCTGAACGAAGTGACGATCAAGAACAAGTATCCACTACCTCGGATTGATGATCTTTTCGATCGGCTAAGTGGGTCTTGTGTATTTTCGAAGCTAGATCTTCATTCGGGTTATCATCAGGTGGAGATCAAAGAGTCTGATATTCTGAAAACGGCGTTCAGGACTCGCTATGGTCATTACGAATATCCCATGATGCCATTTGGAGTGACCAATGCACCTGCTATATTCATGAATATGATGAACCAAATTTTCTGAGAGTACTTAGACAGGTTTGTTGTTATATTCATCGACGACATCCTGGTGTATTCAAAGAATCGGAAAGAGCACGCCGAGTATTTACGGATTGTCCTGGAGACATTGCGACAACATCAATTCTATGCTAAATACAGAAAGTATGAATTTTGGCTAGATCAAGTCGGATTTCACGGTCATATCGTTTCAGGCGAAGGAATCTCAGTAGATCCAGCTAAGGTGTCAGCTGTCAGCGAATGGCCGACACCAAAGACGGTGAAAGATATATGAAGTTTCTTAGGATTAGCAGAATACTACCGACGATTCATTGAAGGTTTTTTGAAGATTGCAGCACCCCTGACCAAGCTCACACGTAAGGATGAAGCATTCGTATGGTCAGAAGCATGTGAATAAGCTTTTATAGAACTCAAATCAAGATTAACTTTTGCTCCTATCCTTGTGATACTGGATCAATCTGGAGATTTCGTCGTACGTTGTGACGCGTCCGGTAAGGGATTAGGATGCGTTCTACACCAGCATAGAAAGGTTGTAGCTTTTGCATCAAGACAGCTGAAAGTTCATGAGCATAACTATCCAACACATGATCTGGAGTTGGTAGCCATTATCTTTGCACTTAAGATTTGGCACCATTATCTTCTTGGAGAACGAGTGGATATATATACTGACCATAAGAGTCTGAAGTATGTATTTACTCAGAAGGAACTAAATATGCGGCAGAGAAGATGGCTAGAACTCATGGCGGACTTCAACATGAACCTATAGTATCATCCAGGGAGGGAGAATGTAGTTCCTGATGCACTTAGCCGCCAGCCATCAGCAATGAATCTCACCGCTCAGTTGAAACTACAGCAGGAATTGCATGGATTGTAAATCGAAATAGTTATGCCAGGTAACACTTCGTATTTGATGAATTTACAAGTCCAGACTACTATTGTCAATCAGATCAAAGCAGCTCAAGCAAATGATACTAAGCTACAAAAGATCCGAAAACAAGTAGAAAGTGTACTTCGAACCGACTTCATCATCCACGAAGATGGATCCTTGAGATATGGAAGTAGATTGTGTGTACCAAACGGTCCTGTTCGAGAAGAGTTGATGAAAGAAGCTCACAACTCTCCTTGCTCAGTACACCCCGGTGGTACAAAAATGTATAAAGATCTACGGCAACACTACTGGTGGTATGGAATGAAGCGTGAAGTAGCCAGAAGTGTAGCCAAGTGTTTGGTGTGTCAGTAAGTACAGGCTGAACATCACAGAACTGCTGGTCTACTTCAGCTGTTATCCATCCCAGAATGGAAATGGCAGCACATTACCATAGATTTCGTGACTTCCCTTTCTTGCAGCACGAAGGGTAATGACGCAGTATGGGTTATTGTGGATCGACTCACCAAGTCGGCTCAGTTTATTCCCTTTCGAGTTGTCCAATCTGCTGAGACATTAGCAAAGAAGTAAATGGAGGTGAGCCTGAATCTAAAGTAAGATTTAGCTCTTCAATATATACTATGTCTACCGCCAAAAACGAAGACGAAACCGTGTAGGTCGTATTGCCTGAATTTGGGGGAAAATACTATTTGGATTTATCCGTCCACCTCTCCGAAGATACCAAGTTGATTTATGGCACCGTGTATCGGAGGTTTGGACGGATGCAGCCGTTGTAGCAGACTTCGTCAGATTCCCCCTCATTTGTGAGGGGTTTTTGATTGTGGGGACGCTCTTCCCTGCAGACGCAAGCCCCTGCAGTTAATTACATTACCGCATCGCGGTAACCACTTTCTCGTGCTCCAGAATGTCACCTCGTGTCGTGTGTGTTTATTTTATTTTTTGGTTTCCCGTGGATTGTATACGGAGACTAATTTATGTTGCCGCCCGTAGGGCGTGAATTAGTCCAAATCCGAATATTCTTAGATTTGGGTTTGGTTTGATTTAAGGATCGTTAATCTCGTTTGAGATTGAGATGAACTTAAATGTTTGTTGAGGATACATTAGTCTAATTTTAGACTAAGATCTACTCAACAGGATTTTGGGATCATTCAGACCTAAAAAAAGAGCATTTGGGCTCTATTGCTTTAGTTTAAGGACGTTTCGGTCCGTTGCTAGTTTAAGGACGTTGCGGTCCGTGGCTAGTTTTGGTCCGTTGGGATGTGCTCATCGGTTTGGGAGTGCACCAAAGAGTTGTTGGTTGTCGAGGCCCTGCACCTCTCTGAAGACGTTGAAGAATTACAACGAAATGTACCAAAGGTGTGGAGAGATGAACCCTTGAACCAAATTCCAGATTGAGGGGAGAGATCATGGTGGACCATTTAAGAATCATTAGTCATTTTTAGGAGACTAAGATTGACTTAGGATATTTGTGATGGATATCATTCTGGTCAATTAGTTTGGGAAGTCATGAGCATAGAGACTCGGTCTATTTGGAGATCCAAGATATTTTAATCTCAGGAAGACTTAACCATTTTGGGGCCGAAGTTCGATTCTTATAGTGTTAAACACTAATATATGCTCAGTGCTTACATGCACTCACGTGAATCTCTAAACCAGTGTTAAACACTGAAATTTGGGGCGCTCACGTATGGCACGTGAGGCGCCTAAAAGTTGGCGTTGTACACTTGGGTCCAAATCCCCGTCTGTATATAAGTATTAAACACTTAATTCTTATGACCATCACGTGTGGGAACGTGAGGCGCCCCAGAGTTGGGCACTGCTTCTTTAGGTCTATTCCCTTTTCCTTTTATAAGTGCTAAGCACTTAGCTCATATAATGCTCACGTGCGAACACGTGAGGTTCTCAAAATGTGAGCGCTGTCTTTGGAATTTTCCCCTTTTCCATGTATGTGTTAGGCAACTGTTTGGGGTCACGTAGGAACACTTGAGGCGCCCCAAAATGGGAACTGTCTTTGGATTTATTCATTATTTCATATAATTGCTGAGCGCTCATTTTAAGGGGTCACGTGGGAACACATGATTTGATCTCAGTCCTTCCTTTTTGTTCCTCAGAGGTGCTCACGTGGGAACACGTGACCGAATTTTTCGTTTATATGCATAGAGATTCTGATCTGAGTTTTAAGAATTCAGGTCTCTTGTTTTATAAGAATTAAATTCTTTTACAGGGTTAAACCCTAGTTTTATCAGAGAAATTAAATTACTATATCATTTTGGGAGAATTAAATTCTTTGAACTTAGTTCTTTTCCCTAAGTTTTGAATCTGCATAACAAAATCTCCCCGATGAGAATTAAACTCTCAATTTGTGGGGAGATCTGCTTCTGCAGACCTCGACCAGAGGAAGAACTAAGTTCTTTGAGAAGAGTTAAACTCTTAGTTTGAGAATTAAATTCTCTGTACTTTCTTCTTACCTAGGATTTTTGTTTAAGAAGGGGATTTTCTTCCTCTAGAGAATTGAATCCTCTTTTTCTCTTTTTCTTTTGTTTCTCAAAGCTTATGGGGGAGTCTCCTCTGTACAAGACTTGAAGTCTTGGGTACTTTATATAGTAGAAGCAAGTTTGTTGATTTAGTTAAAGAAATCTCTCATTGAGATATTTTAATTGATTTGGGGATTTTATCCACCGTTGGATCTTTGAACCAAGGACTTCTGTTTTACAGAAGATATTTTTCTTGTTTTTAACAAGATTAGGGAAATATTTTCCCATACAGAATTTTTTTCTGTGGATAGGTGATTTAATCACCATTGGATTTTTAATCCAACGGTATTCTGTTTTATAGAGCGTAATCTTTCTTGTTTAGAAAGATTTAAGAAAATAATTTCCAAATAGGGTTTTGATCCCTTTATTTAGAATTTAATTCTATCAGTTTGGAAGGTGTTTGGGACCACTCACGTGCAGCACGTGACCCCCACTAAGTTAAACTTGTTTGTTTACATGCAACAGCCTAATAGGGCATCACGTGCTAACATGTGATCTTCTTTGGCCTGCTATTTGTTTTAAAAATGTAGCCTATATACTTTGTATATAGATGCTCACGTGCTTACATGTGAGGCTCAATCTCAGCCCGTTAAGCGCCTATAATCTTTATATCTAGACGCTCACGTGTGGGCACGTGAGACTCCATTAGTGGGGAGTTTTCCCCATTCCTTTTTTCTCTTTTTTTTGTAAGGAAACAAATGCCCCCAGCGTTGTTCTCACATGGCTTGCACGTGACTGCAACGCTGTCACCTTTTTCACCGTTCATGAACTGCTGGGATCGGTTCACTTTCTTACTCTGATTCCTATGGGTCAACTATCTTGTTTCCCAATGCCCTTCTTTCCGACCTTGGAAATAGTTCCGCCATGCAAAGAATTTTCCATGCCTAGGTTTGAACGCTTCTCTTTATAACCCGAAGCTACGTCTTCCTCTTTCTTCAAAGAGAGAGAGAACCATTCAGACCTTAGGGTGATCATTTTTAGAAACAAACCAAGAGTTATGGCTTGCAACCGTCCCCACGCTCGTCGGCAACCCTGGGAGGTGCCTATCGAGGAGATTATTCCTCGCTTTGCCGTGCGGTTAGCGGATCCTCTTTTCACTGATGACCAATGTGACACGGCTGTAGGGTTCCTAGGCATACTTAAGAGGTTCTACAACTGATCAACCATGGCAAAATCAAATTTTCCATGTGCCGAGAAACCCTAATATAGATTGTTAACCAGAGGATAGGCGAAAAAAAATGCAAGCAAACTACTTTGCTACTAAGTGAAAGAGACTACAACCTTTGTAGATCCGGTCCTCCACTTCTCTAGCTCCGTGTTGACGTCCCTCCGCTGCGATCATCGGAATCCTGAACTCTAGCGTCGGTTTCATTGGAGAAATAATCGGGCCAGGTCGTTGACTTCGATGCCGAAGATGATCTACGTCGAGGCGACTCAAACTCAAGCTCCATCTTCACTAGGTCAAGAAACTTGTGAAGATAACACACTCTACTACATGGCAAGTGGTAGAGGATGAAGAAATAGGAAGTGGGTTCACTTTGGATTTGGATTTCTCACTTGGAATCATCACTTGGAATTTTCAAGAAAGGTGTTCTTCTCTTCATCAAGAAGAAGAAGAAGAAAGAAAAGAATGAATAATGAATTATATGAAAAGAATAAACAAGTGAAGTTATCATGTTGCAACCATGGGTGAGATTAACTCATGTAGAGAATAAACTAGGGTTTAGGTAATGGTTAGGTTTAAGAATAAAAACAAAATGGTTTTGACCTTTTTCAAAGATGCTTGAAGCTTCTAGCAAATTAATAAGAAAGCCACCATTTTGTTTTTCATAAAATAAATAGAGAATTTAAAACCCTAACCATTAACTAAACATGGTTTAAAGCATACACACCCAAGTTTGCATGTATCATCAAACATGATACAAACTAGTGCACAAAAATATATCACATATACAACTTGTGCACATCAAGTGAGAAAATCAATTTTAAGTGAACAAATACTAGTTAATGTAATGTAATATATTAAATATATAATTATACATTAAATCATTAAATCAACACTTGATTTAATGATCCGGTCATACTGCATATAACCGACTAATATCAAGTGTATCAATATATCGAATCAACACTTGATTCGGTAACCCGGCTATATCTCATATAACCGTCCAATGATATAAATCGCGAGAATAGAATACAGTATCACATACTGGTATTATTCTCGGTCCCGCACATATCTCATATGCGCTCCTATTTCGTTTCGCTTGAGCCAGGAAAGCTCTGTGTAAGACTCTAAAGACTCGTCAATACGCCGGCAGCAGGTGATGATCATATCAAACACCCACAAGCCGCAAGCGGTCTGCTAAACGTAACGGCCACCCGGGTATTGAGCGATCAGAAGATCAACGAGCAAGCCCGCTCACACTCCTGTGAATCCAACCAGTAACACTTACCGTACAGTCCAGTCTGTTCGTCTGATATGTCGCATATCTCGCCTAGGGGTGGTAAACGTCAGACCCCAATAGCTCGATAAGTCGTGTCGATATGAGGTCTATAACAGTTCGAGAAACTACTGGTAACACTTACCAGTAAATCTCAGCAACCCTGGCCAGGGATTTCCGGTTATAGCCAATCGAACACAGCACAACATCAACTCCCTATACCGGGAGAGACGAATCCCCTCCTATCGCTCATTGCCTCCATATGAATCGGGACTGTACCTAAAAACCACCGTTTTGCACGCTCTCTTGGACGTGGTAAGGTGGAAATCAAAGCACAGTGGGAATCATACAAGACTCTATGACGATCTCGGGTCAACAGACTAACCTGTACCAGTGTCACCAGAGAACTGTCATCTGACGTAAGGTATAATACCATCTGGGAGTTCTCGGCGATTCCGTACAGTGTACCCAGTCTCCACTGAGCACCCGTATATCATCTCTGATGTCAAACACCAATGGATATGGGATCATCCATCGCTCATCTGTATGGGTCGAGAAGATATACGCTAGTCTACACTGGTATATCGATGCCCTGTCTCGATACACCCACTTCTAGGGACCTTGAAGGATGTACTTATGGACTAGCATGTCCCCACTAGTATGATCCACATCATAGTCCAGGTAGTCAAGTACACATCCTAAGGGTTTTACCAACATGTAACAGAGAGACAATCAGTGTACACGTTAAGGTAAAGAGCAACCAGATAGCATACTATCATGTCGAGTAAGAAAGTCCTCCCTATATATGTCCAAGCATCCACTACAATATACATCCTATGTATAGTAATGGCCTCTAAGGCATACATATAACTGACAATCTCCCACTTGCACTAGGGCCATCTGATAGCAGTGGTTGTAGTATCTCATACTCAACCATCCCATAAAAGTCTCTTTCTGGGAAAAGGCCTTTGTGAGTGGATCCGCCGTGTTGTCCTCTGAGTCTACTCTCCTAACCTCGATCTCCTTGGAGATCAACCATCTCTATGATCAGGTGATGCTGCCTCAGAATATGTCTGGGTCACTGATGGGACCAGGGTTCCTGAGCCAAAGCCACACTTCCATTGTCACACAATGGTAGGAACCCAGTTCATCTCATGAACCACTATACATCCAGACAGCCTCTTTGGTGGCATCTTAAGTAGCGATGTATTCAGCCTTTATCGTCTAGTATGCCACGGTATCTAGCTTGGAACTCTTCCAACGTACCGTCCCTTTACAGAGGGTAAAGACAATGCCTGTGACTGACATTCAGTCGTCCTTATCACTCTGGAACCTTTCCAGTGATTCTCCCCATGATCGATTGATACAATCTCACTACAACCAGTGAGTATCCTAACATCCAATTACATCTATCTCATAGATCAAATCTCAGGATTTAGGAGGTATCATTTTGATCCTATATGGAGAATCCTTGTGATAAGCGGAGATTGACCGAGCGTAGCATAGGAAAGTCCTTCCCTATCAAGAGTATGGCATCCACGTACTCTACGAGGATCACCACCATACTCCCTACTACCTTCTTGTATATACAAGGTTCATCTACCATTTTGATGAAGTCAAACTCTTTTGACTACCACATCAATACAGATGTTCCAACTCCGCGATGCCTGCTTTATCCTATAAAGCATCTTGCACACGTTTCCGCTGCTCCCACTGTCTACGAAGCCCTCTGGCTGTGTACTTATAGACGCTCTCTTCCAAAACATCATTCAGAAAAGCAGTCATGACACCCAACCACCAGATATCGTAGTCATGGTATGTAGCCGTAGCAAGTAGGATCTGGATAGACTTAAGTATAGACCCCAGAAAAGGTTTCATCATTAGCCACAACTGGTCTATGATGCAAACCTTTAACAAGTCTAGCTTTGAAAGTCTCAACTTTTCCAAGTACACCAAGTAATCTTCTCAAGATATACTTGCTCCTGATGGGGATTTAACCCTTCAGATAAAGCAACCAAAGTCCATACTTTGTTGGTTTATAAGGATTCCATCTCAGATCGCTAAGCATCCAGTCATTCTTACAGAGTCCCACTCCTGATGGCCAGCTCGAAACTAGTTGGGTCATCATCTCATGATGCAATCCTCGCTCCCACTGTCATAGAGAAACCGAAGTATCTCTCGGGTGGGTGAGGAACCCTACTAGATCGGCGGAGAGGCTGAGGTTCGTTGGAATCTACTGAATCCTTTGGTTCTACCAAATCATCTGCTGTAATTTGTATAGCTGGAACTGCTTCCAGTTCTACCTCATGACCACTAATTTTTCCACAAGAAATTCCCTTTCACAAAGGTGGCATGCTGAGAAATAAAACACTTTTGTTTCTCGGTTTGGTAGAAGATATCCCTTGCGAATGCTTGGGATATCCAACAAACTTCCACAGATCTGATTTTGCCTCGAGCTTGTCCGGATTTTGCTTTTTAGACATAGGCCGGACAACCCCAAATCTTAACTAAGTTAAGATATGGGCTCTTCCCTTTCCATATCACATATGAAGTGGTAGGCATCTGATTTGATTGAAACCCTATTCAATAGGCATGCAGCTTCTCAAGTGCGTGACTCCCAAAAGGAAATAGGAAACTCAGTAGTACTCATCATAGAGCACACCTTATCATATAGGGTGTGATTGCTCCGCCCCGTTACATCGACGTGCTGTGGTGTATTAGGAGGAGTAATGCTGAGAGAGAATCTTATTCTCCGTTAGAATAATCCAGGAATTCCGTGCTCAAGTTTTCTCCTCCTTGATCACATCAAAGGACATAATACTTATACCTGTTTTTGGTTCTCTACTTCTAGCTTATATTCTGTGAATATCTCAAAAGCTTCGGACTTGTGTTTCAACAGGAACATATGTCTGAATCTTGAGAGATCATCAGAGAATGTAATGAAGTACAAAGAACCAGTCTTGGCATGCGTAGACAGGGGACCTCCATACATCAACATGTATTATCCCAAGAGTTCAGTAACTCTTTCCCTGTTTCCAATAAACAGAGCTATAGTCATCTTATCTTTGTGACATGACTGGCAAGTTTCAGAAGATGTAAATTCAAACTAATTTAAATATGCATCTATATGTAACTTTAGCTAGTCGGGTCGCATTGATATGACCTAGTCTACAATGCCTCAAGAAGGATCCGTTCATTTCTGAACTCTTCCTCTTGTGTGTGTTCTGTATACTAAGAACTGTAGTTTGATTTAGAACGTCAATGCTTTTAGATAACGTACATGAACCGATCAACTTTTGATATAGGAAATGATCAAAACATTATCCAACAATACAAAATTATATCTTTTCTTTACTGATAAAGAGACTGATATGATTTTGTATATCAGGTTCGGTATCTAATAACATTTGTTCAGAATCAATGTATTCTGGTAATACAGGGTGATAGTGACCAACAGACTTGGCTGCAACATTTGCACCGTTTTCTATCTCATGAAACTTATCACCCGTTCTCAGTTCTTTACCTATCTGTAGCCCATGTAACAGATTACATATGCGGGATCCTGATCCGGTATCATATACCCAGGACGTAAAGGACATTGAGAAACAGTTCTTTGTAATGAACATACCCGAAGATGATGCATCAGTATGCACTTTCTTCATTTGGGCGGCACGGGAATTCTGGTAATCCCCAATTTCCTGCTTTGTCTTATAACAATTATAAGTTGGAGCGGGACCAACGTTCCCCAGCTCAGTATAACAAGCGGGTTCGGTCAATACATCCGTATTATTATCTTGATTAAGGCGTGATATGGTCGCTACCTGGAGAGAGAGAGAGAAGAAAACTCAGCGTCTGCTCTTGCGAGATCAGATTGGTTATTATTTTATCTAATCAGGATGGTTCCCACTGTTTTAATCAAATCTTCCTTCAAACCCTAAAAGGAAAGACTAGCCGGGATTAATTACACACTACAAGTTCGCCAATCTTTCAGCCAGGCCAGTGTCGGTACTTTGAGGGAGGTCCCCCGTGCTTTCGCACGAACCTAATTAATGTAAACTTCGTTTTCCAAGAGGCGTAACCTCGTTAACACCTTTCTAGACACCTACTTGATCGGCTAATTGTAATGTGTAAAACTCTCCCAGGTGTAACTCTTACTCGCAGTGGGTATCGGGATCCAACTATCTCATAGAAGGTATGCAATCTCATTGCAAATTTCAACACTTGAAATTCCCGATAATATTTTGCCCCTAGCGTCCTATGACCTTGACGCAGGCCAACAAACCATAGTCCGCTAGTCAAGTTCAACCCGTCATTTCTTGATTGAATTAAACCCATCCGCACGACCCTTGACGCAGGCCAACAAAGTCGCACGACTACCCTAATCCAATCTGCATCATATGCATAAACAGATAAATACTAGTTAGTTACCGCACACTACGTCTTGACACAGGCCAACAAACGTAGCACGGATACTAAGTAGGACTTATCTGAAATGACGGAGGGCTACGACAGGTTTTTCTGAAAACCTATTGCGTAATGAACTTGATATCGTTATAGAATCAAATGATTTTAAAATGGAGTGTTTTTTAGGCTTTTCTAGTTTTGCTAAAGGGGTCACTCCCGGTGAAGGGATTGTCGGCCCTTTCCTCGTCGAATGAGGTGCAGGATATATCATATATACCACCATGCAAAGAAAGAACTATAGAAATAATCAAAAGACAAACTGAGTGTTGTAGAATCTTCCAGTTATTGCTAAAGGGGTCACTCCCGGTGAAGGGATCTCGGCCCTTTCCTCATCGAATAAGGTGCAGGATGTTCTACAAGGAACACCGCGATGCAAAGCAAGAACTGTAGCTACCTATTTTTGAAAATTCAATTCCACAACATCTTTTAGGTTTCTTTTTCTTTCATTAATCATATTAATGAATTCCCATCATTTAAGTACCTAAACATCACAGATAAATACGACGTACACTTATGCCATCCGCATTCGCCTCGATGTCCCCTCGTGCACCGTTAGGTTAGGTAACTAACGGCAGAGCGGGGCAGGGCTAGCGCGGGTGTAAAACATAAGTAACGTTTATATAATATATCATATATACTATATATAGTATCTATTACAGCACATGATCACATCACAGATATCACAGCAGAAGAAATATATGAAACATTAGATATACTAGGACGTCCGTGTTTTATTTTGAGCCTCTATAAAACATGGATTCCACGGTCGCGACGAATAGCCAAACCCACACCCCAAGACCCCTACGAGAGTGGCAAACAACCTTACCAATTCTAGAGTTAGGAGACCTGGACTCGACTCCTCGAGTTGGTCTCCCACTGGACTCCAGAACCCAGTTACTTGTGCTCTCCTCCTTAGGTCTATCCTAGTGCGGAAAAGTAAATAATATACAAATGGTGACATCAACCTCAACCCGGAAGTGCCCCAATAAAAGAATATTACATACATTTAAATTTACATGAATGAAAATAAAAACTCTCATCTCACATAAAACCCCCGGCTATTCAAAACGCGACGATCCAATATAACATATCCAGCAACACATAACATCACATGTCATCAACGTAAGTAAATATATGCATCCCAATTGTCGTTGACATATAGCAACGAAACCGGCAATATCACATATTACACTTACGGTCGCAGAAAAGAAAGTGTAAAACTACAACAGTTGGAATCCGCAACCTACTCAGACATCGCATGCCTAACTGTTATAAACCCCGCATTTTAGTCTTCATATCGAAAACTCTTTTCAATATCAAGTCGGGCAATTCAACAAAATTCCCGAAAAACTGATCGAATGCTCGTCGCAAACTTTAGTAGACGACCGCACCCCCAGATGCCGTCGACGAAGTGCACTAAGGCGGAACACCGCTGCCGCGAGCACCCGAACGAATGCTTTCGGCAACGGGGTTCTCCTACAGTTACTTGGTCGGGGCTATGGGGCATGGCTGTCTATTAAGTTTACCCGGCGAATATCCACGTACGCTACGTGATTGCGACGGACTTTTGATCACATCAAAATCCCGTGGCAACCGATCAAATGAGACTAAACCGCTATGTTTATAACAATCAAATTAGTTATCTCATAACTACATGTGGATTCCAAATATTGTATCACATTCCAGATAAATAGACAATGTTAAACTTTCCGATCGAATAATCAAACACCCAAGTTTTCCTGAAACAGCTTAACACATGAAATAAGTTTAAAAACATTCACTTCATGCCACAGTACCGACGGTCCAGCCGTAGAAGGGTCAAGCCAACGCCTCACATGTGGCACGCCGTACTGCCCCAAACCCTAAGGTTCAAAGGGCAGCTCAAGACGGTCACATAATCGAGTTAAGGTTTGTTGTCTTCTAGAGGGTCCATCGTGTTACTTGCACTACTTCGAATGTCTTTAAACTACGGAAAGATCCAACACTTGGAAATTTCCCGACAGAGGAAAAAGTGGGTATTTACATCCGGTCGAACTTTTCAACATTTTCTAAAATTACCCAGAAAAACAATAACGAATTTAAAATTCCCGATCGAATCGACGATTACAAAATAAACCCCAGAATACTCAACACTTAAGTCAGAATAAAAATACCCATAAAATATAAGTCACAGAAATAGGAATTATAGTGAAAAGACAAGTATCTAACACCCCTGTACTGCCGCGGATCCGCGGCCCAAGCGCAGTACGGCCGCAGTTCCGCGGCGGTTTGGACGTATTAGGTTCTCGTATTTCACCATAATTCTTATATTAGCCTGCTGAATTTTTTAGGTATTTTTAATTCTGTAAAATCCCAGATTTGGAAAAATGACCAGAGAGGGGGTTAAATTGATGTTTCTCGGTTCGTTCAGAGTTTTAACTTCGTTAACGCATCGCCTAATGCTCTAGCTAGGCTCTGATACCACTGTTGGGTTCATAGGCACACTTAAGAGGTTCTACAACTGATCAACCATGGCAAAATCAAATTTTCCATGTGCCGAGAAACCCTAATATAGATCGTTAACTAGAGGATAGGCAAAAACAAATGCAAGCAAACTACTTTGCTACTAAGTGAAAGAGACTACAACCTTTGTAGATCCGGTCCTCCACTTCTCTAGCTCCGTGTTGACGTCCCTCCTCTGCGATCATCGGAATCCTAAACTCTAGTGTCGGTTTCATCGGAGAAATAATCGGGCTAGGTCGTTGACTTCGATGCCGAAGATGATCTACGTCGAGGCGACTCAAACTCAAGCTCCATCTTCACTAGGTCAAGAAACTTGTGAAGATAACACACTCTACTACATGGCAAGTGGTAGAGGATGAAGAAATAGGAAGTGGGTTCACTTTGGATTTGGATTTCTCGCTTGGAATCATCACTTGGAATTTTCAAGAAAGGTTTTCTTCTCTTTATCAAGAAGAAGAAGAAGAAAGAAAAGAATGAATAATGAATTATATGAAAAGAATAAACAAGTGAAGTTATCATGTTGCAACCATGGGTGAGATTAACTCATGTAGAGAATAAACTAGGGTTTAGGTAATGGTTAGGTTTAAGAATAAAAACAAAATGGTTTTGACCTTTTTCAAAGATGCTTGAAGCTTCTAGCAAATTAATAAGAAAGCCACCATTTTGTTTTTCATAAAATAAATAAAGAATTTAAAACCCTAACCATTAACTAAACATGGTTTAAAGCATACACACCCAAGTTTGCATGTATCATCAAACATGATACAAACTAGTGCACAAAAATATATCACATACAACTTGTGCACATCAAGTGAGAAAATCAATCTTAAGTGAACAAATACTAGTTAATGTAATGTAATATATTAAATATATAATTATACATTAAATCATTAAATTAACACTTGATTTAATGATCCGGTCATACTGCATATAACCGACTAATATCAAGTGTATCAATATATCGAATCAACACTTGATTCGGTAACCCGGCTATATCTCATATAACCGTCCAATGATATAAATCGCGAGAATAGAATACAGTATCACATACTGGTATTATTCTCGGTCCCGCACATATCTCATATGCGCTTCTATTTCGTTTCGCTTGAGCCAGGAAACCTCTGTGTAGGACTCTAAAGACTCGTCAATACGCCAGCAGCAGGTGATGATCATATCAAACACCCACAAGCCGCAAGCGGTCTGCTAAACGAAACGGCCACCCGGGTATTAAGCGATCAGAAGATCAACGAGCAAGCCCGCTCACACTCCTGTGAATCCAACCAGTAACACTTACCGTACAGTCCGGTCTGTTCGTCTGATTATCGCATATCTCGCTTAGGGGTGGTAAACGTCAGACCCCAATAGCTCGATAAGTCGTGTCGATATGAGCTCTATAACAGTTCGAGAAACTACTGGTAACACTTACCAGTAAATCTCAGCAACCCTGGCCAGGGATTTCCGGTTATAGCCAATCGAACACAGCACAACATCAACTCCCTATACCGGGAGAAACGAATCCCCTCCTATCGCTCATTGCCTCCATGTGAATCGGGACTGTACCCAAAAACCACCGTTTTGCACGCCCTCTTGGACGTGGTAAGGTGGAAATCAAAGCACAGTGGGAATCACATAAGACTCAATGACGATCTCGGGTCAACAGACTAACATGTACCAGTGTCACCAGAGAACTGCCATCTGACGTAAGGTATAATACCATCTGGGAGTTCTCGGCGAGTCCGTCCAGTGTACCCAGTCTCTACTGAGCACCCGTATATCATCTCTGATGTCAAACACCAATGGATATGGGATCATCCATCGCCCATCTGTATGGGTCGAGAAGGCATACGCTAGTCTACACTGGTATATCGATGCCCTATCTCGATACACCCACGACTAGAGACCTTGAAGGATGTACTTATGGACTAACTTGTCCCCACTAGTATGATCCACATCATAGTCCAGGTAGTCAAGTACACATCGTAAGGGCTTTACCAACATGTAACAGAGAGACAATCAGTGTACACGTTAAGGTAAAGAGCAACCAGATAGTATACTATCATGTCGAGCAAGAAAGTCCTCCCTATATATGTCCAAGCATCCACTACAATATACATCCTATGTATAGTAATGGCCTCTAGGGCATACATATAACTAACAACGGCACTGTACGAACTCCTGGCTCGTAGGGGCTCTCCTCTTCCTATGGGTTCCATTTGACTCGGGATGATTTTCTTATCCGTGCTTGCTGATATCCCCCCCTCATTCGGTGGAGATGACTCCGGCGACTCTCGATGCGACGGAGGACAAGATTGAGTGTTTCCATGAGGCACACTTGATTACTCAGCCTCTGAAGGATCGTTCGGTTCATTTACTGAGTTAGATACGAGCTCGGCGGGCCATCATATCTGCTTTCGCTGATGAGCACGGTGCTAATCGATGGGGAGCAACTCCTCGCGAAGACCGCTGCTTCGACATGGTGGAGAGGGCAGAGAGGGAGTTAGAGAACTTTGTATATTGTTTTGTTAACCCATGTATCTCTGATCCCATATTTGGTGATCTCTTCCCTGTAGAGTTGTATGTTTATATCAATGCATTTGTCTTATTATTGGCCGTTGAATGTTTTCTGTCGAGTGTTTCCCTTCATCATACATTTGTGCGTGTATCTCGCCTCTGTACATAAGCTTTATACTTTACCTTTAGGAATTTTGGCTAAGTATGAGCGCCATTGTTGTGTCATGCGCTAATCCTTCTTACACATACATAAATCAGCATGCTTTGAACACTAGTTCCATTTAAGTACTATACAGTTGTAAATGAACGCTTAGTCGGGTGGGAATCAAATACTCTCCTCAATGCCTTGCATAGTACACGGTTGGTGCTCATGGACTGCGCCTTTCTGTCTCTCTTGGGTTTGTAGGCACACCGGTCCTAACGTCACAGTTAACCTTTGCTCTTCACGACAGAGGTCCATTAGGGTCTATGGTACTAGGATTTTATTTGTTGTACCGTCGCGTTGGCTGGTGCATTCTTCGATATGCAATCTTACTGTTTGAGTAGCCTCGCAACTGTCATGTCTCCGATCCCTTCGGGGCTGGACAAGACGTCTTCAAATAGTCTCCCAGGCCATATTACCATCGGGAAATCATATTCTCCCTAGAAATCATGAGGATTTCTAAGTGCGCCTCCGCGAGTCGCAAGGATCTCACCCGGGTATTTTCCCTTACGAATCGTGAGGACCTGTAAGTAGCTTGTTCATTTCAGCGGTATGTAACTTCAGCGAATGTGGCCCGTAGATAGTCCATCTTGACCTCCTTGTAGGGCAGTGATGGCTTAGGAAATAGATTTGGATCTGCCTCCTAAGACTTTTCAACTTTATTAGTCGTGAGGGTCTCATAAAGAATTTTCTCCCTACAAGTCGAGAGGATCCTATTGGTGTATTTTCTCCTTAGGAGTCGTGAGGATTCCTAAGTGTGTTTTCTCTTGAGAGTCGTAAGGATCTCACAAGAGAATTTTCCCCCTTACAAGTCGAGAGGACTCGTAAGTAGTTTTTTCCTTCCTTGTCGATATTCGACTTTGGAGAGTGTGGCCCGTAGATAGAATACAATAGTCCATCTTGGACCTACTTGCAGGGCCACAGTGCTTAGGAAACAGGTTGATATCCCTGCTGCCTAAGGCTTTTCACCTTCATGAAGATTTCATGAAGATGTTTTTCCCTACGAGTCGAGACGAATCAAGAAGCTCTCGCAGGAACATTGTTTTCCCTACAAGTTGAGACGAATCGAGAAGTTCTCGCAAGAATGTCCTAACGTTACAGTTAAGCTCTGCTGATAGAAGTCCGTTACGGTCTGTGGTACTAGGGTTTTTTTCCGTCATACCGTCGCGTTGGCCGACGTATTCCCCGATATGCAATCTTGCTATTCGAGTAGCCCCATGACTGTCGTATCTCTGATCCTTTCAGAGGCTGGACAAGACGTCTTCAAGTAATCTCCCAGGTTATATTACCTTCGGAAGAGCAAGCGTTAGGGATTTTCCATGCCTCTTTTTACTTGAGGTTAGGCTCAATTTGGGATCCCCGATGAGTCATGACCACTCCACGCTGGTGTGGGATGATCTCCGATAGTCTTTCAGGTTTTATTTGAGCTTCCATCAAGACCCTGAAGCTAGAGATCTTCCTTTGCTTCGTTTGTTGACATTGTGTCTGCTATATTGCGACGAATGTCGAGGTTGTCTCTAGGTTGTTGGTGAACCGTCGAGGCTTGGAACTAGTGACTTTGCCATGGCTCCGTTGTTTTAACCCTGGGGTCGGTTGTTGACGTCGCGTCTGCATCCTGCTGGAGTGAGAAGGAACGCCTTTGTTGATCTCTAAGCTGTCTATGAACCGTCAAGATTTGGAACTAGGGACTTTGCCATGGCTCCGATGTAGTCTCTAGGTTGTCGATGAACCGTCGAGATTTGAAACTAGAGACTTTTCCATGGCTCCGATGTAGTCTCTAGGTTGTCGGTGAACCATCAAGATTTGGAACTGGGGACTTTGCCATGGCTCCATTTTGTTGACATTGCGTCTGCATCCTGTTGGGGTGAGAAGAAACGCCGTTGTTGATCTCTAGGCTGTCTGTGAACCGTCGAGACATGGCTCACTTTCTGATGGAGTCTGGTGGGAAAATATGGTTCCCTTTTCTGTTTGTGCCCATGGATTGTATACAGGGGTCGATGTGGACTCGCCTGCAGGGCTAAAGTTTCATTTCTTATTCTTTCTTTCTGCGATGCTCCATCATTTCAGCTTTTTATATCGCTAAAGTCGCGATTGCCAAATCATTTCAGCTATTTTTTCTTTTTTTAGTCGCTGCTTTTTATTGCGAGTTGCCCAAACATTTCGGCTGTTTCTATATGCATATATTTTGCTCGCAGATTTTTTTGCGAGTTGCCCCATCATTTCGGCTATTTCATATGAATTTTTTTGCTCATTGATCTTTATTACGAGTATGGAACTCTAGATCTGATACCAATCTTGGCATCAGTATCGCTGCGAATGAAATATTGCCAGGAGCGAATCATCATTTGCCGTGAAAAGACTTGGAATTTGATACTGATTTAAGCATCAATATCGCTACAACTGGAATATTGCCAGGAGCGAATCATCATTTGCCTTTGTCAATTTGAACAAAGGTGGATTAGCAAACAGGGTTAGGATCCTGTTGACTAAGGCTTTTTGATTTTATGAGCTGTAAGGGTCTCATAAAGGTATTTTCTCTCTACGAGTCGTGAGGATCCCGTAGGTGTATTTTCTCCTTAGGAGTCGTGAGGATTCCTAAGTGTGTTTTCTCTTGAAAGTCGTAAGGATCTCACAAGAGAATTTTCCCCTTATAAGTCGAGAGGACTTACAAGTGTCGTTCATCATATGAGGTCATTCCTCTTCATTGGTGGAACTTGGTGAGGGAACGTTTATTTATGCCCGTGGATTGTATACAAGGGTCAATATTGGACCGCTTGTAGGGCAACTTGGGGAGTGTGATGGCTTAAGAACAGGTTCAGATCCCTGTATCTTAAGGCATTTGAATCCTATGAGCCATGAGGGTCTTATAAGGGGGAATTCTCTTTACGAGTCGTGAGGATCTCATAAGTGTAATTTCTCCTTAGGAATCATGGGGATCCCTAAGTGTATTGCTCCCTTGTGAGTCGTAAGGATCTCACGCAGGTGTTTTCTCCTCACAAGGTAGAGAGGACCTTGCAGGTGTTTCTTATTTTAACGAGATTGCGTCCTTTCGGGTTTTCACAAACTCGCCGGCAGCCCTGCTGCTTTTACTCACGGAGCCCTTTCGGGTTTTCATCCGTGCTCATTTCGCTTATGGACGTACCTTTTTTTAACCCTTCTGATTGCCAATGGCACTTAGGGGGGACTTCGCCATCGGGGTAGCTGTGCAGCCAGGGGGTCCCGAGTTGCAGTCCTCGCCGTTGGGACTTGTGGACTTGAATTCCATTATCGCCATATTTGAGGCAACGTATTTAGTTTAGGGATGTCTCGTTCCATTGTTAGTTTAGGGACGTCTCGGTCCATTATTAGTTTAAGGACGTCTCGGTCCATTGTTAGCTTCGAGGCGAAATTTTGCCGGATACTACTTATAGAGTTTGGACTCAGGAAGACAGCAAGCGGACACGAGCGTCGTCATCTATCATTAACTTAAGCCGTGACTTATCAAGCGTAGTATTTCTTAAGGAATCAGCCTTTTATTGGCCGAAAGGGTCTTTCGCCATGCATATCTATGAGCAAGTAGGCCCCACCTTGGTAGACCTTGTCTATGATGTACGGGCCCTCGTAGTTTGACTCGAATTTCCCCCGCTTTGCACGGTTGGGGATCATAGGTCTTTTTACGACTAGAACGAGTTCACCTTGGCGGAATGTTCTCGGCCTAGTCAGTCTTTCGTATGAGCGCGTCATCCTTGCTTTGTAAGATTCCAGGTTTTGCTGCGCCATGAGACAAGTTTCATCGAAGGCATCGAGCTCCTCAAGCCAAAGATGGACATTTTCTTCATCCGTCAGCTCGTATCAAACTGCTACTCATAGAAAGGGTAGCTCTATCTCCAAGGGAAGTACCGCTTCCGTGCCGAATACCAACGCGAATGGCGTTGTATTCGTGGACATTTTGAACGTGGTTCGATACGCCCAGAGAGCTTCATGCAGTCTCTTATGCCAGTCCTTTTTATTTCTGGACACCGTTTTCTTTATGATCTTCGTCAAGGTCTTGTTGAAAGCCGCAGCTAGACCGTTAGCTCGGGATTATAAACTGAAGAGTATCTCCAATCTATTTTATGCTACTGTGCGAAGCGACTGATTTTATGGCTTCTGTAGGCCGGCCCATTATCCGAGACGATCCGTCAGGGAGTGCCGAACCGGTAGATGACGTATGTCCGGAAGAAATGGAGGTTGTTCTCCGTCTTCACTTCTCTTAGCGGTACTGCTTCTGCCCACTTCGAGAATTAATCGGTCGTCGCTAATATAAACCGATGTCCCTTGGACGATGCTGGCTCGGTGGGCCTGATTATATTAGTTCCCCACATTTCGAACGGCCAGCTAACCAACGTTGGGTGTAGCGGATTTGGATGCTAGTGGACGAAGTCTCCATGAATTTGGCACGAGTGACACTGCTTCGCATATTTGAGGCAATCCTGAATCATCGTAGGCCAGTAGTAGCCCATTCTCTTGATCTTCAGCTTCATCTTTGGCCCGGCCTGATGGGAACCGCAGAGTCCGTCATGAGTTTCTTGGACGACCCTTCTTGCTTCTTCTAGTCCCAAGCACTTTAGCCACAAACTGTCGAACGATCTCTTATATAGAGTATCACTGACGAAGGCAAAAGATAGAGCTCGTTTCATGAGCTGATGTCTTGAAGATGCGCTTTCGGGCGTTCGATGGGATTTGAAATAGTCTATGAAGACTTCTCTGCGTTCGATGGGATTTGAAATAGTCTATGAAGACTTCTCTCCAATCCTTAGTATTTTCTTCATCTTCTATTTGGCAGGCTGCTTGTTTGGTCGCTTCCTCTTCTTCAGACGTCTCCGGAGATATCTCTGCCGGCGCAAGAATCCGGAGGCTTTGCACAATGATTCTTACGTCATCGAGGTTTTCGTCAGCCAGTTCCTTAGCAAGCTTGGCTAATGCATCTGCCTTGCTATTTTCTGCACGCGGAATGCTTTCCACAATGTAAGAGGGGATTTGTGTCAGCAATTGCTGCACTCTCTCGCCATATTTTACCAACTCTGGTTTGCATATCTAATAGTCGCTATTTACTTGGCTGACGACTAGCTGGGAGTCTCCATATATGATGAGGTTTTCGATTCCCATGTTGACAGTAATCTCAAGACCCACTGTCAAAGCTTCATACTCAGCCTCATTGTTTGTTCTCGGCTCTGTTAATGAAAGGGCGAAATGCATTATCCCTCCTTGCGGAGTCACAAAGATAAGGCCCACCCCGGCTTTAATTATGGGGGTATTTTTCCTTCGCTTTTTCATGGAAGATACTCCATCGAAGTAGAGTTCCCATCGGGAATTATTTCCTTCCTCCTACCTGTCAATTGTGTCGAACGCGTGTTCATCTGGCAATTCGCAGTTTAAGGGAGAGTCGGCTGGTATTGGATGTTCAGCGAGAAAGTCGGCGATGGCCTGGCCCTTTACTGCCCAGAGGGGTCGATAGATTATCGAAAACTCCATCAAGAGGAGGGCCTATTTGGCAAGCCTTCCCATTAGTATGGCTCTTGACATCAAATATTTGAAAGGATCCACTTTTGATATGAGATGGACCTCATGTGCCAAGGCATAATGTTGAAACTTCGTTATCACGAAGATCAGTGCTAGGAAATGCTTTTCGATGGAGGAGTAGTTGTTTTCTGCCCCCATGAGAACTCGACTCAAATAGTATAGAGCTCTCTCATTTCCTTGATCGTTCTCCTGTGCCCATAGCGCGTCTATAAAACCTTCAAGGGCTGTTGTGTACAGGATGAGAGTCTTTCCCTTGACCGTAGCGGTCAGTACTGGCGGGTTCTGCAGATATTGCTTAATTTCATCCAGTGCATTTTGGCATTTACGATTCCAAACGAAAGGGGTCCCTTTCTTCATTAGATGGTTGTAGGGGCGGCATTTTCCGGAGAGGTTGACTTGGGGTTTGACACATGTTTAGGCATCAATATCGCTACAACTGGGATATTGCCAGGAGCGACTCATCATGTGCCTTGAGAGGACTCGGAATTTGATACCGATTTAGGCATCAGCATTTCTACAACTGGGATAGTGCCAGGAGCGAATCATCATTTACCCCTGTCGATTTGGACAAAGATGGCTTAGTAGACAGGGTTAGGATCCTGTCGACTAAGACTTTTGACTTTATGAGCCGTAAGGGTCTCATAAAGAGTTTTCACCCTACGAGTCATGAGGATCTCGTAGGCGTATTTTCTTTTTAAGAATCATGGGGATTCCTAAGTGATGTCTTCTCCTGTAAGTCGTAAGGATCTTCCAAGAGTGTTTCCTCCTTATAAGTCGAGAGGAACTACAAGTGTTATTCACTATATGGGGACATTTCTTGCCATTTGTAGAACTTGGCAAAGAAATATTTATTCGTGCCCTGTGGATTGTATACAAGGGTCAATATGGACCGCCTGTAGGGCAAGTTGGGGGATATGACGGCTTAAGAACAGGTCCAGATCCCTATAACCTAAGGCTTTTGAATCCAATGAGACGTTAGGGTCTCACATGGGGGATTCTCCTTACGAGTCGTGAGGATCTTGTAAGTGTATTTATTTTAACGAGGTTGCGCCCTTCCGGGTTTTCACACGCTCGCCGGCAGTCTTGCTGTTTTTACTCATGACGCCCTTTCGAGTTTTCATCCGTGCCTATTTTGTTTGTGGACGTACCGTTTTTTTTAGCGGGGCATTTCACTAGATTGTAGGACCTGTTTGTAGGCCCCCTAATATTCTTCCTGTCCTTCGAGAAGAAAGGACTATTCTACATATAGATTCTTCCGCTAGTGAGAAATATGCCCCCTGTGTATATCTCGGGGGGAACGAGTACCCACGCCGTCGCTATTTTGGCGACAGGTTGCTTCAGAGCCACTTATTTTTGTTGAGCGTAGGCGACAAACGCCATCTTGCCTCTACTTTTCACTTGTCATCATCGGATGAGAAAGAGTCTTAACCCATTTGATCCAATCGAGCCGTTTTATCCATGAGTTCTTGGAAGGTCGTCGGCTTAAAAAGGGCCATATACGGGAACGCCTTTGAATTTGGGTCAAGGGTGGCTATGAGCATTCCCATGGCTACAACTTCATCGATGCGTTGCTCGTATTTGAGCAGAGATTTTGCCATCGGGTAACATATTGAACCCAAGTCTCATTCGGTCTAACCCCTTTGTTGACCAGCACCGTCACGGTAGTATGTTCGTTCTCATTAGAGAATCCCTGACAGAAGAGCATATCCATTTCATCGAAGCTTTTCATGAAATCATTTGGGAGTTCCGCATACCATTAGAAGGCGATGCCCGCCAGACCGCTGACGAACTGTCGAAGGAGTAGTATGTCATTTCCTCCAGAATTGCTGCACATGAATTTAAATCGCACAATGTGCTGGCGAGGATTCCCAGTTCCTTTGTACATGTGTAACGTTGGAAGTGTGTACTCTGGCGGGTACTGTATTTGATCGTACCACATCGGATACGATCGGCCAGTCTTGATTTATCTATTTGCGGCTTCACTGGCGTAGTGAGCTTTGATTTGATGAGCGATATTTTCTTTAAGCTTTGCTTTTGGAATCATTTCTTCTTCGGCCGTTGATGAGATTTGCAGAGAATTTGAAATATCACCCTTATCTTTAAGACCGGCTACCAGTGGTTCATCTGCCAGTGGTCCCGATTGAACCATCATTCCAGCCATATTCTGAATCAGAAGGGCCATCTGGTTCATTTGAGTGGACATTTCTGCTGCTTCTGTATCTCTTTTTTTCAGAGCGCGCTTTAGGAAATCAATATCCGACCCCTTCTCTATTCTTTCTTCGGGTGCGTCCTCGGGATTTTCCTTAGGCGATGAATTACCGTTTGCTTCTGCCTGAGCGAGCATCTCTTGCAGCTTTTCACGTTGCAATTGAACCTTTGTCAGGGACCGAGTTTGAGGTCGGTGACTAGTAGAAGCTCGAACTTCGTTTTTAGAATTCACCATATAGACTATGTGAACTACCATGCCCCCAGGCTTGGGGTGTTTGGTGTTTTGGCCTTTGGAGTTCGCTTCAGGCACTTGAGCTTTATTAGGCCTCTCTTTTTTGTGTGAAAAGTCGCTTTGGTTTTGGGAGGAACCGCTATATCAGGATTCGTCTTGGGATGAGTCCCCTTATATTTGAAAGGGGATTTGTCAGAATTTGGCTGACGTCTAGGGGAAGAGCCGCGGTTGACGACAGAGACCTTCACTTGCTTCCACACTTTATATATAGATAAGGAATGTTGTTTTAGGGAGCGAACTGGTTTCTGCTCTCGTGGGATCTCCATGGGCTGCGAAGATTTCTTCAATATTGCGGTAGGAGAATTTTGTCTGACCCTTCGCAATAGTCCGAAGCTGTTCCCGGTTGGAACAGCAGCATTCATCATCAGAGTTGAAGCAGGTGGAGTCAATACTGATGGAGAACTGCCCCCGGCTCATTTTGTATGACGCCGATATCGACGTCGACAGTTCAGTTGATAAAACTGCACATTTAATATGACATTTTTCCTACTATTTCTATAGAATAAAAGGTGTTTATTATAAATATGACACATATGAAGGTTTATCTGCAAAAATACTATTTTCATATGTTTATATATTATAATTAACATTATGTAGGAATAAGTAAGCATATAATATCCATGTAACATTTGACCCATTTAAATATGCTTACCTTATTAAATACCTTTGACCAATTCTTAAAACTAAAATATCATGGCAAATGGTTAAAGATAATATCTCAATAAAAACAAATTCTACTAATATCATTTATTGAGATAATTGTGCAGGAATTATATCATGACTAAAATCAAGAAAATCCGAGTTGGCAAGATCAAATCTGCCGAAGATATTCAAGTAAATTGAAGAAACTAATTCTGGTAGAAATGTAGAAAAGATTTTCAAAGTCTAGATGCTCAAAAGATTAGCAGGTGTTACAGATATGAAGCTACAAAAATTAGAGGCCATGATCTCACCAAAAGGGGGCGGATCCGCGGCCAAACCTATCCAATGGCCGCGGTTCCGCCACGGACTTGAGGAGTTGAGATATGAGATTTTGGTGGTTAGGATCCTAACAACTAGTTTCTATATTAGGAAACTAGGGTTTTGGTTCTGTGACTATAAATAAAGTCCGAGAGGCTCTTGGAAAAATCATCAAACTGAAGAGATCACGAAGTCCACGACAGGCTCACGCATCCAGGCTGATCATCAACTGTTCATCTACCTCCTTAGAAGAGATCGAGAAGCAAACTAGCATTTTGTAATCATTTTCTAAGGGAACAAAGTGTAAGTGATTTTTGTTGATTAATAAAGGTAGTTGTTTTCTTATTTTATTTCTTTGTAGTTTTAATATGATTTCCCTCTCCATCTCTTCTTCTCCCAACATGCACGAGTAATTCTTCGCTTGTTAGGGTTCATGGGATTAGGGTAGGTTAATGGATGATGAAGATCCTTAAACTCTTTTTAAGTCCTATAAAGTTTATAAACTTTATCAAAAGAATATTTAACATCCTAATTGGGTGCGCAACCAATTCATTGCTAGTCTCGACCACGATTAGAGATTAGATTAACTATTGTTTTGGTAAAGGCTAGATATAAACGGAGTTCCATGTCGAGCTAGGGGTTAAGAGTGGGAACCCTTTTCCCTCCAGAAACCCTAATCTATATGCATCACTGTCGTTCTAGTTTTAAATCTATTAAAGGATAACAAGAGTAATCTTTAATTAATCATCCATAACTACTAAATCCTAATGAACCCTACAAGCCCCCTTTTAATATTAAACTTACCTCCGTAGTTAATCTAGATCTATATTTTGCATCCTTATTTAAACGTAGATCTAGAAACTATTTCCACCATTCTTTATTCTTTCCTTTTCTCAACACGCCTAAAGTAAGAATAAAAGGTTCTACGTTTCCCTGAGGACGACCCGTACTCACCTCGGTCTAGCTACGCACGACACCGTTCTGATTGCGGTTACAACACACTTCTAAAAAACAGATCAATCAAATGGCGCCGTTGCCGGAGATACGTGCATAATTTTTTTTTCCTACTATTTGTGTTGAATTCTTATTCGATCATTATCATAAACAAAACAAAACTGCAAATTGTATATTTAACGATTATTGTGTGAATTTTGCGAGGGGATCTGGAGTCACAGACTTGAGGAAACAGAGAGCCAGAGACATTCATCAAGATCCAGAGGAGCACAGGAGGCCACATAGTAAAAATCATCAAAATATTCCCTCAAAGCACGGCGGAAGCACGGCAGAAAGGCTATTTTAGCGGTGGATCCGCAGCTTAAGTGAGGAATTAGGGTTCCAAACTTCTCTGGTGAAATTTTCAACTCATTCTCTCTCCTCTGAAATCCAATAAAATATCTTTTCTGCAGGATTCTTTGCAAAATATCGCCGCTCAAAAATATTTTTGCAAAGTTTTGTTATTAGTTTGTTATTTCATATTTTAATACAGATTTTAAGGGGCAAGACCACAAGTCAGATTAGGTGGGGATTTCATCACCCTTCCTAGGCCCCACAAATCACAAAACGAGCATCCGCATCAACCTTACATTAATTAAAAAATATCTAGACAAGACTCTAAGAACTGTCGCGCTCAATAAGGACAAAGGAAGGTCGTGGGTAATTTATCGCTTATCCGCATTACTTTTGTGGTGTTTAGGCAAGTGTGTCTAAAGCAAGTGGTTACTTAATTAGGCCCACTACTTACGTAGTGGAGAACCTCCCACTTACCTAGCACTTACCTGGCTACAAGAGTAGTAAAGAGGTGGTAGAGGATTGATGCTACGGCTTGTCCTTTGGAATTCTAGGAGCGGTCTAGAGACTGGACCTAGGTAACTTTAGTTCTAGGGTTGTTTGTGCATTTTTGTGTGATTTGTCTAAGTCCGACACACTTTTCAAAACAGATCATTTTTAAAAGTATACACACTGCCACTTGCGCTAAAACCATTTAGTGCATGCTTGGCTGGACACGGGATTCTAGTGCCCGTCTTGTCCGCGTTCCTGCTATCGACTCCGAGGTCGGTACTTCTTCATCTTCTTTTTCCCCACCACCCACCACATCGACCGAGATGAACGGTACCCCATCAAATTATAATACCATGTTGCCACCGCCCGTAGGTGCACAGAATCCTCCACGCATTTCTCTCCAAGAGAGATGCTATCCTACACGTGTTCCCCTTCCCATTTGTCTTTCTATTCCACCAGCCAATGGGGACAATTTCGAAATTAAACCTCATTTCATCAAACTGTTGCTCAAATTTCACGGTCTTGAATCTGAAGATGCATACGTTTTTATCACCAAATTCGAAAACGTATGTGCTTTGATGGGTATTTCACAACTATCTGTGGATGCTATGCATTTACGTCTTCTCCCATTCACTTTGTGCAATTTAGCCGAGAAGTGGCTTTACAACACAACCGCACATTCTATTTCAACGTGGGACGAGTTCGTTGCAGCATTCCTTAAGAAATTTTATCCTAGTCACAAGACCGCCCGTGTTCGGAGCGAAATCTTCAAATTTACCCAACTTCCCAATGAACCATTTTGGAAATGTTTTGAACGGTTCAAGGATCTTCTTATCCAATGTCCTCATCATGGAATCTCTAGATAGGATTTGTGTCAAATTATCTATGAGGGCATTGATTTCACGAAAAAACAGATGCTTGAAACCATGTGTCATTGTCGATTCCTGTCTAAAGATGATGGTGAAGCTTGGAAATATCTAGAAGATTTAGCTCAAAACACATTACAATGAGAAAGTGTTAGACCACCATCACCTAGGGAAGACATCAATCAGCTCGATGTTTCCGTCACAATGAGAGCCGAAATGGCCACAATACAAAGGAAACTCGATGCTATAGAAAACAGAATTTCTTCAGCCTCCCTAAACTAATACACACTTCCCAAAACTGTGTGTGGTTGCTGTTCAAATCCATCACATTTGACGGAAGAATGTCTTTTGAATGTACCGTTTCAAGGTCACACTAATGCTGCATTTCAGCAAAGACCTGGAAACGATCCTTCTTCTTCCTCATATAATCAAGATTGGAGGAATCACCCTGATCTTTCTTGGAACCAACAACTAACTCAAAACACGGTTCCAAACCAAAATAACTTTCAAAGGGTCCCTCCACCACAACAGCAACCACTACAATTGAGTCAGCACCCCTATCAATCACAAAACTTTCAAAATCCAGTCAACACTTCTGCACCGTATAACAATTCTTTGCAATTGACTGGTACTGATAACTCCTCTTCACTCGAACAAACCATGAATTTGCTTCTGACAAAATTCATGCAAGTTTCGGCTGAGATGAAGTCTTCCGTCGATGACATAAAAAAGAACTCTGCCTTCCAAGGTGAGAGTATTAAATCGATGGAAGCACAAATTGCACAATTAAAAGCCGAAATAAGTGCTAGAGAGAGGGGGGAAACTTCCAGCTCAACCTGTACCGAATCCTGGCTACTCACATCATGTGAATGCTATTACCACATTGAGATCTGGAAGAGTGCTTGACAACCATGTCGGTGAAAAGATTGATACTACTAATGATGAATCAATTGATGATACCCCGGCTGAGACTTTTCCTTCCACTTCCACTTCTACTTCTGACCCCAGTTCATCTACCCCACCATTTTCTTCCGAGCCTATTCTCTGTTTTCCCCAAGGCTCGAACTCTCAGCACACTTCTTCTAGTCCACCAAAGACGATCCCCACTCCTATTCTGGGATCTTTCCTACCCACACCACCTTCTCCACTGTTGGACCCAGCTATTATTGCTAAAGCTCCTTATCCGAATCGGTTAAGGGGAAACAAATCGAGTCCGCAGATGGAGAAGATTATTGACATCTTTAAGCAGGTTAATATCAATATCCCTCTCCCAGATGCTATACAACAAATCCCGGCTTATGCGAAAATTCTCAAGGACTTGTGCACTAGGAAGAGGAAGACTCAAGTGCTAAAAAAGGTGTTCATGTCGAGTACTGTAAACACAGATTTTTCCCAACAATTACCAAGGAAACGTAAGGACCCTGGCTGTCCTACAATTTCTATTTCTATTGGGGGTAAAAATATTAACCGTGCTCTACTTGACATTGGTGCAAGTGTTAACCTGCTTCCTTACTCTGTTTATGAGCAGTTAGGGATCGGAGAGTTAAAGCCCTCGAACACAACTCTTCAAATGGCCGACCGATCAATCACTAAACCTAGAGGTGAGCTTGATGATGTGTTAATAAAAGTTGGGGAATTTGTATTCCCTGTAGACTTTATTGTTCTCGATACACAGCCCGTAGCGAACCCACGGAACCAAATTCCGGTGATTCTCGGTCGACCCTTTTTAGCCGCTTCGAATGTTGTAATCAACTGTCGTAATGGCTCTATGACCCTATCCTTTGGGAAGATATCAATAGAGCTTAACATTTACAAGTTGGGGAGTGTACCCTCCGAACCTTCTGCTCAAGCATGTTCTATCGAATTAATGGATGTCGACAGCAGCGAATTTGATCAGCTTCATTATACTGATCTAGACTCTTTTCATATGTTGTTGTTTGACCCAACCATGTATTATACACATACAGACTCTTCCATTGAGTTGTCCGGGTCAATATTTAACACTAATTATGAACCTTTCATGGAGTCTGACGATCACCCCGTTTTTTCTGATGAGATTATTCTTCGGGGTATCGATGAAAGCTTTGAGAAAATTTTCGCTGATGAACTCGCATTTTTAAAAGACACGGGTGTTGAGATGAATCAACTCCAAGATAAAGAAATTGAACCTCCACCCCTTCTTCTGGACAATCACGAGAATGCGAGTAATCCATCATCACTATCACTGTGTCGTCTCTCCAAATTGAGACGCAATCCTTTTCTTTTACACCACTTATCTCTTCCCCACTTCTTCCTGACTCCATACAACATATTCTTCCACCAACCGGTGCGTTTCACTGATAAATTCTTCGAATGGTTGGTATTGACTTTTGGTCTTTGCAAAGCTTGGTATTGACCAATAACTTTGACCCCCTCTTATAATTTTAAATGCTTAATATGATTTTACTCAAGTTTGGGGGGTTATTTTGGCTCTTGAAAGAAAATTTTTACAAAATTACGAGCCAAAAATAAGTTTAGGGGAGAATTTCACTTTCATTATTTCTTGTCTCCTTTGATAACTTTTCCTCCCAAGTCTACAGATTTTGAGATTTAAAAGAGACAACAGTGAGGACACTGCTGCAAACAGGTTTGGGGGAGATTTATGCTTATTTACGCGTTACTTTGCATTATATTATATATAAGCACACAAAAAATTTGATAATGGAAGTTAGAAAGTGACAAATTACATTTGAAAGATAGGAATAGTTTAAGAAAAATAAGAAAATTAAATATTTTCTTAAACAAAACTAGTAATAAGTAGTTATGAGCTGTTGTCCCAAGGATTGGTAAGACGAAGAAAATTGCTAATCTGAGGATAAAAATAAGTCTGAAAAATAATCCATATTCTTGAGGCCAAACTTTTGAACGTTGATACCCTACTATATGCACTGTCACACATCTTGAAACTTGGGATAGTAGAGGATACCTTGAAATGCTCTTGTCTAAAAGCCTTAGTATGAAGGAAAATAAAAAAATATAGTGAGGGTGAAGAAAAAAATGAACACTGGTTTTGTAATTACCAAGGTAGCATAAAAAAAATATAGCGAGGGTGCTTTATCACCTAGTGCCTTAGACCAACTGGTTTGGGAGTTACTGCTAAGCCTCAGGTGTTGTGAAACGAGGAATTACGCCTAAATATGCAAGCACATTTTATAATCGGTCGGTTAGTACCTCAAGAAGTATTGACAGTCGCATGAAAAATGTGTGAGCAATTTTATCGATAATATTCACCAACTATAAAGTACTTTAGAAGATGGACAAGAGTATGATAGCTTGAATTGAAGTCTCTAAGTGTAGGGATGCATTTTACACACACGTAGGGGTATATGATCAATGTTTGGAAGAAAGATAGAGAGGAAGACTAAAAGGCGATGTGAACGAGGAATTCACCACATAGACTATGTGAACTACCATGCCCCCAGGCTTGGGGTGTTTGGTGTTTTGGCCTTTGGAGTTCGCTTCGGACACTCGAGCTTTATTAGGCCTCTCTTTTTTTTTTTGAAAAGTCGGTTTGGTTTTGGGAGGAACCGCTATATCAGGATTCGTCTTGGGATGAGTCCTCTTGTATTTGAAAGGGGATTTATCAGAATTTGGCTGACGTCTAGGGGAAGAGCCGCGGTTGACGACAGAGACCTTTACTTGCTTCCACACTTTATATATAAATAAGGAATGTTGTTTTAGGGAGCGAACTGGTTTCTGCTCTCGTGGGATCTCAATGGGCTGCGAAGATTTCTTCAATATTGCGGTAGGAGAATTTTGTCTGACCCTTCGCAATAGTTCGAAACTGTTCCCAGTTGGAACAGCAGCATTCATCATCAGAGTTGAAGCAGGTGGAGTCAATACTGATGGAGAACTGCCCCCAGCTCGTTTTGTATGACGCCGATATTGACGTCGACTGTTCAGTTGATAAAACTGCACATTTAATATGACATTTTTCCTAATATTTCTATATAATAAAAGGTGTTTACTATAAATATGACACATATGAAGGTTTATCTGCAAAAATACTATTTTCATATGTTTATATATTATAATTAACATTATGTAGGAAAAAGTAAGCATATAATATCCATGTAACATTTGGCCCATTTAAATATGCTTACCTTATTAAATACCTTTGACCAATTCTTAAAACTAAAATATCATGGCAAATGGTTAAAGATAATATCTCAATAAAAACAAATTCTACTAATATCATTTATTGAGATAATTGTGCAGGAATTATATCATGACTAAAATCAAGAAAATCCGAGTTGGCAAGATCAAATCTGCCGAAGATATTCAAGTAAATTGAAGAAACTAATTCTGGTAGAAATGTAGAAAAGATTTTCAAAGTCTAGATGCTCAAAAGATTAGCAGGTGTTACAGATATGAAGCTACAAAAATTAGAGGCCATGATCTCACCAAAATGGGGCGGATCCGCAGCCAAACCTATCCAATGGCCGCGGTTCCGCCGCGGATTTGAGGAGTTGAGATATGAGATTTTGGTGGTTAGGACTCTAACAACTAGTTTCTATATTAGGAAACTAGGGTTCTGGCTCTGTGACTATAAATAAGGATCGAGAGGCTCTTGGAAAAATCATCAAGCTGAAAAGATCACGAAATCCACGACAGGCTCACGCATCCAGGCTGATTATCAACTGTTCATCTACCTCCTTAGAAGAGATCGAGAAGCAAACTAGCATTTTGTAATCATTTTATAAGGGAACAAAGTGTAAGTGATTTTTGTTGATTAATAAAGGTAGTTGTTTTCTTATTTTATTTCTTTGTAGTTTTAATATGATTTCCCTCTCCATCTCTTCTTCTCCCAACATGCACGAGTAATTCTTCGCTTGTTAGGGTTCATGGGATTAGGGTAGGTTAATGGATGATGAAGATCCTTAAACTCTTTTTAAGTCCTATAAAGTTTATAAACTTTATCAAAAGAATAGTTAACATCCTAATTGGGCGTGCAACCAAATCATTGCTAGTCTTGACCACGATTAAAGATTAGATTAACTATTGTTTTGGTAAAGGCTAGATATGAACGGAGTTCCATGTCGAGATACGGGTTAAGAGTGGGAACCATTTTCCCTCCAGAAATCCTAATCTACATGCATCACCGTCGTTCTAGTTTTAAATCTATTAAAGGATAAAAAGAGTAATCTTTAATTAATCACCCATAACTACTAAATCCTAATGAACCCTACAAGCCCCTTTTAATATTAAACTTACCTCCATAGTTAATCTAGATCTATATTTTGCATCCTTGTTTAAACGTAGATCTAGAAACTATTTCCACCATTCTTTATTCTTCCCCTTTCTCAACACGTCTAAAGTAAGAATAAAAGGCTCTACGTTTCCCTGAGGACGACCCGTACTCACCTTGGTCTAGCTACGCGCGACACCGTTCTGATTGCGGTTACAACACACTTCTAAAAAACAGATCAATCATCGACCGTTTCTTACGGCCGGGATTTGATTAGCCTCAGGATTTTGCTGAGCCTGCCCCATGTTTCCTTTAAGAGTTTGAATATTCTGCCTTCTGCGTCGACCTTAGTCCTTGGCGGGTGCCAGTTGTTTGAGGACTAATTCCATCGGTAAAGCTGCATCTTGGGGAGCCAGCCTGTGAAAGACAAACTTCTTCTAGGCTTTCTCCCTCGGCATTGAGGCACCAAGGGTGGGAGGTGGGAGTATCGACCTAAATCGAAGCCCGTTAATTTCTTGAAGAGCCGGATTAAAAAGATTTGAGGCTGCAAGTGACCCATACTTGACTCCACCAGATATGACAGAGCCTGAGTTGCTAGGGTAGAAGCAAACGCCATTCTTCATAGAGACGAAACACCGGCTTCAGTATCCCATCACCCAAGGGCAACCACAAACATATATACCGCGATTATTTGATCGCGGAAAAACACGACAGACGAAGTATGGAGTGGAAAGAGGAAAAGGTCCCACCGGGCGTGCCGGAATCTGTTTACCGCCGAAAACGGAGACGAAACCGCGTAGGTCGTCTTGCCTGAATTTGGGGGCAGATGCTATATGGATTTATCCGTCCACCTCTCCGAAGATGACAGGTTGATTTATAGAACCGTGTATCGGAAGTTTGGACGGATATGGCGGTTGTAGCAGACTTCATCAAATTCCCCCTCGTTTGTGAGGGGTTTTTTATTATGGGGGCGCTCTTCCCTGCAGGCGCAAGCCCCTGCAGTTAATTACGTTACCGCATAGCGGTAACCACTTTCTCCTGCTCCAGAAGGTCACCTTGTGTCGTGTGTGTTTGTTTTATTTTTTGATTGCCCGTGGATTGTATATGGAGACTAATTTATGTTGCCGCCAGTAGGGCGTGGATTAGTCCAAATCCGTATATTCTTAGATTTGGATTTGGTTTGATTTAAGAATCGTTAATCTCATTTTAGATTAAGATCAACTTAAATGTTTGTTGAGGAAACGTTAGTCTAATTTTAGACTAAGATCTACTCAACATGATTTTGGGATCATCCAGACCCAACAAAAGAGCATTTGGGCTCTATTGCTTTAATTTAAGGACATTTCAGTCCGTTGCTAGTTTAAGGACGTTGCGGTCTGTAGCTAGTCTAAGAATGTTTCGGTCCGTTGGGATGTGCTCGTCGGTTTTGGAGTGCACCAAAGAGTTGTTGGTTGTCGGGACCCTCTACCTCTCTGAAGACGTTGAAGAATTACAACGACATGTACCAAAGGTGTGGAGAGATGTACCCTTGAACCAAATTCCAGATTGAGGGGAGAGATCATGGTGGACCATCTAAGAATCATTAGTCATTTTTGGGAGACTAAGATTGACTAAGGAGATGTATGATGGACATCATTCTGGTCAATTAGTCTGGGAAGTCATGAGCATAGAAGCTCGGTCTATTTGGAGATCCAAGATGTTTTAATCTCAGGAAGACTTAACCATTTTGGGGCTGAAGTTGGATTCTTATAGTGTTAAACACTAATATATGCTCGGTGCTCACGTGCTCTCACGTGAATCTCTAAAGCAGTGTTAAACACTGAATTTTGGGGCGCTCACGTGTGGCACGTAAGGCACCTGAAAGTTGGTGTTGTACACTTAGGTCCAAATCCCCGTCTGTATATAAGTGTTAAACACTTAATTCTTGTGACCATCACGTGTGAGCACGTGAGGTGCCCCAGAGTTGGGCACTGCTTCTTTGGGTTTATACCCTCTTCCTTTTATAAGTGCTAAACACTTCTAACACATTCCGTACCAGTCTATCCCTTTAAAACCCCGTGATGTATTATGTATTGATTTGTATATATTGTTTTGTTTAATAGATGTACGGCTTGACGAAACCATGATATCAGTAGTTTAAGTAAACGGAACGGATAGTCATGTAATCAGAGTAAATTCATGGTTCACTTCAGTCGAGTCATATTGATATAGATTGAATTCTGGTATAAATAGATTCATGTAGAATTGGAGTTATATTTGAATAATATTCAAGAATAGATCGATTGATTGATTTCATATTAGACTGAGACTCTGTTTGAGTCAGACACTTTAAAACGAATTGAATTCCTGAATTAGTTTTGGAGTTATCGGTAACTGCTGCACATGGACGGCAGGATTTGTGTCTTTTTCCAAGACAATTACCGTATTGATAACACCGTTTTTAGGTTGTCTACCTTATATAGGCAAGCACCCATATTCTCCGGCTCCCTGAGGCTCAAGAGAACCGGTCCCGCTTAAACCTATATTTACTAGGGTTCTTATTGTAAATTAATATAACTTGAGGAGGTTTTATGAAAAAATAGTTTTGATATATTTTCAAAATAAACCTCAAGTATTTATTTATCGTCTTAGGGTTTTCATAGTTGTAATTTTTATAAAATGAAATATTCTAATGGATATAAACCTAACTTTGAATAGTATATGGTATTTTCTTATAATTTGACTTGTATTGAATGTGATGATATTTTCATGATCTTTTGTGATTCTTTTTCTTTTGATTAGAAAACATGGAATATATATATTATATTTAAATTAGATATTTTGATAATATTTATATATATATATATAATTATAAAAAAATAGAATTTATTTATTAATAGAAATCGCGTTTTCTTAGAAATTGTAATAAAAATTCCATCGAGATCGAATGCTCCGTGAGGAGGTCTGCATCTCACTCTACTAGTCTCGAAGACATGCGATAACCCGCACCATCCTGATTGAGTTCCCCAAAATGGGTTGTAGAGGCTTATTTGCAAGGAATTAATTAAAACAATTTAAAGAATACGGGTTTTGATAGTTTAAGGTCTTTTAATGTAAATTGTGTTTTGTCCCACAAAAATTGTTACAAAAGCCATCGTGCTATGTCAAGATGAGTGGTATGATGAGATAGGTTATTACCTCGTGAGTTTTCTAAAGGTAAGATGAGTAAAACGATAAAATAATGCCGTATGTAAACTTGATGGTATTTTACCGTAAAAATTAAATAAAAGTTGTTTAATATTATATTTTGAATTGAAACTTGTTCCAAATGTTATTTAATGGTTAATAAACAATATGTAAAAAGATGGTAAATTTTTTATTAAGAAAAATTGCGTTTTTGATGAAATTAGAATCGGAAGTTGGAATAACTCCGCTTCCGACGAATTTTGAAAATAGGATTCTATTTACTATAAAGAGAAGAGGGAAGAGAGGAATTAATGATTGAAAAAAGAGGGAAGAGCTAGAGGAAACTTTCGAAAGCGTCGTGGAGTCGTTTCGTCGCCGGATTTGTCCCGAAACGTCGCCGGAACTCGACCTTGAGCTAACTCCACTTGTACAACTTTTAGACTTGGAAAAATTAAAGAGTTTTTGCAATGATTTCTGAATGAGAAGGCTAGAGTGTGATGTTTGTATTTATAGGAGAAATTAGGGTTTTGAGAATTGAAGAATGAATTAAAAATATGCATTAAAATGGATTAAAGAGGGGATTTATCATTCTCTGGATAAATGCAGAGAAATCAAACAGCATGGGGTAGTGGGAAATTTTGGGGGCATTACCTACGGATTTAACCGGCGGTGCCGGTCCCATGTGATGATCATGCTGGTTGGATCCGAGGGGTTGGGGCTTAGATCTTGGCCACGTGTCCTCGGCTGCTTAAATAATATTTTCCACATGTTTGTTTTATGAGACTTTTCATTTTTATATGTATTGCACATGTAAACTTTTGAGCTTTCCAAAGTTTAAAAGAAAAATCAATTAAAAATAATAAGTGGCTGATGAGATTCGAACACAGGGGCTATGTCACAGCAGTACAAAGCTTTACCAATGAGCTACAAGTGCTTTCTTGCTGTTCAAAAGTAAATTAAATACTTATAGCATACACAGATTGCAAATACGCCTTTTGTACATTAACTTTTAAACAAATTTTCTATACCTTAAAACAGAGTCGTTACATTCTACCCTCTTTATAAAAATTTCGTTCTCGAAATTTACAATTATTTTAGGGACTAATTTACAAACAAGTGAGGGGATCTTGCACTTATATCGTCTTCTCTTTCCTACGTTGATTCTCCCTATGTGTCTTTTCTCCATATCACTCGAACCAAGTTTACTTTCTTGTTCCGAAGTGATTTCACCTTTCTGTCCAGGATTTCAACAGGTTGTTGCTCACAAGATAGATTCGTCTGTACAGTGAGCTCAGAGTGATCAAGAATGTGACTGAAGTCACTTACATACCTTCTGAGTTGGGATATGTGAAACACATTGTTCACTCCTTCCGCGAAAGCCTATAGCGGTAGACCAAGCAACGGAATGAGGGTGGAAATGCCAAGCAATAAGCCACTTCTCCGACTCGTTCGAGTATGTTGAACGGTCCAATATATCTCGGACTTAACTTACCCCGCCTTCCAAAGAGAATCACTCCACGGTTTAGTGAGATCTTTAAAAAAACATGATCTCCTGGTTGGAACTCCAAGTGACGGCGCTTTGCATTAGCCCAGTGCTTCTGTCAGTCTTGGGCTATGCGCATTCTTTCTTTGATAGTGCGAACTACATCCACTGTTGCTACTATCATCTCAGGTCCAAGGAGTTCTCTATCTCCGATGTCGTCCCAACTTAATGGTGAATGACACTTCTTTCCATATAGAGCTGCAAAAGGTGCCATTCCAATACTTGCTTGGTAGTTGTTGTTGTATGAAGACTCCATTAGATGTAGGTGATCTTCCCATAATCCTCCGAAGTCTAACATACACGCTCTTAGCATATCTTCAAGTATCTGAATCGTTCGCTCAGACTGTCCATCTGTTTGTGGATGGTAAGCTATGCTAAAGTTCAGACTTGTTCCCAAGCTAGCTTGCAGACTCTGCCAAAATTGCGATCGGAATCTGGTGTCATAATCGGAGACAATACAAACCGGTACTCCATGTAATTTCACGATATCCTGCATGAGTTCATGGGTATCAAAGATAGTACATATTGAAGAGTTAAATCTTACTTGGATTCTAACCTACCTCCATGTACTTCTTTACTAGTGTCTCGGTAGATTGGCCAACTCGAAATGGGATGAAGTGAGCCGACTTTGTGAGTCGATCCACAATAACCCATACCGCATCGTTACCTTTCGTGGTGTGAGGAAGAGCAGTCACGAAGTCCATGGTGATGTGTTGCCACTTCCATTCTAGAATAGATAACGGTTGAAATAAGCCAGCAGTTCTGTGATGTTCAGCTTGCACTTGCTGACACACCAAACATTTAGCGACGCTTCTGGATACTTCACGTTTCATTCCATGCCACCAGTAATTTGCCGCAGATCTTTGTACATCTTTGTACCACCAGGGTTTACTGAATAGGGAGAGCTATGAGCTTCTTTCATCAATTCTTCCCGAACAGAACCATGTGGTACACACAATCTATTGCCGTATCACAAACATCCGTCTTCATGGATAATGAAGTCTGTTCTAAGTCCACTTTCTACTTGTTCTCTGATCTTTTGCAACTTGACATCATTTGCTTGAGCTGCTTTGATATGATTGACAATGGTAGATTGAACTTGTAAGTTCATCAAACTTGAAGCGTTACCCGGCATGACCACTTCTATCTCCATCTGATGCAAATCTTGTTGAAGTTTCTACTATGCGGTGAGATTCATTGATAGTGTTTGGTGACTAAGTGCATCAGGAACTACATTCACCTTCCCTGGATGATATTGTAGGTTGATGTCGAAGTCTGCCATGAGTTCTAACCATGTTCTCTGCTGCATATTCAACTCTTTCTGAGTAAACACATATTTCAGACCCTTGTGGTCTATGTATATGTCCACTCGTTCTCCAAGAAGATAATGGCGGCAAATGTTAAAAGCAAAGATAACGGCTGCCAACTCCAAATCATGCGTCAGATAGTTGCGCTCATGAATTTTCAGCTGTCTTGATGCATAAGCTACAACTTTACCGTGCTGATGTAGAACACATCCTAATCCTTTACCGGATGCATCGCAATGCACTATGAAACCTCCAGATTGGTCCGGTATTACGAGAATAGGCGCTGATGTCAATCTTGACTTAAGTTCTACGAAAGCTTCTTCGCATGCTTCTAACCACACGAATTCTTCATCTTTACGTGTGAGCTTGGTCAAGGGTGTTGCAATCTTCGAAAATCCTTCAATGAATCTTCTGTATTATCCTGCTAAACCCAAGAAACTTCGAATGTCCTTCACTGACTTCGGTGTCGGCCATTCGCTTACTGCTGATACCTTAGCTGGATCTACAGAGATTCCATCGCCTGATACAATATGTCCGAGAAAACCGACTTGATCTAGCCAAAACTCGCACTTGCTGTACTTGGCATATAGTTGATGCTGCCGTAAAGTCTCCAGGACAATTCATATGTGCTCGGCATATTCTTTCTGACTCTTAGAATACACCAGAATGTCGTCGATGAAGATGACAACAAATATGTCTAGGTACTCTCGGAAAACTTGATTCATTAGGTTCATGAATATAGCTGGTGTGTTGGTCACTCTAAATGGCATCACAAGAAACTCATAACGACCATAGCTGGTCCTGAATGCCGTCTTCGAAATATCAGACTCTTTGACCTCCACCTGGTGATATCCCGAACGAAGATCTAACTTGGAGAAAATGCAAGACCCACTTAGCTGATCGAGCAGATCGTCGATGCGCGGAAGTGGATACTTGTTCTTTATAGTTACTTCGTTCAGAGCTCTATAATCAATGCACATTCGATATGAACCTTCCTTCTTCTTCACAAGTAGAACTGGCGATCCCCAACTTGAAGTGCTGAGACGAATCCATCCTTTCTTCAATAATTTGTCCAACTGAGTTCGGATATCTTTCAAACCTTCGGGACTCAAGCGATACGGAGCTTTGATCACCAGTTATGCTCCAGGTACTAAATTAATGCTAAACTCAAGAGCTCGATCGGGAGGCAAACCTAATATGTCTTCAGGAAATACATCGTCGAACTCTCGAACTACCTCTGACTTTGATCCTTCCTTTGCTTGAAGTGTTGCAATCACTGCCTTCTTCGATTTTGCTTTGTATGTGATTGGCTCCAGGGTACGGTCTCCACTTTTGAAATAAAATACCGGATGCTCTGGAATCTCGAACACTACCCTCTTTTGACGACTGTCATGCCCCGCTTCCCAAAATACGGAATACAGGGGTGACAAGGCCAGCCAGGCTCCTACGATCAAAAAAAAATCCTGCCGTAGTCACATTTCGGCTTCTATCATTATATGGTAATCAGTAAAATACAATACGGGTAAAGAGAATGCAGTCACTAAAACTATCGGATATAAAGAAATCTTAGCTCAATGGAAGTAAACAAGAGGGTAACTAACCAAGGATATCAATGGAGAAATGTAACTGGTTCACTGGTCTGGATCTTCACGGTCTTCTCGAGATCAGACGAATCCACCTCTATCACTGAGCATGCATACTCAGGTTGTCAGGACGACACAATAGCAATATATAATAGTATTAATGAGGCAAGAAAAATAAAAGTAATAATGATGGAGATAATAAATGCAGGCAATCGATATGTCAATAAACAAATGCAATGTATGATCTGTGTCCCTATCGGTCTCTAAATCGCTTTGAAATCGAGTTGTGGAAAGGAGTAATCATGTTTAACGAGGGTCTCGTACATACCCGAGACTACGGCCCATAATGCCCGGGACATAACCCTGTCAGCCGGACCGCTAAGTCCAACCTAATATATAAGAGTCGATGTTCGAATGATCATCCTCAAAAATCACTGACCTCACTAAATACAAGTTCCTTTCCACTTTGATTTCTTCCTTTTTCCCCAGGTTTCACTATCTATGAGTATGGGCTAGTGGTGTACCAGTACGCATCAATAACACGGTTTTATTCACTATTCATTGTATTGTCACTATCACGAACCATTCACTTTTCACTGACGTACTTGACACAATCAAACCGATACTATTCACGTTCGACAATGCATTATACACTGAAACTTAATAATGACGTGTACTATCACTAGATGTATTACAGTCAGGTAAAACTGTGAATCATGCCGCTAAACAATATATATGCAATACAAGTCACTATGGGTCTCATGAACTTATAAATATCACATTAAATCATACATTCAGAATTAAGTAAAATGATACAGAAGTAGTAATCGGTAAACTCGGTAGGAAGTTCAAAGAAATTGGTTTCAAGTCAAACGGGTTTCGGGTTCGCTAATTACAGTCGCTTCAATTTAAGTGTTCTCTGCTGGAAATTCAGTTCCTGGACTGAAAGTCCATTTCGTAACACAGTTTTCACCCTGTTGGGATCAAAATTAGGCGATGCTATAGTTGAACAATATCTAGGTTTATCAGTTAGGTTTCCAACGCACAAGACGGATAGAGAATATCCTCTGTGTGCTCAGAGTTACACATTATTTAAGGTCTGGATGTACGTTCTGTCCCTGCTTGGGACTGCAGTATGTACATATGGTTTAAAATGTGATTAAAATAGTAAACGGTGATAAAAATGAATGAAAATGCTTTCAATAGTTATATAACGGATTTATCTTCACTACGGTATAGGGTTCCACATAATATCATTCTCATACAGCAAAGTGAAAGCAGTTCAATTCGAGTATCGACAGCCAGTGCTGCTCTGGACTGCAGTCCAGAGACGCAATTCTCCCCAATTTTCATTATCATGACTCATTAAAATTTAATGGAAAAAATTATATTACCGTAGGTTATGATGTTATATTTGATATGAATCCTGAAACGTCACAATACGATCTATACATAATTTATTATAAATTTTACGAGTTAGCATGTACGAAAAAATTCAGATTTTACGACGGAAATCGGGAGTACCATTTTATGTGTGCAATGACGCTGCCTTGCAACCAAATTTCTACATGATATTCATTATCCTTATATAGATTCATTAAACCCAAGTTCCTCTAATTTAAAATAGGTTTTAGTCTAGGATATGTTCGAAACTAGCTTAATTAACCGGTTATCGATGAATAGTCGATTTCCTACTTAACGAGCATGAGATTTGAATCATAAAAATTATGAGCGTTTTCAAATACGGGTTAAAAGTTACTAAATGGATTAATTCATTAAAAGTAATGACGCGGGCTCATAGTAGCAAATGATTCGATTACAGTATTCAATTCAAGCATAAAATCATAATGTAACTATTTAACTAATATATTGTATAGCATGTAAAAGCAAGTGGAATTCACTTGCCTGAAGACGATGATGGCGGCCCACAACAATGGTACGCACAAGGCTACACACGGCTACGATTCGTGCTTGGCCTCGGCAAAGAAGATGGAGCTTGATGGCGGCTAGGTGTTGCGGCTGCGGCTGCGGTGAGGAGGTGTCGCTGGTGTTGTTGAGACGGGGTCGAAGCTCCGGCGAGGTGATCGGTGGTGAGTGCAGGGGTGAAGTCGGGCAGTGGGTTCGAAGGTTGGTGGAGGTGCTCGGGAGGAGGTGGCTGGGATGTTACGAGGGTGCTATGGCCGGAGGCGATGCATGAAGAGGAAGGAGGCGCGTCGATGGTTGATAGGTCCGCCGGAGGTCGAAGGTGGAGGTGCGGGTTGGAATCGCGGTGGGTTAGGGTGGTGGTCGGTGGTTCTGTAGGAAGCTCGGTTTGGATAAGGTGGGGCGAGGGGAGCTCGAGGGAGGAGATGGAGGGGGCGGCCGGCGGCGGTTGGTGATGACGAGGTGTGCTCTGGTGATGAGGGTGAAAGCGCGAGTTGCAGGGGTCGGGTTCTTGGGTTGTGCAGGGGTTCGAGCTCGGGGAAAAAAGGAGAGAAGGAAGAAGAAGGAGGTGAGGTGGTCTAGGAATGGCCGACGACGGCGAGGAGAGGTCGGCGAAGAGGACAGAGGCGGCGATGGGTGCAGGCGTGCTGGGTTTCTTGGGTTGAGGTCGCGACGGGGTTTGCAGGGAAGAGGAGTGGAGATGACGGTGAGGAGATGGTCGAGGAGGGAGGAGGAGAAGTTGACGCGACGGCGACGACGACGCGCGGGCGAAGGCGGAGGCGAGGCGTGGATAGGGTTAGGCGGCGGGAACGAGTGAGGAAAGGAGGGAAGAAGAGAGAGGTGAGAATAGAGAGGTGGGAGGTGAGAATAGAGAGAGAGAGGGTGAACGCGAGATGAGAGAGAGAGAGAAAGAACATGGGTGAGATAAGAGAGAGAGAGAGAGGGTGAACGCGAGATGAGAGAGAGAGAGAGAACGTGGGTGGGGATTTAAAAATAATTAATAGAAAATTTTAAGAAGAGAGAGAGAGAGAAAGAACGTAGGTTTTAAAGTATAATAAAGGAAAATTTATGAGAGAGTGTAATAGGGATTTAGTATAGAATAATTAGGTTTAATTAGGGAGTTAAAGAGATGGATTGGATAAGATTTGGATATATTTATTTTGAATTTTGAAATTTGAGAAGGTATCTGTTGGGTAAAAAGAAGTGAAGAATCATTGGGCTTGTTGGGCTTGGGCTCAAGAAAAATTTAGAAAGAAAAAGAGTGGGATTAAATATAGACTTGGGATTATGGTTTTAAGCCTTAAATTTGGTAGCAAAAGAGTCAGGGAAAAATATTTATTTAAATACGGATTTAAATACAAGGTGAGACCGGTTATTACAACAACAGTCAATGGTAGCATAGAATGTTCCTAACCAATCCATACCCAAAACGACATCAAAATTCGGTATGTCCAGCACCTTGAAGTCAGCATAGAATTCTCTACTGCAGATGACCACTGTACACAGGTCGTATCCCATTATTGCCTTTAGAACGTCGTTCTTTGAACTGACATTCCAGCTGGATACAAGTGGTTTGACTGGAATCGCACGCGTTCAGATAAACCGTTGCGACATAAAACAATGAGATACTCCAGTTTCTAAGAGTGCTAGTGCAGGAAGTGAGGCTACTAAGATCGTACCTAAGTTATGTGGGATAGGTTTTAGGTATAAGAAAAAGATATATCGGTATATATAAAGACTGAAAGAAAGCTTGAAAGGAAAGAGTTACCGGTGATGACTTGGCCAGTGGCTTCAGCTTCTTCCACAGTCATTGTGAAAGCCTGTCACCTCGGTAGATTCCTCCTTCCTGGAGGAGCATTCCTCTGTCCGTTCCTTTGTACTTGAGGTAAGTTCCTTTGTGCTTGGTGGAACTGACGAGGAGGAGGTGCAGTGTGTCAACGAGGAGGTGGAGCTGGGAGAGCGAGTCGTGGAGCAGGTGCCTGGATAGCTGGCCGCTGCGGATAGGTAATTGCTGGTCTGGGTGCAGCATTTGGATTGAGTCTACGAGGACAAGACCTAATATCATGTGTGGCTGAGCCGCAGACTAAGCAAAGGCGATTGCTGCCTACAATCCTTCGCCAGGTGTCTATCCCTCCATCAGTAGGTGCAAAAGGCTGGGCTGGACCGGTTGAAAAGTACTCCCGGTCTCCTGGTTACAAAAGATGGCCTTGAAGAGGCTCCTCCTGCCATTTGAGTGGCAGGACGCTTCACTCCGGCAGATTGGGGTCTGCCCTTCATCTTAACTACTGCCTCATATCAACGGGAAGCTTTCAGAGCCAGTTCGTGGGTTGGGAAATCTCCTGTGGCTAAGGCAGCTTGGATCTCCGGATCTAACCCTTGCTGAAATCGTCTGGACCTGATCTCAGCAGTCGAAATGAGGTGTGCTGCGAACTTGTTACGGTCTTGTGTTAGCTGTGTGGTATATGATATTAGAAAATCGAATATTGAGACATATCTTACCTACTGAGTATGGTAAACTCAGTATCATACTCATCCACAGATTTGGTCCACATCAAACCTTGTTGCAGGCGGATGAATTGCTGCTCCATATCAAATCGGGCAGTCTCTGGAAAGTACTTCGCGTCGAACATGTTACGAAATTTTTTCCATTCGATAGGCTGGGCAAGATGGCTTTCTTCCGCCTTCCACCATACTCGGGCGTTGTCGGTGAGTTGCAGTTTTGCAACCCGTACCCAAGCGATCTCTGGCACTTGTGCTGCTACCAGATCGTCCTCAATACCCCGAGCCCATTCTTCAGCTTCTAAAGGACTCTCTTTCCCAGAAAATTGCTTCGGGTGCAATGCCCGGAATTGCTTCACTCCGGGTGCTTCCGCTTCTGGGCGGTTCAATAAGATAGCAGTCTACTGCTGCTGTCCTTCCAGGAGGCTTCGGATTGCCTCAAGCAATACCGTTTGCTCGTTGATCGGAGCTGCAACAGTAGGCGTAAGTAGAAGAGATGGTGGTGTGTTGTTGAAATTTGTGCTGGTATTGTTTGGAGAATTCATAATCTTGAAAGAAAAAATAGGGTTAGGATAGATTCAAAGAATATGAAAGTATAAGGTTCAAGGAATATGAAATGTAAAGAATGTTTTTAGTTGCTGATTATTGTGTTATATTGCTTAGGACTTCATGCAGAATTGACATATATATCCATGTAGAACTAACCTGCGTGGGCCGCCAACAAAACCTGTCGCGCCCCGCTTCCCAGTATACGGGTAAGGAGACGCGATGATCCCTATACGTATTTACTCAGAAATAAACACGCTAAGCGTAACTAAGTAATATAATGTAATAAATATACACAAGAAGACATGAAATGTAAATGAACAGCAACTTTTATTTATTAAACATTTCTTTACAATACAACTGAAAAGTAAATATAATGATGAAAGCAATGCCTAAACAATGGCATGAACATGAAAGTAAAGTATATACAAGAGTCTAGAGCTCGGGGTTCTTGCTGAACTGATCCAAGTCCTCTAAACTGGGCTTTATCTCCAGTGGGTCGGATCAACCTGACAACATTTCAAAGAAAGAAAAGAGAAGGAATGTCGTCAGCGAATAATCGCTCGATAAGTCCCAAAGAAAAGTAGAAATAGAACAGACAGAAAGAATATAACTGTATACTATTTGATTGTTATGTTAATGCAGTTGTTTGTAGCTTGGTACAGAATATGCCAGTGTATACGAGAGGAGTCCAACTATTCCGTGGACTAAGGTATACGGAGCACAAGGAACCGTTAAGCCATGAAACAACAGCAATGGATATTCAGGTTAGGTGTATTAAAGTGACCGTCTCGTGCCACTTCTAACACATTCCGTACCAGTCTACCCTTTAAAAACCCCGTGATGTATTATGTATTGATTTGTATATATTGTTTTGTTTAATAGATGTACGGCTTGACGAAACCATGATATCAGTAGTTCATGTAAACGGAACGGATAGTCATGTAATCAAAGTATATTCATGGTTCGGTTCGGTCGAGTCATGTTGATATAGATTGAATTCTGGTATAAATGGATTCATGTAGAATTGGAGTTATACTTGAATCATACTCAAGGATAGATCGATTGATTGATTTCATATTAGACTGAGACTCTGTCTGAGTCAGACACTTTAAAACGAATTGAAGTCCTGAATTAGTTTTGGAGTTATCGGTAACTGCTGCACATGGACGGCAGGATTTGTGTCTTTTTCCAAGACAATTACCGTATTGATAACACCATTTTTAGGTTGTCTACTTTAGATAGACAAGCACCCATATTCTCCGGCTCCCTGAGACTCAAGAGAACTGGTCCCGCTTAAATCTATATTTACTAAGGTTCTTATTGTAAATTAATATAACTTGAGGGGGTTTTATGAAAAAATAGTTTTGATATATTTTCAAAATAAACCTCAAGTATTTATTTATTGTCTTTAGGGTTTTCATAGTTGTAATTTTTATAAAATGAAATATTCTAATAGATATAAACCTAATTTTGAATAGTATATGGTATTTTCTTGTAATTTGACTTGTATTGAATGTGATGGTATTTTCATGATCTTTTGTGATTCTTTTCTTTTGATTAGAAAACATGGAATATATATATATTATATTTAAATTAGATATTTTGATAATATTAATATATATAATTATAAAAAAATAGAATTTATTTATTAATAAAAATCACGTTTTCTTAGAAATTGTAATAAAAATTCCATCGAGATCGAATGCTCCGTGAGGAGGTCTGCATCTCGCTCTACTAGTTCCGAGGATGTACGATAACCCACACCATCCCGATCGGCTTCCCCAAAATGGGTTATAGAGGCTTATTTGCAAGGAATTAATTAAAACAATTTAAAGAATACGGGTTTTGATAGTATAAGGTATTTTAATGTAAATTGTGTTTTATCCCACAAAAATTGTTACAAAAGCCATCGTGCTATGTCAAGATGAGTGTTGTGATGAAGTAGGTCATTATCTCGTAAGTTTTCTAAAGGTAAGATAAGTAAAACGATAAAATAATGTCGTATGTAAACTTGATGGTATTTTACCGTAAAAGTTAAATAAAGGTTGTTTAACATTATATTTTGAATTGAAACTTGTTCCAAATGGTTAATAAACAATATGTAAAAAGGTGGTAAATTTGTTATTCAGAAAAATTGCGTTTTTGATGAAATTAGAATCGGATGTTGGAATAACTCCGCTTCCGACGAGTTTTGAAAATAGGATTCTATTTAGTAGAGAGAGAAGAGGGAAGAGGGGACTTACTGATTGAAAAAAACGGGGAGAGGTAGAGGAAAATTTCGAAAGCATCGTAGAGTCATTTCGTCGCCGGATTTGTCCCAAAACGTCGCCGGAACTCGACCTTGAGCTAACTCCACTTGTACAACTTTTGGACTTAGAAAAATTAGAGAGTTTTGGCAATGATTTCTGAATGAGGAGGCTAGAGTGTGATATTTGTATTTATAGAAGAAATTAGGGTTTTGAGAATTGAAGAATGAATTAAAAATATGCATTAAAATGGATTAAAGAAGGGATTTATCATTCTCTGGATAAATGCAGAGAAATCAAACAGTATGGGGATAGTGAGGTAGGCCAAGGGGTGCTAGGGTTAAATTTTGGGGGCATTACCTACGGATTTAACTGGCAGTGCCGGTCCCATGTGATGATCTCGCCGGTCAGATCTGAGGGGTTGGAGCTTGGATCTTGGCCACGTGTCCTCGGCTGCTTAAATAATATTTTCCACATGTTTGCTTTATGAGACTTTTCATTTTTATGTGTATTGCACATGTAAACTTTTGAGCTTCCAAAAGTTTAAAAGAAAAATCAATTAAAAATAATATGTGGCTGATGGGATTCGAACACAGGGGCTATGTCACAGCAGTGCAAGGCTTTACCAATGAGCAACAAGTGCTTTCTTGCTGTTCAAAAATAAATTAAATACTTATAGCATACACAAATTGCAAATAATCCATTTGTACATTAACTTTTAAAAAAAATCTATACATTAAAACAGAGTCGTTACAGGGAAGATCACCTACACCTTATGGAGTTTTCATACAACAAAAGCTATCAGGCGAGTATTCGAATGACACCTTTTGCAGCACTCTACGGAAAAAAGTGTCATTCACCACTAAGTTGGGACGTTGTTGGAGATCGTGAACTCCTAGAACCAGAGATGATCGTGGCAACTGTAGACGTAGTTCTCACGATCAGGGAAAGAATGCGCATAGCCCAAGACCGATAGAAGTATTAGGCTGATGCAAAGCGCCGACACCTGGAGACCATGTTTTTCTGAAGATCTCTTCAAACAGAAGAGTAATCCGCTTTGGAAAGAGGGGTAAGCTCAGTCCCAGATACATAGGACCGTTCGATATTCTCGAACGAGTCAGAGAAGTGGCATACCGTTTGGCACTACCATCCTCATTGGAAGGAGTGCACAATGTGTTCCATATATCCCATCTCCGAAGATATGTGAGCGACTCCAGCCACATCCTTGATCACTCTGAGCTCACAGTCCAGACAGACCTAACTTGTGAGCAACAACCCATTGAGATCCTAGACAGAAAGGTAAAGACATTACGGAACAAGGAAGTAAACTTAGTCCGAGTGATGTGGAGAAAAGATTCACCAGGAGAATCAACTTGGGAACGAGAAGATGACATGCATGCAAGATACCCTTACTTATTTGTAAATTAATCCTTATGTAATTGTAAATTTCGAGGACGGAATTTTTATAAGAAGGGTAGAATGTAACGACTCTGAATTTACTGTACAAAATTTTTCAAGCTAATGTACATAAAGGAGTTTACAAGTCTGAGTACAATTTATAAGTTAATTTTTGTTTAAGAACAGCAAAAAACAACTTGTAGCTCACTGGTAAAGCCCTTACACTGCTGTGACGTAGCCCTTATGTTCAAATCCCATCAAACACATTATATTTTTTCTGATTTTTCTTTTAAACTTTTTGGAAGCCCATGCTTTGCACACTTGACTTTTCCCCTACCCCTAACTCCCCTGCACTGTTTGCTTGCTCTGCAATCAACAGAGACCCTTCAATTCCCTATTTATCATCTTTTTAATGCATTTTAATTCATCTTTTTAATTCCAAAACCCTAATTCTACACTATAAATACTACACCATGCCCTAGCCCTTCCTCATTCTGAAAATTATAATCAAAACTCTTAAAATTTTCTAAGTACAAAAGGAGTACAAGTGGAGTTAGCAAGAGATCAACTTCCGGCGAGAAATCGAGGCTTTTCCGGCGACCCCGCGATGCCACGAAGTTCAACACTCTCTTTTCTACCTTTTTTATAAGATAACTAGCTAGTAAGTCCCTTCCAATCCATCTCCTTCTTCTATGAAAGCCTCTTTTCATAAAATATGTCAGAAGTGGAGTTAACACCGACATCTTCTTTTAAACCTCTAAAATTCCACTTTTTCTTACATTTTCTTCATGCATATTCCTACACCATGCTTATTAATATAAAACCAATGTTTAGAACCAAAGTTTAACTAAGAATATCATGTAAAATACATTTTACTTAAATTTTACACTAAAATACCATGAACTTCATATATCCCTCTTTTAGTATTTTTGTTAATTATACCTTTAGAAAACTTCACGGGGTAATGACCTACCCCTCATAAACACACATAGTTCTATAGCACAATAACTCTTCCTTGTATATTTTGTGTTTCGAGAAAATATTTCATTAAAATACCATTTACTATAAAAAAAACGGTTTTCTTTAGAATTGTATTTTAAAATTCCTTTGCAAATAAACCTCTACAACCCTTTTTAGGGGACCCGCTATTGGATGGCACGGATTATTGTACATCCTTGGACTAGTAAAGTGAGATGCAGACCTCCTCACGGAGCATTCGGTCTCGAAAGGTTTTTAATACGGTTTTTAAGAAAAACGCATTTTCTGCATAAATAAAAATTAATTTTTAATAATTATATAAATGTTATCAAACCACATATTTTCAAGATATAATAAAATTTCATGTTTTCTAAAAAAAAAAAAAAATAAAAGAATGACAAGTTTCACCAAAATACCCTCAAGTTATCCAAAAGACAAGGTTTACACTAAAATACCATGAACTTTCCAAGCTATGTAATTATCACTAAAATATCACAAATCCTTAAAATTCACATCTATGAAACCCTAAATAATATAAATAAATTCTCGAGATTTATTTTGAAATTTTTTTTAAAATATTTTTCATAAAACCCCCTCGAGTTATATAAAATAATATTTAAGGATTTTAGTAAATATAAGTTTAAGCGGGATCAATTCTCTTGAGCCCCAGAGAGCCGGAGAAAGTGAGTGTTTGCCTATTTAAGGTAGAAAAATTTAACGGAGTTATCAATGGTAATTGTTTTGGAAAATCTTGCCGTCCATGTGCAGCAGTTACCGATGACTCCCGAATCTAATTCAGGATCCAAATCAGTTTATAAGTGTCTGACTCAGTCTGAGTCTAACTCAAATCTGAATCCGATCCGAGTTTAATCAAACATGAATCTTATATCAAACATGAACACTTGAACCTGAACCTGAATACCAGAATTCAACAACAATATCAAACATGCAAACATGACTTGACCTGACCTGACCGAATCATGGATATAACTTGACTTGACTGCATGACTACTTGTTACATCCTGAACCTGACTATTTGAACTTGTATTCATGGTCTCGGCAAGTCTAATAATTATAATGTATATAAAACATTACATGGGGTTAACGGGGTAAATTGGTACGGAATATATTAGAAGTGGCACGTGATGGTCACTAAAAGACACCTACATGAACTCTCGTGCCGTTGTCCCGTAGGTTTTGACATGGCCTTGTATTACATGTTACCATAGTCCATGAGGCAAGTTGGACTCCTCTCGTATACACTAATACCTTCTGTACTAGGGTATAAACAACTACGTTAAGATAATAGGTATATATCTGTATAACTTACCAGTTCTTTTTCCACATTACTTGTTCCTTTCTTTCTTTTGGGACTTACCGAGCGCTAGTTCGCTCACGACATTCATGTCTATTTTTTTCTTCGGAATGTTCGTCAGGAGGACAGGACTCTCTCGAGATAGAGCCTAGCTAAGAGGACATGGACCAGCTCACTTTCCAGCAGGATTTCTAGCTTCTTGTACTTACTTTTCATTTTTGTATGCCACTGTTTAGGCATTACTTTACATCATTGTGCTTTCCTTTTCAAAACGGTTGTATTGTAAAGATGAATATTAATAAAAGTTGTTGTTAATTTTATATCACTTGTCATTCTTGTGTATTTTTACATATATTGCTTATTTACGCTTGACGTATTTATTTCTCAGTAAATACGTCGCGGCCTGGCTGCGTCTCCACTTCTGTACACCGGGAAGCGAGGCGTGACAGTCATAGATCAAGATTTTGATAATCCACCAAATGATTTTTTAGTTAATGCACTAAACAAACGTGTTAGGTAATGAAATTGAACTAAATATTTTAAATTGCATAATGATTATAAGTAGATTTTTAATATTTGCAAAAATATGTAGGGTTTGATAGAAGGCTGTGGATCCGGGTCAAGACGTCATAGGAAACGACATTTAGACGAGATTGGCGGGATGTCAGTTGCCGCCGCGGCGGCGGCGGCAACACCTACCCTTATCCGTGCCCCACGTACTAGCGTCATTCCTACCGGCGACCCTCCTACCGCCTCTCCTACCATGGTCTTTCCTACCAACGCCCCTACTACAGGACCCCCGCCGCCCTTAGCAGCTACAGCGTCACAGGACCCGCTGTCTAACCCTATTAGCGGGATAGCAGATCCTCTTACCTCAGTCACTCCTCTTGCGCATGGTATATAGTTATCTATTCATATTTTAGTTTTCTATTAAAATAATTCTATCGAATAATCTAACAGTTTATTGTCTGCAGTTCTGCATGGTATTGACGGGACGGCGTCTGGCGTCGGTTCTAGCGCCACGCCTGAGACGTCGGGTATAATCATTATTGCTTAAATATTTTAAATAACGATTGTAATTTAAATTTGTTAAATTTTATTTACATACTCTGAATATTATTATAGTGTGTCCGTACATCTATCTTTTTTCAGGTTGCTCCAGTGTTAGGACGAGGGGTCCTACGGGGCCCTCCTCCTCCAGGCCATCCCCAGACGCTGCTCCATGGACACTGGAGTGGACCACGTCAAGTGTGTCCGTTGGTGAGTACTCAACCAAGTGGGGGAACTACATGGGAGCAGAGATCCGTACCTACTATAGGTATCCACTCCATATTAGATGGAGCCCACGCCAGACCGACTATGTTCGGCAGTTTTTTGCAGCGGCCATGGTATCACATAACCTTTTATACATTTAAATTTAATCGTCATTACACACACACACACACACACATACACAGAGAGAGAGAGAGAGAGAGAGAGAATAATGGAGAAAAGACGCCATAGGAAGAAATTTCCTCCTATGGCGTCGAAAAAATACGCCCCCCGTCGTGTTTTCCAACGATCGGAACCCATCATGTTCATCGTTATCATCTAAGATGTGGGTATACCAAATTTCATATGATTCTATAACTTTTTCACCGTTGAATTAGTGAGTTTAAAATTAACGGTTTACCGACAATAGAACTTTTTACATTGCTAAATCAATGGTGAAAAAGTTGTAGAATCACATGAAATTTGGCGTACCCACATCTTAGATATTAACGATGAAGATTATGGATTCAGATCGTCGGAAAACACGATGGGGGGCGTATTTTTTAACGCTATAGGAGGAAATTCCCTCCTATGGCCTCTTTGCTCCATTATTCTCATATATATATATATATATATATATATATATAATTTTTTGTAATTTCAGACCCAGAGACATTACAGACTCATCGGCGTCATCGGCGAGGATGGTGTTCCTACGCCGTTCGATGCACATCGGGCCATAGACTGAGTCATATCCAAGTGCCAGACTATCAAGAGGAGACGCCGATATGAAGTAAGAAAGTATCATTACATTCCCTGGACCACGGCTACTGAGGAGTGAGGTGATGATGGAGGCCATTTTTTGGGATGTCCCGAAAGAGGATTGGCCGCAGCTGGTCACGTATTACGAGCGCGATGATGTTAAGATATAAATTTAATTTTTAAAATTATAATAATATAACATGAAATCATATTTTGTGATATATAATATTATCTTTTTTACATTTGCAAAGCGGTGTCGGTTCGCAACCGGGAGAACCAGAACAACGGCGTCATAGAACGCACTATCCTGATCCAAGAGAAGCGGTCGCACGCTAGCGCTCACCACCAGCTCGTGAGTATTTCGACGTTTAAGAATATTTTTTTTGTCGTAAATTACTTATTGAAACAAATCCTAATTTTATCGCAGAAAAAGAAAGACCTCGCCAACTACACAGCTGCCAGAGAATGGTCCGCGTTACACAGGGGCACGGGCGAGTACATGATAAGATTCATATAGTCAAGTCGATATTGTATTTAAGTCAACACATTTATATATATATATATATATATATATATATATACTCTTCACAGACCCAGTTTTAGGAGAGGACGAACGTCTTAGGACTTGGCACCAACGACTCAATTATCGCCATTGTCCCTATTCTGAATTCGATATCCGGCGGATATCACGGTGGTTATGAACACGGGATTGATCCGGGGCCCACCGACACTTTTCCAGGCGTTTCGTCCGTTCACGAGTATACTGTGACCCAGACACGGAAAGATGTGGCCGCTGTGTCGAAGAAGGAGATTCTTCGGTTCCAAGATCAGGTGGAGCCGCAGAATGTGCGGGTGGATACACTATCGAGGAGCTGAGGCGGTCGAACGCGGGCGTTACGAGACGAGTCTGGGAGTATGTTCAGGTCATGGGACGATAGAGCTGGATCGTCCCAACGACCATATATTATTGATTTTTTTATACAAACATTTGTTTTATTGATTATACTGTTTGGTGTATATATTTTATTTATAATTGTGTTTGATTTTAATTATATTACTTCTTGATTGTTAAAATTGCATGAGATTTGATCATATAATTATTATCTATCGCTGGTTGTAATTGAAAGTAGCGTGCATGTGGAGCACGCGGATTTCAGTTTTAAAAAATTGATAATATATTTGGTCACGGTTTAAACCGTAACCATAGGATATAGTAACGGTTATCTGTTAGTAGCAGGTGTTCTAAATTACACTTTAACCTTTTGGTCACGATTTAAACCATGACCATATATCTCCTATGGTCACGGTTTAAACCATGACCATAAATTGGTCACGATTATAACCGTGACCATATATGTGGACCCAACACAGATTTCATTTAGGTTTCTGAATCATTTTTGGTAACGCCACGTATATGGTCACGGTATGGTCACGGTTAAGAGCATTACTAGGGCTCTCGTGATGGGGTTTTAAGCGATGGTTGTGTCACGATTTTAACTGTGACCAAACGCATCTGTGGTCATGGTTAAAATCGTGACCAAATTCTTACTCTGCAGCAGTGAAAATAATTAAGATGGTTTACATAATTAATATTATCATTTTCTGTTAGGAATGGATGGTATAGGAATATAGGAAACAATGACGGGTTATCACCGTAAACTAACATATTCACAAACAAAATTAAATCGTGTCCGTCTTATTAATTAATCCAAGTGACTTCATTTAGTTATATAGCTAATATAAATTTTCATGCTTGTCGATATAATTATTAATCTGGCTTGTACCATATTATGAGTTTTTAGATACTAAAGGCCAAGGGAGATCAAAAGTTTCGCATTGATCAACGTCTCAACTAATCCTCATCAGAATCTATTTCCACATGACACAAAGGAGGAGGAGAAGAGCAACAAGAACTTCGAAATCAACGCTTCGAACAAAGAAGAAAGATTCTAAAAGAAGAGGAATAAGAGAAAAACCGAAAATAATTTAGGTCTAAAGACGAAGAAGAATTGCGTCTCTCTTTCTTTTCTAGAATTATTGCACCCGGAAAACTGAAAGCTTTTGCTTACAGAAAACTTGGAATAATATCGCCTACAAAGGACTTGGTATCTGACTTGTGTAGTTTTGATTATGATGTTTATTTTTGTTCTTTTCCTATTTTCTTGGCCAAAGATTCATAGATGTAGTAATATTTGAAATTTTTAGAATTCTCTTTTATTGAATAAAAAAAGGAGACCTTAACTTTTTAGACCCCTTAGGATTATGTTTTCATACCTTGGCTTTATTTGCGACACTGATTAAATATTTTATATGTTGGAAACTTAAATTTGTCATTTTATGTGGTGGATAAGATTAATTGTTTAAAATTCGCTTGTTTAAAACATAAGAATACTATTGAAACAAAGAATAAACTATCTATAAAATATATTTGGGTAATGTAAAAAATTTCATGGACTCTTTATTTATCACTCTTTTAACCCGTATAACTAGGCTTGTAATTTAGAATTTTGATCAGCCCGCTTTTTTAAAATCTCTTTCTATTCTTTTCTCTCACGACGTAGGTTTTACCAGCAAAATGCTTAAAAAATTATGATTTTTGTTTGCTATAACATCCAAAATATGAAAAACCCGAATTTTTTTTGAGATGTTAAACAATTTTCATTTGTTATTGTAACAAAATTAAAATACAGAATATTTTGACAGTTTCATAAATCCCCTATGTTCACGTGAAAATTTGAGAATTTTAAAAACTTTAAGAGTGTACTAAACATAGCACTTATAATATTGAATAAAATGGTTGAATTTTTTTGAGATTTTCGAAAATTCTATGATTTTCTTATGCTATAACTTGTAAAATAGAGAAAAACAAGTTAAAACAGAAATTTTTAAAATTTTCACGATTTTCTTGAAAACCGAAGAAATAAAATTTTATGATTTTTGAAAATTTCTTGATTTCCATATGTTACGGCATGCAAATGTTGGAAATTTGAAAAAACAAAAAAAATTGAATTTTGTTAAAATTTCGTAATTTTCATGTGTTACCAAAAGTTCATCACCTGGAGTCTTAGTCACTCGATCGGGCCCGATTTCTTTGTTCTGTTAGATTCTCGTTCGTAATCGGCCACCTTTTTTCTTGTACTTCACATGGAATTTTGTCTCCTTAATATCCAGAATTTCTCCAAAATGTATGAGTAATTGAACAAAGAAGAAAATTTTAAGATTTTTGAAATTTCATAAGTTGCTTGTACTTTCTAGAATGTAAATAATAAGAAAACTTAAGGTTTTTTTTTTAGAATTTTAAAATTTTTAGGATTTTCATCGAATAACAAAAACTAATGAAAAGTGAAGAAAACAAAATGGTTTTGAGATTTCTGAAAATTCTGCGATTTTTTTTTGTTATAACAAGCAAAATACTGAAAAATCAAATAAAATTGAAAATTTTGGGATTTTTGAGAACGCTGAAATTTCATACTCTATACAGTAAGCAAGATAATAAAAGCCTAAACATAACAAAATTTTTGAAAATTTCACAATTTGCATATGCTATATAGCATATAAAAAAAGGCTAAACCGCAAAAAATTACCTCTAAATGTTGTGTTTTTTTTGTGATAAATATCTTAATCTAAGTAAATGAGAGAAAACTCCATCGATCTTTGTGTTTGGTTGATTACTACCCTACGACGTTAAAATTATTTACATATTGACCGTTATACGTCTCAATTACTCTATCCATTAACTATACATATTGAAAACCAGAAAAAAGAAGTTTGGGATTTTTGTAAATTAGGTAATACTAAATTTTCGCGCAGTAGAATGCAAAATGTAACAAATTTAAAGAAAACAAATAATTTTGAGATTTAAATTTCATGATTATCATATGCTCAGGAAAAATATTTAAAAACAGAAAAACAGAAAAATTTAAGATTTTTAAAAACCTCATGATTTTCATGTGCTATTATTAATCATGCATAATATTTTTTAAAAATGAACAAGAAATTTTAATATTTTTGGAATATTTTATTTTCGTGTGAACATATTGAAAAACTGAAGAATAAACGAAAGATATTTATTTTTTGAAAATTTCATGATTTTCTTGTGGTATAAGAAATAAAATATTGAAAAACCGAATGAAACAAAAATATTGAGATTTCTAAAATTTCGCTGTATTCTCTTGCTGTATTGCTTACAAAAGTTTAAAAATTTTAAGAAAACAAAAAATTTAAAATTTTTGCACATTTCATGATGCTCGCGTGCAAATATTGAAAAATCAAACAAAAAAGAAGATTTTAAGATTTTTACAAATCTCATGGTTTTCGTATTCTATATATAGGAAGGAAAATATTGAAAAAATAAAGGAAAAAATGCCGAAGGAATTGTAAGTTAATCCTTCATATATTTTACATGTGAAGTTTGTAAATATGAGATATTACGATCTACAAATCATACAACAATAAATTTGTAAATTAATATGATTTTTTTTAAAATTTTGGACTTCATATGTACCCATTACGCTGAGGCCCTTGCTAGTTCTCATATAAAACTGATATAAAGGATTTTTGTATGTTTATTTAGCTCCTACTCATATAAAACGATATAAATTTGTAAATTAATATGATTTTTGTATGCTTATTTAGCCAAAGGGTGGCAGGCTGGGGCGGGCAAAGCTCCAATAAAAATCACCACTATATATGTGTTAATTAGAATACTATTATATGTGCTTTGAATAATCATTTTTGTATGCTTATTTAGCTCTAAAATTCAGCATAAATACTATATTTGCTTTAGATTCTCTACTGAACATACTTAATTAGCCTTATAATGTTGTAATTTTTGTAACCGTGATCCTCGAAAGAATTACAAATCATATCAAGAGTCGCAACGGAAAATCCATCGGGATCACGTGCAAACAAACTGCTTGAGAAAAAACTAACTGAACAATCTACCAAATCGCACGGACACAACAAACAACACAAACACAAGATTTTAGCCAGGTTCGGCACAACTGCACCTAATCCTGTACTCCGACGACGAGAACTTTCACTGTCAATAAAGTATTACACGAGAACGCTATCACCGATCACCGAGCAATACAAAGTAATCTGTAACCCTCACAAAAACCTCTCATTTATCCCTCTCTCTTGGTTTTTACGACTGCCCGTTTTAATCGTGAAGAAATATTGGCAAAACATCCTAGGCTATTTTTCTTTATGTGCTTATACCCTACATCAATTTAGAGATAAGATTTAGATTTAAATTAAGATTACAAAGAGATAAGCTTAATATTTAAATTAAGGATTAATTTAAATCTTAGTCACCGGCTCCTATTCGATCTAGGCTTTAAATCTTGGCCTAAATCTTGTCTAATTTAAATCAAAATCAACACATAATTCTCCACAAGATACTATATTTGTTCTTGTAATTATATCACCACTCTTACTAAATATGCTTAATTAGATGGATAATTATATTATTTATGGAAAGATTTGAATCGATTAGCCAAGAGATTAATATTTCCTCAAAATTGCATTCATTATGTATCAATTTTGGCTGCTCCAAACATAGAAGGGTTCGTATGTTTTGCTATACTTTAGTACTATATAAATATTATGAGAATATTTATCAAAACAGGTAAACAAATTATTTGAAGCAAATAAAATTTATTAATACAGGGCGTACCGGTTTCCAATAGAACTACAATCTTACCGATTCTTACGCCATTATGAAACTGAAAAAAAATAAAGACATAATTGTATTACTATTGTTTAATATATGGAATTTCTTGCAAATGAATAGTAAATGCGATTCAATATCAAACATATATTGGTTTTTATAATTGTTCTTGCTCCCATGCCTTTCCCCACCCACCCACGCACCCAGTCTTCCCACACACAAATAAAAAAAGCTAACATCACCCCCTCCCCCACCCCCACACACAAACAAAAAAAGCTAACATTTCTGGCTCTGTCCCTGCCTACCAAGCCGGTATGTTAAGTTTTATTCCATTGTAAATTAATTTGAATCAATAAAAGACGAGTCACACACTACCATATGTTGCCTGACGGTTGTCATTTCTCATTTCTCTATCACTAATGTTATCGACTATATCAGACATGGATTTTAGCAATCAAATAATTACCATTCTAATTAGAAAAGAATTTTGTCAAAACCATTGCCATATCATTACTAAATTCTAGATTCTAAAATCAATCGGGACTAACACTTTCTAATAGATTAGATTAGAGCACTCATGAACCTAAATTCTTGAATTGTGAGCCAAAGGTTAAAAGCAAAGGGACAACTGAAAATATTTGTGACACAATGAAACAGAGGAAGAAAAGTAGAAGAAACCAAACTGTAGCAGCAATTATGTAGCATTTTAAACTTAATTCAAAGCTGATAACAATAACATGGGCGGAAAACTACTAGAAACAACATGATAATAAAATATGATGGAAAAATTCCATTGCACTCGTTTCTGTCATTATATATTTATTTTAATTACGCAGATTTCGCCACGAGGTCCTCGATCAAATCAGCAGCATCCTGCAGAGTTGCGATGGTCTGAGCGCTGCCATTGAGCCTTACACATGCATCGGATGGTTTTAGGTTGAACTATAATTTAGAGTCTGTATGCTTATAATGAATTGTGAATTCATGATTTCATCTCATATATAGAATTAAGAATAATGGTACTGTGATTTCAATTTATGTAATTTGGTCGGGGAAAGAAAGAAATCCAAGAATTTGAATTCAACTCCTTTGTTGCGCCTGTGTGCAGGGACGGATCCTTTGAGTCGAGGTTAGGCAGTTGACTCATCTGGATTTCGGGATTCCAAACACATATATGTATAGGTAAATTTAGTCATCATATAAGGGTGGAGTTGGAATTTTAACATCATCATGCCTGGTTTTGGGCATCAGAGCAAGCGGTGCAAGTTCCAATCTTGGGCATGCTGGAACTTTTTTGGGCTTTTCTTTTGTCATGCAATTTAAGTTTATTTTATTTCTTGCATATAGCCTCCTCGACCCTCCTTAATTGTTTCATATAATTTTGCACAGTGATTTTATTTACAGCTTTATATTTAAACATGTTTTGTATGACTTCCATTCCGATCCCTATTTGATTTCCCAAATCGATTCGGCATTATCACAGGTTATTGAAGATTCAAGTTTATCTGTAAGAAAGAGGACAGACGTCTGGAGTTATAGCTTCAGACGTCTGTCAACGCTCTGTATGTTCGCATACATTGAGCAGACGTCTGAATCGAACCCATCAAACGTCTGCAAGCGCTCTGTATTTTCGAAGCCTCAAGACCAGACGTCTCAACCTACTTCTTCAGACGTCTGGGAACGCCATGTTGTTTCGAAGACTCTTGGGCAGACGTCTGCACTTCCTTCATCGGACGTTTACCGTCGTCATGGGCCAGATATTTGTTAGTTGGGAAATTAGTTATTTGAATCTATCTTTTTTAATACTATATATAATATAGTATTTTGTAACCTTAGATAAGATAGCCTTTGAGATGGCTATTTTGATATTTTGTGAGAACTCTTTTGTATTTTGAGAGCTAGGATTTTGAGAGGAATTTGTAATTCGTCCACCGTTTGTATTTCTCCATATTCGGTGATCAATAAAAGCTTCGTCTTCGTCTTTTTTGGTTAATACCTGTATTTTTTATTTGCATGTGATTTGTTTTGTACTTTCTTCTCTATCATTTGCATATCTTCGTGATCGTCTTGCCGCAACAAACTGGTATTAGAGCCATTATTGTTTGGGGATCTTTTGTTTGAACCATTAGGTCTTCAATATAGCGATCTAGGTTAAAGGTGGGTAACGACGCTTGTGTCCTTTTTCCCATCTTATTAGATCGTGATTTTCAATTTTTAGGGTCGTTAGCACGCATCGTGTTTTAATTTGATCCCGTATCATGTCTTCGACAATCATAAAGTTCGATATTAAGAAGTTTGATGAAAACATGAGTTTCGGTTTATGGCAAGCCCGTATGATTGCCATGTTGGCTTAAAATAATTTGAGAAAAGCGATTCTTGGGAAGGATACAAACCCTTTCACTATGACGGAAAAATCTTGGGAGGAGTTGGACGAAAAGGCCCTCACGGCTATCCAATTGTATCTGACGAATGAAATTTGCAAGAAGTTTTGGTAAAAAAGACGCTGGCTAGTTTGTAGCAAAAATTAGACGAGTTATATTTAAGGAAATGTTTCACGAATCGATTCATGTTAAAGCAGCATCTCTACACATCTCGTATGTCAGAAGGTTCTCCAATCAAATCTCACATCGGTGAGTTTAATTCGATCATTACGGATCTGGGTAAAATCGACATTAAGATTGATGATGAATATTAGACTCTTCTTTTGTTATGTTCGTTGCCACCTCATATGAGCGCTTTCCTGACACCATGATATATGGACGAGATACAATCTCGATCAAGGATGTCAAAGGCATCATATCGTTGTCTACACACTACAGTAGAATGGAGTCATGGAGCGTATGAATCGAACTCTTTTGGAGAAAGCGCAGTGCATGTTGTCAAATGCAAGGTTTGGTAAGGAATTTTGGGTAGAAGCGGTGAACATGGCATGCTTCATTATGAATCGGTCATCTTATACATCGCTACGTAGTAAAACGCCGGAGCAGGTCTGATCTGGGAAGCACGCCGATTATTCTGTACTTCGAGTGTTTGGTTGTCTCGCATATGCACATTGCCGTGAAGGTAAGTTGGATTCTCGAGCAAAGAAGGGAATATTTCTTGGTTATTCTACCGGTATCAAAGGTTATAGGTTATGGTGTTTGGATCCTAAGTCGCCAAAATTTATGATTAGCAGAGATGTGACTTCTGATAAATCTGCTATGTTGAAGATGAAGATTGTGGAATCTCTAAGTAAAGACGATTCAAAAAAGGATGAGCCAGGTATTGAAACTGAAGTTGATGAAAGCTCTAATTTGTAAGAGATCTCTCCTTCACCATCGTATGATGAAGCTCATGATGAGCAGTCCCAAAATGAGATGTATTTACTCGCTCGTGGCCGATAAAGCAAAGACATTAGACCACCACAAAGATATGGCTACAATAATCTAATGGCGTATGCACTGTCTGTTGCAGAGACAGTTGATAGTAGCGAGCCGACGAGCTATCAAGAAGCTATCTCATCCGATGAGTCAGCTCGTTGGCCAGTCGCTATGAATGAAGAGATTGAGTCTCTTCACAAGAACCAGACATGAAAGCTCATGACGCCCGAAGGAGAAAAGAAAGTAGTTGGCTACAAGTAGGTTTTCAAGTAGAAGGAGACCAAAGGGTTTTGGATACGAGATACAAGGCACAATTGATAACTAAAGGATATTCGCAGTTTCGGGAAGTTGACTTCATTAAGCTATTTTCTCCGATTGTTAAACACATCTCTATACGTATCTTGCTCGGTTTGGTAGTTATGCAAGATTTAGAACTCGAGCAGCTCGATGTGAAAACCGCATTCTTGCATGGTGATTTGGTAGAGAAGATCTATATGCAACAACCCAAAGGTTTCAAAATTGAAGGCAAAGAAGACAACGTTTATTTGCTAAAGAAATCTCTCTATGGTTTGAAGCACTCACCTAGACGTTGGTATAAGAAGTTTGACTCATTGATGATAGATATTGGGTTTACAAAAAATAAGAGCAACAGTTGTGTGTGTATATACTTGTTGCTTTATGTTGATAGCGGCAAGGTATATGGTTTATATTCATAATTTGAAGGAACGGTTGAAAGGCGGGTTCGAGACCAAAGATTTAGGAGCGGCTAAGAAAATACTTGGTATGGAGATTATGCGAGATCGCAAGAGAGCAAAACTTTACTTGTCTCAACAGCGATACGTTGAGGAAGTTTTTGAGCGTTTCGGCATGGCAGACGCTAAATCTGTAACTACTCTATTGGCTGCTCATTTCAAACTTTCAGCTCGTTCATCACCGCAAATAGAGAATGGGATTAAGTATATGTCGAATGTTCCATATTCGAGTGCGGTGGGTAGCATTATGCAGCTATGGTTTGTACCCGACCCAACATTTCACGTGCAGTTAGTGTTGTTAATCGCTATATAGCATCTCCTAGTATAGGCCTTTGACAAGCTGTGAAATGGATTTTACCATACCTGCGAGGTACGTCTGATATGAGGTTGGTATTTGGAAAGAACATCGCCCATTTGGTTGGATTCAGCGATTCCGATTATACGGGTAATCTTAACAGGCGAAAGTCGATCACCAGTTATATATTCTCTTTAGGAGGATATGCCATCAGTTGGCGTGTTTCGTTAAAACCTACGGTTGCGTTATCTATGACGGAAGCGAGGTATATGGCCGTTGTTGGGACCGTTAAGAAAGCGATTTGGTTGAAAGAACTATTTTCGAAACTTGGTATTCAAAAGGATGCCATAATAGTCTACTGTGATAGTCAAAACGTGATTCACTTGACGAAAGATCGGATGCATCATGATAGGACGAAGCACATTGATGTACAGTACTGGTTTTGTCAGGACCCGGTTCTTGTTCACGGAGCAAAGTGTCACACAGAACAAAGTGCCACGCCAATTATCATACCAAGAGGGCGGGGGACACCTCTTGAATCTGTGGGGGCCACCTCTAGAGTCCGTGGGACCCACTGTAGAACAATGAGGAATCTTCGGAACACATTCCGAAAGAGGACCAAACTGCATTATAAATATAATGATACCACCCTCAGTTACAGAGGCGCCTTTTAAGTGAACCGGAACTACAGGAGCTTGAGAACTCCGTAGTTAAGCGTGCTCGGGCCAGGGAAGTCTTGGGATGGGTGACCTCCTGGGAAGTGGCCCTGGTCGGGTCCGGTTCGCTCTAAAGGGAAAAAACCGTGCGGTTTCGGTTAGAGCGGATAATACCATCTGTACTGGGGCGTGGGGCGTTACATTTATGGTGGCCCATGCAGGTCCCTCAGTAGTAGGTCTGTGGTTCGAGGACGAACCATTGTTCAAAGGTGGAGAGAATGTTGGGACCCGGTTCTTAGTTGTGAAATTAGTTATTTAAATCTATCTTTTCTAATACTATATATAATATAGTTTTTTGTAACCTAGATGAGATAGCTTTTGTGATATTTTGTGGAGAACCTTTTTGTATTTTGAGAGTTGGGGTTTTGAGAGGGATTTGTAATTCGTCCACGTTTGTACTCCTCTATATTTGGTGATTAATAAAAACTTTGCCTTCGTCTTTTTTGGTTAGTACTTTTATTTTCTATTTGCCTGTGATTTGTTTTGTGTTTTCTTCTCTATCGTTTGGATATCTTCATGATCATCTTGCCGCAACAAACCATTAAATCCTGGTTACTCTAATAAGATAGTAAAATGGAGCCTATTTTCTAATTAATGACATCTATGTTTTAATAAAATTAAGTTTTAATATGAAAAAATTCATAATAAATCAATTTTTTGCACATATTTTTTGGAGCCGATTTTCTAATTACGGACATCTATAGTGCAATTTTTTGGGGCCTTTTTTTTTCTGTCATGCATTTTTAAAAGAGAGGTCGAACGGGACAATGGTGTGCTTGGTTGATGTAGTTGAAGTGGCATTGAAGTTGCATATAGAGATACTTACGGCACAGGAAACCCGAAACGGCATGGCTGTTGGCCTCAAGCGGATTTGATGAAAAGCTCTTCCTTTGGTTGAGGAAAGAAACGGACTTCAGACCCGAGACCCCATTGACAGCCTGCACAGAAGCCAGCCATTCGATAGCAACATCGGTCAACTCCATATGCCACTATAAATGTTTTTTCTTTCTTCTGAACGTATCTAAAGCCTTTTTTAAAAAAAAATTATCATTGCAAGTAACATTGGATTTCATAATTGACAGCTTTTTATTGTTTGCGCGGCATGTTCCTCATGTTACACCAGGAAAATCGTCGAAACATTGATATAAATAGATTAAAATCATTGGGAAGATAAATAGAAATTGCTGGAAATCAACAAGCTGGGCGCTGTCAAGTTTTCTAAAGAACAGAAGAATTCTCTAAAATATTCTCAAGTCTTCTGTAACGCGAAAAAGTTTCTAGAATGTTCGAGATCTGACATTTAAATACTTGTAAAGAATGATTATGGATATCATCTAGAACTATGAAGGTTCTAGCTGGTTATTAAGTCTACAAGCTTCTAGCTTATGTTTGATGCTAAGAAGCTCTAGAAAGTTCTATTCCTAGCTATGATACCTAAATATATAGAGGCTCTCAATATAAATATAACGATCTCTCTGCAAACCTCACTACTTTGGGCAAATTAATCCATGCACAGACATTATCTGGAATCCTCTGTAGATGCGTACCACCCTTCCTCGATGCCTGCAAATCAAAATAAAATTATAAAGAGAATGAGAAAAGAGAGCTCAATTTTGCGCAACATAAGATGAAAATATGGTTGTGATATTACTAGTTAATCGGCTTGCAAAGTTGCATTCTTTGAATTTTTCCAAAAATGGGAAAGAAATTTATTTTCTTCTTTTTTTGCTTTTGAATAATTCGGTAGGATGAATTATGTTCATTTTAAAGCACATTTCACAAGCTTTATAAGCTGCATTAGAAACAATATGCATGTATTCCAAACTCGAGGAATCAACACTGCTAGGACCATCTCCTTAACTGAATGAGCAAAACTTTGTTTTAAAAAAGAATAAAATAAAGAATTCGAATAATTCTATGAAACCATATTTATTATTATCCCCCCAAAAAAATCATACTAGTATGAACGCAGTGTCATGAATTTCATAAACACCAGATATAAATTTACAAACCAAACCGATATAATATTATCCACGATATTCATAGGCTATGAAACTCGACCAATAAATACAAGACTGCGGCATGCGGTCTGAAAATAACAATAATTATGCCGCTGCTCTCTTCGTTCTAAATTAGGATTCCTATCTATACAATAAGGTTCTGTTGGATCAGTGCACTGGAAACTCCAGTACATTATCGCAGTGGATGCTCGCTCCGATCGGTTGGGAGCCAGGCAGATGTGGCACGAAGCCTCGCCCGCCAAACACGGGGCGCATGAATGAGTCGTCGAATTTACGCCAGTAGTGGTGGACCGTGTGAGCCGGCTTGCTTAGGAACATGCGGAAGCTCATGGGTCGGGGGAGACCTGCTCCGGGTTCGGGTTCTGGGCCGTGCCAGTTTCCGATTAGAGGGACGAGGAAGGACTTGGGAGATGGAGGATCTGACATGTTGCTAGAATTCATTGCGGATTGAGGAAGTAGGAGCCTGACTAATGGCTTTGTCATTAACCCAAACACCTGTTCAATGATGGAAAATAATTTGATTATTTAGAGGCAAGTTCAAAGTAATATAATTGTTGAAAGAAAATTCTCTTTATTGATTCAGCATTGATACATATTAATGAGCATAACACCTTTAAGTTTTTCAGTTAGTTAGCCCTTCAGAATAGATTTTTCAGTTATATACCTTAACGTTTTTTTATTACAGCAGACTCCCTTAAAATGTGCTATATTGAAGGATCATTTAGCGGGAAAAAAACCTTTAGATTCAAAGGTTAAGGGAGATTAGTGTAATAAGAAAAATTCGAGGTAGTTCAGTGAAAAACAGCGCTTAGAAAGGCCTCAAGGGTAGTTCAATGTAATTTAACCAAGCATAAATATATGTAGATGAAGACCAAAGTTAATACAGTAAGTTTTAAATAAGAGAATATACAGAGTTGATTATAGCTATATTAGAAAATCTCGATTCCAATTGTATTATAAAACTTCAATTCTAGCTCTGAACGCAATCATAACAATCAAAATAACTTGGCACTTTGGTGAAACTGCGCAGGCATTTTATAGCCTACACTTGTGCAGAGAAAAGGGTAAAAAAGGAAGAGAAAAGAAATGCATGGATTGCAGAAAGCAATAGGATACAGGAAATTTCAAGCAAGATGTATCTGCAGCATTGTTAGAACAATGAAGAACCGCGCTGGTCGAGTAGTGGAACATTTCTTATCTAATTGCATGCACTTGCTTATTATCGCTGATTGAGGTTTCTTGTTAAGGAACTTCTTCTCAAGATTGATTGCGACAACTTTATAATTAATACAAGTGATAACAATCACCGATTAGCTACATCTAGGAGATGCTGCAACATCCTTTAATTATTGTGATTGCATCATTTCCCTCTATTCATCTTTTAATCGCAATTAAGCGCCCAAAACTCGATGCCAAAAATTCTTGTTTCCATGTAATGTTGATAAGATCTCCTACAGCTTGGCTCGAAAATTGCAATTAGTCTAGATTTGACCATGAAGTGTTTAGCTAGTCCTAGATAAAACATCAATCCTGGAATAACAAAACTGCAACAGTTTTTGAAATACCAATGAGTGAACATGTGCAATGTAAGGCATCGTATAATGGTTTCAATATTACAACAAGGTTATATTTTACTATACTGCCCTTGACTATGAGAATTTTTCCAGGCAACTATCTCTAAGGTGTTTTTTTTATCACAATAAAGCTCTCTTCGAGTGCCACATTTAAGGGTGACTTAGTGACAGAATAAACTCTTTTTAAGACCAAAGTTTAAAGGACTTTTACTGTAATAAAAGATTTTTAAAGGTCGTTATGGGTAGTTCTTTATCATGGCAACAATAATAAAGAGCAATGGAGCGAGCAGATATCTTACAATCGTGCTAAACAGAACCACCGCGATGGTACTGGTAATCATCATCGCATTGCCCCGCAATTGGGTGTGACCAGAACTTGTAAACTGCAAATAATTTATAAAAATTCATTGCCAAAGACATTGCGACATATGATGCAAAGAAAGCTAAATGAATTTGATAAACCATCGGGCTTTGAAGTGACATTATTTTATACGCCGCTAGGTTTGCTTAGTTTTTAAGATATATTTATGCATGATAACTAAAAAAATATTATAACAGGTTTTAATATATTGAGCAAGTCTTAAAAACAAATTTGTACCATTGAGATTTAAATTATTAAGCGTTGAAAGTCTGTTTACTGATAGATCAACCATAAGCATAATCCTTTGCTCATTTAGATGATTAATGATCAAGTGCTATTTTTAAAAAATAGTGCAACATACTTTGATTGTAGTTGGTCAAGAAACAATGGAAAGAATAGTTACTACAAGGTATATCGTATGTAACCTGCTTGTAAGCAAGTGCCATTGATACCGCACCACGCATTAGACCTGACCACCATATTGTCACCTGTCGATGAAAACAGATAGTATAAGTCAATATAAATACGAGTTAGAAAAATAAATAACATAACTAAGATGCCACTCACTCACTTGCTGCTTAAAGGTGATCTTTTCATTTGGCGACTTTTTAGTCATATTGGATATAAAAGATAGCGGGAAAACAAATATGGCTCTTCCAACCAAAACCAAGCCTAGCAGAATTGAACTCACGGCAGTTGATTTCCCAGGACTGCATACCAGAGATATCAAGTTGTAAGCTACCAAAAATCACTTTAATTAACAATATGTAAATAAATCAATAATTATTGAATAAATTGTATAATTTAATTTTGTGGGTTTTCTTTTCTGGTAATCCTCATACGGCTTAAGTGATTGTAAGGCATACTATATATTTCTTTCATCTTCCGACTAATATTTAAAGCCTGCATTAAGGAATAACTTCTCGAAATTAACGAAGTCAAGATAAGGCATCAGTTTTGGAATTTGCATCCCGGATTTGTGTAATGGTGGCCTCAGAAGATATTTTCACAAAACATGTTAGGGTATTGTTTTATCTCTTTCTGTTAATCGACGTCCCTGGTGGCTTCATTCTCTTCGAAGGTACTCTTCTGCTATCATCAATGATGACATGTCGCTTCAAGAGATTTGCTCTCTAAGTGACTAACTCATTTCAAATTAAGACAATTTATCTGCCATAAAGATATGTATCCGGTACAATATATATTCTTTGAATACATTGAAAGGTTTAGTGTTTAAGAGTTCTAGGATCGAGATTGAGGTATTCTCTTTGATTCTGTTGAGATCAAATAACAAGAAATGCTTGATTATAAGAATAATGCCGGAGAACTGATATAAATATATGAAGCAAAAAGATTGTTGACAAAACCAGTTTGATAAAAATGAATGGAAACCTATATGATAAAATCAGCTTCTGTTGGATCTCATCAAATATTACCTGATCAGATCAAAGCATCAAGCTATAATTTTTGAAGTTTAGTATAGATCTAGGAAAATAAATACTTTATTGTACCAAAAACCAATTTTCAGATTCAATCGAACAAAAATAAATACTGAATCGTACCAAAAACCAATTTTCAGATTCCATCAAACAAACACAATAAGAAATTGGTCTTTAGTTTCAAACATACAACATTCTGTATCACATGGCATGGAAACAGAAACCTGAAACCAAGCGGCATTTTACATCTTTAATTTATTGAAAACTTGAAAGAAAATGAAAATGAGATCGAAGATACTCAGCTCACAAATGGATTTCATGAATTTACTATTGATAAATCCAGAAATAAAATGAACTAAACCTGTTTTCGACAAGCTTCCACTTTTCAACGTCCAGCGCATCCATGCCAACGTAAAGAAAGATGAAGATCTCAGCAATAAATGAAAATGTAGCAAAAGTGTGCCTGTAAAAGTTAGCAAAAGAAACTAAATAAGAGAATGTCGATAGCTTGCAACAATTAATTTTCTGGGCCTTTTAAGAAAAAATACATACTTTGTGGTAACTCTAGAACTTTCTGTTACATTGTGCCAGGTATAGTGGGACATTACTATTCCACAGAAGAATACTGTAAGAATGCCACTTAACTTTAACAACTGCAGCACAAATTTTCATCATAAATCTTTAGTTAATATCAACTGAAGAAGTTGGATAAAGTTGATGCATTTGAAACTTTAACTATTACATGGTAAACTCACCTCAGCAAGCATATACGAAAAGTATGCCAATAGTACCATAAGCGCAACTTCGCGATCAGTAGAATGTCTGGAACATACATATTATCAGCTAGAGGCCCTTCATGATCAAAATATTCATATAGTTTAATGAAGTGGCCAAGTAAAATACATTCTTGCCATAAACATTATGGTAAATTTAAAAGGTAATTAATACTATAGGTACTTTTTAAAGGTCAGAAATGACAACAGTGTAAAAAATATTCAGCAGCAATAGTTAACCCCAGAATTTTGCAACAAAAAGATCCAGGTATGCAAAAAAGAACAGAAAAGTTTCAGGTTTAACGCTACACAAACCTGCCAAAATACAGTTTTTTTTATAATGTAAGCACTGAACAAACCGGCCTGCAGACAAAAGAAACCAAAAATCAGCTGTGTGTGTGTGTGTGTGTGTGTGTGTGTGAGAGAGAGAGAGAGAGAGAGAGCAAACTACAAACAAAAGGAACTTACAAATGCTCCAAGGAAGGTGCTAAAGGCAAATAAATAGAAGAAGTTTGCAATGAATTGCAACAGATTAAAAATGTCCATGTGAACAAGATCGAAGTTCTGGATTGCATTGAATAGCACCACCGACGTAGCATCGTTGACAACACCTTCACCAAAGACCAAGCTATATAATAAAGGTGTCTCATCCTGGTTAAGCACCTGATTAGCAAGAAAATCAACTTTCGATTAAAATTTAATGGTATTGATAAGCTGTGAATGTATCACAAATTCAACAGAGCATACCTGCAACGTGCAAACAGAATCTGTTGCAGAAAAGATTGCCCCTATCGCTGCAAATTTATTAGAGCAGGAATAAATTTTTAAAAGATGTGATAGTATAAATAATAGTGGGAAAAGATTTTAGAAAGAACATAATATGTACAATGGGAGGTTACCGAGATAATCTTTAATTTCCAGGTAGCCTATATTCAGCTTCCTAAATATTCCAATGGCACCTGAATGCATTATCTCAGTCATTTAAGAGGAATATAAAACAATCCAAAAATAAGTACAAAACGAACGAGATTGTTTAGAATCTTTAGATATTCTGTTTTGAACCATGTATTGCATAGGTAGCAATGAAACAAAAATTATCAAATATATACCCAATGAAATCGTCATGAACGACATGACCGTGCCAACTGCGCCAAATAGCATAATTGTCATAAAATTCCGAAAAAATTGCTTCTTTTTCACCTGGAATCTGGTATATAAAAACAGAAATGCATAATTGGTTATTTAAGGAAAGGTAATAGTTATAGAAGTAATAAAAATCCAATAACAACAAAAATATTGCAATATGAATCTCATTAATACAACTGCAACTATCAGATGATCACATTTACTAATGGCCCAACAAATCTTTTTATTATTACTAACATGAAACATTCTGAAAAATATCTTTTATAAAAAAATAATATAAAAATAGGCTACAAAGAAAATGTTTATGGGACTTGGACCAAATTTGGGCCAGCTCAGATTTGGCGCCAATAAATAGTATCCACACAAACAATATTTCAGACTTGGCATGTTTGGACCAACAATTTTTATGCACATATTATGGTACATGATACTCCTGATGTTCCAGTCAAGAAGCTTTTTTAGACCATTAGTTACACACTAATTAAAGAAGTGGAGTAAGAGTAACTATATATTGGTACCGATTAATGCGGTATCAACAATAATAATATCAAATTTATATATTACCATTCTCTTCTTTAATAGAGGAGCAACTCCTCTTTATCATTGGGGTTAGTTTTTGTATACCCACAAATTATTATAAGTATGAAAGGAGATAATCAATTAGTCTCGGTCTTCTAAAATGACAAGTATCGCAGAACCAACGAAAACTTCAAAACAAGAAGTAAACCAGCACAGATGTAGTAAATGCAAATCTTACTACGATACATGTACCATTTATATATACCCAAGTACGATATGAGTGTCAATATTCGATACTATAAATGGTGATACATGATGCATATCATGTGCATGTGTGAAGCTACTTCAATCCAAACTGGGAATTCAAGAGTCAGGCAAGTGTCCCTACTCTAGCATAAATCCAAACTTGTGATGCCCATACTCAAGCAGATAAAATTTTCTACTCTGTTTTGTGTCGAATTTAAAATTCTTACGCCTACAGTATAACAATCACTGTAAATTATATTAGGCAACCCAAAAAAAAAAACTAAAAATGTGTTCTTTTAAACTTTCACACACACACACACACACATTCTAAATTCTTACACATATACTACACAATCGATATCATTTCAAATTCACAATAAAAAAATTTACCCAGCATTGAAAATGATCGGCGGAAGCAAGTAATTAAAGAACAAATCCTCACTAAAAACCAAAACCCTCGAACTCCTCCCTTTTGTGGTCCAAAACATGACAACCCCAGTTGAAAGCCCCTGCCATTATTCATAAAAAAGGAAACTTCAATAATCAAAACTTGTCAAGATCTAAAAAAATCAAAAGGGTTTCCTTAAAAGCAACTTACAATGACAAGGGAAGTGATTGATTCGTTCATCCATCGATTCTCCTCAAGGAGATGGCCTACGATCACACAAGCGCAGATTAGAGCAGTGAAGAGAGTGATTGAGATGATCGAGAGCTCATCAGGCTCGGTTCCTAAATTGAGAGACATGGGCTCTCGATTCTGAGGTTTTTGAGGGATTGTTCCATAAAAAATGGAATTTTGAGAGAGAGTTTAGTATTGCTTCGGTGTTAAGGCAATTGATGTATGCCTGGTTGGGGGGCATTTGCAAATAAATTTGGAAAATGGGTTGATTGATAGTTTATGAGAGGGAAGGAGTTGGAAAGTTATGACTTTGTAAGGGGGCCATTTGTAAGAATAATTTGGAAAATGGGTTATTTGGTAATTGATGTGAGAGAAAGGAGAGGGGGGACCACATTCTCTCGCATACAATAAAGTAAAATAAGGTGACATGCTCTCTCTCTCTCACTGCTGTTGGTTGCCAAATATGTAATTTTGTTGTTGAAGAAATTAATAATTTAGGGCTAAATTATATACTAAAATACCATGAAGCTATATAATTTTTTTTTATAAATATCGTATGCTTTGATAATAATTTAAACTGCCGTCCCATTCTAGCTAAAATGTCATCTATTTCTTCATTTGAAAGGAGTATGTTTTAAAAAAATGAAAACTGGGTTTGCCAGTAATTGATGAGAGAGAGATCTGTTGATGTATGACAGATCAAACCGATCAAGATTTGACGAAAAGTTAGAATATATATTACTTCTTCCCTTGAAAGAAAAATTAGAATTATTAGATTTTTAGTATTATTTTTTCTTGTTTGAAGATTAGGTTATTGCTTTCAATAAATATGAATATGTTAATCGTTTTTAGTGTTTTTTGATAGCCAGATCTTAAGAATCGTTTTGCATTTAAATAAATACTTTCCATGAGTTAAGCTTTTGTAAACATTATAAAGGAAGTATAGGCGTCATTGTTGCTGAAGTTTTTCCATAATTGATAAAATCGAAGTTTTTCTTCAACTTGGTTCGTTCTGGATTTAAAAGTTGAAGCATGACTTCACTATATCTAGATACAATAATGACTTGGTCAATAGATAGTAATGATATTTTTCAATCTACAATGACAGTTATCATTTTAACAACAATAAATTCTATAATTAAAGAACTTTGCTTTTTGTACGCAGACAATGATAGCTAATGATCTTGGATCCAATGTCTTATTTATGTCTTATTTCCTATGGTTTCGCCTAATCGGAACATAAATATGATGTGACCCAACAGCAATTCAACATTTGAAAGTCTTGTATAAGTCAAAAAACTCACTCATAAATCATAGAGTCTACACAAAATGAATATCTATAACAAGATGTGCAACACAAAAAATACTTACCCTAGATATTTCCCTGACAAAAATACATAACACTAACTTTCAAGCATTCCAATTTATGCATTCAACAAAATTAATACAGATGAAGAGCTGAATTGGGAAAGAAAAAAACATTCTTCAGAGAATTACACCATTACAAAATCAAATCTAAGGAGAGAACCAAAAGATTTCATTTTACTGAAATTGAACGTTGGGAAAGATATTAGCTACTCTCTTCCATAAAAGTCACTTACTCGGTTGAAATGATCCGCATGGTTTATAGGTTGTTTGGTTGTTAGAAAATGGAGCCGCATGCAAACCAAAAAAAAAAAGGTCCATCTCTGGTTAGCAACATTCTATGAAGAAATTGAAATGGATTTGCTCGATGAATCTTTCAACTTCGGAGTGATATGATTATAGCATTTATCAGGGTGTCACATCATCATCTCGTTTACCTGCATTGCATATTTGCCAAACAATAGGGGTATTTCAATATCCTTTGAGGATTTTCGAGCAATAAGTTGCTTGGTTTGATGTAATGGAATAATTCATATATGAAACAAGTGTCGCATTTCCACATTTTTTTTCAACCAAACACAAATTGTGAATTGGATTTGGAACTCTTATAACAAAAGTTCGAAAAAGCCAAGCAATGGCTTTGGGGCAACATGCTTGGAACAGATGTTGCGTTTTCTATTTCTGGATACCAAAAAGAGCCCTAAACTAAGGGTATTAATGACATTCTCAGAGTACACTTTGATATCCTAATTTCCGGTAAAACTTCACCAAAACACCATGAATTATATCGTATTTCAGATGATTTACCATAAATAATCTTAGTTGCAAATAAATAGCATGTAACATAGTACGGTTGCAAATGAATACCATGTCTTTTTAATGTTTTTTTAATTTAACATATGAAATTTGTGCCGGCTCCCAATGGTAAAGTGCAATCATCTGGGTTAAATTTAATGCTCGTCCCTTAACACGAAAAGGTTACCTAGTTGCCAAATATTAAATAGTATTGAGACAAATATCAGTTTACGACTTCCAAAAATTATATTGTATACTTGATCGATGGCTAATATACTAATGATATATGCATTAGGATAAGATTCATAATTCAATTCAATTAATAGATGCATTTACTTTCGTAATAAAGAAGGGAGAAGACACTGATTGTTCATGTATCTATTACTTTACATATATACGCACCGGCCAAATATTACTGGAGTCGGAGAAGACAATGATTATTCATGTATCTATTACTTTACATATAGACGACTGGTTGAAGCGAAATATTACTGGACTAGGGAAAGTATAAACGGAATCAATCAAGGATTTGCATTCATAGGCTAGCAGAAATTTTGTATTTATACTTATTCAACATATTATTTTATTATTTTTATTTTAAAATATACAAAATAGTACAATATATATTTATAATTCTTTAGTAATATATTCTATAACGTTCATAGTTATTCGTTTCAAATATTTTACGCACTATATTTAATTTTTACTCAATTATTTTGTAGCATGTATCGGTTACATACATATTTTCACTTCACATTCACTTATTTTATATTTTAAATATTTATTTATCAATATCCGAAACCAGAAAACGAACATGGATACGGTAATGGTTATATCTGATCCGTATCTGCTCCGAATGCAACCCTATCTATATCCTCTTGAAATCTTTAAAAAATGTTACAAGAAGAAACTTTTCAATGATATTTGCTCAAAATTTGATCATTTCAAGTTGCAATAATAAACCATTCTTTGTCTATTAGTGCAAAAGGAAAGTCAGCATTTCATATATTTCATTTATCATTTTTTGTTAATTATATATGACTTTTCTTAGTCCGTTAGCGCAAAAGGAAATTGGACATTTTTTTTTCTGATTTAATCCATTTATCAAAAAAATTTGTTAATTATATATGAGATGTATTACTTCAAATTTTCACCAAACTATCATACTAAATTATTATCATCTTTTTTACCTATCTTACTCATAGTCGTCGAATCAAGATACGGATCCTATATCGTCTTTTTTATATACCGTCTCGAATATTGTATTGAATATCATATCAGATCATGTATCGTAAGATATTTTTTTCTTGCTCAATAGTTAAGCAATTAAGTCTACAACTAAATAATTCATAAAAATATGATCAAATTCGTGATAGTGATTGATACATAAGGAGAAATATAATGCGTAGTAAACAACAAGTTATACCAGTAACACGACCATACAAATGCAAATACAAGATGCGCGACTCAACAAAATTCAAGTGAGCAATCATAATTTATAAGATAAATAAGCAAATTGATACCAAATTGTGGAAAGTGTAAACCACATTAACATGATAAGTATCACAAATAGAACTTCCTAACCAAATTCACAAATCATAAATAATCAAGTTTTCTAAACAGTAACAAAACAAGACTATAAATCATGCATGGTCGATCGATCTATCAATCAATGTCATGAACTTCAATGATTTTTTATTTTTATTTTTTCTAAAACTGGGAAAAATTCAGTCCTCCCAGGGAGCCTAATATTAGGGTTAATTGCGGATTCATCCCATGTACCATGAGAGGTCGAGCACTTATACCCCTTGAAGTTTCATAATAAGCGCTTTTACCCACTCTGATTGTAAAATATTTTTCTAATTCACATTATATCTCTTTCCCCTTTCTCTTCAACCATGAAGAATTCATAACCTTAATAATCTAATGAAAATAAAATCTTAGCAAAATCAATTAAATAAAATGATAATAAAATAAAATCGAAAAATACTCCTCTTAAATTTCTTTTCTCCCTTCTTGAAATTAATTGGGAGAATATGTTAAACATCAAGTTTTTAGATTAAGATTAAAACTTAAGTGCCTTAGAGATTGTTTGAAGAAAAAAATCGGAGTAATTGAAGAAAAGACAACATCTAGCTTTTAGATTAGATTTTAGGATTAAAGATTGGTTTTTTTGAGTAGAAAAGAAGAAGAAATGGTTAAAATGGGTATTAGGAAAATATCTATTAACCATAAAGGGTGTAGGTGCTTATTATTATAGTTCGGAGGTATAAGTGCCCAACTCCAAATAGTTGAGAGGGTCTATGTGCAATTAATTTATTCATAGAAAACATTCCGGTACGAGGAAAATCGAGAACTTCACGAAATTGTTCAATCAAACTTTCAAGCAGTAAAACTTTACTTTCATATGGTTAATCCTATGCATAATCTAATAATGTATGCGTGCATCGCATGTGCAAATTGCTAGTTTATATAGAGTAGGCTTATTACACTTGTTAAGTATAGTAGTGTAGGGTATTTGATACATATGTATATCCTTTGTATATTCCATCTTATCCTTATGGATAAGCTTTACTCCTCATTCTTATCCTTATGGATAAGACCATTAATTATATTTATAGAGAAAGGTGTAGTGTATTATAATCCTTTGAGGATCAATCAATAACATTTACAAATCTACGGTTCTTCACAATAGGGCTTGCATACACACGCATGATGTCATCATCTTCATAATCACTTCCATGCCCCCACGAACTCTTCTTCCTCCACTTCCACTGCCTTTTCCCTTTTCCTTTGCAAGCTTTCTTTTTGGTGATAGCATTCAAATTTCGGGGTCATATCAATATTTGATTAAAAACTTATCAAATCCTTAGCTCTTTATATGAGAGATGTAGCAGTGAAGTGGAGGAGTGATGACAAGATGAAACAAAGAAGAGGTGATGAGCTGTTGTATACAGAGAAGTGGTGACGGGAAGAAGCTTATCGAGAAGGAGCTCGCGGAGAAGCACAGTGACACGGCAAAGAAGTTATTAACGTGAGAGGAAGAAGCCCGTGGAAGTGGAAGTGATGGAGATTAGGATCTCCTTCAGATGTTGTTCTCCGTCGATATGTCGCGAGCGTTGGTGAACGGCTGAGATTGATATTGGGGGTTGTCTTCCTGAGCGTGTGGATCTCAGTGGGCTTGATTCGAGGTGAAGCAGAGCTACCTGCAAAGGAAGTCTCGGGGTGGTTGTACCACCGTGGACCTTCCGACGATCAAGTTAGCCGAGGTATTTGAGCAAAGTAGCGGCTTATTGGGTTAAAATTGCATTACCTGAGTTGTCTGGGAGAGGGGTTTTTATAGTGGCCGCTTGGAGCGAGCTGGCGCGAGATCTTCGCCGGCCGTTACGCCCCTGGCGTTACGCCCGTGTGGATGACGGGATTCCCTCATTAATGACGAGCTACGCTCGTTAATGGGGGGATACGGCGGCGTGGAACGCGAGATGTTGGGTGGCGGATATCTCACTTCTGGAGAGATATGCGGAGCGGTGGCGGAGGTACTTGGGCTCTGCGTCCTTGGTTGCTCGGTAGAACCGGGGCGGCTTAGCTCGGCGGGTGGCTCGGAGACGAGCGGGAGGCCGAGGAAGATCGGTTCTGTGATAGCTCGGAAGCGAGTAGAGTGGGCTGAGGAAGCCCAGCGTGTAAGAGGGCTCGGAGGCGAGCCGATGGTTCTTTGTAAGGCAGGCATAGGATTGTTCAGGGACCCGCCGAAGGTCGGGTCATGCCTCGGGACGGTACCTCGGGGAATGCCTCCAATGTAAGATGCTTGCCCTGTTTGCGTGAGCCCCGGGACACGTCATCTGCCACGTGTCATGATCTGGGGAGTTCCCACTTATGAGCATCATCATTAGCCCCCACTCTCGTCTCGACCTATTTATGGGTCGGGTCGAGAGTGATCTGAACGGTCTCCCGGGCTCAGCATGTAGTCAAGAACCTATCAGCGCGGATCTCTGAGGCGGCTGGGCGTATCTTTGATGACGTCAGCGGATCAGGAGGGAGCCCGTGCATTAAAGAGGGAGCGCCGATTCGCTTGTACGTCTGTTGAGGCGCAGGCTACGTGTCTGACGCAGATTGGCTGACGTGACGGGCTGTCGCTGTCGCCTGCGTCCGAAAGGACGTCTCCAATGGTCGTTTGATACGTAGGGCGTCGACGGCTAGTAGGCGCGAAGCTTTGTTTTGGTGGGAAACGATCTGAGCCATTGGATGCATCACCCAAGTAGAATAAATAGGGGTGGGATCCCCCAGGATCCACACTTTCACCATTATTTTCCTTTTGCTGCGAAAGATAGCTCGGCGCTCCGTCCTTTAGATCGGATCCCTCACGCTTTTTCCTCGGAGGACTCCATCTTTTGAATCAGGTTAGATTTCTTCTTCTGAGGAGTCTGTGGAAGTCGTTAAGGTAGAGTCGGGCGATGAGGTTCCAGTTGTAGGAGCCGAGTCCAGGGTGTCTTCTCATGCTTCTTCCTCTGCCCCATCTGAGTTGGGTTCCCCTCGTAGCGTTAGGGCCACCCGTGCTTCTCGTCGTCACGGTAAGGGTCCCCAAAGTGCGTATTGGGAACGCTCGTGATGCCCCCTCCCTCCTAAGAAACGTGGACGAGCTCACTGAGATTCAGGCACGTTTCCACATTCCCCTTAGCTATTCGCTTCGTTTAGCTAGGGAGGACGAAAGGGAGGATCAGGTGCAGGGCAAGGAGATTGCTTTGTACTTAGATTCATTCTGGACTGTGATGCGTCTGCCCTGTCCCCTCGAAGTATGCGGGGATACTACGTTGCATCTAACTTGTCCCGGGCCAGATAGTGCTGAACTCATAAAGAATTCTCCTCGGGTTCCTGGTCCGGTTGAGACTTGAAGAAATCCCTTTCATCCTAACCCTTCTCACTTCCTTCCTTTGTTACAAAAATCATCCCGGCACCCGTAAGGACGAGCCGAGCTAGGTGTACATTTCCTTCAAAAAACGCAAGGGAGGGATGGCCGGGTCAGGGTAGTAGTTGTTCCTTCTTCCATTCACGAATGGAAGGAGAAGTTTGTATTCGTCGGGCCACCCGAGGGCGAGGATTGGCCTATACCTGTACCGTGGCATAGGGCCGACTGCTCGCGGGTGAAGTGGTCATCCTCTCCTGAGGCTAGGGCGGTGTCCATGTGGGAGACGATTCAGCGGGCCGACGTTTTGCTTTCCGAGCAGGCCCTTAGCTAGGCCGGGCTCAGCCCCACTCGATACGTGGGTGGGTTAGGACCTTGGACGATCTGTTTAGACTTGAATATTTTTCTTTTGCTCTTTTCAGCGTCGTTAACTCCCTTTGTGTATTCTTCTTTCTGCAGAGCCAATACACCGATCCAAATTCTTGGCTGCTATAGCCGCAAAGAAGGGGAGGAAGACCGGGGATGCTAGCTCGGTCCGCCCCGGTTCAAGCTCGGCTCCGAAGTCAGCCGCACCAGCTAACCCTTCCGCCGCGCCCCGAGCTACGGAATCCAGCCGCGGGGAGAGCCATAAGCACCCTCGGGAACCGGAGCCGCGGGCGAGGGAGGTGGAGGATGAAGCCGATCCCCCTCCCCCCGAGGCCCTCCTCCAGAGGTACAAGAGGACGGCTTCTCGATCTCCGGCCTCCCCGATCCCGGTGCAAGAGGGGGACATCTGTTTCGAGGTGCCCTCAAGGCTTTCTGTTGCTGATAGCTTGCTTTCGGATATGGAGCGATCGGCCGGGTGCAAAATTCCCTGGGGACTCTTAAGGCCCAAGTGGCCGCCATCGCTCAGGAGGCTATCCAGGTCAGTATCTGCTTTCCGTTGAGGTTTTCGTCAAGTATTTTTCCCTCAGATCGGATACTTTTAAACCCCTCCTTTACTTTTCTCAGGTCCTCCAGCACTGCGCCCTCATCATCAACATAGAGTCCGAGGAGATCGCCACGGCGATGCGGAAGGCGGGCGAGTCGTCCTTGCGGGAGGAGGACCTGCGCCTGAAGTTGCAGCAGGAGAAGGAGAGGATAGCCACCCTCGAAACTCGGGTGGTCACCGAGGAGGTGACGAACTCCAAATGCAAGGAGTCCATTCGACTTCTGAGTGAATCCAACAAGGCCATCTAGGATAAGTTGGAGGTACTAAGTTTCTTAACGCAACGATGAAGAAGTCGCGGGACGCCTGCAAGAGGGAGACCCAAGTGGCGTTTGACGCGGCGAAGCTTGCCGACCTCCGGGCTGTGAAGTCGGTGGAGAGGTATAAGACGTCGGACCAGTTCTACGCCGACCTTGCCGACGCCTCGGCCATTGTTTGGCACCAGGCTCTTGACGCTGTCAAGGCGTTGATGCCGGGGCTTGTTGATAGCGAGCTTTGGCTCCAGTACCCCCTCTCCGAGGATGAGCTGCAGGGGGAGACCGGCGGGAGTGCTGCCGGGGGAGAGGTCACCGGTGGGGGTGCTGGAGATAAGGCACATGGTGGGGGCACCGACCCAAAAGCCGTCACCCCGGCTCCCGAGCCGGCGTTGAGCTGGTCGAGATCCTCCCCGGTCCCAAGGCCTGAGCCTTCCTGCCTTTTCTCTCTTTTATAAATTTTGAAAGCCTCCGGGCGCATTTTGTATGGCTGAGGAGCCCATAGTACCTTGTAAAGACTCTCAGATTGTAGATAATACTGTTTTTAATTTTTCTCCGTGGCAATATTTTCTTGTGCGAGCACTTGAATTTGTTAGCGTTTTCCTCGTCCCAGGAGTCAGGCCGTAGGTCGATGACCGGTCTTTTAGATAGCGATCGCCCATCGAGTGTAAACCAGTTAGTCGCTAAGTGCAGGAAGGTCGGTCCCCTTCCGCCCCCAGAGTCGAGGTGGCGATCGTTCGCTTAGAATACATTGGAAGATCCTTCAGTGTAGTTAGGTCGAGATTTGCCCATTCCTTTGAGTCGGATCGGCAACCACTTCCTTTAGCGTAAGTTAAATAACAGCCAAGTTAGAATTGGTCGGTGGGTAGGAAGTTAGAAGCTGCTCAGTGGCATCTGTATAGGGGCTTTGGATCCTTAGCGTAGGTGGGTAGGAAGTTACCCGCTAAGGATCGACCAGGAAGGGAAGCTGCTCGGTGGGCTCTTGATGAGGGCTTCGACCCTTAGCGTAAATGGGTAGGAAGTTACCCGCTAAGGATTGACCGAGCAAGGAAGCTTCCCGGTGGCCTCTTGAGGAGGGCTTTTGATCCAAGGCGTCGGTGGGTAGGAGATATCAGCCAGGGATCGACCGAGTAGGGAAGCTGCTCGGTGGCCTCTTGATGAATGCTTCGATCCTTAGTGTAGATGGGTAGGAAGTTACCCGCTAAGGATTGACCGAGTAAGGAAGCTGCTCGGTGGCCTCTTGATGAGGGCTTCGATCCTTGGCATCGGTAGGTAGGGGACTACTATCCAAGGATTGAACGAGCAGGGAAGCTACTCGGTGGCCTCTTGATGAGGGCTTTTGATCCTTAGCGTAGATGGGTAGGAAGTTACCCGCTAAGGATTGACCGAGCAGGGAAGCTGCTCGGTGGCCTCTTGATGAGGGCTTTTGATCCTTAGTGTGGATGGGTAGGAAGTTACCCGCTAAGGATTGACCGAGCAGTGAAGCTGCTCGATGGCCACTTGATGAGGGCTTTTGATCCTTAGTGTGGATGGGTTGGAACTTATCCGCTAAGGATTGACCGAGCAGGGAAGCTACTCGGTGGCCTCTTGATGAGGGCTTTTGATCCTTGGCATGGGTGGGTAGGAAGTTACCCGCTAAAGATTGACCGAGCAGGGAAGCTGCTCGGTGGCCTCTTGAGAAGGGCTTTTGATCCTTGGCCTAGATGGGTAGGAAATTACCCGCTAAGGATTCACCGAGCAGGGAAGCTGCTCGGTGGCCTCTTGATGAGGGCTTCGATCCTTAGCATCGGTGGATAGGGGACTACCAGCCAGGGATTGACCGAGCAGGGAAGCTGCTCAGTGGCCTCTTGATGATGGCTTTTGATCCTTAGCGTAGATGGGTAAGAAGTTACCCGCTAAGGATTGACCGAGCAGGGAAGCTGCTCGGTGGCCTCTTGATGAGGGCTTTTGATCCTTAACGTAGATGGGTAGGAAGTTACCCTCTAAGGATTGACCGAGCAGGGAAGCTGCTCGGTGGCCTCTTGATGAGGGCTTCGATCCTTGGCATCGGTGGATAGGGGACTACCGGCCAGGGATTGACCGAGCAGGGAAGCTGCTCGGTGGCCTCTTGATGAGAGCTTTTGATCCTTAGCGTAAATGGGTAAGAAGTTACCCGCTAAGGATTGACCGACCACGGAAGCTGCTCGGTGGCCTCTTGATGAGGGCTTTTGATCCTTAACGTAGATGGGTAGGAAGTTACCCGCTAAGGATTGATCAAGCAGGGAAGCTGCTCGGTGGCCTCTTGATGAGGGCTTTTGATCCTTGGCGTAGATGGGTAGGAAGTTACCCGCTAAGGATTTACCGAGCAGGGAAGCTGCTCGGTCGCCTCTTGAGGAGGGCTTTTGATCCTTGGCATGGATGGGTAGGAAGTTACCCGCTAAGGATTGACCGAGCAGAGAAGCTGCTCGGTGGCCTCTTGATGAGAGCTTCGATTCTTGGCGTCGGTGGGTAGGGGACTACCAGTCAGGGATTGACCGAGCAGGGAAGCTGCTCGGTGGCCTCTTGATGAGGGCTTTTGACACTTAGCGTATATGGGTAGGAAGTTACCCACTAAGGATTGACCGAGCAGGGAAGCTGCTCGGTGGTCTCTTGATGAGGGTTTTTTTTTGTGTCGGTCCGTCTCCCTTGACCCGTAAAATCTGGAGAGAGAGACCGTCGAAGACAACACGTGGCAGAGACACGTGGGAAGGCGTGACTCTCCGTAGTGCGCATCATTCCAACTTCCATTTGGCCGTTTGGGGGCATGGTTGTCATGCGGCAGCCCTGGGTTGGGAATGTTGAAAAGATCCCGTGAATTGTGCTGCCGCACGCGCAAACTTCGTCCTTTTGGGATTCCGTTGGGGCTATAAATAGCGAAGGCGTGTTGTTTATTTTTAGCTTTGCGTATACGAAAAAATGGCAGGTTTCATCTACTCCATTCAAGAGATCATCTCTCATGACGACGTCTACTTGTACGATCAGGCCAGCTCCGACAAGACGTACCGGGCAGTGGTCCAGCGAGTGGAGGAACACTTCGGCCGTCTACTTCCCCACCGATCATCCCTCATTCAATTGCTCATGTATGCAATTTGGAGGATGTCGCCAGGGCTGCATAACGCCCTGTCCGAGGAACTTAAGGACGAGGCGGTTGACAAGTTGCACTCGCTCTAGCACCATGGCCTGATCTCGAAAAGCAGACGGGATCGCTCGGTGGCACTCGTTCAGGAGTGCTTTTAGCAATAGCAGATCGCCGATGGCTGCCCGGCAGGTGTGGTCTTTGGCCCTTCCGTGGCATCGCGGGTCTACGGGAAACATCAAAGGGAGCGGGCTTAGGAAGCGAGGGCTCGGCTGGCGGCGATCTCCTCGGAGTACCACCAGCAGTTTTTTCTTCACCCCCTACCCCCTCTGTTGTAATACTTTTGTATATATTTTCATTTGTGTAAGGCTGGGGAGTCCATAATACCCTTGATGAATAAAATTATTCTTTCATTGTCTCCTTTTAAACCTCTTTGTGTGTTTGAGTATGTACATAAAACGAAACCAGGGACCTTTGAACCGAGGAAAAGGGAAACATATCGAAGAAGTTTCTCCTAATTCAGAAGACTTAAAAGAAAAATTACATCACTTTGGCAAAGAAGAGACATATTCATTGATACAAATTTCAAAAATATATTCACTTGTACAATTTGAGCTTTTCGGCATTGTAAGGTCGCAGAAGCTTACGTCCTCCCGCGTCTTGCAAGCGATAGGCTCCTCCGGACAATACTTCGGAGACGAGAGATGGGTCGTCCCACTTCGGGGAGAACTTGTGCAGCTTGCCTTGGTCTATGAATTCGTTCCGCCCTAGGACCAAATCTCCCGTCTTGAAGGCGTGATGCTTGACTCGTGCGTTGTAGTAGCGAGCAGTTTGCTGTTGATAAGCGGTGGCTTTGATCTGTGCCCGATCCCGCTTCTCTAGCAATATGTCTAAATTAGTCCGGAGCGCCGAGGTGTTTACTTCATCGTCGAAGTGTTCGACTCTGTAACTGGGCAGTCCAATCTCTGCTGGGACCATCGCCTCGGTGCCATGCAGAGGCTGAAGGGGGTCTCTCCAGAAGGGGTCTTCTTCGATGTGTGTAAGGCCCATAAAACCCGGGGTAGTTCTTCGACCCAGCTGCCCTGTCTTCCTTCTTGGCGAGTTCGAAGACCTCGAATGACGTCTCTGTTAGCGACCTCGACCTTCCCGTTGCATTGAGGATGCGCGACCGCGGCAAACTTCATTAGTATGTGGTATTCGTCGCAGAATCCCTTGACATTGTCATTTTCAAAATTCGTCCCGTGGTCGGTGACAATACACCTCGGGATCCCGAAACGGGATATTATGTTGTTCTGCAGGAATTTGATAGCCGTGGTGGCGTCCGGTTTTCTGATGGGGACGGCCTCACTCCATTTCATAAAATAGTCCACCGCGACAAGGATATATTTGTGCCCGTCCGTACCAGTTGGGAGTTGTCCTACCATGCCCATCCCCCATTGGGCAAACGGCTAGGGGAGGTGAAGGCGGTTAGCTCGGTAGCCGGAAGACAAGGTATGCTGCCATGGAGTTGACAGCTTTTGCATCTTCTGACGAGCTTTTGAGCATCTTGGTGAATCGTCGGCTAGTAGTACCCTTGGAGAAGCGTTTTCTGGACTAAGGTGCGGGCCCCTTGATGTGCTCCACCGACCCCTTTGTGTATCTCACACAGGATGTAGTCGGCTTTGTGGGGGTCGACGCACCGAAGCAGAGGTTGCTTGTTGACTTCTTGTAGGGGTTCCCACTCCTCCAGACGAAATGGCGGGATTTAGATCGAAGGCGGCGTGCTTCCCCTCGGTCCTTTGGGAGTGTACCCTCCTTCAGGAACCCTATGAGGGGCTTCTTCCAATCTCGGCCTTCCTCCTGAGTAGTGTATACTTGAAGTGTTGCTTCCCTGTCTTCCACCCCGAGCCATGACAAGACTTCAAAGAGGATATTCCTCTTATTGTTAGCCGCATAGGAAGGGGCTAGCTTGCTCAGGGCGTCGGCCTAGGCGTTTAGGTGCCGAGGAATCTTCTCCACTTGAACTTCGTCGAAGTCTTTTCGTAGTCTCTTTATCTCGGCTAAGTACTTTACCATTAGCGGCTATCGGGCCTCGAAATGGCCGGTCACTTGGCCCACGACTAGGGCGGAGTCGCTGCGAATTCAGATTGTCTTCAGCCACACTCCGGAGGCGATTCCTGGTCCAGCTGGCAAGGCCTCATACTCCGCGGCGTTGTTTGAAGCTCTGAACCAGAGCTTCAATGAGTACACCATCTCTGCCTCGTTCGGGCCTCGAATGATAAGGCCGGCACCGCTCCCCTTCTCGGTAGAGGATCCATCGACATAGAGGACCCAATCGGGGAAGGGGTTGGGCCCTTCCTCAACCTAGGGTCAGGACACGGGGACGGGTGCCAACACTACCTCCTTGTTGGGGATAGTACATTCGACAACGAAATCTACCAGGACATGCGCTTTGATGGCTTGCCTGGGGCGGTATTTGATGTCGAATTGAGATAATTTCCACCTCCATTTCTCAAGACGACCATACGATTCGAGGGAGGCGAGAATATCCCCTATGGGCCGCTCGGTGATGACGAGGATGGTGTGTGCCTGGAAGTAGTGTCGTAGCTTCCTTGAGGCGACGATAAGCACCAAGACAATCTTCTCTATCGCCGGATACCTTGTTTCCGCATCCTTAAAGACGTGGATCACATAGTAGACCGGCTTCTATGCTCCTTCGACTTCTCGGACGAGCACCGAGCCGGCAGCATGATCGGACACCGCAAGGTAAAGCAGTAACTCATCTCCTTCGGCAGGCCAGGTGAGCAGTGAGGGAGTTTCCAGGTGTACCTTGAGTTGCTCGAAATCGTTCTGACACTCTTCCGACCATTCGAACTTTAGGATTTTCCTCAGGTCTTTAAAGAATAGGAGACACTTTTCCCCGGACCTCGACATGAAGCGACTAAGAGCGGCCACTCTCCCCGTGAGTCGCATGATCTCCGTGTTGCTCTTTGGCGTGACCATGTTGAGGATGGCGCTGATATTCTCCGGGTTAGCCTCAATTCCTCGGTGGGTAACCATGATCCCGAGAAATTTCCCGCTAGTGACCACGAACGCTCACTTGGCGAGATTTATCTTCATTTTGTACTTGCGGAGGATGCCGAATGTCTCGCCAAGATCTTTGGCGTGCTCGTCCGACGAGGTCGATTTTATGAGCATGTCGTCGACGTAAACCTCCGTGTTCCTCCCGATCTACGGTTTGAGCATTCTGTTGACTAGGCGCTCTCCGGCGTTTTTGAGGCCAAAGGGCATCACTTTATAGCAGTACACCCCCGGTCCGTTGTGAACGCGGTAAGCTCTTCATCTGCTGGGTTCATGCGGATATGGTTGTAGCCGGAGAAAGCATCTATGAAGCTGAGCAATTCGTGGCCTGCCGAGCTGTCGACAAGCTGATCTATCCGAGGGAGGGGATAATTGTCTTTCGGGCAGGCCTTGTTGAGATCTGTGAAGTCGACGCACATGCGCCACTTTCCGTATGCCTTTTTAACCATAACCACATTCGCTAGCCATTCCGAGTAGGCTACATTTCGAATGAAGTTGGCTGCAAGCAACCTATCGACCTCGTCTTCTATAGCGTTTTGTTTGATCGGAGCGAAACTTCGTTTCTTTTGCCTGACAGGTCGGGCCATCGGGTCGACCCCGAGCTTGTGTGAGATTACCTTGGGGTCGATCCCGAGCATGTCGGCAGGCGCCCAGGCGAACACGTTCGAGTTTCCTCGGAGAAAGTGGATTAATTATTCGCGTCGGGCTCCTATTAAGAGGGATCCGATCTGTACAGTTCGTTCATTATTCCCCTCGACAAGGGAGACCTCTGTTAGCGCCTCCACCGGGGCCTATCGGATTTCTTTTTGTTCGTCACGATTATCCAAGGACCCCTGGAAATCACCCGTGCTTCCAAGGTCGTCGCTTCACACCTCGGAGGTAGATGTCGCTGTGAAGCAAATCTTGGCGATTTGCTGGTTCCCGTAGCCCCGGCCTATTCCCCCTTGATCCAATGGAAACTTGATCGTGAGGTGGTAAGTCGAGATTTGATCCCGAAGGGAGTTTAGCGTCGGGCACCCCAGGAGGATATTGTAGGACAAGGGAACCCTAGCAACGATGAACTCCATCGGTACGGTTCTCGTACGGCCCACTTCCCCAATGTTAAGGAGGAGGGTAACCACTTCTTCCACCGGGATGGAGTGGTTAGTAAACCCTGACAGAATGTCGGTGGTTGGCCGCAGGTCTGACGGGTCGAGCTCCATACGCAGGAAGCAGTCATAGGAAAGGATGTCTGCCGAGCTTCCTGAGTCAACCAGTATCCTTTGGACCTCATAGCGGTGGACCCATGCCGTAATCATGAGGGGGTCGTTGTGAGGCAAGGATATTCCGTGGAGGTCTTCATAAGCAAAGGTGATGGGCTCGGCTGCTTTGTTTTTTTGCCAGGGCTGGTCGCTGGTTCCATCAACCGGTAGGAGGCGGCGAATCTCGCTGGCTCCATGCGGACGCCCCGAAGAGATGACCATGATTTGGCCAATCGTTAATTTGCCGGGAGGGAGATGGTTTTCTTGCTCCCGGTCTGCCTGTCGCTTTTCCCGCAGGTACTTCGCCAAGTGGCCCAAGCGAATCAACTCCTCGATATAGTCGCGGAGCTGTTTACAGTTCTTGGCCTGGTCGTCCCAGGGTAGGTTTGCGTTCACTTCGGACTCGAGTTGGATTTCCCGCTCGGTCCAAGCTTTTACCTCGGCCATGGTCCTAGGTTGCGCCAATGCAAAGGAGCGGAGCCACTCCTTGTGCCTAAGACCTGACCTCAGAGCTGTGATTACAGTCTCATCCCGGTGCTTGGGAACTTTAAGAAGAGCGTTGTAGAAGTGAGTGACGTATCCTTTAAAGGATTCCTTGACCCCGCTCTTTATAGTGAAGAGGTAATCGACGGTCCACTTCTGTCATCTGTTCCCGACGAAATGTCCGAGGAACTGGGCGGCCAGCTCATCAAAGGTATAGATGGAGCATGACGTGAGTCCTCAGAACTAGTCTCGTCCAGCCCGGATGAGAGTGGCGGGGAACGCACGGCATTGGGCAGTGTCGGAGTTGTCCTGGAAGCTCATGCCCGTCGTAAACGCGTCCAGATGGTCTTTCGGGTCGGACTTCCCATCAAAGAGGGCCACTTTCGGAGGCTTGTTTCTGGATGAGACGCAAACAGCGAGCAGCTCTTCAGTGAAGGGCCTCATAAGCGAGTCGGCGGAAAACCTGGCCCCCTCGTTTGAAGGATGACCCTCCCGATGTATACCCTCGATTTTCTTTTCGAGGGTGTCGAGACGGTCGTGGTACCCCAAGGATTCGGCGTAGTCGGGGTTTTGACCTTTCCCGCTAGCGGCCTGCGCCTATCTGCGGCTCTGATTCCTCTCTATCAGGTTCCTCAGGTCCTCTGGCGATGTCATTCTCAAGTCATCACGGAGAGTTCCGCCAGTATGACCCCGTCGAGGGAGAGGGCGCCGGCCATGCCTGGGAGCAGGCAAGCTGACTGACACCTCCTCAGAAGGGATGGGAGCGCGATGGGCCACGGGGTGAGGATCTCTTTCACGAGACCTCGGCGTGGAGCTATGAGGCGCCCAACGGGTCATTGAATCGGTTTCCGTGAGGGACCTGTGGCCGCCGGAGATAGCAAGGCGTTGTTCGGTGGTGCCAGCATGGGCAGTGTCATCTCCGCCTCTGCGGAGGTCATGATCCCGGGGAGGGGGAACGGAGACTTGGAGGCTTGTCCCGCAGTTTGGACGCGAACAAGGGCATCCACTATGGATGCGAGCCTGTCGATCCGTGGAGTGAGGGCGTGAACAGCGTTAGGGGGAGGGTGGATCCGTCCACGCCTCCGTTGTGGGGAGGGCGACAGCTTATGCTTGGATCGTCACGGTGTTCACTTGCCATGAGTTCGAGATCGGAAGATCAACTTTCGATGAGTGGAATTTTCGATTCCCACAGATGGCGCCAACTGATGGAGGTTAAGATCTCCTTCAGATGTTATCCTCCGTCGATCTGTCGTAAGCGTTGATGAACGACTGAGATTGATGTTGGGGGTTATCTTTCTGAGCGTGTGGATCTCAGTGGGCTTGATTCAAAGTGAAGCCGAGCTACCTGCAAAGGAAGTCCCGGGGTGGTTGTACCACCGTGGACCCTCTGACGATCAAGTTAGCCGAGGTATTTGAGCAGAGTAGCGGCTTATTGGGTTAAAATTACGTTACTTGAGTCGTCTGGGAGAGGTTTTTTTTATAGTGGTCGCTTGGAGCGTGCTGGCGCGAGATCTTCACTGGCCATTACGCCCCTGGCGTTATGCCTGCGTGAATAACGGGATTCCCCCATTAATGACGAGATATGCTCGTTAATAGGGGGATACGGCAGCATGGAACGCAGGATGTTGGATAGCGGATATCTCGCTTCTGGAGAGATACGCGGAGCCGTGGCGGAGGCGCTTGGGCTCTTCGTCCTTGGTTGCTCGGTAGAACCGGGGCAGCTTAGCTCGGCGGGTGGCTCGGAGACGAGCGAGAGGCCGAAGAAGATCGGTTCTGTGATAGCTCGGAGGTGAGCAAGGAGGGCTGAGGAAGCCTAGCGTGTAGGAGGGCTAGGAGGCGAGCCGATGGTTCTTTGTAAGGCGGGCATATGAGTGTTCAGGGACCCACCGAAGGTCGGGTCATGCCTCGGGACGGTACCCCGTGGAATGCCTCTAATATAAGATGTTTGCCCTGCTTGCGTAAGCCCCGGGACACATCATCTGCCACGTGTCATGATCTGGGAAGTTCCCACTTGTGAGCATCATCAGGAAGAATTAGGGCTTATGAAAGGATTTAGGAAATTTTGGAGCAAAAGCTTAATTTTATTGGACTAAAAACTCTATACAATTAGACTTTAGCCCCTAATGTGTACAATTGTATTCTCTATCGTATCATAACATATTGTCACGCCCCGCTTCCCGGTGTACGGTGAAGGGGACGCGGCAAGACCCACTATGTATTTACTCTGAAGTAAACACGCTAAGCGTATCCAAGCAATATAAGTAAAATGCACAAGAGATAATGACAATAGATATAATTGAATATCAACTTTATTTATTAACATTCTTTTTACAATACAACTGAAAGGTAAATACATGGAATGAAAGCAATGCCTAAACAGTGGCATAACAGAAATGTAAAGGAAATGTAATGTACAAGTGAACCAGAGCTCTGGATCTTCAGTAAACTGGTCCAAGTCTTCGCTGCTGGGCTCGATCTCCAGTGAGTTCGAAACACTTGACGACATTCCAAAGAAGAAGAAAGAGAATGTCGTCAGCGAACAAATCGCTCGGTAAGTCCCAAAAGTAAGAAGAGACGGAATAGACAGAAAGAGAGAGTAACTTTTAAAGTTGTATTATATTATTAACGTTGTTGTTTGTAGCTTCGTACAGAAAATGCCAGCGAAGAGAGTCCCACTTACACCGGAGACTTTGGTAACCCGTAGTACAAGGCTCCGTCGATAATACCACGAAACAACTGCATGGATGTAATTACGTCTTAAGTGACCACCTCATGCTACCTTTAACATGTTCCGTACCAGTCTACCCCTTTATAACCCCGTAGTGTTTATGTATTGATTGTATTGATTGTATGGATTGTATTGTCTTGTCTTATATTATAAATTATAAAGACGGATGACTTACCGAAACCATGATATCGGTAATGGAACGGATATAATGGATGAACATGTAAATGGAATATATCCATGGTTCGGTTCAGTCAATACAGATTGATATAGATTGAATAGATGGATTCATATTGATTCATGTTGTATTGTAGTTGTACTTGAATCACATTCAAGTCAAATTGATTAGGTTGAAACTCAGTTTGAGTCAGACACTTTTAAAAGAACTTGAAATCCTGATAGTTTTGATGTTATCGGTAACTGCTGCACATGGACGGCAGGATTTGTGTATTTTTCAAAGACAATTACCGTATTAATAATATCGTTTGTTAGGTTGTCTACCTTACTTAGGCAAGCACCCATATCTCCGACTCCCCGAGACTCAAGAGACTGGTCCCGCTTAAACCTATGTTTACTAGGGTCCTTATTGTAATTTAGTATAACTTGAGGGGGTTTTATGTAAAAATAGTTTTGGTATAACTTTCAAAGTACACCTCAATCATTTAAGTATCGTCTTTAGGGTTTTCATTGATGTATATTTTATAAATGTGACATTCTAGTGAATATACTAATTTCATAATATATGGTATTTATTTGTATGTGAATTTTGTTCGAATTATCATGGTAGTTACATGTAATATTGGAATTCTTTTCTTGAGTTTTGGAAACATGGAATAATATATATATATATATATATATATATTAAAATAAGTCTTTTGGTAATAATTATATATACATAATTAATGGAAATAATTTTATTTATTTTCTTGTAAAAATCTCATTTTCTAAAGAAAAATGTATAAAAATTCTATCGAGATCGAATGCTCCTTGCGGAGGTCTGCATCTCGCTCTACTAAGCCCCAGAATGTGCGATAATCCGCACCATCCCAAACGGGGTCCCCAAAATGAGTTGTAGAGGCTCAATCGCATGGATACACTTTTTAAAGAAAACAGTTTTGATAAGTTGAGGGTATTTAATTGCAAGGTCGTATTTCGCGTATTCTACTATCTCAAGATTTATCGTACTATGATAGATATGTGTGTTATGATGAGCTAAGTCATTACCTCGTGAGTTGTTCTAAGGTAATACGGTTAAAAGGTATAAGCATATCGAATTGAAACATAAAGGTATTTTAACGTAAAAGTGGAATAAAACTTGCTATGTTTATTATTTTGAATTCAAACTTGTTCTATTGTCTTTGTTAATGATTATCAAACAATATATCAAAAGTTGTAGGTTTGTTATTATGAAAAAGTTGTATTTTTAAAAGAAAATAGAATCGGAAGCCGGATAACTCCGCTTCCGACACGTTTTAAGAATGAAGAGTTTGGAAATAGCAAAAGAGAGAGAGAAAGAGGACTTACTGGCTTTGATGAGAGGGAGGAGGTAAGAGGAGGTCTAGGATTTGTCGGTACTTCGTTTCGTTGCCGGAAACTTCTTGTATCGTCGCCGGAAGTTCGTCGGAGCTTCACCCTTTGTTAACTCCACTTGTGCACTTTGGGAACTTGGAAATTTCTTGAGAGTTTTGGCAGGGAATTGTGAGTAAGGAGGGGTGAAATGAGGATGGTATTTATAGGGAAAATTAGGACTTAGGGGTGATAAAAATGCATTACAAATATGCATTAAAATGAGGTTAAATGGACATTTTATTGCTCTCTGGATTAATTTAGGATAAACAAGCAATAAGAGAGTAGTGGGGTAGCTGAAAGGGTGCAGGGGGAAAAGTTTGGGGGCATTTGGGACGGTTCTACCCGACGACGCCGGTTTTTCTATGGGTTTCGTCGGCCAAATTCCGACGGGTGGGCTTGGTTCTTTGACTACGTGTACCTGTCGATTGGTCTACCCTCTTGCACATGTTTGATTATTCTGTAACTTACCATATTACGTGTGTTGCACGTGTAGACTCTTGGGCTTCTAAAAAATTAAAAGAAAATAAAATAAAAAGATAATGAGGCCGATGGGATTTGAACTCTGGTGCTATAGTTTAGCAGTGTATGGTCTTTACCAGTGAGTGTTCATATCATAATATTGCAATTCATACGCCCCACTTTTATGCATTTTATAAGTAAACAGGTACTTTTGACGTACGTTTGTTGTATGATACAGGATACAGGCTCTTGGAACGAAGACAGTGAGAAAAGACAGAAGAAGATACAAAAGAGAGACTTTTTGACCAACAAGAAGATGGATCCGAGTCACGAAGAACAGGTTACAATTGTATGAAGCAGTGCGGTCCGAAATATCAAAGTGAACGGTCAAAAGCTCCTTACAAGTTTTCACTGAAGATCTGGAAAAGACCAAGAAGCCAAACAGAGAAATGGGTTGCACAAAAGTCAAGACCAGACAATAATAGAGGAACTCAGGAAAATTGGTGGAATGAACCCACCAAAGGGCCGCGGAACCGCGGCCAAACCTAGCCTGGCGCCACGGTTCCGCGGCCGTATAGTGTCCTTGTCGGCACCGACTTCTTGTGTCGGTGCGACGGTGCGGGTGTTGGGATTTTTAGGGGGCAAATCTGTAATTGCACCTCTGCGAGAGTCTGTAACCCTAGCTTCACTGGTTGCTTATAAATTGTACTCAAAATCTGTAAAATGTTATGCCTCTTTTTAATCAATAAAATCAGAATTGTTGAGAGATCAAGAGCATCATTTTGTAAGTGTTCTTTCTTTTCATGCCTTAGTGTTAGTTCTTTTCTTGCCCTAGCTAATATACTTATTGCAGTAGAGTAATCTTAATACTTGCCTTAGTTAACTAGTATAGTTCCTTTTAATTTGCAGTAAATAGTAATTCAAGATCTGAACAAAACATTTTAAAACATAACAACAAAAATGTCGTTTTTCGAAAATTCCCTAATGAGCGAGTAAAACCCTCGCTTGTTAGGGTTAGGAACAAGGTAAGGAGTGAGAGATGAATATCTCTCACCTCCTTCAATACCAACACATTTTCAAAACTAGAACTTCATGCACGCATGCATGATCCGCCCCCTACGGCACCCTACCTACGAGGTAACGGTGAACCGTAGTATAAAAGGCCGGACATACATGACGTCCATGAAGATTGTAGCAATTAATAGGAAAGGACGGACAAGGATCTAGAGGAAGAAACTTCGTTTCTTCCCAATCATCCTAATCCCCTTTGCAAGTAATTGTTGTGATTTCTAAAAAGCTTTAATCAAACGGCATTGAAAGAGGTGACAATATTAATCTCATCAACCCTTCCTTCGACTTAATCCTAACAAGTTCTTTCATATCATATAAATTAGTTTTTAAATCAATCGACAAAAAACCAAACCACCATCGGAATCAACTCTTGATAACACAAAAACAGAAAGTTACACATCTCTGTGGATCGACCCGTATTCACCGGCTAGCTGCAAAGGGACGCCGTTTCTGATTACGGTAAATACAATTTTTTTGGATCAATCAAATGGCGCCGTTGCCGGGGATGGCGTAATTTTTTTTTGTGTTTTGTATGATTTCGGGTTGATATAAATTTTGAAAAATCATAAAAATCAGAAAATACAAAATACAAAAACATTTTAGCGATTTTTATCTGTTTGAAGGGTTCTATGTTTTGAATCTTACAGGAACAGCGAAGCATCGCGGATCTGGAGTTTTACAGAAAGCAAATCAGAAAAGTAAACATCAGAACAGAGGAGGAGTGGAACAAGAGTGCAGTACAAATTTTTCCAGAGGCTGAACCCACAACCAGGCCGCGGTTCCGCCGCATAAAGCCCATCAAGACCGTGTTTCCGCCGCGGGTCTGCCTCTTCAGTGCACCAAATTTGCATGGTTTGCTCTCTATTCCTCCCCTCTGCAACCTCCATATCTCCACTGTAAAAAAAAACTTTCTGTAGGACTTCTTTGCGCAAAAATCTTCTCCCCCTTCTAAATAACAGATTTTCTACAGGTTTCTTTACGCCGCGCTAAAAATTGATTGCAAGTGAATTTTACTGTTTTGCATAATTTAATCGGACTTTAAGGGGCTAATTGACCAAACTCAGATTGAGTGGGGATTTCATCACCCTTTCCAGGACCCCAGAAAACACCTAAAGCATGTGCATTGACCACAATTAATTAAAAAAGACTAGACTCAGACCTAAGGACATCGAGCTCAATAGAAAAAGGACTAGTATAGGCATCAGCCGTTTATCCTAACTGACATTGCGGTGTCTAGGCTAGTGGTTATTAATTAGGCCCACTGTAGTGGTGGTTCCTTCCCACTTACCTGGCCGTACTTGTCCGTGAAGAGACGGTTTGAGGTCCTATTTCTAGCCCTGGTTAGGAGCTGTCTAGCAGACCTAGGCGACCCTAGATCTAGGCCTGATTGTGCATGTGTGGTTGATACATTTGTGTCACGAGTCCCTTTCCAAAAACCTTTTTGCAAAACTCTCACATAAAAAAACAGAGGAAAAATCTTTTCAAAACTTGCAACTTGCCGCTAAGAAAACTTGCAACTCACTTCCACCACTTTCCCTCACTGACGTTATCTTACCTCCACATTCTGTCTTTTTCTTTTTTCTGACTGCACTACCCTTTAGTGTATGCCACTTTGGACTAGGGATACTGACGCCCGATTAGTCTGTGTTTCGTTGGTACCGACCGACGAACCTTTTGACACTAAAGTCGACACTCCGTCCACTTTCTTACCCTCAACTTCAAATTCTTTCACCGAAGGCATGTCGGGATTCAACCCCAACAATACCTTACTGACGGGAAGGATTCCACCTCCGTTAGGTGCGAATAACCCGAATCAGCCGCCTGTTGAAGCGCCCGCACGAGTTGCGCTCCGGGATCTCTTTTACCCCATCCGCACTTCTTTACCTACTTGTCTTTCACCCCCACCGGCAAATGGGGACAATTTTGAAATAAAACCACATTTCATCAATATGCTGCCAAAATTTCATGATTTGGAATCTGAAGATGCATATATCTTTATTAATAAATTCCAAAATGTGTGCGCTATGATGAAAACAACCCAATTAAGTGATGACGCTATAAGGCTAAGGGTCATTCCTTTCACCTTATGTGACCTAGCCGAGAAGTGGCTATATAGCACCGCATCACATTCCATAAGAAATTGGGACGAGTTTGTGAAAGCTTTTTTGAAAAAGTTCTATCCTCATCACAAAACTGCCAGAATTCGCAATGAAATAATTCAATTCTCACAACTTCCTTCCGAACCATTTTGGAAGTGCTTCGAGAGATTTAAGGACCTACTAGTTCAATGCCCTCATCATGGGATCGAAAGTTGGCAACTTTGCCAAACATTATACGAGGGATTGAACTCGGCAACGAAGCAGTTGCCAGAAACCATCTGTCAAGGTCATTTTCTCTCTAAGTCTAGTGATGAAGCATGGCAGTTTCTTGAGGATCTTAGTGAGCAAACAATTCAGTGGGAGAGTACCAAGACCACATCATCTTCTAGTGGTCAATCTAGGGCAGGCATACATCAAGTAGAGATGTCGATTGCCATGAAGGCCGAGATGGCCGCTCTTACGAAAAAGCTAGAAGCGATTGAGACCAAAATCTCTTCGCCTTCTCCTGCCCCTGCTATGCCCCCACGAACTGTCTGTGCTTGTTGTGCGGATCCGTCGCACTTAACCGAAGAGTGTCCTTATAATGCATCCACTCAAGGACAGGATCAAGTCAATGCTGCATTTTAGCAACGACAAAGAAACGATCCGTACTCTTCGACATATAATCCGGGATGGAGGAGTCACCCAAATTTCGCTTGGAACCAAAATCAACAATTCCAAGGAAATAACAATTTTCAAAGACCTCCTCCTCCACAACAACAACAAGCACCTTCACAAACTCAATTTCAACCGCAACAATTTCAACAACAACCTTACCCTAATCAGGTGAACAATTTTGTGCCTAACAATGCTTACCAGCCAAATAATTATGTTCAACCTAATAATGATAAGGTTAGCTCGCTCGAAAGAAGTCTAGATGCGTTCCTTAAGCAATCTACACAGTCTATAGCAAGACTTGAGACTTCTATTCAATCTTTAGTGCAAAATAGTGCCTCACACGATCAAAGCATCAAATCTATTGAGGCACAAATTGCACAACTCAATGCAGTTTTGAGCGAGCGCGAAAAAGGAAAACTCCCGTCTCAACCACTGCCCAACCCCGGTCACGCACATGCTGCATATCAACAGCAGAATCATAACGTAAATGCTGTGACCACGTTGAGATCGGGAAAAGTGTTGCAAAACAATATGGGCATTAACAAGGACACCCCTGCCGGTGGCCCCTCTTCATCTTCTTCACCATCTTCTTCTTCTTTAGAGCCTATTCTCCACCCTTCACATGGCTCTAACTCTTCTAGCTCGAACGGACCCATTTCTCACAACACGAACACATCTACACGGGGTGCCGTTCCAACTCGACAATCTGACCCGCAAAAATTGGACTCAACCACCTTTCAAAATGTTCCTTTTCCTAATCGGTTGAGATCCAATAAACCAACTCCACAGATGGAGAAGATTGTTGAGTTGTTCAAACAGGTTAGCATAAATATCCCTCTTTTGGATGCCATCCAGCAAGTTCCTTCATATGCCAAAATTTTAAAGGACTTATGCACCAAAAAGAGGAAGTCACAAGTGCCAAAGAAAGTTTTTGTGGCTAGTGCTATTAGTAATGCTCTTGTAAATTCCCTACCCCTAAAGCAAAAGGACCCCGGGTGTCCTACCATTTGATAACAATTGGGGACAAGAACATCAATAGAGCACTATTAGATCTTGGTGCAAGTGTCAATTTGCTACCCTATTCTGTGTATGAGCAATTGGGCGTTGGAGAGCTTAAGCCCACTCACTGTACTCTCCAAATGGCCGACCGGTCAATAACCCATCCTAGGGGAGAGCTGGAGGATGTGTTAATTAGAGTAGGGGATTTCATTTTCCCCGTTGACTTTATTGTGATGGATACACAACCTGTTGCTATCCCCCGGAACCAAATTCCGGTAATACTTGGTCGACCATTTCTGGCTACTTCCAACGCAGTGATCAATTGTCGTAATGGTTCAATGAACCTATCTTTCGGCAATATGACAATTGAGCTCAATATTTTCAAGTTGGGAAGTCAGCCTGCTGAGCTTAATGCTAGCGTACTTGATGTTTGCTCGATCAATGAGATCGCGGAGGAGGACTGTGAATTCGAGAATTTTTTATTCGATCACAGCAATGTTAACGCCACTAGTGCGTTCCTCCTAGAATCCGACGCAGCCTTCACAGCGGATAACGATTTTGAGTGCTTTACCTTCGTTGATGACTTTGAAGACTCATCACCTGAATTGGAGTCTTTTGCTTTTTCGGATGAGTTAGTTGAACCATCCGACACTGTTGCGTACACTCGGTTCGAACCTTTGATGGAATCCTTCGAGTTTGAAACAACTACCCCATTGTTACCATCTATTGTTTCACCTCCTAAACTCGAATTAAAGCTTTTGCCGACACACCTAAAATATGCTTATCTAGGTGATAATGAGACTTTACCCGTCACTATATCAGCCTCTCTAGCTCTTGAGCAAGAGAAGGCTCTTTTGATGGTCTTACATAATAATCGGCAAGCTTTCGACTGGTCTATGGCGGACATTAAGGGGATTAGTCCCCTCATAGTCGAACATCATATACACTTGATGGATGATGCCAAGCCAGCACGGGATCCACAAAGGCGCCTCAACCCCATCATGAAAGAGGCTGTTAAGAAGGAAATTGTCAAGTGTCTGGATAGCGGTATCATTTACCCTATCTCGGATAGCCAATGGGTTAGCCCAATCCACGTCGTGCCAAAGAAATCGGGCATTACGGTCATTACCAATGAGGCAAATGAGTTAATTCCCACTCGCACCCAAACTGGGTGGCGAGTCTGCATAGACTATAAGAAACTCAATGCCGCAACAAGGAAGGACCACTTTTCTTTACCTTTCATTGACCAAATGCTCGAGCGATTGGCAGGGCACGAGTTCTATTGCTTTCTCGATGGCTATTCTGGTTATAACCAAGTCCCCATCGTCAAAGAGGATCAAGACAAAACAACATTTACTTGTCCTTTTGGCACGTTTGCTTATCGTCGCATGCCCTTTGGGTTATGCAATGCACCAGCGACATTTCAGCGGTGTATGATGGGGATCTTTTCAGACATGGTTGAAAAGTTCTTGGAGATCTTTATGGATGATTTCTCCATCTTTGGCGACTCCTTCGACGAGTGTTTACGTCATCTTGACGCTGTTCTTACCCGCTGCAGGGATAAGAACCTCACATTGAATTGGGAGAAGTGCCATTTCATGGTGCGAGAGGGCATTGTCTTAGGACATGTCATCTCGCAAAACGGCATCGAGGTTGACAGAGCTAAAATCGAAGTGATTTCTAACCTCCCTCCCCCAAAATGCGTCAAAGATATCAGAGCCTTCCTTGGCCACGCCGGTTTTTACAGACGGTTCATCAAGGACTTTAGCAAGATTGCTAGACCCTTGACTCTCTTACTGGCCAAGGACACAACTTTTGCTTTCGACTCCACTTGCATTGAAGCATTCGAGTCTTTGAAACATTCACTCATCACTGCGCCCATCCTCTCATCTCCCGACTGGACGCACCCTTTTGAAATCATGTGCGACGCATCAGACTTTGCTATTGGCGCTGTTCTTGGACAGCACATTAATAAGATGCCGCACGTGATTTATTATGCTAGCTGAACACTAAATGAGGCCCAACTCAACTACACAACAACAGAGAAAGAGTTTTTAGCTGTTGTGTTCGCACTCGAAAAATTTCGGCCTTATTTAATTGGCTCTCCAGTCGTTGTATATACTGATCATTCAGCTCTTCGCCACCTTTTTGCGAAGAAGGATGCTAAGTCAAGGCTAATACGTTGGATCCTTTTATTACAAGAGTTTGATCTTGTCATTAAGAACAAAAAAGGATGTGAAAACGTAGTAGCTGATCACCTATCACGACTTCCTTCTTCGCCCACGCTTGATCTTCCAATCATTGATGTTTTTCCCGACGAGCAACTCTTGACCGTTTCTTGCGAACCATGGTTCGCTGATATTTTAAACTACTTAGCCACCGGCCTGATACCTAATGATTGGTCGAAACAGGATAAACTCCGATTTTTATCCCAAGTAAAGCATTTTTACTGGGATGAACCCAATCTTTTTAAATACTGTTCCGACCAAATTATTCGTCGGTGTGTGCCTGAAAGTGAGGTCAAGAGTGTGCTGTCTTTTTGCCACGATCAAGCATGTGGCGGGCATTTTGGCCCAAAGAAGACAGCCGAAAAAGTTTTGCAGTATGGTTTCTATTGGCCACGACTCTTCAAGGATGCATTTGAATACTGCAAAACTTGCTCCCGGTGCCAACACTTGGGCCGGATTTCGCGGAGAAACGAAATGCCGCTCCAACCTATTTTGGTTGTGGACATTTTTGATGTTTGGGGTATAGATTTCATGGGACCATTTCCTAACTCTTTTGGAAATGTGTATATTCTTTTGGCGGTTAACTATGTTTCAAAGTGGGTCGAGGCTGTGCCCAGCCGAACGAACGATAATAAAGTTGTCGTTCGGTTTCTTAAAGAACACATATTTTCTCGATTTGGGCACCCTCGGGCGATAATAAGTGATAATGGTTCTCACTTCTGCAATAGGACTTTCGAGTCCTTAATGCGCAAATACTCTATCACCCACAAGTTGTCAACGCCATATCACCCTCAAACATGTGGGCAAGCCGAGATTTCAAATCGGCAAATAAAGAAAATCTTGGAGAAAACGGTTTCCAAAAACCGTAAGGATTGGTCACTTAAACTGATCGATGCACTATGGGCTTTCCATACTGCATACAAAACCGATCTTGGTATGTCTCCATACCGGCTTGTGTACGGGAAGGCTTGCCACCTCCCAGTGGAGATTGAGCATAAAGCATTCTGGGCTATCAAAGAGCTGAATCTATCTTTAGGAGATGCGAGCAGCAATCGAAAGCTGCAATTGAATGAACTGGAGGAGCCGAGGGATGAGGCATATGATAATGCCATAATTGCTAAAAACCGAGCTAAGGTGTTCCACGATAAACACCTTTTGCGAAAAACTTTTGAACCTGGTCAACAGGTTCTACTTTATGACACTCGGTTACATTTTCATCCCGGCAAGCTCCGGTCCAGATGGAGAGGACCTTTTGTAGTCCGCACCGTTTATCCGCACGGTGCGGTTGATCTTGAAAATCCTGAAGACGGTACCTTATTCAAAGTGAATGGGCATCGACTGAAACCGTTCTTCACAGCGGACCCTTCGGAGAAGCTCCTGCTCTTGCAGGAGCCGATCTACACCGAGTGATATTCCTCCACTTTCACCCCCAAATTTCTTTTCCCAAAACATTATTTCAAATAAGTTTGGGGGTGTGTATATTATTTGTATATATATATTTCCAAAATACCATAAAAAATAAATAAATAAAAATAATAATTTTTTTTTATAATAAAATATAATAATTTTTGGACCTAATTGCAAATTTGCATATTAAGAGCTGATTTTACAAATAAAACCCTCATTTTAGAGGGTGTTTTATGCAAATCACCCTCCCATCCCCTATTTAAAGGAACCCGACCCCCCTGTGTTCTTAAACCTAAATTTTTCCTCCCTAAAAAACCCTAGCCGCCGCCACCAACCTACTGCAGAAGAATCTCGCCGTGCCGCCGCCAACCCGCCGCGGTTCCGCCGCCGTTGCCGCCTCCCGCCGCGCAACCGCCGCAGTCTGGAGTCTTCGCCCCCTGAAATTTTCAGGGGAGGTAAATCTGACTGTTTCCTCTCTGTTCCTGCATATTTGTTTTACTAAAAAATCTAAATGGCACATAAAATGCAGTTTGAAAGGGATTTTCCCCCTGTTTTCGCACACGAAGTATACGGTAGATATTTCGCACATGAAATCGAACAAAGGGGCTGGAATTTCCTGCTCTATAATCACTTATCCGCGTTTGCCCTACCTAACCTAGTTGCCCTATTTTACGAATCAATAGAAGATAATAGCCTTGACAACTTAGGTTACATTAAACTAAATTGGGGAAATCGTGAAATTCACATCGACAGGGACATGATACACGGGGTTACACTCATACCACGCATACCCGCACATGACCACCCATTGCACTTTGAAGATTATATGCCCTTAATGGAGAATGACTGTGCACGAGAGCCGCGTAAGGGTATCCAAGCGCGGACCCTTTTCGCGAACGTTTTAACTGTGTGCCGGTGGGCACAAAACAATATCTTTGGTAGTTCCCACAACACGACTTTTTTCACCCCTTCATTACATGTCGTACACACACTGATGATGAAAAATCCAAGGTTCGACATGTGCACGGTTTTGCTCCAATCTATAGGTACGGGGAAACGAGGTACCGTATACCCATGTCCCATACTTGTTACCCAACTCTGCCGTTATTTCCTCCCCGTCGAGGAATTTGACTCATACATGATAGACGGTGTCCCGGTTCGACCACTTATAGAGGGCGTCACGTCGTCCTACTCTAGACTCACTGATATTTGGACACGAACGGAACTGGCAGAAAATGTACCTGCACACACCCCTAGCTCGTGCTCGACTTCGAGCGGGGAAGAACTAACTCCCCAGGAGCATGCGCGATTGATGCGGAGAACAGTGAGAAGAATCGACTCTTTGAGGGATGAGTTTCAGGCAACTGCATGAGATCATGACCGTCGGTTGACGGAAATTGAGAGGGGAATCCAAACACTTTTGTCTAGAGGGGAACGATCACGTTCACGCTCACGAGCGCGACGTGGGGCCGGGCAGTGAGGGCACTGCTTTGCTCAAGTTTGGGGGAGAGGGTAATGTATATAGTTATCTTTTGCATTGCATATTGTATATATTTTTCTCTTCCTTTTGCATATTTAATTTCTGCATTGCATCTTTATATAAAAAAAAATCATAAAAATTTAAAAATTTGAAAAATAAAAAAATCAGAAAACTGAAAAACCCATAAAAATTGAAAAAAAAAATTCAAAAATTATAAAAATTATTGTATTCAATTTTGGTTAATTGACTTGAGTTTGATAAAAAGGTTAACTGGCTAGGAAAAACTAGATCTTAGACTTAGCAAATTAAAAACCCTAAAAATAACATTCCTTAAAATTTAACGGTAGAGAATATATGTCTTTGTAGGTTATTTAGCGGATGGAGCTTTTCTAGGATCAGACGCGAGCTAAGGCACCAGAGCGTCCCCGACGGGTCAATCCCTCAAGGAATAGGCAAATTTTGGGTTCACTTCTTGGGCTAAGCCAAAATGAGGGAAGAGTATTGATATTCTTATTAGAGTATAAGTTCGAAAAATAGTTCCTAGCTTAAGTTTAGATTCTGAAAACATGTACCCTACAAAATGCACAATCACGCACCTTGAAACTTGGATTAGTAGAAGAGACCTTGAATTACTCTCGTCTAAAGTCCTTAGCACAATGAAAATAAAAAGAAAAAAAAAGTGAATAAAAAAAAATGGACACTGGTTTTTGTGATTACTTAGGGCTAGAAAATTATTTAGCGAGGGTGCTTCATCACCTAGTGCCTTAGACCAACTGGTTTGGGAGTCACTGCTAAAAGCCTTGGGTATTGCAAAACTAGGAAATACGCTTTAAAGTGCTAACGCATCTTGTAATCGGCTGTTGGTATCTCAAGAAGTATTAACAGTCGCATGAAGGATGTGTAAGCGAAAGTTAAGAAAAATTCACAAATTAATAAGTGCTTTGGACAATGGACGAAAGTACGATTGCTTGATTTGAATTTCCAAGCGTAGGGGTGACAATTACATACATGTGGGGATATGCGATTAGAGTTTAGATAAGAGAAAGGAATGAAGAATAAAACTTGTATCTTTAATAGAGTTGATAGAAATTCCTAAGTGGAGATGAAACTCTAGAAGAAAAACTTAAGAAATGCTGAATTCTAAGTAATTCTATAGAACATGTACAATCTTAAGTTACATAATAAGGAAGTGTGAAGAATATGGGTGGATAATTTGCAGGGCAACAATAATAGACTTCCTTGTTAGAAAACCTAATTGGAGAGCAAAAGTCGAAAAACCAAATTGATAGGATTTTGTGGGTGTAATCCGCTGAAAACCCTCAGGAGACAACACTCCTCCTACTAGGGACACCTAGAGGTTTAAAGGCTTGTTGCACATGCTCAGTGCAATTGCGTTTCCCTGAGAAAGTGCGGCTAGGTTAGAATAAAATAATAAGTTTGCTCGAGAACGAGCAAAAGATAATTTTGGGGGTATTTGTTCATATCATAATATTGCAATTCATACGCCCCACTTTTATGTATTTTATAAGTAAACAGGTACTTTTTACGCACGTTTGTTGCATGATACAGGATACAGGCTCTTGGAACGAAGACAGTGAGAAAAGACAGAAGATGATACAAAAGAGAGACTTTTTGACCAACAAGAAGATGGATCCGAGTCACGAAGAACAGGTTACAATGTATGAAGCAGTGCGGTCCGAAATATCAAAGTGAACGGTCAAAAGCTCCTTACAAGTTTTCACTGAAGATCTGGAAAAGAACAAGAAGCCAAACAGAGAAATGGGTTGCACAAAAGTCAAGACCAGACAATAATAGAGGAACTCAGGAAAATTGGTGGAATGAACCCACCAAAGGGCCGCGGAACCGCGGCCAAACCTAGCCTGGCGCCACGGTTCCGCGGCCGTATAGTGTCCTTGTCGGCACCGACTTCTTGTGTCGGTGCGACGGTGCGGGTGTTGGGATTTTTAGGGGGCAAATCTGTAATTGCACCTCTGCGAGAGTCTGTAACCCTAGCTTCACTGGTTGCTTATAAATTGTACTCAAAATCTGTAAAATGTTATGCCTCTTTTTAATCAATAAAATCAGAATTGTTGAGAGATCAAGAGCATCATTTTGTAAGTGTTCTTTCTTTTCATGCCTTAGTGTTAGTTCTTTTCTTGCCCTAGCTAATATACTTATTGCAGTAGAGTAATCTTAATACTTGCCTTAGTTAACTAGTATAGTTCCTTTTAATTTGCAGTAAATAGTAATTCAAGATCTGAACAAAACATTTTAAAACATAACAACAAAAATGTCGTTTTTCGAAAATTCCCTAATGAGCGAGTAAAACCCTCGCTTGTTAGGGTTAGGAACAAGGTAAGGAGTGAGAGATGAATATCTCTCACCTCCTTCAATACCAACACATTTTCAAAACTAGAACTTCATGCACGCATGCATGATCCGCCCCCTACGGCACCCTACCTACGAGGTAACGGTGAACCGTAGTATAAAAGGCCGGACATACATGACGTCCATGAAGATTGTAGCAATTAATAGGACATTGAAAGAGGTGACAATATTAATCTCATCAACCCTTCCTTCGACTTAATCCTAACAAGTTCTTTCATATCATATAAATTAGTTTTTAAATCAATCGACAAAAAACCAAACCACCATCGGAATCAACTCTTGATAACACAAAAACAGAAAGTTACACATCTCTGTGGATCGACCCGTATTCACCGGCTAGCTGCAAAGCGACGCCGTTTCTGATTACGGTAAATACAATTTTTTTGGATCAATCAGTGAGCTACAAGCTCTTTCTTGCTGTTCAAAAGCAAATCAAACTTATAACCTGTGCTCAAGCTTAGGTGTTCCTTTCCGTATATTGAAAAATTTCGTATAGAAAGTTTAGGGTTGTTACGCATATGCATATCATATCGTACAATATTTTAACTGCTACAATATGTACTCATGATACATATCGAATAGCTATCATGTCGTACATAATGCATATCATACAATTTTGACAAGAAATTTTAACAATATTCTGTTCATATTGCGATAATATGGCCTTGATTATGAAGTTTTGAGCAAAAATTTGATGATTAAGTAAGGTAGCATACAAATATGAAGAATCTAAGCGGGTACATGTAAATATGAAAGCTTTTAAAGGGGGTCAATAGCATATATAAAAATCCCAAATCGTTAACAGATCTAAAAAAACGTGAATCCGACCATGTTGTCTCCTATATATCTATCCAAATCTCCAAATCTCTGTTGCTTAGATCAACAAAGATGGAATTCATGAGGGAAAAAGTTCATACCTTTCAATACAGCTGAAATGAAATTATAATCCGTATTTAATAAAAACCAGATGTTGACAAGTGCTTAGTATCTATTCATATTTATTTACATCCTTAGTATTGATTTGCAAATAAGTGAATTTTTTTTCATTTGCAATTTAACAACCTTATGATATTTATTTGTAAAAGGCTTCATATTTCATGGTATTTTTCTGAGTGAGATTCAAGCCAAAATGAATCCAATGGAAAAACCGTAAATACCCGACCAGCAGTTCACCGCGACGCTTGCGAGCCCCAGAGTAGTAAAACCCTCGCAAGACTCGAGCTTGATCACCTTCAGCCCCCGAAACGCCGTCGCCATCGCCTCTAGCACGTCGTCGCCCACGACCATCCTCTTCAGCTTCACCTCCTCCATCCCCGGTGATGGAGGTCTGATCTCTTTCAGATGCTGTCCTCCGTTGGTCTGCAGCGAGTGTTATTGAATGGCAGAGATTTGATTTGAAGGTTGTCTACTTGGGCATGTGGATCTCAATGGGTTGATTTTGAGGTGAAGCCGAGCTACCTGCAAAGAAGTCCCGGGGTGGATGACCACCGTAGGACCCTCCGACGATCATGTTAGCCAAGGAAAAATGAGCAGAGTAGCAGCTTGTTGGATTAAAATTATCTTACCTGAGTCGTTTGAGAGAGGGGTTTTATATGGGTCGCATGGAGCAAGCGGGTGCGAGATCTTCGCCTTCGGTTACGCCCCTGACGTTATGCTTGCGTGAGTGACAAGATCCACCATTAATGGCGGGATGCGCTCGTTGATGGGGGATGCGCCAGTGTGGGACGCGGGACATGGGGCGGTGGATATCTAGCTCCGGCGAGATACGCGGAGCGCCGCGGAAGCTCAAAGGCCTCGCGTTCTCGTTTGTCCGGGAGATCTGGGGAGGCTTAGCTCGGCGTGAGCTCCGAGACGAGCCGGGAGGCCGAGGAAGCTCAGATCTGTAATAGCTCGGAGATGAGCATAGGTGGGTGGGGCCAGTTCGGCGGCTGGGTCGCTCTTCGGTAAGAAGCGGAGTGTAAGCTCGGAGACGAACCGGGGAAGGTCATCAGTGCTCCAGACTGATTTTGCCTCGGAAGCCCCCCAGGAGTCTAGTGAGCTGTCGCGGGTGACACGTTATTCGCCACGTGTCATGATTTGAGGAATTCCCACTTATGAGCATCATCATTAGACCCCACTATCGTTCCGACCTATTTATGGGTCGGGTCGAGAATGGCCTGCTTGGTTTGTCCCGCTCAGTCTGTGGCCGGGAATTCTCGGTGCGGATTTTCCGGGGAGACGTGGTGTTGGGCAGTTGCGTCGTTCAGATTTCCGGACCCACGTGGCATATCCCCCAGCGCTTGGATCTTCGCGGGTTTCTCTGATGATATCAGCGAATCATCGAAATGATCGCACGTTAAAGAGGGGGCGCCAATTCGCTCGTTCTTCTGTTTTCTGTTGGGTCACAGGCCACGCGTCTGAAGCGTGTTGGCGGACGCGACAGGCTGTCGCTGTCGCCTGCGATCGAAAGGATGTCCCCAATGGTCGTTCGACACGTGGAGACTTGACGGCTGGCAGACGCGAAGCTTCGTTTTGGCGGGAATTGATCTGGGTCGTTGGATACCTTCTCTGGAGGGTATAAATAAGAGGGGACCCCCATAGGGCCAACGCTTCTTTCATAATTTCCTTTCGTTGCCAAAAATTGCTCGGCGCTCCATCCTTTAGATCGGATCCTTTGCGCTCCTTCCTCGGAGAACTTATTCATTTGAATCAGATTAGATGTTTTCTTCCGAGGAGTCTGTAGAAATAGTTAGAGTCAGGTCTAGGGAGTCTTCCGCCTCTTTTGTTGCTGACAGCCAAGAGGGTTCTCTTGTTGCTTCTTCCATGTCGGGCTCGCCCTATAGAGTTAGAGCTACCCGCATCGTTAGCCGTCCGGCGGCGACAAGGGCCCCTAAGGTGCACATCGGGTGCGATGCGCCCTCCGTCTTGAGGGATCTAGACGAGCTTGCCGAGATTCGGTGTAACACCCGAGCCCAATGCTACTAATTTCAGTTACCGTTTGAACGTAGTGTGGCACTTATTTCATTTATCTTGTTTGATTGTTACTTATTGTAATTTTACCCCGTCAATTCATTTCTGCATATAACAATTCTTGGCATCTAAAATAAAATTAAAAATATTCATCCTGGCCTACTTGACACCCCTAACCCTTTTGTAGCGTCCGTGCATCATGTTCTCGTCCCGTTCAGTGAAATGGGCGAGTTTGGACGGCTACGTGCACGTACGTGTGTCCGTTTTGGGGGCATGCTTTTTGATTGTAAAACACTTCATTTTAAATTTTGGATCCCGCCTAAAATTTTATTATTTCAATTTCAAATTTTTGGACCCGACCAGGGCGCGATTTGGAAATGTTTTACTTTGCGCCAAAACCCCATTTTCTAATATTTTAAACCATCGTATATTTCTAAAGTAACTATATATATATTACTGTTCCCTAAAATCATTCTAAAATCTTTCTCAATTTAATCTCTCAGCCAATCACAAACATTCTTTTTCCCGTGGGCCCCACTCTCGTATCTCTCTCTCTCTCTCTCCCCCCGTATCCTCTCTCTCTTTCATCGTCTCTCTCTATCTCTCTCCTCTCTCTTCTCTCTCTCTCGCTTTCTTTCTCTTCCATAAAATCTCTCTCTCTCTCATGTTTAAATCTCTCTCTCCCCCCCATTTCTTTTCCCTCACGTAAACCCAAACCCCCAGCAAACCCTAGCTACCGCCGCCTCCCTCCTCGCCGCCGTAGCCCAACGCCGACACCACCAGCACCGGCCTCCTCGCCCTCGACCGACCCACTACATCTCCTTTCCTCCTTCATCAACCCCGGGCACCCTGCACGCGCCTGCACACCCCCGACCAGGCCAGCGCGCGCCCCCTGCACGCCGTTGCACCGCCGTGAGTCGCCGCCGGTGACCCCGTCCTCGTGTCCCCAGCCTCGCAAGCACCCCCTCAATGAGTTTCACATCCCCTCACCTCCTCCTTTCTTCTTTTCCTTGCTGATCTGGTTCTTGATCTGAAAACACTTCTTCCACTGTCGTCGTAGGCCACCACCGGAGCTCCGTCGACGAGGTCGACCGTCACCACCCGTCCCACGGATCATCGTGAGCACCCCTTCTCAGATCCTACTTCCTTTCTTCTCTATTTTTTCTTTCTCTTCTTGTTTGCATGACTTGATCTTTTACTGTTCACTTCTTGGCCGGAATCCGACGATGCCGACGACGTGTCTCAACGTTCCAGCGTAGTACCCCGACCCATGTGGCTTCACCGTTCGTCGTTTGGGTTCATTCCGTGAACCGTGCGCCCGTCGCGAGTTTTCCCCGCCGACGTTTCACGTTCCGTTTTCCCGATCCACGACCTGTCGAGGCAAGTACCCCTTGCTACATGCTAAACAATATTTACTTATAATTAATGACACCCTAAAAACCTGCAATTTTAACTTTGGTATTATAATTTCCCACTTTTTCATGTTCAATATTGTTAAATATAATTTATCTTTCAAAACTTGGAGCCTACCTGTTGTAATTACTAATTTGGAACCTAATAATCACATTTAGATGTTTTAATTACACTTTCACTGATGATGTAGCCTATGGCACCTTTTCTACCGTTTTACGTCACTCGGACACTCGTATACATTTAACCTGCTTAAACTGTGATTTCATTCGTGGAACCTATATACACATATAACATTGCATCTATGAAGTCTTAAACTTGTTAACATGATTAAAAGGCTATAATTGTCTTACTGCATTCTTATATTGTTGAAACCATCTCTGTGACACAATTGATAACTGTATTGCTAATTAAATGAATCTGCCTATTGCTTAATTCATTGCTTATATTATGTTGTTGATACCCATGCTTGATTATATAACTGATTGTGAGTACACATATGATATCGCTTGCTTCTTGACCTGTCTTGCTACATGCATATTGATTGACCCGACATGGTACCGTATACTGCTTGACTTGACCTGATGTACTATGACCTGATCCGTTACCTGATCTTGTGTCTAATGCCAACAAAACTGACATGTAGTCCTCATGGACCGTTCCTGTTGTCTATCCAGACAAACCTGTTTACCTGATCCTGTGTTTGCATTAGTTTCTTGATTTGGGGATACCTGACTTGACCTACACATATAACTTGGGGGTATGGGGAAATCAAAGGTGAAACCTGACTTGTAACTCAACAGTTCACTACCTGTCCTGAGTGTACACATTCCTGTTTTGTGCCTAGCGGCATGTCTCGGTTTCAGCCGAGAATATTGTGGCCGTGGTCCCGGGTATGTACGGGATACTATTGAGTGTACACATTCCTGTTTGGTGCCTAGCGGCATGTCTTGGTTTCAGTCGAGAATATTGTGGCCGTGGTCCCGGGTATGTACGGGATACTATTGAGTTACATCGATGATTCATCAATTTGGTTTCAAAGACTTTAGAATAGAGAACCTGATCGAACAGTCCAGTTTACCCACTGCACACTACCCTGCACTGCTCTGATTCATATTATTGTTACTCTTGCTTTATTCATGTTTATATTCGCGTTGCTTATTAATTATGTTATTACTTGATGACTTGACGCGCTGACGTCTGGGTTTTGCATGGCCCAGATTCTTCTACCTTGCTGCAGACTGATTAGGAGTTTTGCCGCTGTTAGACGAGCGGTGAGGTTCCTGTCGGTACGTAGTTTCACTCCAGGTGTTTCATTTATTGTATCTTTTGGCTTCCGCATATTGTTATTTCTTGACTCTTTTTCTCTGGCTTATGGACATGTACTAGATAGTTAGTTTACTTTCCTGTTCTTGATATCTCTACAGCCGTAATGTGGCTGTGGAAGGATACTTCCTATCCACAGGTAGCATAGTTGGCTATGTCACATGCCCACTTTAGCGTACTCTGGGAAGCGGGGCGTGACATTCAGGCTCATATCCATATCCTCTCTAACTATTTGCTCCGTTTGGCTAAAGGGGGCGAACAGGCGGACCAGGTGCAGAGGAAGGAGATTGCACTGTATTTGGAAGCGTTCCGAGTGGGAATGTGCCTGCCCTTTCCAACCGAGGTATGTGGGGGTACTACGTTGCTTCCATCTCTCCCAGGGCCAGCCAGCACCGAACTCGTGGAGAATCCTCCTCGGGTTTCTGGTCCGGTTGAAACTTGAGGGCATCCCCTTCAGCATGACCCTTCTTACTTCTTTTCTCTGCTATAAAAATCACTCTGGCACTAGCAAGAACGAGTCGAGCTGGGTGTATTTTTCCTTTAAAAACGCAAGGGCGGGGTGGTCGGGTCGGGCGTGGTAGTATTTCCTTCTTCCATCCATGACTGGAAGGAGATGTTTATATTCGTCGAGCCACCCGAGAGCGAGGATTGGCCTGTGCCTACACAATGGAACAGGTCCGACTTCCCGAGGGCGAAGCAGTCATCCTCTCCCGAGGCGAGTGCGGTATCTATGTGGGAGTCGATCCAGCGGACCGATGTCCTGCTTTCTAAGAAGGTTCTTAGCTGGGTCGGGCTCAGCCCCGCGCACTTCATGGATGAGTTAGGTCTTTGGACGATCTGTTTAGACATGAATGATTTCTTTTGCTCTTCTAGCACCACTAACTCTTTCGTGTATTCTCCTTTCGCAGGACAAATAGACCGATCCAAGATCTTAGCTGCCCTAGCCGCTACGGCCCAGAAGAAGGCCAGGGGCGCGAGCTTGTCCCGAGCCGGCCCGTGCTCAGCCCTGAGACCATCTCTACCGAAGAGGCCTTCCTCAGCGCCCCAAGCCCCCGATGACCGCCACGGGGGCGGCCAGAAGCATGCGCGAGACCCGGCGCCCCTGGCGAGGGGGGAAGAAGAAGGTGTTGAGGTTCCTCTCAAGAGGAAAAAGACGATCTCCGCCCGTCATCCACTGAGATTCTTGAGGGGATTCCCGTGCGGGAGGGGGACGTCAAGGATGGACCGGGCAGTGAAGCTGCTCGGTGGCCTCGTGATGAAGGCTTCGATCCTTAGTGTTGATAGGTAGGCAACTACCCGTTAAGGATGGATCGGGCAGGGAAGCTGCTCGGTGGCCTCACGAAGAGAGCTTTGGATCCATGGCGTAGATGGGTAGGAAACTACCCGCCAAGGATGGACCGGGCAGGGAAGGTCCTCGATGGCCTCACGAAGAGGGCTTTGTTGACTCCTATGCGCTTTTGGCGTGTCGGATGTTCAAAGTTCTAAAGTTTACCGCGATCAGGATGGTGTCGCTATGCAGCTAGCCGGTTGAGCACGGGTCGATCCACAGGGAGATGGTTGTATTTCCGTTCTTGTCTTAGACGAGTCAATAAAGAATTTGTGTATGTTTGTTCGATCTAACCTATGTGTATTATTTGCAAGTATAAAGTTGTTAAGAAAAAGATACGAGATTATAAGCTAAAGAAATCCGTACTCAAAACCTTTGAGCCGAGTCCTGACCAATTGAAGCTAGAGCAATCGGCAACAACGTGGATTAGGGGATTTAAGCGCGGTATTCATGGAATACGGCTTATTTACCCTTGTCCTTCCGTTCTTGTCTCTTGCTTTCGCCTCCGGCCAAACCGAACGCAACCGGTCGCTGTTAGGAATCACCGTTACCTTGTTAGGGTAGGGTGCCTAACGGAGCGCTTGCGTATGGTTTGGGCGGAGTTCAATGGAAAATAACGGGAAAAGGAAGTGAGAAAAGAAAATCTTAACTTACAATACCGTATTTATTCTTAACAACGATAATTACAACCATTCACAAAAGAACCAAAAAGAGCAAAAGAAAAGAACAAAGAAAAGAAAAGATTACAAGTAAGTAAGTGCATGAATTTAAATTGCAAATAAGTAAAGCAAGATAATAATAAGCAAGTAATAAAAAAAGCGATAAAAAGAACAAGAAACTAGAACTCAAGACAAGCATGTGATCAATAGCCAATCCTTAAACTTGCAAGCTCAATCAAGAGGTTGCAAGATCAAGAGAAGGGTAGAGAACGCATGTGAAATGAAGCGCTAATTCCATGAGAAAATACGACCCTTGAGATCAATAACTAACCTTTAACCATTCAAGCTCAATGAAGAGGTTGAATGATCAAGAGAAAGCAAGAATCTCAAGGGGAAGAAGAAACAAAAGAGAATGATACAAAAAGCCCTCATCTTCATTGATCTCCCACTCAAAAAGCTCTCACTACAATTTTCGTGGAAAAAGAATGAAGAAGAAGAAGAAAAAGACTAAATCCTAACAAAAAAAGGAACAAAGAATTAACACCAATTTTGGACCCTTGGCTTAGCTCAGTTCTGGAGTATTTATAGGCTGCTTACAGAAACCCTAGGGCAAGAATATGGCATAAAATGAAGTACCCAAACTACCCCTGAAACACGACCCCCTGCCGACACTATACGGCCGCGGTTCCGCGGCCTAAGCATGCTTAGGCCGCGGTTCCGCGGCCATAAGTGGGAGTTGGGCAGTGGGTTTTGGTCGGGGTCCCTGGTTTGTAGTTGTCTGCTATGTGGTATATGATTTTTCTCAGAATCTCTTCACATTTCTTCCAGAATTTTAGTAGAACAAAAGGTGATGTGATGTGGATCTTTTGCCATGATTTCCTCGAGCTCCGCGTAGATTTCTTGGATCTTGTGCTGTCATTGAGCTTTGTGCATGACATGACAACCGATTTGCCATTTTGTCCCTTAAACTGGTATGTGGCAACACACGGATAAAGAGCGGAGACCCGTGTTTTATCTGTTATTGGCAGTAATCCAGAATTTGTCGTACTTTTCCATGATATTCACTGTTTAGAGCTGAGACTAGTATCCTGCAATTACGTAGCAAACACTGATAAAAAGCACCTGCCTATAAACAAACGAGCGTAAGAATGGGCGGTATAGAATGCAATATTCTGGTATGAACAAATATCCCCAAACTTAACTTTTGCTCGTCCCGAGCAAAACCAATTATTCACAAAAATAAAATGATAACCGCACTTTCGCAGGGAACGCGATTGCACTGAGCGCGTGCAACAAGCCGTTAAACCTCTAGGTGTCCCTAGTAGAAGGAGTGTTGTCTCCTGAGGGTTTTCAGCGGATTACACCCACAAAATCCCGTCAAGCTAGTGTCGTAAGTTAACATTGATTCTACTCCTACAATTTAGTATTTACGTTAGAAATTCTATCATCCTAAGTTAGAAATATCCAACCCTTATGTTTCACACCTCCTATCTGTTTTAACTTTAGATCCTATACGTTCCAAAAAGTTTAGAAAGATGTTGGTTCTCCTGAGTTTTCCTTCTAAAGTGCGGCCTCAAATCAGGGATTTTTATCAACTTTACAGAAAACACAAGTCTTATTCTTTATTTCTATCTCTTATCCAAACATCGATCATATACCCCTACGTGTGTGTATATTTGCAACCCTACACTCAAGAATTCAATTCAAGCTATAATACTCTTGCCCTAATACCAAATACTACTTCTTTTCATTAAGGATGGACGGATTTGCTCACACACCTTTCATGCGACTATTAATGCTTCTTGAGGCACTAACGGCCGATTACTGAATGTGTGAGCTTAAAGCGTAAATAGCAGTTTCCAGGTCTTGACTTTATTCTATTTTTCTTTTTCTTTTTCTTTTTCTTTTTCTTTTTCAAGACCGGATATATTTTTCAACATGCTCTTTTGGTGTTTAGCTTTAAATACAGTTTTTTCTTTCATACTAGGCTTTCAGGCAAGAGTATTTCAAGGTATGCTCTACTATCCCAAGTTTCAAGGTGCGTGTAAGTGCAGTTTGTAGGGTATATACTTTCTAAATTTGAACTCGAGAAAAGAAACTATTTTTCAGACTTATCCTTCAGTAAAGCATCAATACTTTCCTTTCATCTTGACTTAACTCAAGAACCGAACTCAAGATTACCTATTTCTCAAAAAAACTGTAAGGACGTATACTTACCAAAGTTAGACAGAATGAGGGTTATTTTTAGGGTTTTCAATCCCTAAGCCTAAAATTTAGTTATTTCTATCATATCAACTAAACTTTCAGAATAAAAATCTAAGTTACCCTATTAGCTAACTTGACGACAAAGTTTTTATATTTTTTTGGAAAATTTTCAATTTTTGTGGGTTTTTAATTAAGGTATGCAAATGCAAAATATACAAATGAATGCGAAGGAAGAAAGCTTGCCGAGCACACCCCCAAACTTAAACTTGACAGTGCCCTCACTGTCAGGCTACACCAAGAGGGTCAAAATTGTTTGCGCTCCCTAGAAACAAATTATATACAAACAAAAAAAGGAAAACAAAAAATATATACAAAAAAGGAGTCCCCCCCAAACTTAAGTAAAACAGTGTTTCCACTGTTAAGCGTTGAGGTTCAGGATTAGGGGGGAAAAAGAATAGTATCAAGCTATACAAGGCCTTACAAAGGCCAAAAGTGAGCACCAACCATTCAAAGATCTTATCATGATAAAGCAGTGGTTGGTCAAAGAAGGCGTAGAGTAAAGAGATGGAGAATACGCGAGACCGTATGGAGATAGAAGCGGGATACGGTCTCGGTATATGAGAAGAAGAAAAATGGCGGAAGGGAAAAAGAAGTGGAGTACGAACTTGAGGGTGCAAATGGAGTAAATAGATTAGCACAATTTGTGATGACCGATGTGTGAAAAGCGATTGTGCCAATATATTTACCCGTCGAGAAATGGGGTCAAATCCCTCAAGATTCGTGAGAAACCATGGGTACGCCGAACTCGGTAAACCAGACATATGAAATGTAAGTGAGACGGGTTCTTGCAAGGTCGGAACGATGGAAAGGATGGAGGAAAGTGATCGAGGAGGGGTATCGGTTAAGGTTTCGGGAGGGTGCACACAGTCAATGAAAGGAACAGGATGAATTAGAAAATCCGACTCATCAATTAAAACTGGTTCATCCTCAAAGCTATCCTCAAAATTCTCCTCAAAATTTAGCACATCCATGCAGTTCTCTTCAAAATTCAGACGCATATGGGGTTCGGGAAAAACAGTTAATGACTCGGGATGATGAATTGGAGAGAAAAACTCTGCCAGATCTACAGGTTCATCATCCAAAATATTCCCGGCGTCAATATCCTTAATCAAGTGAAAGTCAATTTTCTCCGACATCTCATCAAAGCATGGATTTCAATCAATTCAGGTTCTAAGATGGAGGTGTAGAGGTCAAAAGGATTGTTTGTGGTTTCACTTGGCAAGGTCCCTTCACAATCTGGCAAATCAAACCCTACAAAGTCGCACAACTCATTAAACATTCTATCTTCAATTGATAATGCAGTTGGGACACTTGATAGACTTTCAACACAGGAGTTGTGGGATTCAATTTGAAACGGGTAGGTTTGATTTGGAAGGGGGTACAGCTCACTCTCTCCACTCAAATTCACAGCCTGTCCGACCGCCTCTTCATACATTGGAAAATTTGGAGCTAGTTGAAAACTAGCTACCGGGTCACTAGGTTGTATGAGGGCGCCATGGACGCATCCAAATCCATCATCTGTTGGTACGACGCTACCCTAAAGTCTTCCAAAGACTGTTCTAGACTAGACATGGGTTGGGAAGGGGTTTCAGTAAAAGATTCACAGTTGTTTGGATACTGAAAACTCCCAAATGGCGGTTCTGAAGCAATGTCTAGGGAAGGTGAAAAAGTAGGGTAGGATTGGTAGGAATTGAATGGCTGGATAGGAGCAGGATCAACATTTGGATAGGAAGGTGAATGGAATTGTTGATCCCAAGAATTTGAAGTGGTGAAAGGAGTGAAAGATCGGCTACGGGATTGTTCAATACGTTCAGCGATGGACAAAGGATGACTTGCAAAAGGGGTATCAACATAAGCGGGTGGGGGAGGTTGAAAAGGTAGATACAGAGTGGATTGCGAAGGGCAAGTGTTTGTCCTAGACGCGTCTATCCGATCTTTCAAAGAGATTTTGGGCATGGAGGGATCGTTTGACGTTCGGCCAAAGCAAGAACCGTAAGAAGTAATGTCTGGTTGTGGGTACCAAAGTTCGGCAAGAGTTTTGCGAGGTGGGGTACCCATGATATGAAGAGAGAAAGAAAGAAAGGCAGAGAAAAGGAGGGGGAAAAGAATGTGATTTTTTTTTTTAATTTTTTTTTTTAGATATTAACAAAAGAATGAAATATACACACAAAAAAGAATAGGGATAAAAACAATCACGACACGAAAATACCACACACCTAATCGTTCTAGGGTTCACCTAGGTCAACTAGACCTGCTCCAGAACTTGATTGTCGAAGTAAAACTGTGTCGAGAAACGGGCTCAAGATACACTGATCACGAGGCCAGGTAAGTGCAGAGATAAGGGGAGGTTTTCCAACGCTTTCGCGAAGTTCCTTAATTAAATAACCCTTTCTCTTTTGGCGGTTTCGCCGTTAACACTTTCCTAGACACCCCGTAAACAATATACCGTTAAACGAGGTTCCAAACACAGTTGACTTCTCCTAGTGAGCGCGAAGTCCTTAAGGCTTAAAGTCTAATTTCTTTTAAATTTTGTGTGGGTAAACGTTATGCTCAAGTTCGTGATTTGTGGGCCACGGAAAAGGTGATGAAATCCTTTACCGTATATTGTGGGGTTCGCTTGCCCTTAAGTCCGTATTAATTGATGCAATGCGCAATTCAATAAAAATTCTATAAAGAATCAAAAAATCGTTTTTTAGTTTAAGCGCGGCACTGCAACAAATACGGGTTAGTCAATTTTTAGCGTTTGTTAGCGAACTTGCAAAGAATCCTGCAAAGAATAGTATATTGGATGCGTCGGATTTGAGAAGAAGGTGTTAGTAAAGTACGTACCGTTAAGTTTTTGGGTTAGGAAACCCCCGTTGAATCAAATCCGGTAAGCTTGAAAAGTTCGCTTGCGCGGGTCAAACTACCCGGATCTTTGGCACTGTACTTTACAATCACCTTAGCCTTGAATGTACACTTTGCTCCCCACAATCGCAGTTTGCAAATCTGCAAAAATCTGCACTCTTGCCCACAAAAACGATCAAAAAAAACAAAAAGATATATATATATATATTATTATATATATATATATACAAAAAGAATATTAACCCGAATAACAAGAAAAGAAATACGTTACCGTCTCCCCGGCAACGGCGCCATTTGATCGCACGCTTTTGGCGTGTCGGATGTTCAAAGTTCTAAAGTTTACCGCGATCATGACGGTGTCGCTATGCAGCTAGCCGGTTGAGCACGGGTCGATCCACAGGGAGATGGTTGTATTTCCGTTCTTGTCTTAGACGAGTCAATAAAGAATTTGTGTATGTTTGTTCGATCTAACCTATGTGTATTATTTGCAAGTATAAAGTTGTTAAGAAAAAGATACGAGATTATAAGCTAAAGAAATCCGTACTCAAAACCTTTGAGCCGAGTCTTGACCAATTGAAGCTATAGCAATCGGCAACAATGTGGATTAGGGGATTTAAGCGCGGTATTCGTGGAATACGGCTTATTTACCCTTGTCCTTCCGTTCTTGTCTCTTGCTTTCGCCTCCGGCCAAACCGAACGCAACCGGTCGCTGTTAGGAATCACCGTTACCTTGTTAGGGTAGGGTGCCTAACGGAGTGCTTGCGTATGGTTTGGGCGGAGTTCAATGGAAAATAATGGGAAAAGGAAGTGAGAAAAGAAAATCTTAACTTACAATACCGTATTTATTCTTAACAACGATAATTACAACCATTCACAAAAGAACCAAAAAGAGCAAAAGAAAAGAACAAAGAAAAGAAAAGATTACAAGTAAGTAAGTGCATGAATTTAAATTGCAAATAAGTAAAGCAAGATAATAATAAGCAAGTAATAAAAAAAGCGATAAAAAGAACAAGAAACTAGAACTCAAGACAAGCATGTGATCAATAGCCAACCCTTAAACTTGCAAGCTCAATCAAGAGGTTGCAAGATCAAGAGAAGGGTAGAGAACGCATGTGAAATGAAGCGCTAATTCCATGAGAAAATATGACCCTTGAGATCAATAACTAACCCTTAACCATTCAAGCTCAATGAAGAGGTTGAATGATCAAGAGAAAGCAAGAATCTCAAGGGGAAGAAGAAACAAAAGAGAATGATACAAAAAACCCTCATCTTCATTGATCTCCCACTTAAAAAGCTCTCACTACAATTTTCATGGAAAAAGAATGAAGAAGAAGAAGAAAAAGACTAAATCCTAACAAAAAGAGGAACAAAGAATTAACACCAATTTTGGACCCTTGGCTTAGCTCAGTTCTGGAGTATTTATAGGCTGCTTACAGAAACCCTAGGGCAAGAATATGGCATAAAATGAAGTACCCAAACTACCCCTGAAACACGACCCCCTGCCGACACTATACGGCCGCGGTTCCGCGGCCTAAGCATGCTTAGGCCGCGGTTCCGCGGCCATAAGTGGGAGTTGGGCAGTGGGTTTTGGTCGGGGTCCCTGGTTTGTAGTTGTCTGCTATGTGGTATATGACTTTTCTCAGAATCTCTTCACATTTCTTCCAGAATTTTAATAGAACAAAAGGTGATGTGATGTGGATCTTTTGCCATGATTTCCTCGAGCTCCGCGTAGATTTCTTGGATCTTGTGCTGTCATTGAGCTTTGTGCATGACATGACAACCGATTTGCCATTTTGTCCCTTAAACTGGTATGTGGCAACACACGGATAAAGAGCGGAGACCCGTGTTTTATCTGTTATTGGCAGTAATCCAGAATTTGTCGTACTTTTCCATGATATTCACTGTTTAGAGCTGAGACTAGTATCCTGCAATTACGTAGCAAACACTGATAAAAAGCACCTGCCTATAAACAAACGAACGTAAGAATGGGCGGTATAGAATGCAATATTCTGGTATGAACAAGGCCCGATGTCTAACTCAAGCGTTATGATAGCGCGCGGTTTGTTGTTGATAGGCAGCTGCTCGGATTTGCGCCCAATCGCGTTTCTCCAATAAGATGTCCAAGTTGGTCTTTAGCGCCGAAGTGTTAGCTTCATCGTCAAAGTGTTCGACTCAGTAACTGGGCAATTCGATCTTCGTCGGGACCATTGCTTCGGTACCGTAGCAGAGGCTGAAGGGGGTTTCTCCTGTGGGTGTTTTCTTTGATGTATATAATGCCCATAGTTTCTGTGGCAGTTTCTCGACCCAGCTGCCCTGTCTTCCTTCTAAACGGGCTCTAAGACCGCGGATAACTCCTCGGTTTGCTACCTCGGCCTATCCATTGCATTGCGGGTGCGCCACCGCGGAAAACTTCATAAGTATGTGGTATTCGCTGCAAAATTCTTTGACTTTGTCGTTCTCAAAGTTGGTCCCATGGTCGGTAACGATACAGCTCAGGATCCCAAATCGGGAGATGATGTTGTTCTGCAGGAACTTTATTGTAGAGGCGGTGTCTGGATTTCTGATGGGGACGGTCTCTATCCACTTCGTGAAGAAGTCAACCGCGACGAGGATGTACTTGTGCCCGCCCGTGCCGGTGGGGAGCTGGCCCACCATGTCTATTCCCCATTGTGCAAATAGCCAAGGGGAACTGAGAGGCGTTAGCTCGGTTGCGGGGAGACGAGGTATGATGCCGTAGAGTTGGCAGCTTTTGCATCTTCTGGCAAGTTTCTCGGCATCCTGGTATATTCTCGGCCAATAATACCCTTGGAGCAGCGTCTTCTAGACCAGGGTGCGAGCCCCTTGATGTGCCCCCCGACCCCATCATGTATCTCTCGAAGAACATAGTCGGCTTCGTGGGGGTCGACGCATCGGAGTAAGGGCTGCGTGTAGGACTTCTTGTAAAGGTTTCCATTGCTCCAAATAAAATAACGAGCTTTCGCTCGTAGGCGACGAGCCTCCCCTCGGTCTTCCGGAAGTGTACCGTCTTTTAGGAACTCTACGAGGAGTTTCCTCCAATCTTGGCCTTCCCCCTGAGTCGTATATACTTGGAGCGTTACCTCTCCATCTTCCACGATAGGCCATGGCAAAACTTTGAAGAGGATGCTCCTCTTATGGTTGGCCGTATAGGAAGAGGCGATCTTGCTCAAAGCGTCAGCTTGGTGTTCAGGTTCCAGGGAATTTGCTCCACCTGGACTTCGTCAAAATTTTTGCTAAGTCTTTTTACCTCAGCTGGGTACTTTATCATGAGAGGTTCCCGGGCATCAAAATGTCCAGTCACCTGGCCGACGACCAGGGCGGAGCCGCTGCGGATTCGGATCGTCTTCAGCCCTACCCCAGAGGCAATTCCCAATCCTGCTAACAAAGCCTCGTATTCTGTGGCGTTGTTTAACGCTTTGAACCCTAGCTTTATAAAGTATTCTATCTCTACCTCGGATGATCAGGCCAGCCCCGCTCCCTTCCTCGGTAGAGCATCCATCGACATAGAGAACCCAATCGGGGATGGAGTCGGGTACTTCCTCGACCGAGGATCGGGGTCCGTCGTCCCGTGTTGCCGCTTCTTCTTTAGTAGGAATAGTACATTCGACCATGAAGTCAGCTAGGGCCTGAGCTTTGATGGCTTGCCGGGGGCGGTATTTGATGTCGAATTGGGATAATTCCCACCTCCATTTTTCTAGACGACCTGATGACTCGGGGGAGACGAGAATTGTCCCTATAGGTTGCTCAGTGAGGACAAAGATGGTGTGCGCCTGGAAGTAGTGCCGGAGTTTCCTTGAGGCGACAACAAGAGCCAAGACTATCTTTTCTATGGCCGGGTACCTTTTTTCTGCGTCTTTGAAGATATGGCTCACGTAGTAAACCGGCTTCTGTACACCTTCGGCTTCTCTGACCAGCACTGAGCCCGCTGCTTGGTCGGAGACCGCAAGGTACAATAACAGCTCGTCTCCTTCGACTGGTCGAGTGAGAAGAGGGGGAGTCTTCAGGTGCGCTTTGAGTTGTTCGAAAGCGATTTGACATTCCTCCGACCATTCGAACTTGGGATCTTTCTCAAGGCTTTGAAGAACGGGAGGCACTTCTTTCCGGATCTTGACATGAAGCGACTCAGAGCTGCTACTCTCCCTGTAAGACGCATGATCTCAACGTTGCTCTTTGGTGTAGCTATGTTAAAAATGGAGTTGATCTTTTCTGGGTTCGCTTTGATTCCTCGGGGGGTAACCATGAACCCGAGGAATTTCCCGCTAATGACCCGAAAGCGTACTTTGCCGAGTTTAGCTTCATTTTATACTTGCGGAGGATGTCGAATGTTTCGCCAAGATCTTTGGTGTGTTCTCCCGATGAGGTTGATTTGACGAGCATGTCGTCGACGTAGACCTCCATGTTCCTCTCAATCTGCAGTTTGAACAGTTTGTTTACTAGGCACTGATAGGTAGCCCCAGCATTCTTGAGACTGAAAGGCATCACTTTGTAGCAGTATACCTCCCGATCCGTGGTGAACGCGGTGAGTTCTTCATCCACCGGGTTCATCCGGATCTGATTGTAGATGGAAAAAGCATCCATGAAGCTCAGCAACTCGTGGCCAGCCGAGCTGTCCACTAACTGGTCTATCCGAAGGAAGGGATAGTTGTCTTTCGGGCAGGCCTTGTTCAGATCTGTGAAGTCGAAGCACATACGCCATTTCCCGTTCGCCTTTTTAACCATAACCACATTCGCTAGCCAATCCGAATAGTTAATATTTCTAATGAAATTGGCCACGAGCAATCTATCGACCTCGTCCTCAATCGCCTTTTGCTTGATTGGCATGAAACTTCGCTTCTTATGTCGGATGGGCCGAGCCTTCTGGTCGACTCCGAGCTTATGCGAGATTACTTTAGAGTCGATCCCGGGCATGTCTGCTGGTGTCCAGGCGAACACGTCCGCGTTTCCTCGGAGAAAGCGGATCAAGTCTTCACGACAGTCTCCTGTCAAAAGAGACCCGATTTGAACTGTACGCCCATTGACCCCTTTGATGAAAGGGACATCAGCCAACACTTCTACCGGGGCTCCCGGGATTTCTTTCTGGTTGTCGCGCGTATCCAGAGACCCCTGGAAATCGCTTGTATCTTGAAAGTCATCGGTTTGCCCTCCGGTGGGGGTCGTCGAGGTGAAGCAAATCTTAGCGATCCGCTGGTTCCCGTAGGCCCGGCCTATCCCCCCTTGGTCTAACAGAAATTTGACCGTAAGGTGGTAGGTCGAGATTTGAGCCCAGAGTGCGTTTAATGTCGGGCGTCCCAAGAGGATGTTGTAGGAAGAAGGGATTTTGGCAACGATGAATTCCACTGGCACAATCCTCATACGGACCGTTTCCCCAATGTTGAGGAGGAGGGTGACCACTCCCTCGGTCGGGATGGAGTGGTTGGTAAACCCTGAGAGGACGTGGGATGTGGGCCGTTGATCGGACGGTCCCAGGCCCATACGCTGCAAGCAGTCATAAAAGAGGATGTCTGCCGAGCTTCCGGAATCGACTAGTATCCTTTGTCCCTCATAACGGTGGACCATGCCGTTATCATGAGTGGGTCGTTGTGAGGCAAGGATATGTCGTGGAGGTCTTCATCGGTGAAGATGATTGGCTCGGCGGTTCTGCTCTTCTTCCGGGACGGATTGCTTGTACCCTCGACGGGTAGGAGGCAGTGGTTCTCGGATGATCCCCTAGCTTTCGAGGTAACGACCATGATTTGACCAATCGTTAATTCTCCAGGAGGGGGTTGGTTCCCCTGCTCCAGGTCTTCCTGCCACTTGTCCCGCAGGAACTTCGCCAGGTGGCTAGAGCGGATTAACTCCTCGATGTAGTCACAGAGTTGTTTGCAGTTTTCGGTAGGATGGCCATGCGACCTATGGAAGGCGCAATACGGGCCCCGAATACGCTTAGCCGCTCTATAGGAGACCGGTGGGAGCATGAAGAATCTCTCGCCCTTGGCCTCCTCTAACAGTTCGGTCTGGGAGATGTTGTGAGGAGTGTACTACTGAAACTTCGGGGGAGTATAGTTTTGGTCTGTCGACCCTCTTCTTCTCTTCTCTGCCCCTCTTCTTTTGGTTGGCTTGGTCGTCCCGGGGCAGGTTGGCGTTCACCTCCGACTCGAGTTGGATCTCTCGTTCGGTCCAAGCTTTTACCTCGGGCATGGTGTTAGGTTGCGCTAATGCAAAAGAGCGGAGCCACTCTTTGTGCCTAAAACCCGACCTTAGGGCGGTGATGACAGTTTCATCCCGGTGCTCGAGAACCTCAAGGAGAGTGTTGTAGAAGCGAGTGGCGTATCCCTTAAAGGATTTCTTGTTCCCGCTCTTTATGGTAAAGAGGTAATCAACAGTCCGCTTCTGTCGTTTGTTTCCGATGAAGTGACCGAGGAACTGGATGGGAAGCTCATCAAAAGTAGAGATGGAGCATGGCGTGAGTCCTCGGAACCAGTCCCGTCCAGCCCGAATGAGGGTGGCAGAAAATGCTTGGCATTGGGCAACGTCGGAGTTATCCTGGAAGCTCATGCCCGCCGTAAATGCGTCCAGATAGTCCTTTGGGTCGGATTTCCCGTCGAAGAGGGCCACCTTGGGCTTTTGTTCCTGGACGAGACGTGCTTGGCCAGCAGTTCCTCCGTAAAGGATTTTGTCAGCGAATCGACGGAGTATCGGGCCTCTCCGCCGGATGCCTGGCCATCCCGGTGTATGCGCTCGATTTTCTTCTCGAGGGCTTCGAGGCGGTTGTGGTACCCCGAGGATTCGGCGCAGTTAGAGTGGTGGCCATTTCTGCACCTGGTCTGCGCGGTAGTGCGGCTTCGATTCCGCTCTATCAAATTTCTCAGATCCTCGGGCGACGTCTTTTTGGAGCAGCCTTGACGCGAGTTATTTGCGTGGTCCCAGCAAGGGAGAGGACATTGGTCGCGCCTGGAAGCGGGCGAGCGGACCGACACCTCCTTGGGTGGCGCAGGAATGCGATGGGCGTCACGGTGATGGTCTCTTTCCCGGGATGGTGGCATAGAGCCGTACGGCACCCAGCGGGTCATTGAATCGGTAGTTGTATGGGAGCCACCGTTGTCGGAGCCGGCACGCCCGCGTTCGGGGGCTTCGAGGGGAGTAGTGTTACCCGCTCTTCTGCCGACACCGTGATCCCTGGGAGGGGGAGCGGCGATTTGGGAGGGCTGGGCCCGCCGCTTGAACGCGAATGAGCGTGTCCACCATTGACATGAGTCTGTCGATCCGGGCGGGTAAGACGACAATGGCATTGGGAGGAGGAGAAAAGCCGCTTCCGCCTCCATTGTGCGGGAGGCGACGACTCGTACCAAGATCGCCACGGTTCTAGCTCGCCATTAGAGCAAAGATAGAGGATCAACTTTGATGTGGGAAAAAACGTGTTCGGTTCCCATAGACGACGCTAACTGATGGAGGTCTGATCTCCTTCAGCTGCTGTCCTCCGTCTGTATGTAGCGAGTGCTGTTGAATGGCGGATTTTTGATTTGAAAGTTGTCTCCTTGGGTGTGTGGATCTCAATGGATTGATTTTGAGGTTAAGCCAAGCTACCTGCAAAGAAGTCCCGGGGTGGGTGACTGTCACAACCCGAAATTTAGCTCGTGACCGGCACTTAAATCACGCAATGTCTAAAGACATAACGTAATTCAAGTAAGCCGAAACCCAGAAATCTAAATCTTTTTGCGGAAAATAGTAGATGTGCAGTTTTGAAATAAAGGTATAATGAAATCAAGTTTTTCTTTAAATGCATATATAATGATATATGAAAATGCAAGTGGATTATATACTAGTTGAAAATATTTTTTGTCCTTTAAAATTTGGGCAGCACCTTCCTTGTAAATTTTGATCCAAAAACCACATACAAGCAATATATATATAGGCATACCCAAGCGGGAGCTAGCTCTTCGCCAATCGGCGGAAACACAACCACGCAAGTAAGCAATATATATATACGACGCCCAACGGCGAAGATCAAACACAGAAAAAAAAACAAATAATAAAGCAAGACATCATCATCTCAAGAAGCGAATATACACCCATCGCTCTAATTCTCGCAACCACACAAGTCTGACTGGGTCTACCAATATACAAATTCTAGTTTCTGATTGATGGAGTTTATCTAGATACAACAGAATATAAAAGTATGAGAGTGGGCACGGTCCAATATGTGTCCCACCTACCAAAGCAAAATACTCTGGATGAAGCTGTGCGCCGGCGACACCGCTACTGATCCCAAGCGGCCAAACCTACAAGAACTGTGGCACAACGGGGGTGAGTTGCCAACTCGTGAGTAGAAAACATCAGCAGGTAAAAATCGAATAAAACAACGATTTCCTAGGTCATACTATATCGTGAAGGTAATACTATGATATCTAGGGTGACCATGAATGTATATATGTCAACAATAGAGTTAAAGCCAATAGCATGTAGAAATAAACATCTGGCATCATATGTCTGTATGCGTGTGGATATTATCCACGTGTCTATCAACGACATAAACAATATCATGGAATTTGAGTGTCCAACATCGACACTCGAATCATCATGAAAACATGTGCCTGTATGTATGAGGATATCAACCACGTGTGTCCATCAACGACACATCAAAATCATGGAACCTGAGTGTCCAACATCGACACTCGAAATATCAAGAAAATCCGTGTCCAGTATCGACACGTAAATCCTCATATCTCAGGTGCCGCATCCTCTGATCGGCCCTCAGGCGCCGCATACGCTGATCGGCCCTCATATCCATCTCACGACTCCGGTCGATATCCTCCAGATAACCGCCGGATCCAAACTATCACCTGTAGGTAGTGCTCCCCTACCAGGCTCATCGTCTACATCTCGAGCTTCTTGCCCCAGGATACCTAACCGGGTCCACCATGTACCCGCAGACGGTGTTGATTTGCTCAAAAAGAATATATAGTAGTAGTAACCGCAATCAATAACGGTGTCACGTGTAGAGAGCGTTAGTGAGCACGGGCCGTCCTCTGGGATTCGAGAAATTCATAAATTCTTGGTTTAGTTGAGTCGAAAGAAATAGTAAAGAAAATCAAGAAATTGTTTAAGATTTAGTTGAAGTAATAGTTTCAAGAAAATCAAGAAATCGTTTTCAAGAAAGGAAATCAAGAAAATATTAAAGATCTAATTATCAAGAAAATATGAAGAAGGCTTGCAGAATTCGATCCGATTTAGTAGCTATGGATGACTAATAGAGGTAACTCATCTTTTCTATTGACAGTTTAACGTTAGATTGATGGCAATGAATGCGGATTAGGGTTTTTTTTTGGAAGAAATTAGGGTTTCTTCACTATAGTCCATTGTCCTTTCATTGATCCCATTCATTTTCTAGCCCTTCACAAAAAGATCGTTAATCTTATCTCCCATCGTGGTCAAGATAATCAATAATTTGATAGCGTACCCAATGATGATGTTAACGATTCTTTTACGAAGGTTTGTAAACTTCATAAGACTAAAGAAAAGTATAGAATTCTATCATCCATTGATCTACCCTAATCCTATGAACCCTATCAAGCAGAGATTCACTCGCGCATCATGAAAATTGAAGAAATATTAGAAAAAGAACTCATAATGCGAAAATTAAAAGAAAGCGAAATTGAAACTAGTTATCACCTTTATTATTCAACTTCAAATTACAACTTCTTCAATTCGAGATTTAAAAGAAGAATTGCTCTCTATCATTCCCTTGAAGAGGTAATTTTTCCGTCGATCTTCACGTCGCTCGATCACCGTGAGTCTTGGACCTATCGTGGATCGCTTGCTCGTTGATGATGATTGGCTTCGTATAAAGGATCTTTTGTTGAATCGCTTGATGAACTTCTCGATGATTCTTGATTTTGGATCTTGGATTTGTGTTGAATTAGATGAAGACTTGGATGAAATTTGGAATCTAAATTGGCAACTAATTGGGGAAAATTCTAGGAACCCTTCTCTTCATGACCTTGGTACTTTTTATAGCCCCTCTTTAAGCTTTCCCAACAAGCTAGGTTGTTATAGAGATGTTTCCAGAACAAGATTGTTACAACGAGGCTTTCCCAGCAAGCTAGGACGTTGAGAAGATGTTTCCAGAGAGTTCCCGATCCCGAATCCCACGAATCGGCCGTGGATCCGCGGCGACTTGGCCTGACTCGGCCGCGGTTCCGCGGCCAATTGGTGGCTTCATTGGTTGAAACTTCAGGTGTTTTCTTCTATTGTTATTTGGGTCTGCTTTTGATATCTGGAATCTTCTTATCTCTTCTGAATTTCTGCCAGTATTTGATTCTTCGACTTTCCTATATTTTATCGGCAGATTCCTGATTCCCAATATCTGACCTGAGTTAACTTTGCACAAGATCTCAATGAAGAATGTGAGATGCAAAATATTATGTGTAAAATTATTAAACATAAAATTTCCTTCATAATGTTGATTATAATGTATAACACATGGTAAATAATATTTTGCAGATGAACTTCTAATATATGCTATATTTATAGCAAATACCTTTAGATGATTAAGAAAAGTAAGGAAATCATCATGTTAAAAGTGCACTATTTTCGACTGAACAAATGCCCCCAAACTTGACTTTTATCGTCCCGAGCAAACTATTTATTAAAGATAAGGAGGAAAAGAAAAAAAAGAAAAAACTAATTAGCACACTTTCATAGGCAACACGATTGCACTGAGCACATGCAACAAGCCTTTAAACCTCCAGGTGTCCCTAGTAGGAGGAGTGTTGTCTCCTGAGGGTTTTCAGCGGATTGCACCCACAAAATCCTATAATAAAAGAAAGACCGTGAAAGTTACATATAAAGATAAGAATTATAAAAGAAAGAACCTGAAAATCAGAGTTTTCAACTACACCAGCTTTTCGGTTGTCATGAGCCCTATCTTAATAGTCATGAAAACATATTAGAAATCATATCATCTCTCAATAAAACATCGCCTTTATTCTTCATCCCTGCCTTTCCTCCAAACACTGATCATATACCCTTTACGTGTGTGTAAAGAACATCCTTACACTCGGAGAATTCAATTTAAGCTATCATACTCTTGTCTATCTACCTCAGTACTTTTTAGTCGGTGAATATTTTAGGTGGAATTGCTCACACATTTTTCATGCGACCGTTAATACTTCTTGAGGTACTAACCGACCGATTACTAAATGTGCTTACATATTAGGCGTGATTAGCAATTTTCTCGTCTTGCAACACCTAAGTCTTAGCAGTGACTCCCAAACCAGTTGGTCTAAGATACTAGGTGATGAAGCACTCTCGCTATATTTTTTTATGCTCCCTTGGTGATTACAAAAACCAGTGTTCATTTTTCTTCACAATTTTATATTTTTATACTTCATTTATTATTTTCTTCGTACTTTGGCTTTTTAGACAAGAGTATTTCAAGGTATCCCCTACTATCCCGAGTTTCAAGATGTGTGTAAGTGCATATAGTAGGGTATCAACATTCAAATATTTAGCTTTCAGAATAGAAACTATTTTTCAGACTTATTTTTATCCTCAGATTAGTGACTTCCTTCATCTTACTAACCCTTGGGATAATGGCTCATAACTACTTATTTCTAGTTTCGTTTAAGAAAATATCTAACTTTCTTGTTTTTCTTAAAATCTTCCAATCTTTTAAATGTAATTTTTCACTTTCTAATCTTTCATTATCAAAGAAAAGATTTAAAAATTTTGTGCTTAAGCAAAGTGTAATGCAAGGTAATGCGTAAATAAGCACAAACTTCCCCCAAACCTGTTTACAGCAGTGTCCTCACTGTTGTCATCTTTTAAATCTTAAAAACCTGTAGACTTGGGAGGAAAAGTTATAAACGGGAACAAGAATAAATGAAAGTGAAAATCTCCCCCAAACTTATTTTTAATCATATGGATATTCAGTTAAGTCCTTTTTAACTCACCTCCATTCTTATGATGAGATAATATTATCGAGACATGGAGGTGAGGCGGGGGAAATTCAGTTATGATAAAACGGATCCTGTATAAACGGGAGCTTCTCCGTGGGGTCAGTGGAAAAATACGGTTTTAATCTATGCCCATTCACTTTAAAAATATAACCGTTTTTAATATTTTCAACTTCAACTGCCCCGTGCTGGTATACATACCGCACCACAAATGGTCCTTTCCAATGAGATTTTAGCTTACTCGCATGAAGATGGAGACGGGAATTGATTGATGATATTTTCCTTGTGTGTTGGTTTAGAAAATGAGTAGAAATCACAATCAAAGAATTATTTGACCGCAATCAATAACAGTGTCGGTTTGTAGCGCATTAGTGAGTGCGGATCGTCCACAGGGATTGCGCGATTCGTTCGTATTTTGTTTTATTTTGAATTGAAAATTTAATAGAAAAAGAAAAGAAAACGATTCAAGATTTTTATCGATGAGTTTCAAGAATCAACTATTCTAATCAAGAATCAAGAAAACGATAAACATCAAGAATCAAGAGAGATAGAATTCCAATTGATTTAGGTTTCAAGATTTGAAGTAAAGCTCGTAGGAATCGATTCGATCGTAGATGTGAAGAAGATTCGAAATTATGATTTCTTATCCATTAACAAATTGATGCTAAATTGATGTAGATTCATCAAGGATCAAGGATCTTGCAAAGAATTAGGGTTCCTCATCCTATCCTTTGTCCTTTCGATGAATCACATCCACTAGATAGCTTCTAGGAAATCGAATGATCGATCGTTGATCTCTAGATCGTGCGAAAAGAATCAAGAACGTATTTCGCATCGATCTAAATCATCGATCACTCAATTTTCAAGAATTTACAATTGTTATAGGACTTAAGAAAATGTTTAAAGATTCGTCAATATCATTATTCTACAATCATCTCGATTCCTCCACGAGCGGAGTTTTACTCAAGCATCATCACGAAGAATAAATTCAAGAATTGAATATGAATCATAATGCTCGAATTGAAATATAAGCAAGTTGAAAGAATCTTCACCTTTATTATATCAACAATTAGTTACAACTCTCAAGAACTACAAGAGGAAGGAACTTTGATCGTTGAATTTGGCGTTGCATCGGCTCCTTGAGTCGTGGATCGGCTTGGATCTCGTGCTACGTTGAAGTCCGGCTTCACTTCTAAAGGTTGGTTGAAGACTTGCTTGCTAGAACTCAAAGGATCTTGAATTTGAGGTTTGGATTAGGGTTAGGGTTTGGCACAAGTCTTGTCACTAAACTTGTGGGAGGATGAAGAACTAACTATTGATTGAAGATTAGTTCTAGATTTTGGAAGAAGTAAAGATTAGCCATTAACCCTAGATCTAGGATCCTTTTTATAGACTTCCAAAACCCTAGATCTAGGATTCAAATTTGAATTTCCCTCCAAAAGTTTGTTATAGGGAGAGGCTTCTAGAAGTAATTAGTTAGGAGGGAGCTTCTAGAAATAGTTTGTTAGGAGCTTAATCAAGATTAGCTTGCTTAATGATCTTTGCTGATTTGGCAGAAGCTTCGAGAGAATTCTGGAATGTGACGTGTCTTGCTGAAGTGTAGGCACTGACAGAAGAATAACGCACTGAAATTGGAGTGATGACGTGGCAGAGCTGCGGCGGATCAGCGGTGCAAGCAGGCTCCCGCCGCAGATCCGCGGCTCTTCAAGGGCCTTAAAGCTTTTGCTCTCTGGAATTTCCTTGGGCTGATATGTGGGCCTTTTTATGATATGTTGAATTTTATTTGTCTTTCTGTATCACTACCAGATCTCAAATCTTGGGGTTGGTGTAATTTTGATCAGCTCTTTGCTCTGTTCCTCTGGAATTTCCTGCACAGACTTCGAAACACAAGTTGCGAAATATAGGAATGATGCGATGCCATAAAATACAGTCAATTTCCCTAGAAATACCGGTTTTAAAGTCTAACACATGCAATCTGATATTTTATGACTGATTTGCTAATATGTGCTTTATGAATACCGAATAGCTCTAGATGAGTGCAAATGAGAGGGAAATTGCCGTGTTAAAAATGCAATATTTTCGACTGATCAAATTCCCCCAAACTTATTTTCGATCGTCTCGAGCGAACTTTTTATTAAAAAGAGAAGGAGAAAATAAAGAAAGAGAAAAACTAACTAGCACACTTTCGTAGGCAACACGATTGCACTGAGCACGTGCAACAAGCCTTTAAACCTCTAGGTGTCCCTAGTAGGAGGAGTGTTGTCTCCTGAGGGTTTTTAGCGGATTACACCCACAAAATCCAATAATAAAAGGAAGATCATGAATTTTACATTTAAAGAAAAGAATTGTAAAAGAAAAGCCTTGAAAATTAGGATTTCCAACTAAGCTTGCTTTTCGGTTGTCATGAGCCCTATCTTAATAGTCATTAAAAGATGTCAGAAATCACCTCCTCTCTCAATAAAACATCGTCTTATTCTTCATTCCTATCTTTCTTCCAAACATCGATCATATAACCCTGCATGTGTGTAAAGACATCCCTACACCCGGAGAATTCAATTCAAGCTATCATACTCTTGCCCATCAGGTTCAGTACTTTTTAATTAATGAATATTTAGATGAGATTGCTCACACACTTTCATGCGACCGTTAATACTTCTTGAGGTACTAACCGACCGATTACTCATGTGCTTGCTTATTTGGTGTATTTTCCTCATCTTGCACCACCTAAGGCTTATCAGTGACTCCCAGACCAGTTGGCCTTAGGGCACTAGGTGAAGAGGCACCCTCGCTATATTTTTTTATTGCTGCCTTGGCGATAACAAAACCAGTGTCCATTTTTCTCACCATTTTTATATTTTATTCTTTTTTTTTATTTCTTTCATACTTTGGCTTTAAGACAAGAGCATTTCAAGGTATCCTCTACTATCCCGAGTTTCAAGACGTGTGTAAGTGCGAATAGTAGGGTATCAACGTTCAAAATGTTTGGCTTCCAGAATAGAAACTATTTTTCAGACTTATTTTTATCCTCAGATTAGTGACTTCCTTCATCTTACTAACCCTTGGGACAACGGCTCATAACTACTTATTACTAGTTCGTTTAAGAAAACTTTTAATTTTCTTGGTTTTCTTAAATTTTTCAAATCTCATGGATGTAATTTTTCACTATCTAATCTTTTATTATCTTATTTATGTACAAAAATGTTTTTATTTTTGAAAATTTTTAAATTTTTATAGGTTTTGAAAATGTTTTGTGCTTATGCAAAGTAATATGCAAATGATGCGAAAATAAGCACAAACCTCCCCCAAACTTGTTTTCAACAGTGTCCTCACTGTTGCCAACCGCTATATCTACAAAACCTGTAAGCCTGAGAGGAATTTATTAGTGGGGACAAAATATTTAAGTGAAGATCCTCCCCCAAACTTATTTTTGACTCATCATTTTGTAAAAATTTTCTTTTCAAGAGCCCGAAAAAATGTACCCCCCAAACTTGAGTTATGCAATGTTAAGCTTTGAAAATCATATGAGGGGGTCAAAAATCAGTGGTCGATGCCAAGCTTTGCAAAGACCGAAGGTTAACACCAACCATTCAAAAATTTTATCAATGCAGTGCTCGGGTTGGTGGAAGAACTGGGGAAAGGGTAAGTGGTGGAATAAAATGTGTGTGCGTCTCATTTTGGAGAGACGATACAGTGAATGTGATGGATTGCTCTCATTCTTTTTACAGTTCAGAAGAAGGGGTGGAGGTTCAATTTCAATGTTTGGGAGATGATTCATCTCAACACCCGTATCATTCAAAAATGCGAGTTCATCAGCGAAGATTTCCTCAAAAGTTCCATCAATACCCCGATGAATAATGTCATCACAAAGTGCGGGGTGATCTTCAGACTCCAAAAACGGTTCATAATCAGTGTTAGTTGTTGACCCAGACAACTCGGTGGAAGAGTCCGTATGTGTATAATACATAGTTGGGTCAAACAACAACGTATGAAAAGAGTTAAGATCGGTATCATGAGGATCATCAAATTCGCTGCTGTCGATATCCATTAAATCGACAGAACAGACCTGAGCAGTAGGTTCGGAGGGTACACTTCCCAACTTGTAAATGTTCAGCTCTATTGACCTATTCCCGAAAAATAGGGTCATAGAACCATTACGACAGTTGATGATAGTATTGGAAGTGGCCAAAAAGGGGCGACCTAAAATCACCGGAATTTGATTCCGTGGGTTTGCTACAGGCTGTGTATCAATTACAATAAAATCCACAGGGAATATAAATTCCCCGATTTTTATTAACATATCCTCCAGTTCACCACTAGGTTTGGTGATTGATCGGTCAGCCATCTGGAGAGTGCAATGGGCTGGTTTCAACTCTCCGATTCCTAACTGCTCATAGACTGAGAAAGGAAGCAGGTTAACACTTGCGCTAAAGTCTAGTAGAGCACGGTTAATGTATTTTCCCCCAATAGAAATGGAAATAGTAGGATATCCAGGATCCTTACGTTTCCTTGGTAATTGCTGGGGGAAAGTCGTGTCTACATTCTTTGCTATGAATATCTTCTTGGGCATTTGTTTCTTCCTCTTTCTAGTGCACAAGTCTTTAAGAACTTTCGCATACGTGGGGACTTGTTGGATAGCATCTAGAAGAGGGATGTTGATGTTAACCTGTTTAAACATTTCAGTGATCTTCTCCATTTGTGGACTCAGTGTGTTTCCCCTTAACCGATTTGGGTAAGGAGCTTGAGCAATAAGATCAGGGTCCAACATTAGAGAAGATCGTGTGGGTGGAAACGATCTAAGAATAGGAGTGGGGATCGTTTTCTGTGTACTAGAAGAGGTGGGCTGAGGTGTCGAGCCGTGTGGGAAACGAAGAATAGGCTCGCAAGAAGGTGGTGGGGTAGAAGAATTGGGGTCAGAATTAGAAGTAGAAGTGGAAGGAAAGGTCTCATCCGGGGTATCATCGATAGATTTTTCAGTGTCATCAATCTCTTCCCCAACGTGATTGTCAAGCACTCTTCCAGATCTCAACGTGATTGCATTCACATGATGTGAATAGCCAGGATTGGGTAAAGGTTGAGCTGGAAGTTTCCCTTTCTCTCTTGCACTCATTTCGGCTTTTAATCGTGCAATTTCTGCTTCCATCGATTTAATACTCTCGCTTTGGGACGCAGAGTTTTTCTCTATTTTATCGATAGAAGACTTCATTTCAGCCGAAACTTGCATGATATTTGTTAAGACCAAATTCATGTATTGTGCAAATGAAGAGGATTCATCAGTCCCGGTCAACTGTAAAGGACTAGATAGTGCAGGTGTGTTGACCGGATATTGGAAGTTTTGTGCTTGGAAGGGGTGCTGACTCAATGAAAGTGGTTGCTGTTGTGGTGGAGAGGCTCTTTGGAAATTGTTTTGGGTTGGAACCGTGTTTTGAGATTGTGATTGGTTCCAAGCAAAGTTAGGGTGATTCCTCCAACCCTGATTATATGTGGAAGAAAATGGATCGTTTCTAGGTCTTTGAAATGCGGCATTGGTATGCTCATGACCTTGAAATGGAGAATTTCGTGGACATTCTTCCGTCAAGTGAGAAGGATCAGAACAACATCCATATACAGTCTTGGAGAGTGACATTTGATTTAGGGCGGCAGCTAAAAATTTATTTTCCATAGTCTCGAGTTTCTTGTGTATAGCTGAATTGTCAGCTCTAATTCCTATGGAAATATCATTGCCATCCCTAGACGATTGATTCACACCCTCCCACTGTAAAGATTTTTCAGCGAAATCTCTAGGAATTTCCAGGCTTCCTCATCATCTTTGGTCATGAAGTTGCCTTAACACATGGATTCAAGGGTCTGTCTTATGTTAGGATTAATGCCCTCATAAATGATTCTGCACAGTTCCCATCTGGGGATTCCGTGATGTGGACATTGAACTAACAGATCCTTGAAGCCTTCAAGACATTTTGAAAATGGTTCATTTGGAAGCTGGGTGAATTGATTTATTTCGCTACGGACTCGAGCCGTTTTATGATTAGGGTAGAATTTCTTAAGGAATGCTTTGACGAATTCTCCCCAGTTTGAAATGGAATGTGCTGTAGTGTTATACAACCACTTCTCGGCTATATCGCACAAAGTGAATAGGAGAAGACGAAGACGCATAGTATCCATAGAAAGTTGTGAGGTACCCATCATTGCACATACATTTTCAAATTTGGTGATAAAGGCATATGCGTCTTCAGTCTCGAGACCGTGAAATTTTGGTAGAAGGTTGATGTATTGGGGTTTAATTTCAAAATTTTCCCCGTTGGCTGGTGGAATGGAAAGACAGGTGGAAAGGGGACCTCGTGTAGGATAGCACCTCTCTTGGAGAGAGATGCGGGTTGGATTCTGCGCACCAACGGACGGCGGCAGAGTAGTGGTAAAGAAATTCGATGGAGATGGATCCATCGATGTGGGTGTGGTGGTGGGTAAAGAAAAGGTAAACGTAGAAATACCGACTTTTGAGTCGATCAAGGGAACGCGGACTTAACGGGCACTAGAATCCCTTGTCAAGCCTATCTTGCACTAAAAAGGGTTAGTACAAGTGGCAGCGTGAATTTATAATTAGGGGAGATGAATGAATGCGGTGTTTGTTTTGAAAAAGATACGGATTTTTTTTTTGAAAAAATGATGTGATCACAACAAATGCAACAAGCAAAACCCTACAATCTAGTGGTCACCTAGGTCAAAGCTCTAGACCGCTCCTAACTGCCAAAAGACAAGTCGCAGGATAAATCCTCCACTGCCTCTTTGTCTCTTCTGTGGCCAGGTAAGTGCCAGGTAAGTGGGAGGTTCTCCACTACGTAAGTAGTAGGCCTAATTAAGTAACCACTAGCTTTCGACACACTTGCCTTAGACACCACAAAAGAAACGCGGATAAGCAATGAATTATCCACGGCCTTCTCTTGTCCTAAGTGAGCGCGACGGTCCTTAGAGTCATCTCTAGATCTTTTTTAGTTAATGAGGGTAAATGTGGATACAAGTTTGTGATTTTTGAGGCTTAAGAAGGGTAATGAACTCCCCACCTAATCTAGATTTGGTCTTTGCCCCTTAATGTCCGTATTAATTATGCAAACAACCACAAAATCAAAACACGCACAATTTAATTTTTCTTTTTGCGGCGCTGCGATTTTTGCAAAGAAGACTGCAGAAATTTGTTAATTGGAGCAGACAGAGGAGGAGATAAGAAAGTTAGAGATCACCTGAGAGAAAAATTGCACAGAGAGCTTTCTACCAAGCCGTGGAACCGCCGAAACAAGTCCCTTACACCGCGGAATCGCGGTCGTATGTACTGCTCACTACACAATGTTTTTAGAGAGAGCTTATCTTGACTCCCTTAGTCCTCTGGAAAATTCTGAAAAAAAATTCAATTGCTCCACAGCTTCCAGAATTCCTCGCAATCAAATCACAACAACGAGTTTAGATTTTTGCGCGAATTTTGATCTAAAATTTGTAATGGAATAAATCTTTCAATTCAAATTTCAAATAAAGAACGAATCAGCGCGCGGTCCCCGGCAACGGCGCTATTTGATTGATGATATTTTCCTTGTGTGTCGGTTTAGAAAATGAGTAGAAATCACAATCAAAGAATTATTTGACTGTAATCAATAAGGGTGTCGGTTTGTAGCGCATTAGTGAGTGCGGATCGTCCACAGGGATTGCGCGATTCGTTCGTATTTTATTTTATTTTGAATTCAAAATTTAATAGAAAAAGAGAAGAAAAAGATTCAAGATTTTTATCGATGAGTTTCAAGAATCAACTATTCTAATCAAGAATCAAGAAAACGATAAACATCAAGAATCAAGAGAGATAGAATTCCAATTGATTTAGGTTTCAAGATTTGAAGTAAAGCTCGTAGGAATCGATTCGATCGTAGATGTGAAGAAGATTCGAAATTACGATTTTTTATCCATTAACAAATTGATACTAAATTGATGTAGATTTATCAAGGATCAAGGATCTTGCGAAGAATTAGGGTTCCTCATCCTATCCTTTGTCCTTTCGATGAATCACATTCACTAGATAGCTTCTAGGAAATCGAATGATCGATCGTTGATCTCTATATCGTGCGAAAAGAATCAAGAACGCATTTCGCATCGATCTAGATCATCGATCACTCAATTTTCAAGAATTTACAATTGTTATAGGACTTAAGAAAACGTTTAAAGATTCGTCAACATCATCATTCTACAATCATCTCGATTCCTCCACGAGCGGAGTTTTACTCAAGCATCATCACGAAGAATAAATTCAAGAATTGAATATGAATCATAATGCTCGAATTGAAATATAAGCAAGTTGAAAGAATCTTCACCTTTATTATATCAACAATTAGTTACAACTCTCAAGAACTACAAGAGGAAGGAACTTTGATCGTTGAATTTGGCGTTGCATCGGCTCCTCGAGTCGTGGATCGGCTTGGATCTCGTGCTCCGTTGAAGTCCGGCTTCGCTTCTAAAGGTTGGTTGAAGACTTTCTTGCTAGAACTCAAAGGATCTTGAATTTGAGGTTTGGATTAGGGTTAGGGTTTGGCACAAGTCTTGTCACTAAACTTGTGGGAGGATGAAGAACTAACTATTGATTGAAGATTAGTTCTAGATTTTGGAAGAAGTAAAGATTAGCCATTAACCCTAGATCTAGGATCCTTTTTATAGACTTCCAAAACCCTAGATCTAGGATTCAAATTTGAATTTCCCTCCAAAAGTTTGTTATAGGGAGAGGCTTCTAGAAGTAATTAGTTAGGAGGGAGCTTCTAGAAATAGTTTGTTAGGAGCTTAATCAAGATTAGCTTGCTTAATGATCTTTGCTGATCTGGCAGAAGCTTCGAGAGAATTCTGGAATTTGACGTGTCTTGCTGAAGTGTAGGCACTGAAAGAAGAATAACGCACTGAAATTGGAGTGATGACGTGGCAGAGCTACGGCGGATCCGCGGCGCAAGCAGGCTCCCGCCGCGGATCCGCGGCTCTTCAAGGGACTTAAAGCTTGTGCTCTCTGGAATTTCCTTGGGCTGATATGTGGGCCTTTTTATGATATGTTGAATTTTATTTGTCTTTCTGTATCACTACCAGATCTCAAATTTTGGAGTTGGTGTAATTTTGATCAGCTTTTTGCTCTGTTCCTCTGGAATTTCCTGCACAGACTTCGAAACACAAGTTGCGCAATATAGGAATGATGCGATGCCATAAAATACAGTCAATTTCCCTAGAAATGCCGGTTTTAAAGTCTAACACATGAAATCTGATATTTTACGACTGATTTGCTAATATTTGCTATATGAATACCGAACAGCTCTAGATGAGTGCAAATGAGAGGGAAATTGCCATGATAAAAATGCAATATTTTCGACTGATCAGGAATCGTAAAGAAGGACTTGTTGTCCTGGGATGAAAGTTTTTCTCACAATATTTTTATCATGAAATACCTTAGTCCGGTTCTTTACTATAACCGCATTATCGTAAGCTTCATCGCGGAGTTCACTTAGCTCATTTATTTACAGCTTTCGAAAATTGCAAGCTTGATTTAAATCGAAGTTAAGTTCTTTAATGGCCTACATTGCTTTATGTTCGATCTCGACAGGAAGGTGGGAATTCTTTCCAAACACTAGGCGATAAGGAGACATACCAATATCGGTCTTATAAGCGGTACGGAATGCTCAAAGAGTATCCGTCAATTTGGTTGACCAATCTTTCCGATTTTTAGAAACTGTCTTCTCCAAAATTTGTTTGATTTGCCTATTGGAAATCTCAGCTTGCCCGCTCGTTTGGGGATGATAGGGCGTAGAAAGTTTATGGTTGATTGAATATTTCCGCATCAAAATCTCAAAAGACTGATTACAGAAATGTGTCACATTGTCGCTAATTATAGCGCGAGGGTGTCCAAATCGCGAAAAGATATTTTCTTTAAGGAACTTAATAACCACCTTGTTGTCATTAGTGCGACATGGTATTGCTTCCACCCATTTTAAGACGTAATCAACCGCTAACAAGATATATAAATTCCTAAAAAAGTTGGGAAAAGGACCCATAAAATCAATACCCCAAACATAAAAAATTTCCACAATCAAGATAGGTTGGAGTGGCATCTTATTTTTTCGAGAAATCCGACCCGTGTGTTGACACCGTGGACAAGTTTTGCACTGATCAAATGCATCTTTGAATAGTGTAGGCCAGTAAAAACCACATTGCAAAACTTTCTCCGCCGTTTTACATGGACCAAAGTGACCACCACATGCCTGATCATGACAGAAAAACAAAATACTCTTGAATTCATCATTAGGGACACATCTGCGAATGATTTGGTCAGGAAAATACTTAAAAAAATAAGGTTCATCCCAGTAAAAATGCTTTACTCGGGATAGAAACCGATGATTGTCTTGTTTAGACCATTCGCTGGGAATAAGTCCCGTTGCGAGATAACTCACAATATCCACGAACCAAGGTTCGCAGGATACAGTCAAGAACCATTCGTCAGGGAAAGCATCGTTTATTGGCAAGGTCACAGTAGGTGAAGAAAAGATGCGTGAAAGATGGTCGGCTACTATGTTTTCATGTTCTCTTTTATCTCGTATGACAAGATCAAATTCTTGTAATAACAGGATCCAGCGTATTAACCTGGCCTTAGCATCCTTCTTAGATAAAAGATGTTTTAGGGCGGAGTGATCGGTGTATACCACAATTGGTGAGCCAATCAAGTAAGGCCTGAATTTCTCTAATGCAAATACAACTGCCAAGAGTTCTTTCTCGGTAGTTGTATAATTAATTTGGGCATCATTCAAGGTCTTACTTGCATAATAAATTGCATTTGCCATCTTATCAATGTGCTGTCCTAAGACAGCACCTATAGAAAATTCTGATGCATCACACATTAGCTCAAACGGGTGGTTCCTATCAGGAGATGATAGAACAGGGGCTGTAGTGAGAGATCTTTTAAGTGATTCAAAAGCAGCCTCACAATCCAAATCGAAGTGAAATGTAGTATCATTGGCCAAGAGAAGAGTTAAAGGTCTAGCAATTTTGCTAAAATCTTTAATGAATCTCCTATAAAATCCTGTATGACTAAGGAATGATCGTATATCTTTGACGCATTTGGGATGAGGAAGGTTATGGATGACATATATTTTAGCTCTGTCTACCTCAATACCTTTTCGTGAAATGACATGTCTAAGCATGATACCTTCTTAGACCATGAAATGACATTTTTCCCAATTCAAAGTTAAGTTCTTATCCTTACAGCGGGTAAGAACTGCGTCAAGATGACGTAGGCAATCCTTAAATGAGTCCCCAAATATCGAGAAATCGTCCATGAAAATCTCCAGAAAATTCTCGACCATGTATGAGAATATCCCCATCATACACCGCTGAAGCATTGCATAACCCAAAGGGCATGCATCTATAAGTAAAGATACTGAAAGGATAAGTAAATGTTGTTTATCTTTATCATTTTCGGCGATAGGGACCTGGTTATAGCCAGAGTATTCATCCATGAAACAATAATATGCATGTCCAGCTAATCTTTCCAACATCTGGTCAATAAAAGGTAGAGAGAAGTGATCTTTTCTTGTTGCGACATTGAGTTTTCTATAATCAATACATACACGCCACCCAGTTTCGGTGCGTGTTTGGATCAACTCATTATCCTCATTAGTTATGACCGTGATGTCAGACTTTTTAGGGACCACATGAATAGGACTTACCCATTGGCTATCAGAGATTTGGTAAATTATACCACTATTTAGGCACTTGACGATTTCTTTCTTTACCGCGTCCTTCATGACGGGATTTAACCGTCTTTGTGGGTCTCGAGTTGGTTTGGCTTCATCCATCAAATGTATATGATGTTCAACAATCAAGGGACTAATCCCTTTGATGTCTGCCATTGTCCAACCAAATGCTTGCCGATTTGATCTCAAGACCATCAAAAGAGCGTTCTCTTGCTCTAAAGCTAGAGAAGCGGATATGATCACGGGAAAAGACTCATTCTCACCTAAATATGCATATTTAAGATGAGAAGGTAACAGTTTGAGATCTAATGTCGGTGGAGAAACGATAGAAGGTGGGGTAAGGGAATGATATTCAGATTCCCTAAGAAGTTCATAACCTGCATAGGATATTGATTTTGAAAGCGCTACTGACTTTTGTGAGTCAAAAGGTTCAAACTCGAGGGTGGACTCGTCAAAGGTGTCCTCACTATAATAATGTGCTAGAGCAAATGATGATGTACTAATGTCGTCGAGATCATTATAGCAAAGTTCATCAACCTTGCAGTTTTCGGGAGCTATCTCGTGAACAGAACAGACATCAAGTAAATGAACAGAAGGTTCAGATGGTTGACTTCCTAACTTGTAAATGTTAAGCTCAATTGTCATTTTCCCGAAGGTTAAGTTCATAGAACCGTTGCGACAATTAATAACAACGCTGGAAGTGGCTAAGAAGGGTCGACCAAGAATCATCGGAATTTGGTTCTGTGGGTTCGCTACAGGTTGTGTATCTAAAACAATAAAGTCCACAGGGAATATAAATTTCTCGACTTCTATCAACACATCCTCAAGCTCACCCCTAGGTTTGGTGATAGATTGATCTGCCATCTGGAGAGTGCAGTGGGCATGTTTCAACTCTCCAATACCTAACTGCTCGTAGACAGAGTAAGGAAGCAGGTTAACACTAGCGCCAAGGTCGAGTAGAGTACGATTAATATTTTTACCCCCAATAGAAATAGAGATTGTAGGACAGCCAGGGTCATTACGTTTCTTTGGTAATTGCTGGGTAAAAGCCGTGCTAACATTACTCGTCATGAACACTTTTTTCGACACTTGAGTTCTTCTCTTCCTAGTGCACAAGTCCTTAAATATTTTCGCATAAGCCGGAACTTGTTGGATAATATCTAGGAGAGGGATGTTTATGTTAACCTATTTAAACATTTCCATAATCTTCTCCATTTGTACGTTAGGTTTGTTGGCCCTCAACCTATTTGGATAAGGAGCTTTATCAATAATAGTTGAATCCAACATTTGTAGAGAAGTTCGTGTGGTTTGTGTAAGTAGAACGGATCCCAAAATTGGAGTGGGGATCGTTTCAGGTTGACTCAATGAGGTGGGCGGAGGGTTCGAGCCTAGAGGAAAACGGAGAAGAGGCTCGGAAGAAGATGGACTAGATGAAATAGGGTCAGAAGTGGAAGTGGAAACCGGGATGTCATTGATTGATTCATCATTATCAACCTGTTCACCGACTTGGTTATTCAGTACTCTTCCTGATCTCAACATGGTAATGGCATTCACATTATGATATTGTGAGTGGCCAGGATTCGGTAAGGGTTGAAACAGAAGTTTCGCTTTCTCTCTAGCACTCATTGCGGCATTTAATTGTGCAATTTGTGCTTCTATCGATTTAATACTCTCACCATGTGAGGCGGAGTCCTTCTTTATGGTATCGATAGAAGACCTTATATCAGCCGACATTTGCATGGAATGTTTCATAAACAAATCCAAGGTTCGTTCGAGTGAAAAGGAGTTTTCGGTACTGACCGTTTGGAAAAAATTATTATAAGGTGCAAGATTGTTGGCCGGATTTTGAAAATTTTGTGGTTGAAAGGGGTGCTGATTTTGTGGTGGTTGCTGTTGCTGTGAAGTAACCCTTTGATAGATATTTTGGTTTGGAACCGTATTTTGAGTTTGGTATTGGTACCAAGAAAAATGAGGGTGATTCCTCCAACCTTAATTATATGTGGAAGAATAAGGATCATTTCTTGGTCGTTGCTAAAAAGTAGCATTAGTGTGTTCTTGACCTTGAAACGGAGAATTCAAAGGACATTCTTCCATCAGATGTGATGGATCGGAACAGCATCCACACACGGTTTTAGTGAGCGTCACCTGGTTTAGGGAGGCTAATAAAAATTTGTTTTCCATAATTTCGAGTTTCTTTTGTAATGCTGCCATTTCGGATTTTACTGCTATAGAAACATCAATTTGATGGATACCTCCCCTAGATGATGGTGGACTAACGCTTTCCCATTGCAAAGTGTTTTCAGCAAAATCTTCTAAGAATTTCCAGGCTTCACCATCGTCTTTAGATATGAAATTTTCTTGACGCATGGTTTCAAGCATCTGCTTTGTCATTGGATTAATGCCTTCATAGATAATTCAACACAGATCCCATCTATGGATTCCATGATGAGGAAATTGGATAAGCGGATCCTTGAACCGTTCAAAGTATTTCCAAAATGGTTTATTGGAAAGCTGGGTAAACTAGTTGACTTCGCTCCTAACACGGGAGGTCTTATGATTGGGATAAAATTTCTTAAGTAATGCTATAATGAATTCATCCCAATTGGAAATAGAGTGTGAGGATGTGTTATAAAGCCATTTTTCGACTAAATTGCACAAAGTAAACGGGAGAAGACGTAAATGCATAGCATCCACAGAATGTTGTGAAGTGCCCATCATAGCACATACGTTTTCGAATTTAGTGATAAAAACGTATGCGTCTTCAGACTCTAGACCGTGAAATTTCGGCAAAAGTTTGATAAAGTGTGGTTTGATTTCAAAATTATCCCCATTGGCTGGTGGAATAGAAAGACAAGTAGAAAGAGAACCACGTATAGGGTAGCATCTCTATTGGAGAGATATACGCGGTAGATTCTGTGCACCTGTGGGTGGTGGCAGAGTGGTGTTATTGAAATTTGATGGAGAACCGCCCATCTCGGTGGATGTTGTGGGTGGTGAGGAAAAAGAAGATGAAGAAATATCGACTTCGGAGTCAATAGAAGAAACGCGGACAAGATGGGCACTAGAATCCTATGTCCAGCCGAGCATGCACTAAGCGGGTTTAGCGCAAGTGGCAGCGTATGTGCAAATTAAAAGAAAAGAAAGGTTTGTTTTTTAAAAAGGCGGATTTAGACAAATCACAAAATGCACAATTAACCCTAGATCTAGGGTCACCTAGGTCAAATCACTAGACCGCTCTTAGACTTCCAGAAGACAAATCGCAGGATCAATCCTCTACTGCCTCTTTATCCCTCTTGTGGCCAGGTAAGTGCCAGGTAAGTGGGAGGTATCCGCTATATAAATAGTGGGCCTAATTAAGTAACCACTTTCCTTAGACACACTTGCCTACAAACCAAAAAAAAATGCGGATAAGCAGTAGATTACCCACGACCTTCCTCTGTCCTAATTGAGCACGATGGTCCTTAGAGTCTTGGTCTAGATATTTTTTAATTAATGAAGGGTGATGCGGATGCTAGTTTTGTGATTTGTGGGGCTTAGGAAGGGTAATGAAATCCCCACCTAATCTGAATTTGGTCTTTGCCCCTTAATTTTCCGTATTAAAATATGCAAAAACAACCAATATCAAAACATGCAACAAGAGTTTTTTTTAAGCGACGAATTTTTGCAAAGAATCCTGCAGAAAAATTGTTATTGGAATTTTCAGAGGAGAGAGAACAAACAAATGAGCCTTTTATCCCAAGCATATGGGGTAGGCTACATAAACCAACATGCGAATCACGCTGGGTCCAGCACATGAATCCTCGGCCTCCACTCACTCCTATCGAACAATATATTTTCATTGAGGCCTTTGATAACCATATCGTTTCGTATTACCTCCATCCATGTTTTTTTCGGTCTCCCTTTTGCCCTTTTGCCATTACCTATATCGAGAGTATCTATTCGACGAACCTGTGCTTCCATAGCTCTGTGTCGCACATGATCAAACCATCTTAGCCGGTTTTCAGAGGAGAGAGAAGAAGATAGAAAATATACCAGAGAAAGATGAAGCCAAGAATCAATTATCCCACCGCGGTTCCGCCGCGAAAATAGCCTTAATGCCGCGGTTCCGCGGCTAATATGAGAGTTCTTGAAAATATATTTGGTACGGTCGTTACCTTTACGCTTCTGGTCTTGATGAATTGCTCCGAATCCTTATCTCCCTGTTACAGTGATTCCAGATTCTCTCGCAAAAATCACACACTAATTGTTAAGCACAAGATGCATTATTGATTTATATTTTGATGGAATGATAAAATTTCAACCCAAATAGCAAGAAAGAACAAATTACGCATGAATCTCCGGCAACGGCGCCATTTGATTTGCTCAAAAAGAATAGGTAGTAGTAGTAACCGTAATCAATAACGGTGTCGCGTGTAGCGAGCGTTTGTGAGCACGGGTCGTCCTCTGGGATTCGAGGAATTCGTAAATTCTTGCTTTAGTTCAGTCGAAAGAAATAATAAAGAAAATCAAGAAAGTGTTTAAGATTTAGTTGAAGTAATAGTTTCAAGAAAATCAAGAAATCGTTTTCAAGAAAGGAAATCAAGAAAATGTTCAAGATCTAATTATCAAAAAAATATGAAGAAGGCTTGTAGGATTCGATCGGATTTAGTAGCCATGGAAGACTAATAGAGGTAACTCATCTTTTCTATTGACAGTTTAACGCTAGATCGATGGCGATGAATGCGGATTAGGGTTTTTTTGGAAGAAACTAGGGTTTCTTCACTATAGTCCCTTGTCCTTTCATTGATCTCATTCATTTTCTAGACTTTCACAAAAAGATCGTCAATCTTATCTCCCATCGTGGTCAAGATAATCAATAATTTGATATCGTACCCAATGATGATGTTAACGATTCTTTTGCGAAGGTTTGTAAACTTCATAAGACTAAAGAAAAGTATAGAATTCTATCATCCATCGATCTACTCTAATCTTACGAACCCTATCAAGCGGAGATTTACTCGCGCGTCATGAAAATTGAAGAAAGATTAGAAAAAGAACTTATAATGCGAAAATTAAAAGAAAGCGAAATTGAAATTAGTTATCACCTTTATTATTCAACTTCAAATTACAACTTCTTCAATCCGAGATTTACAAGAAGAATTGCTCTCGATCACTCCCTTAAAGAGGTAATTTTTCCGTCGATCTGCATGTCGCTCGATCACCGTGAGTCTTGGACCTGTCGTGGATCGCTTGCTCGTTGATGATGATCGGCTTCGTATAAAGGATCTTTTGTTGAATCGCTTGATGAACTTCTCGATGATTCTAGATTTTGGATCTTGGATTTTTGTTGAATTGGATGAAGACTTGGATGAAATTTGGGATATAAATTGACAACTAATTGGGGAAAATTCTAGGAACCCTTCTCTTCATGATCTTGGTCCTTTTTATAGCCCCTCTTTAAGCTTCCCTAACAAGCTAGGTTGTTATAGAGAAGTTTCCAGAATAAGGTTGTTACAACGAGGATTTCCCAGCAAGCTAGGACGTTGAGAAGAAGTTTCCAGAGAGTTCCCGACCCCGAAGCCCACGAATCGGCCGCGGATCCGTGGCGACTCGGCCGCGGTTCCGCGGCCAATTGGTGGCTTCATTGGTTGAAACTTCAGGTGTTTTCTTCTGTTGGTCTTTGGGTCTTCTTTTGATATCTGGAATCTTCTTATCTCTTCTGAATTTCTGCCAATATTTGATTCTTCGACTTTCCTGTATTTTATCGGCAGATTCCTGATTCCCGATATCTGACCTGAGTTAACTTTGCACAAGATCTCAATGAAGAATGTGAGATACAAAATATTATGTGTAAAAATATTAAACATACAATTTCTTTCATAATGTTGATTATAATGTATAACACATGGTAAATGATATTTTGCAGATGAACTTCTAATATGTGTTATATTTATAGCAAATACTTTTAGATGATTAAGAAAAGTAAGAAAATTGTCATGTTAAAAGTACACTATTTTCGACTGAACAGGTGCCTCCCACTCCTTGAATCGGGTATGCTCACAACTCGGAACCGAGAAAACACATGGTGGACGCGTTGAAATATCATATCAAGAGAAACCGCATATTTAAAACAATACACAATTTCCTTTGAAATATAACCACGGTTCTCAAATCCAGAGATCTCATAAAAACAGCATCTCAATGCATATAACTATAAAGTACAATGTATGTAATATAGAACAGTAATATGAGCATATCAAGTATATCATGCAAACATGTCATATGATAGTACTGAATAATGAATGTACTCGGTTATGAAAAATATGATGATACAGCAGCTCTACTGTGCAAGTGGCATGGCAATTACCGAGGATGAATGTGTGTGAGCCGACAATTCTATGTAAGTGCAACATGCCCATCATCGGTAATTGTGCGGGTGTACTAGCAGCTAATATCATACAGTGGTAAATATCGGAAACATGACACGTATCACTCGAGGGATAAGCCAACAAATACACGAACTATTACAATGTATGAAACTACGCATGAACCACACGATCAGTTTAAAAGATTCGAATCATAGTTTTGAAAGTAGGGGCTACGGTGTTTTTAAGAAAAAGACACCATTTGAAAATCCTTAGCTTCCCATGAGATTTCCATATAAAAGTGCATACGATTCGTCGGTTTTGGAAGTAAGTATGGTTCAGGTAACACTTTTACGTCGGCAATCCAGCCTCATAGTATCCGATATGGCAATATTCTCAAATATCATCCTCAAATCATGAGTGCGAATCATTCATCCGTTAAAACACATCGCGTACGGTAATCCATCGTACGGTGATATCAAACAGAATAGGGATTCTGTCGTCCTATTCATCAATAAGGGTACGGATCTATAATCTCGTACAACATATCACTCTTTATTCTCATAAATATATTTATGTACACATCTGTATCAATCTTATATCATATCATCTTGCATAAACGTCATATCTTATTAATCTCACCCCATCTATCTCAATCTCAAGTCGCATTGGTCTCGATCTCGTATCATACCACTATCAACTCATACCTGTCCTCTTTCAATTCTATATATCATGCTTCACATCCTCATATCATATCCTCATATATTAATCCGAATCATCCTTAACTATTATATCCGCGAGTTTATACATAGGTTTTCTCCAAACCATAGTTTATATATCACTTATCCATATCAGTAGTTGCGGGGGTGCTATAAGCCATCCACCCGACTTTCCCCGTAGATATAAATCTACTCACCTGTTAAAACTCCTTTCTTATCCGAAGTCGATGTGCTTCGTCGTTTCGAAAGTCCACGCGAAGGTACCTACAATCAAAACACATTGAAACGCAATTAAAACCAAGTCCGGAAAACCGATACGGCACACGGTGTGCTCATAGGTTAGAACCTATAGCATACGCATAAAAAAAACCAAATAACCCATGTCGTTAACGTACAAACGTCCCACGATGAAATCCAACCCATGTCGTTAACGTACAAACGTCCCACGATGAAATCCAATCTCAAATACAAAATCAAAGTTTCAGAAATTGCAAAACTAAAATTAGCAACTAAGGAAATCGCTCCCAGATTCTACCCTGGGCCAAACAAGGGAATTTTGCATATAGGGTTGCTCTAGATATCATATAAGCATGCTATGGTCCAAAATTCACACTTTTCCACCACGACTTGGCCGCAATTTGCGGCCAAATCAATTAAATCTGCGGCCAGAACCTAATGAAATGGGCTCGGGTTTCAAAGGGTGATTCTAGGTTTCCTGCTCATCTCTCTATCATGGGAACTTATTTTATGGATCTCTTGAGTCATCCCAGATTACAAAACATCATAACAATCTGTCGAAATTCCAATGTCGGGCAAATTCTAAGTTTTGGTTTTGGGTTTCTATGTTAGTTATATGTATACCCTAGAGGCCATTATTATACATAGGATGTATATTGTAGTGGATGCTTGGACATATATAGGGAGGACTTTCTTGCTCGACATGATAGTATGCTATCTGGTTGATCTTTACCTTAACGTGTACACTGATTGTCTCTCTGTTACATGTTGGTAAAGCCCTTAGGATGTGTACTTGACTACCTGGACTATTATGCGGATCATACTAGTGAGGACATGGTAGTCCATAAGTACATCCTTCAAAGTCCCTAGTCATGGGTGTATCGAGACAGGGCATCGATATACCAGAGTAGACTAGCGTATACTTTCTCGACCCATACAGATGGGCGATGGATGATCTCATATCCATTGGTGTTTGACATCAGAGATGATATACGGGTGCTCAGTGGAGACTGGGTACACTGGACGGACTCGCCGAGAACTCCCAGATGGTATTATACCTTACGTCAGATGGCAGTTCTCTGGTGACACTGGTACAGAGTAGTCTGTTGACCCGAGATCGTCATAGAGTCTTGTGTGGTTCCCACTGTGCTTTGATTTCCACCTTACCACGTCTAAGAGGGCGTGCAAAATGGTGGTTTTTGGGTACAGTCCCGAATCACATTGAGGCAATGAGCGATAGGAGGGGATTCGTCTCTCCCGGTATAGGGGGTTGATGTTGCGCTGTGTTCGATTGGCTATAACCGGAAATCCCTGGCCAGGGTTGCTGAGATTTACTGGTAAGTGTTACCTGTAGTTTCTCGAACTGTTATAGACCTCATATCGACACGACTTATCGAGCTATTGGGGTCTGACGTTTACCACCCCTAGGCGAGATATGCGACATATCAGACGACGAGACCGGACTGTACGGTAAGTGTTACTGGTTGGATTCACAGGAGTGTGAGCGGGCTTGCTCGTCGATCTTCTGATCGCTCAATACCCAGGTGGCCTTTACGTTTAGCAGACCGCTTGCGGCTTGTGGGTGCTTGATATAATCATCATCTGCTGCCGGCGTATTGACGAGTCTTTAGAGTCCTACACAGAGGTTTCCTGGCTCAAGCGAAACGAAATAGGAGCGCATATGAGATATGTGCGGGACCGAGAATAATGCGTGTATGTGATACCGTATTCCATTCTCGCGATGAATGTATCGATTAGGTTATATGCGATATAACCTAGTTGTCGAATCAAGGATTGATTCGATAAGCCGATACATAGGATACTAGTCGGTTATATGCGATATGACCGGATCGTTAAATCAAGTGTTGATTTAATGATTTAATGTATAATTATATATTTGATATATTACTTTGCATTAACTAGTATTGGTTCACTTTAAATGGATTTTCTCACTTGCATTGCACAACTTGTATATGTGATATACTTTTGTGCACTTGTTTGATGATACATGCTCACTTGGGTGTAGTTTTGGTTTAAACCTTGGTTATGTAAATGGTTAAGGTTTTTATTTATTTATTCATTTATTTATTTCCTTTTGGCAAGAAATAAAATGGTTGCTAGTTTTGTTTTACATTGAAAGTTCATGAAGGTTTGAAAAGTTGACCATTTTGTTTCTTTCCTTTAACCTAACCATTCCACTTAACCCTAGTTTATTCTCTACACCTAACTATGGTTGCAATATGATAAGTATTCATATTATTTTCTTTTTGTAAATACTTATCCTATTCTATCATCTTCTTCCTCTTCTTCTTCTTCATGAAGAAACCTTACTCCATCAATGACAACTTGAGCAAATGAGTGAGAAATCCAATTCTAAAGCGAACCCACTTCCTATTTCTTCATCCTCTACCTCTTGGCAAGTAGTATAGGGTGTTTTCTTCACAAGTTTCATGACTTGGTGAAGTGGGAGCTTGATCTTGTGATGCCTCGACGTAGATCATCTTCGGCACGAAGCCGACGACCTTGCCCGCCCATTTCTCCGATGAAGCCGATGCTAGAGTCCGGGATGCGATTTGTACAGCGAGGGGACTTCATCACGGAGCTATGGAGGTGGAGAACCGGATCTACAAAGGTTGTATTTCCGTTCTTTTAGTTAAGTTGTTAACTAGTTGCATGTTTCGCCTATATATCTAGTTAACGATCCGTATTAGGGTTTCTCGGCACTTATAAAATTTGAAATTGGCATGGTTGATGCCTTGTGAGACCTCATTAGCGTGCCTAGGAACCCTACATTCTAGTCTTATAGTTTGGTCAGGAAAACATCATCTAGGTCTTGTAAACACTCATTAAACCTAAATTTACCACTTACAAGTCCAAACATCCACTAAACTTCGACCTAGAAGCTTCTAAGATCACTAATCTACCCCAAATCGAACTCTAAACTAAACTAGAAAGTTAGGAACTAATTACAACATGGGAAGTGAGAATTATACCTCATGAGAGCAACTCAAGAAAAACCCTAGATGTCCAAAGTCTCCAAAATCCAAACTTGAATGGTCCATAGGATTTAGGAAGAGGCGGGGAACATTTTTAATGATGGTGGCATGAGGTTTTGGTGAAGATTTAGGGATGGTTGCCATGGGGTAGAGGAGGTGAAGGAGGAGGAGAAGAAAGATGAAGGAGGAGGGAGTTGGAGAAATAAGTGAAGTGAGGAAAGAATAAAGGTTGAGGGTATGGAGCCATGCTACTCTCTCTCTCCCCCTCTCTCTCATGCCCATGCTACATTGACCTTTTCTTTTCTCCCTTTTTCTTTTTTTTTTTCTCTTCTCACAAAATAAAGAAAAACCCAAATACAAATGAAACAAACACAATGAAACAACATGCAACAAAAATGTAACATGTCATGGTGCATTAACCATGGCTTAATTAAAAATACTGATTTGGCTTAATCGTGATAGGTAGTGCACTAATCAAGTTTAGCATAAACTTGCATATAATTAATTATAAAGATGCCCAAATCCGATAAATATCTTTTTAGTAACTAAATCATTTTAATTTCCAATCATTTCCCAAATATTGGTATATAATTATACCATTTTACGAAAAACCCCTATTCGCAAATCGAATAATTTTCGCGAAATATATTATTTTAATATTTAAATTCCAAAAATAATATTTTATATTTCTGAAATGTTACTATCTTCCCCCCTAAATAAATTCGGTCCCCGAATTTAAATTTAAACCCCCAAATACTAAAACATTTCAATAATCTTGTTCAAATCAACGAGGCTCTGAAATCACGGAATACACAGAAATACCACAGCGCATCGTGTGCGCATGAAAACGAGTACGAAACTCAAAATCAATCTCCGTCAAGCATCATGCAATCATAGGATTTATAAAGGAGATGCAAATCTCGAAATCTAATGCCATTCTCAAATATGCTATACTCAAAATCATAATACGTAAATAGTATGCATCCTCGTAAAATCCTCTAAAACTGAATAAAACACATGCAAAATATTTTCCGAATCGCCGTGCGATGCGTAGCTCACGGCATAAGTGGCGGACGCTCAATTGTAAATTAGTAAATATATCTATATATGTTTTTGCTCAAATTATACGTCCTGCCTTTTTTTTTTGAATATCCCAGAAGGTTTTCCTTTATAAAGGTTCGTGTCACTCGCGGACACGTAGGAAATAGCGAGACTATAGCTCTTTTTTGAAAATCTCTTGGTAAACTTTTTATGCACGCAAAAGTACTCAGGCACTGTCCTCAGAACAGTCCTGCTCGGCCACTATATAATATAGTGCCCACCATGAAAATATGATGCTCAGAAATAAATCAGCCTAAAAAAGCGTATCCAATATCACGTGCGTCTGATGCGCACGGAAAACCGAATCCAATACAAGTGCCACGAATGTGCATAAAAGCAAAACTAAGTGCAATGGATGTGCACGTCAACATCTGTCAAGTACAACGGATGTGCATGACAATAACATAAAGTGCATCTAGAGTGCACGGAAATCTCAATCAAGTGCATCCGGTGTGCATAAAATCCCATACCACGTGTCCAATATGCGCAAAATCCAAATCAAGTGCGTCATGTCCGTATAAAACATCTAGTGCAGTAGCGTGCACGATAACGAACGTCAAGTGCATATGCGTACGAAAACATAAATATGGTGCAACAAATGCATAGAGTATAAATCTTGTACAACCAATGCACGAAATACAAAGCTGGTGCAATAATACACGAAATATAAATCTGGTGCAACAAATGCACGAAATACTCATCAATATCTCAAATGCGTATTAAAACAACACCGAGTGTACCAAGGTGTACAAAATCATAAACGAGTGCAACTGCGTGCACAAGACACGTATCAATGCACTGCAAGCACATGTGAGCTATACCGAGTGCAAAAATCAAATCGAGTGCGTACCCTATGCACAAAATCAAATCGACCATATGAAATCCACGAAATCATAAACACGTGCAGCCAAGGCAAAAAATCGATATAAAGTGCAACTGATATGCACAAATAGCAAATCGATGTAACGATGTATAAAACATAAATCAAGTGCATTAACTGTGCACAAAATAAAATATCCAATAGGTGCAGCCATAGTGTACGAAAACATAAATCACGAAACCCAATCATCGAAACTCAAGTCCAAGAGATAAAAGTGTGATACTCGGATCACGAAACACAAATTGCAATAAATGACATTGAGGTACACCTCCTACAATGTCGAAAAATGCCGGTGCGCCCAAAGCTGGCAGAGCAAGAACATCCACTTGCCTTCTGTCATGGTCTGGTGTCCTCTGTTTCTGGGTCCTGTTTTTTCCCGTGGATCACAATCCCATAATCTTCCTGCTCGTAGTCTCGGTTAAGTATAATAACGAAACAGTTCCGCTTTGGTGTATCATCTCTTCTTGGCCAATTAACGTGACCACTCGCAAAACAGCACGTTACTGACGGCGGCATCTGGCCCTCTAAATACACGCGATGTAACTGATCCTGGTGCAAATCCTTTATCGATGCGGTGTCCTGGAAAGAACTTGCTCATGGTTTCTTCCGATCTCACATATGCCAAACTATACGGAGGTTGCCACTCTTGCTTTACTCTTTTTCTCATAACTGGACAGCTGCGTCCTCAGCATGGCTTTCTTCTGGAAATTTGGCCGTATCCAATGCCTCTGCATACATATCAATGCTCCGGCATCCTCGGGGAGTAACATCAGTTCGCTAAAATTTCACACGAACCTCTTGTTCCACTCGTCGTCATTATCATTCACTTCAACGTCATCTCTTGCTGTCTTCGTACGGCAATCCTTCCTCGGCTACAGTTAATCTGGAGTCTCTCATAATGACTCAAAATTACGAACTCGGTATCTTCACCACTCCGTGGAAGATATCTAGCCGAACACGTTCTCGGAAACTCATCCCAATCATCGGAGGAATACACTTTATTCGTCCGTTCTTAATCAACTCACAACGCATCTTGGTGAGGCCTTTCTATCTGAAGCTGGTCAACTTACCGATCTCATATCGGCCATCCAACGAACAACGCCATCTCTTGATCAATTTACTCTAAATTTTAGTAAGATCCTTCAATTGGAATTCTTCAACTCAACTGAGCCTACATCGGCACATCAAGTCAGATTAATCATCTCGGTCGCTCAACTCAAGATAGACTAGCTATCTTCTGTCACATCTCTGCCTGAAAGCTCCAGCGGTTTCAGCTCATAAACTCTGGAAGCGACATCCTATCAATCTTAGCAACAACTGGGTCATCTGTATGCACGGTAGACAACATCGCGATCTCTGAGGTAGGCTGTATATCAACAGTCCTCTCAATCCGACAGCCTCAATCAAAGGCCTGATCATCCGGTGCAAAACCGAATACTCGCCTCAAACGAGAGATCTCAACACAAACACTATACTTACACGTTCCGATGTCACCAGAAAACATCATGGTCAGTCCTCGCCCGTGACGAGCTTGCCCTGACCGTATTTATAGCAGCAGCTCAATCTGCGCTCAAACCATGGTGACAGGAACCTCAAGCAGGTCTCGATGAAGATAGATCAAAGGAACGAAAGAAATCAACAGATCCAAAATGGATGTATGATCATAGGAACGAAAGGATTCAAAGATCTATGTTCCCTTATAAAAAATAAATAATAAATAAAAAGCGATGGGAAAAATTCCCCAAATGGAGTATCACCTGCCCACACGTGATGCGCCCTGGAGCAAAGATTATATGCATTGTGCTTAACAAATAAGGCTGAAATTGAGCCTCACGTGAAAACACGTGAGTATCTATATACAAAGTATATAGGCGCCTCCCTAAAATAAATAACAGGCCAGAGAAACTCACATGTCAGCACGTGATTCTCTTTGTTGGCTTAACTTCATGGGGGTCGCATGCCACGCGTGGCATTCCTGAACATCAGCTCACGTGCCAACACGTGATGCCTTTATCTGGGACTGCTGTATATAAGCAAACCAGTTTAATGCAATGGGGGTCACGTGCTACACGTGAGGGTTCCTATTCACCTTCCAAGCTGATAAAATTAAATTCCAAATAAAAGGGATCAAAACCCTATTTGGGAAATATTTCCTTAGATCTTTCTAAACAAGAAAGATTACGCTCTGTAATATAGAGCACCGTTGGATTAAAAATCCAATGGTGATTAAAAATCACCAAGCTACAAAATAAGATCGGTATGGGAAAACATTTCCCCAATCTTTCTAAACAAGAAAGATTACGTTCAGTAAAACGGAGCACCGTTGGATTAAAAATCCAATGGTGATTAAAAATCACCAAGCTACAGAATAAGCTCTGTATGGAAAAATATTTTCCCAATCTTGTTAAAAACAAGAAAAATATCTTCTGTAAAACAGAAGTCTTCGGATCAAAGATCCAACGGTGGATAAAATCCCCAAATCAATTAAGATCTCTCAACGAGAGATTTCCTTAAATAAATCAACAAATCGACATCTATTATATAAAGGACCCGAGACTTTAAGTCAAAAAAAAAGAGAGGAGACCCCCATAAGATTTGAGGAAAAAAAGAAGAGAAAGAGTTCTCTTTAGAGAAAAGAAACCCTAGGTAAGGAAAAAAAAGAACTAGAGATCATTTTTCTTCGCCGTTACAAGAGTTTAACTCTTCCAAAAAAAGAACTTAGTTTTTCCTCTGGTTGAGATCTGCAGAAGCAGATCTCTCTACAAGTTGAGAATTTAATTCTCATCGGGGCTATTCTGTCATGCAATCCCAAAACTTAGAAGAAAGAACTAAGTTTAAAGAATTTAATTCTTCCAAAAGATATAGGAATTTAATTCCTCTGACAAAACTAGGGTTTAACCCTGCATAAAAAAAACAACTAAGATCGACTCACGTGTTCCCACGTGACCCCTTAAACCAAGTGCTTAGCACTTATAAAAGAAAAAGGTAATAAACCAAAGACAGTTCCCATTTTGGGGGCGCCTCACGTGATCCCACATGACCCTTTAATAGTGCTCAGCACTTTCAAAAGGAAAAGAGGAATAAATCAAAAACAGTTCCCATTTTGGGGCGCCTCGCATGATCCCATGTGACCCCCTAATAGTGCTTAGCACTTTCAAAAGGAAAAAGGGAATAAATCCAAAGACAGATCCCATTTTGGGGGCACCTCACGTGATCCCACGTGACCCCCTAATAGTGCTTAGCACTTTCAAAAGGAAAAGGGGAATAAATCCAAAGACAGTTCTCATTTTGGGACGCCTCACGTGATCCCACGTGACCCCCTAATAGTGCTTAGCACTTTCAAAAGGAAAAGGGGAATAAATCCAAAGACAGCTCCCGTTTTGGGGCGCCTCACGTGATCCCACGTGACCTCCAATAGTGCTTACTACTTATAAAAGAAAAAGGGAATAAACCTAAAGAATCAGTGCCCAATTCTCAGGCGCCTCACGTGCCACACGTGAGTTTTCCAAATTTCAGTGTTTAACACTGCTTTAGAGCCTCACGTGGAAGCACGTGAGTGCCGAGCAGATATTAGTGTTTAACACAAGGAAAGGCCAACCTTAGCCCAAATTAGTCAAGTCTTGCAAGGCCAAAACCCCTTTGATCATCAATCAACCGAGTCCTCCTATACTCAGGTTTCCCCAAATTGATCTTAGTTCCAAAGATGACTAATGATCTCCTAACAGATGGTATCTAAAATGGTGTTCATGGTGTTCATTCCACCATGATCTTTCCCTTCAATCTGGAATTCGGTTCAAGGGTACATTGTTCAGACAAGAATATTGCATTTTAATACCGCCCATTCATTATCTATTTTTTGTATAATATCGGTACTATTAACCTGTGTTTGCTCAGTAATACAGATTACAGATATCCGTGACAAAATACTAGAAATATATCCAGAATCACGGATATATCATTTGTGAGCCAACACTGCAGCTAGAACTGGAAACCGACCGATATCCCAAGAGTTATTTTGCAAACAAATGTGTGCACAATATTTTGGTCCAACACATAGCATGTGTACACACTAACTCTTGGGGCTTGGACCATGGACCTAGGGGGCATCCATGGCATGATGGCTAGGAGCAAGTGGGCTATATGGTGTGATGTGCATTTATTGCTAAAAGTAGTGATGTGATTTGTATCTACCAAGTTCCCTCCAAGTCCTGACTGCATCCAGAGATGTTTCTGACCAAGCAAACAACACCAGAGGCATGCTGGGGATAGCACAAGACCACCACTGCAATACGGGACCCACCCTCAGATCTGGGCCGAGATCTTTCTTGCCAGAACCGGCCTGGCCGGCCCCACCTCCTCATGTGGTCCCCAGCTTCTCACAGAGTCTCATTTGTTGCCATTTGGTCTTTATTTTATTATTTGCTTAATCCATTTTCTTGCCTATAAAAGCAGACCAAGGGGCAAAGGTTCAAGGGTCCAATTTTGCCATATATTGTATCATTCTTTTCATTTTGTTTTCTCCCTCTTGTAAATAGCTTAGCTTCCCCTTGAGATACTTGCCTTCTCTTGATCTTTCAACCTCTTCATTGAGTTTGAAGGTTTAAGCGTTGGTATTTGATCTCAAGGGTTGTATCATTTTGGAATCAATAAAGTTCTCTCTTTTGTGCTTCATTTTGCCTTGGGTTTTTAGCTCTCTCTTGATCTTGCAAACTCTTAATTGAGCTTGCAAGTTTAAGTTTGGGTTATTAAACCCATGGTGTGTAACTTTTTCCATGGTTCCTAATTCTTTCTTTCTTGCTTTTTATTACTTCCTTTACATTCATGTCTTTTACATTCATGCCTTACATTCTTGCAATTTAAATTCCATGCACTTTCTTTCTTGTAATGTTTTCTTTTCTTTGTTATCTTTTCTTTTGCTCTCTTTATTCGGGGCCCTTCCAAGTGAAACCAATTCCCAACCTTTTGACCTCTACACCTCCATCTTAGAACCTGAATTGATTGAAATCCATGCTTTTGATTAGATGTCTGAGAAAATTGATTTTCACTTGATTGAGGATATTGACGCTGGGAATAGTTTGGATGATGAACCCGCAGATTTGGCTGAGCTTTTCTTTCCAATTCATCATCCCAAGTCATTGAATGTTTTTCCCGAACTTCATATGCGTCTTGATTTTGATGAAATTTGCATGGATAAGCTGAATTTTGGGGAGAATTTTGAGGATATTTTTTAGGATGAACCGGTTTTGCTTGATGAGGTGGATTTTTCAATTCATCATGTTCCTTTCATTGACTGTGTACACCCTCCTGAACCGTTAATTTTATCCCTTCCTCAATCACTTCCCTCCACCCTTTCCATCGTTCCGACCTTACAAAAAAACCGTATCACCTTCATTTCTTATGTCTGGTTTACCAAGTTCGGCGTACCCATGTTTTCTCACGAATCTTGAGGGATTTGGCCCTATTTCTCGATGGGTTAATAGATTAGCACAATCGCTTTTTACACATCGGTCATTACAAATTGTGCTAATCTATTCACTACAATTTCACCATCAAGTTCGTACTCCATTTCTTTTTCCCTTCCGCCATTCTTCTTCTCATATACGGGGACCATATACCACTTCTACCCGCATACGGTCTCGCGTATTCTCCATCTCTTTTCTCTACGCCTTCTTCCACCAACAACACTATTATAACGATAAAATTTTGAATGGTTGGTGTTAACGTTTGGCCTGTGTAAGGCCTTGTATAGCTTGATACTGTTCTCTTTCCACCCCTAACTCTAAACTGCAACGCTTAACAGTGGAAACAATGTTTCACTTAAGTTTGGGAGGACCCTTTTTGTCTATATATATTTTTGTTTTGCCTTTTGTTTTGTATATAATTTATTTTTGGGGAGCGCCGACAATTTTGACCCTCTTGGTGTAGCCTGACAGTGAGGGCACTGTCAAATTTAAGTTTGGGGGTGTGCTCGGTAAGCTTTCTACCTTCGCATTCATATATATATTTTGCATTTGCATACCTTATTAAAAACCCATAAAAATCGAAAATTTTCCAAAAAAATATAAAAACTTTGTCGTCAAGTTAGCTAATAGGGTAACTGAGATTTTTATTCTGAAAGTTTAGTTGATACGTTAGAAATAACTAAATCTTAGGCTTAGGAATTGAAAACCCTAAAAATAACATTCATTCTGTTATTTTGAGAAATAGGTAATCTTGAGTTCAGTTCTTGAGTTAAGTCAAGATGAAGGGAAAGTATTGAAGCTTTACTGAAAGATAAGTCTGAAAAATAGTTTCTACTCTTAAGTCCAAATTTAGAAAGTATATACCCTACAAACTGCATATACACGCACTTTGAAACTTGGGATAGTAGAGGATATCTAGAAATACTCTTTCCTGAAAACCTAGTATGAAAGAAAAAACGGTATTTAAAGCTAAACACCAAAAGAGCATATTGAAAAATATATCCGGTCTTGAAAAAAAAAGAAAAATAAATAAATAAAGTCAAGACCTGAAAACTGTTATTTACGCTTTAAGCTCACGCATTCAGTAATCGGCCGTTAGTGCCTCAAGAAGCATTAATAGTCGCATGAAAGGTATGTGAGCAAACCCGTCCATCATTAAATGAAAAGTAGTATTAAGTATTAGGGTAAGGGTACTGTAGTTTGAATTGAATTCTTGAATGTAGGGGTGCAAATATACACACGCATAGGGGTATACAATCGATATTTGGAGGAAAGATAGAAATAAAGAATAAGACTTATGTTTTCTGTAATGTTGATAAAAATCCCTGATTTAAGACCGCACTTTTAGAAGGAAAACTCAGGAGATACCAACATCTTTCTAAATTTTTTTTTTGGAACATATAGGATCTGAGGTTAAATAGATATGAGGTGTGAAACATAAGGGTTGGATAATTCTAACATAGGATGATAGAATTTCTAACCTAGATACTAAACTGTAGGAGTAGAATTAACGTTAACTTATGAAACTAGCTTGACGGGATTTTTTAGGTAGTATCCGCTGAAAACCCTCAGGAGAAAACACTCCTCCTACTGGGGACACCTAGAGGTTTAACGGCTTGTTGCATGCACTCAGTGCAATCGTGTTCCCTGCGAAAGTGAGGCTAGGATTTTGTTTTGCTCGGGACGAGAAAAAGATAAGTTTGGGGGTATTTGTTCAGACCAGAATATTGCATTTTAATACCGCTTATTCATTATCTATTTTTTGTATATATCGGTACTATTAACCGGTATTTGCTCAGTAATACAGATTACAGGTATCCGTGATAAAATACTAGAAATATATCCAGAATCATGGATATACCACTTGTGAGCCAACACTGCATCCAGAACTGGAAACCAACCGATATCCCAAGAGTTATTTTGCAAACAAGTGTGTGCACAATATTTTGGTCCAACACATAGCATGTGTACACACTAACTCTTGGGGCTTGGACCATGGACCTAAGGGGGCAGCCATGGCATGATGGCTAGGAGCAAGTGGGCTATATGGTGTGATGTGCACTTATTGCTAAAAGTAGTGATGTGATTTGTATCTACCAAGTTCCCTCCAAGACCTGACTGCATCCAGAGATGTTTCTGACCAAGCAAACAACACCAGAAGCATGCTGGGGACAACACAAGACCACCACTGCAATACGGGACCCACCCCTCAGATCTGGGCCGAGATCTTTCTTGCCAGAACCAGCCTGGACGGCCCCACCTCCTCATGTGGGCCCCAGATTTTCACAGAGTCTCATTTACTGCAATTTGGTCTTTATTTTATTGTTTGCTTAATCCATTTTCTTGCCTATAAAAGCAGACCATGGGGCAAAGGTTCAAGGGTCCAATTTTGCCATACATTGTATCATTCTTTTCATTTTGTTTTCTCCCTCTTATAAATAGCTTAGCTTCCCCTTAAGATCCTTACCTTCTCTTGATCTTTCAATCTCTTCATTGAACTTGAAGGTTTAAGGGTTGGTATTTGATCTCAAGGGTTGTATCATTTTGGAATCAATAAAGTTCTCTCTTTTGTGCTTCATTTTGCCTTGGGTTTTTAGCTCTCTCTTGATCTTGCAACCTCTTAATTGAGCTTGCAAGTTTAAGTTTGGGTTATTAAACCCATAGTGTGTAACTTTTTCCATGGTTCCTAGTTCTTTCTTTCTTTCTTATTTCTTTCTTGCTTTTTATTACTTGCTTTACATTCATGTCTTTTACATTCATGCCTTACATTCTTGCAATTTAAATTCCATGCACTTTCTTTCTTGTAATGTTTTCTTTTCTTTGTTATCTTTTCTTTTGCTCTCTTTGTCGTTTTGTGAATGGTTGTGAATACATGTTGTTAGGAAAAGAAACCGATATTGTAAGTTAAGGTTTCCGTTTCCCATTTCCTTTTCCCGTATTTTTTCCATTTTGAAACTCCGCCCAAATCTTACGCTAGCGCTCCGTTAGGCACCCTACCCTACCAAGGTAACGGTGATTCCTAACCGCGACCGGTTGCGTTCGGTTTGGCCGAAGGCGAAAGCAAGAGACAAAAATGGAAGGTCAAGGGTCAATAAGCCGGATTCCACGAATACCGTGCTTAAATACCATAATCCACGTTGTTGCCGATTGCTCTAGCTTCAATTGGTCAAGACTCGGCTCAAAGGACTTGAATACGGATTTCCTTAATTTACATTATCCTATCGTTTCCTAACAAGCTTTATACTTGTATATAACACATAGGGTAGATAAAGAACTTTCCGCCCTCACTCATTAACTCGTAACGACAAGAAATATAAATGCTCCGTCTCCCTGTGGATCGACCCGTGATCATCGCGGCTAGCTGCAAAGCGACACCGTCCTGATCGCGGTTAAACTTTAGAACTTTAAATATCCGACACGCTTTTGGCGTGCGATCAAATGGCGCCGTTGCCGAGGAGACGGTAACGTTTTTAGTTTTTGTTATTTCGGGTTAATCTTGTTAATATTCATCTATACAACTAACCCTATTTTCAAAATCAACTAAAAATTTCAAAATTTCAAACCAAAACAAAAAACTAACATTTGCTAACACTTTTTGTTCTCTGGAATTTGACCTGCTTGCACTCTGGCTCTGAACTGAAAAGGCAAATAATACCATTGTGACAATAGTATAACAGTGTGAATCTAGAAGGAGATTGGAGCCCATTCTCATAAGGAAAACCGGCGACTTTCCTTCATTTTCCGGCGACGCCGGCCAGAGCACCTCCAATTGCTCCAAAACTTCCCTCTGTGCTCCATTGTTCTGGTTTTGTCTCATTTGTATTGTTTGTTTGTTTTAAATTTTAGTGTGCAGGTATTTGGGCATTCGTATCGCTCTTTCACACTAATATCCGCTTTCCGACATTTTCAGATTTTTGCGGATTTGCGTACCTCTGATACATGTCGTTGTAACTCTTCAACGTTTTCAGAGAGATGGAGGGTCCCGACAGCCAACAGTTCTTGGGTGCATTCCCAAACCCATGAGCATATCACAATGGACCGTAATGTCCTTAAACGAGCTATGGATCGTAAGGTCCTTAAACTAGCTGTGGACCGCAACGTCCTTAAACTAAACTCTCATACCAAAAATGGTGATCTATGGATCGTAACGTCCTTAAACTAAAGCAATAGAGCCTAAATACTCTTTTGTTGGGTCTGAAAGATCCCAAAAATCCCGCTGAGTAAATCTTAGTCTAAAATTAGACTAACGTATCCTCAACAAACATTTAAGTTGATCTTAATCCCAAACGAGATTAACGATCCTTAAACCAAACCAAACCCAAATCTAAGAAAATACGAATTTGGACTAATCCACGCCCTACGGGCGACAACAAAAATTAGTCTCCGTATACAATCCACGGGCAACCAAAAATAAAACAAAAACACACGACACGAAGTGAACATCTGGAGTAGGAGAAATCGGTTATCGCTACGTGATAACGTAATTAACTGCAGGGGGTTGCGCCTACAGGGAAAAGCGTCCCCACAATCAAAAACCCTTCATAATGAAGGGGAATCTGGCGAAGTCCGCTACAACGACCGCATCCATCTAAACCTTCGATACATGGTGCCATAAATCAGCTTGGCATCTTCGGATAGGTGGACGGATAAACCCAAATAGTATCTGCCCCCAAATTCGGGCAAGACGTCCATCTTTCCCGGCTTTCGGCGGTAAACAGATTCTAGCACGCCCAGTGGGACCTTTTCCTCTTTCCATTCCACACTTCGTGTGTCGTATTCTCGAACGAATCGCGGCTTAATATGGTTGCCCCTGGATTCGAGGTACTAAAATTTGGTGTCTTGCTCCATGCAGAAGAGAAGATGACATCGATGGCTTCCAACTGCACCAATTGCAAAAGCAACTACCACTTCGTCCCTGCTGGAGGAGTGATTTATGGGCCCCAAGCGGCTTCCATCTTTGCGATGCCAGTGGAGCAGGTGACTCAAGCCACCATTGGATTGTTCTTTGGGGCCATGTTCCCGCCAATGAGCTTCAATGCCATCGCAAGAGGCCCCAAAGAAGTCGGTCTTCGATCGGCTTGCAACTGCCACGGCCTCTCTCAACGGGTCGTCCAATTCCAATGCCTCGGTCTTTAACAGACTGGGCCAAAGCTCCAGTGGTCCCATAAAGAGACCCGCAATACCTGAAGGGGCTATCCCGAAGCGGATAGCCATTCCTTTTCCGACAGACGAAGTCGTCAAAGGGGATTCTCCTACTAAGGGATCGGTCTTCCCAAGACTGGCCGTTCCAACTCCTGCTACGGGTGAGGTCGTTGCAAGTGCTTCCCCTATTCAAAAGTCAGTCTTCAACAGGTTAGACGTTCCCTCTCAACGAACGTCAGTCTTCGACAGGTTGGCACCAACAGCAGCCTCTCATCAAAGTAAGGGGCATGACGAGGTCGCTTCTACAATTGAGGTCATCCCATCCGCAAGACATGCTCGACGTCGCCACTGGCGTCGAGTGAGGAAAGCTGGGGCAGTTCCCCCTCTGGACTTACCCCACCATCTCCAATGATGGAAATTGGCGCTGCTGTTCCAACTGGGAACAGCTTCGAGCTGATCAGGAGGGTGCACAAGAACTCTCCAACCGCCATACTGAAGAAGTCTCCTCCACCTGTCGAAAACACAACACAGGTGAAACCGGAACAACCTCCTCAGCGGTTGTCCTCCAAGATTCACAGAGTTTGGCGGAAAGTCCAAGACTCTGTAATTGACAAAGATTACTCTTGCCGGCTAAAGAAGACGAAGGTTCGGCAAAAGGAGGACCATCCCTCCGCCATACCATGAAAGGTATCATCCGCATAGGTATCAGCCGCAACGGCCCCCTCAACTTCGACCTCCCATAAGAGGAGAAGACCGGAGAAGATCCCCATGCCTGCGGTAAATTTCAAAGGCTGTGGACCCAAACGCCCCAAGTCTGGGGGCAGGGTAGTACACACGATGTACATGGCTTCCGGGAAAGAGGAAAGCCGTACTTCCACGGGTCATCGACCACTCACACGGTCTGTGACAAAAGCTCAGAAGCAACAACAAGAGCTCCAGGAGATGTTGACAAGGATGGCCGCACTCACGGGACAGAAAGAAAGCCCGGAAGTATCGTCAGAACAACGCCAGGAGCAGGAGACCAACACCGAATTCCTACGGAGGGTGCTAGAAAAGAAAGACAAAGAGGCCTGATTGATGTGAAAAAGTGTTTGTAGAATAACCGCAATCAATAACGGTGTCGCGCGTAGCTAGACCGAGATGAGTACGGGTCGTCCTCAGGGAAACGTGGAACCTTTTTACTCTTACTTTAGATGTGTTGAGAAAGGAGGAAGAAATAAGAATGTTGTAGAATGGTTTCTAGATCTATGTTAAGAACTAATGCAAAAATATAGATTTAGATTATTTTAGGGATGTAGTTAATATAATAGGGGGGCTTGTAGGGTTCATTAGGATTTAGTAGTTATGGATGATTAATTAAAAGTTACCCTTTTTATCCTTTAATAGATTTAAAACTAGAACGACGGTGATGCGTGTAGATTAGGGTTTCTGGAGGGAAAAGGAATCCCACTCTTAACCCTTATCTCGACACGGAACTCCGTTCATATCTAGCCTTTACCAAAACAATCATTAATTTAATCTCTAATCGCAGTCGAAACTAACAAAGAATTGTTAGCGCGCCCGATTAGGATGTTAATGATTCTTTTGATAAAATTCATAAATTTTATAGGACTTAAAAAGGGTTTAGGGATGTTCATCATCCATTAGCCTACCCTAATCCTACGAACCCTAACAAGCGGAGAATTACTCGCACATGTTGGGAGAAAAAGAGATGGAAAGAAATTGCATAATTAAACTACAAAGAAATAGAATAAGAAAAAGAAAGCGACCTTTATTAATCAACAATATTCATTACACTTGAATCCTTAGAAAATGATTACAAAGACTAGTTTGCTTCTCGATCTCTTCCAAGGAGGTAGACGAACAGTTGATGATCAGCCTGGATGCGTGAGCCGTCTTGGACTTCGTGATCTCGTCGGCTTGATGCCTTCTAACGTTAGCCCTTGGTCCCTTATATAGCCTCAAAGAAGAAAACTAGTTACCATAAATGGTGACTTCCTAATATGGTGACTTTCCATGCCTGGATTCCGAGTCCCTGTCAGTATTGATTTTATGATTTTGACAGATTTTTGATCCTGACATCTTGAACATCTTGATCTCTTGACCTGAGGTAAATCTTGCATAATATCTCTATGAATAATGTTAGTACTATTTATTAAATTAGAGAGAGTATCTTAATCACTATATATGGTAATAAATCTTTAAGAAACTTGATTAAGAATATTTAATATGCTATGCACTTTATATGGTAATAAATCTTTAAGAAACTTGATTAAGAATATTTAATATGCTATGCACTTTATATGGTAATAAATCTTTAAGAAACATGATTAAGAATATTTGATATGCTATGCATCTTTTAGTTACTAAAATATTATGCATATATTTTGAAATATTATTCTAACCATTTGTATGATATTATATCTTTTAAGAATTGTGATTAGAATATTTGATATGATATGCATATTTTCAATTACCAAAATATTATATAAATATAAAATGCTTATATTTTCCTTCATAATATTAATTATAATATATAAACATATGGCAAATAGTATTTTGCAGATAAATCCAAATATGTTTAATATTTATAATAAACACCTTTTATTATTTAAGAAATGTAAGGAAAATACTTATACCAAAATGCAATATTTTCAACTGAACAAATGCCCCCAAACTTAACTTTGATCGTTCCGAGCAAACTAGTTATTCAAGAGAAAGATAAAAAGAAAAAGAAAAAGAAAAACCTAAATAGCACACTTTCGTAGGCAAACACGATTGCACTGAGCATGTGCAACAAGCCGTTAAACCTCTAGGTGTCCCTAGTAGGAGGAGTGTTGTCTCCTGAGGGTTTTCAGCGGATTACACCCACAAAATCCTATAATAAAAGATTGATGGTGGAATTTACATATAAAGATAAGAACCATAAAAGAAATACTTTGAAAATAAGAGTTTCCAACTATACTAGCTTTTCAGTTGTCATGAGCCATATCTTAATAGTCATGAAAAGATGTTAGAAATCATATCATCCCTCAATAAAACATCGTCTTTATTCTTCATTCCCACCTTTCATCCAAACATTGATCATATACCCCTACGTGTGTGAAATGGACATCCCTACACTCGGAGAATTCAATTCAAGCTATCATACTCTTGTCCATCTGCCGTAGTGCTTTTTAATTTGATGAATATTTAGATTTGCTCACACATTTTCATGCGACCGTTAATACTTCTTGAGGTACTAACCGACCGATTACTCATTTGCTTGCTGATTAGGTGATAATATTTTCCTCGTCTTGCACCACCTAAGGCTTAGCAGTGACTCCCAGACCAGTTGGCCTTAGGGCACTAGGTGAAGAGACACCCTCGCTATACTTTTTTTATTGCTGCCTTGGCGATAACAAAACCAGTGTTCATTTTTCTTTTCACCATTTTTATATTTTCTTCATTTTTTTTCATTTCCTTCATATTTTGGCTTTTAGACAAAAGCATTTCAAGATATCCTCTACTATCCCGAGTTTCAAGACGTGTGTAAGTGCATATAGTAGGGTATCAACATTCAAATGTTTGGCTTCCAGAATAGAAACTATTTTTCAGACTTATTTTTATCATCAGATTAGTGACTTCCTTCATCTTACTAACCCTTGGGACAACAGCTCTTAACTACTTATTACCAGTCCGTTTAAGAAAACTTCTAATTTTCTTGGTTTTCTTAAACTATTCCTATCTTTTGGATGTAATTTTTCACTTTCTACTCTTTTGTTATAAAAGAAAAATTTTAATTTTTTTTAAAAAAAAGTTGTGTTTATGCAAAGTATGATGCAAATTGATATGTAAATAAGCACAAACCTCCCCCAAACTTGTTTTCAACAGTGTCCTCAATGTTGCTATCTGCTGGATCACAAAAACCTGTAAACTTGGGAGGACATTATTAATGGGGGCAAGAATATATGAAAGTGAAAATCCTCCTCCAAACTTATTTTTGGCTCACAAATTTGAGAACAAAAGTTATGTTCAAGAGCCAAAAATATACCCCCCCTCAAACATGAGTTAGACAATATGAAGCATTTTAAGAGGGGGTGAGTCATTTGGTCAAAGTAAGACTTTACAAAGACCAAAAGTTAATACCAACCATTCAAAATTTTTATCAGTATAGCGTATAGGTTGGTGGAAGAATGCGTTGTATCGAGTCAAGAAAAAATGGGAAAGGGATAAGAGGTTGTCTGGAAAGGGTTTGAAATTAGAGAAAAGAAAGATTGGGGATGAATGTGAATGATTAGGAAGAAGGAATGGTGACGGTTCAACCTCTATAAGTGGAGATTGATCAATCACAAAATCCGTATTGTTTAAAAATTCAAGTTCGTCAGCAAAAAGTTCTTCAAAACTTTTGTCAATGGTGTGATTGAACATTTTGCCGTCAAAGAGTTTTGTGCCAGAATTTATCCTACTTGATTCAAAAATTATTGAGGTAGAGGATTCGAAAAATTCATCTACCTCATTTTCAAAAATATCCAAATCAAGTTGAATTTCTGGTATTATTGAACTTGAATTAACGGATTGTGATTCATCAAAACTCACTGAAACTATAGGAACAGAAGAAGAACCGGAGAAAGTAGAAGGTGAAATGGGTAAACAAATTGGTGTGTCGAGTGTTGCTGAACCAGATGTGGAAGATGGAGGCTGTATTTCGGTCTGATCTTCGGGTATACCATTATCATCAACTTCAAGACATATTTGGGGTTCGGGAAGAATTAAAGGCTCAAGATGATGACTACAAGGAAGTGAAAGGATTTAATGAATTGGTGGGACAAAATCATCCAAAATTTCGGGTTCATCAATCAATATATCCCCAACGTCAATCACTTTATTCAAGTGAAGGTTAAAATTCTCAAACACCTCATCAAAAGTATGGTTTTCAATCAGGTTTGGTTCAAGAGTGGAGGTGTAAAGATCACAAGGGTTGGGTACGGTTTCACTTGAAATGGACCCTTCACAGTCGGGTAAATCAAACACTACAAAGTCACACAACTTTTCAGACATTCTATTTGGTGTACTTGATGAATCTATGAAACTGGAGTTGTGGATTTCAGTTTGGAATGGGGAGGTTTGATTAGGAAGGGTGTACAGTTCTGTCTTACTTCCCAAATCTTTCATAATTTGGTTCGACATTTCCAGAAATTTTTCTAATGTCTGCTCCAGACTAGTCTTGGGTTGATAAGAGGTTTCAGTATAAGATTGAAATTCCTGTGGATAATTAAAACTCCTAAATAACTGATTAGAAGAACTGTCTAGAGTAGGTGGAAAAGTCGGATTGGATTGATAGGAATAGAATGGTTGCGGAACTTGGGTAGGAGTGGGATCAATATTATGATAAGAAGAATATTGATATAGGTTGGTTGGTTGGCTATTTTCAACAGACGTCGTATATGCCACAAACCGCATATCAAACTCTTCTCTGGACAGTGGTGGTGATGGTTGATATTGGTCCGGCTTGAAACTTTGGCCTCTAGCCCTAGCTATATGCTCAGCAATGGACATTCGTCTAGGGGCTTGCTCACTCTGGGTATGAACTGAAACAGGTGTAGGATTAGGATACGGTTGATAAGACCTAGACTGAGGTGGCCAACTGTTTCTTCCCTCTTGTTCTATATGATCTCTTAAGGACATGGAAGAGCCGGACGGTATACCGAAGGGATTATGAAAACAAGAGATATCTGGTTGTGGACAACAAAGCTCGGTAAGTGTTCTTCTGTTTAGGTCACCCATTATAAGAAGAGAAGAAGGGGAAGGGGTAAAATGGAGAGAAAGTAATTGGTTTGTTTTGAAAAATGACGGATTTAGCCAAATCACACAAAAATGCACAACCCTAGAACTATAGTTACCTAGGTCCAGTCTCTAGACCGCTCCTAGACTTGCAAAGGACAAGCCGCAGGATCAATCCTCTACCGCCTCTGTACTACCCTTGTAGCCAGGTAAGTGCCAGATAAGTGGGAAGGAACCACAGTAGTGGGCCTAATTAAAAACCACTAGCCTTTGACACACTTGCCTAGACATTACAAAAGTAATGCGGATAAGCGATAGATTACCCACGACCTTCCTCTGTCCTTATTGAGCGCGACAGTCTTTAGAGTCCGGTCTAGATATTTTTTAAATTAATGTAGGGTTGATGCAGATGCTCGGTTTGTGATTTGTGGGGCTTAGGAAGGGTGATGAAATCCCCACCTAATCTTGATTTGGTCTTTGCCCCTTAAAAATCCGTATTAAAATATGCAAAAACAAACCGCAAAACAAAACTTTGCAAAAAGATTTTTGAGCGGCGATATTTTGCAAAGAATCCTGCAGAAAATAGATTTTATTGGATTTGAGAGGAGAGAGAGAATGAGTAAAGAAAGATACCAGAGAAGTGTGAAACCTTAGATCTCCTGTTTCCTCAAGTCCGTGACTCCAGATTCCCTCGCAAAATTCACACACAAATCGTTAAATATGCAATTTGCAATTTTGTTTTAATAATGATATGAATCGTCTAAGAATTCAACACAAATAGCAAGAATAAAAAATTACGCACGTTACCCCGGTAACGGCGCCATTTGATTGATGTGAAAAAGTGTTTGTAGAATAATCGCAATCAATAACGGTGTCGCGCGTAGCTAGACCGAGATGAGTACGGGTCGTCCTCAGGGAAACGTGGAACCTTTTTACTCTTACTTTAGATGTGTTGAGAAAGGAGCAAGAAATAAGAATGTTGTAGAATGGTTTCTAGATCTATGTTAAGCACTAATGCAAAAATATAGATTTAGATTATTTTACGGATGTAGTTAATATAATAAGGGGGGCTTGTAGGGTTCGTTAGTATTTAGTAGTTATGGATGATTAATTAAAAGTTACCCTTTTTATCTTTTAATAGATTTAAAACTAGAACGACGGTGATGCGTGTAGATTAGGGTTTCTGGAGGGAAAAGGAATCCCACTCTTAACCCTTATCTCGACACGGAACTCCGTTCATATCTAGCCTTTACCAAAACAATCATTAATTTAATCTCTAATCGCAGTCGGAACTAACAAAGAATTGTTAGCGCGTCCGATTAGGATGTTAATGATTCTTTTGATAAAGTTCATAAACTTTATAGGACTTAAAAAGGGTTTAGGGATGTTCATCATCCATTAGCCTACCATAATCCTACGAACCCTAACAAGCGGAGAATTACTCGCGCATATTGGGAGAAAAAGAGATGGAAAGAAATTGCATAATTAAACTACGAAGAAATAGAATAAGAAAAAGAAAGCTACCTTTATTAATCAACAATATTCATTACACTTGAATCCTTAGAAAATGATTACAAAGACTAGTTTGCTTCTCGATCTTTTCCAAGGAGGTAGACGAACAGTTGATGATCAGCCTGGATGCGTGAGCCGTCTTGGACTTCGTGATCTCGTCAGCTTGATGCCTTCTAACGTTAGCCCTTGGTCCTTTATATAGCCTCAAAGAAGAAAACTAGTTACCATATATGGTGACTTCCTAATATAGTGATTTTCCATGCCTGGATTCCGAGTCCCTGTCAGTATTGATTTTATGATTTTGACAGATTTTTGATCCTGACATCTTGAACATCTTGATCTCTTGACCTGAGGTAAATCTTGCATAATATCTCTATGAATAATGTTAGTACTATTTATTAAATTAGAGAGAGTATCTTAATCACTATATATGGTAATAAATTTTTAAGAAACTTGATTAAGAATATTTAATATGCTATGCACTTTATATGGTAATAAATCTTTAAGAAACTTGATTAAGAATATTTAATATGCTATGCACTTTATATGGTAATAAATTTTTAAGAAACATGATTAAGAATATTTGATATGCTATGCATCTTTTAGTTACTAAAATATTATGCATATATTTTGAAATATTATTCTAACCATTTGTATGATATTATATCTTTTAAGAATTGTGATTAGAATATTTGATATGATATGCATATTTTCAATTACCAAAATATTATATAAATATAAAATGCTTATATTTTCCTTCATAATATTAATTATAATATATAAATATATGGCAAATAGTATTTTGCAGATAAATCCAAATATGTTTAATATTTATAATAAACACTTTTTATTATTTAAGAAATGTAAAAAAAATACTTATACCAAAATGCAATATTTTCAACTGAACAAGGCCGCGGAACAAGCGGCTAATATAAAACAAATGACGCTTCTGTTCCAAGACATGGTTGGAATGATGATCCAGTCGGATCCTCCAGCCGAATACCCTCCAATAATCATTAAAGACGACAGAGGGGAGACATCAAACCCTCCTCCGGCCTTATCAGCAGCCAGGGAGGAGACGATCTCCAAAGCTACCTTTGATGACTACATAGCTCAACAAATACGAGCTCATCAAGCAAACTAAGCGGCAAGCCAAGTCGTCAGAACTGGGTGACCTTATCCAGGCTGGTACGAGCAAATTAAGTATCCGCCAGGATATACAACCCCCAAATTTCATGTGTATAAGGGGACGGGCAATCCGCATCAACACATTGCTCAATTCAGAGGTTTGTGCGGTAATACTGGGGGCGATGACAAACTGTTGCTTCGCCAGTTTGTTGGCAGCTTGTCGGAGACAGCATTTGAATGGTACTCCGAGCTCCCAAATGACGCTGTCAAGACATTTACGGAGATGGAACAACTGTTCACACAACGGTTTGCAAGAGCAAGCGAGCGCACCATAATCACGGCATTAATCAACGCCAGAGTGAAGCCAGGAGAGACCTGGGTTCAATACGCGATTCGGTGGCGTAATCTATGGTCAAAGTTTGAGCAGCGCATAGACGAACCTCCTGTTGTGGGCATGTTCGTGGGGACCCTTGATCCTCAGGAAACTATATCCCAGTTTATAATGTTCTTCAAGACGATCACCTTCTAGGCCTTGATTGACAAACTGGCCCAAATAGACCAGATGGGCTATAGGCCGTCCTCTTCAAAGACAGATCTTCGGAATGAAAAGGGCAAAGAGAAAGCGACCTTCGTCGCCAACGCTCAATAACAACCGAGTGACCCGAAACTGGTTGTTCGCCAAAGCAACAAACCACGATCCCTCGAAGATAAGTTGAGACGTCCTTACTTGTTCCTCCGGGATAAAATGAGGAGACTATTCGAACTGGCGATGCGCAACAGGCTCATCACTCTATCGGATCCAAGAAGCCCACTGCAATCGGACGACGTCAACAATCCCAATTACTGCCCCTACCACCGAATAGAGGGCCACTCAATCGAAGATTGCTACATCTCTAAAAATTGGGTCGAAGACCAGTACCAACAGGGTAAGTTCACGCCGTCCGAAAACTGGAAGGTAAACCCGCCACAGTTGTACGCTACTAAAAAGGTGGACAGCCGGGGGCATCATGCTCATTTGTAGAAGAAGCTCCGTGGGAAGTGGTCCTTTCAGCTAAAACTAAAAGAATGCTGAAGGATCTTCAAGCATGTCCGACGATTAGGTGGAAAATCCCGTTGGAGCCTGAAATTATTGACGGAATGCTGAAACCGCGCCCAACGCCGAAAGTTGATAACAATGGACAAAACCTCCAGGCCAAGACTCCGAAGTATTCGAAGAAAAATAAGAAGGCCAAGAAGCCCGTCCAGCTTGATGGAAATCATACGGGTCTGCAGAAATACATCGATACACTGGAGGAATACAACCAAGAGGCACGGACCCCAGTCACACTGGAAGAGTTCTTCAAGCATGTTCTTGAGAATAGAAACAGTGACATTGATGAAGGAGACAATTCTTTGGAATAACCCGAGGATTATGGGGAGAGTTGCCACATGATCTCTCACTCGTCGATAAATGGAAAAGAAGCACCTGACGTAGAGAAATTGGGGGCAGATCCAGAACCAAAATCCATGGAACCGTCAGATGACCTCATCGACAAGCTGCTGAACGAAGCTCTTTAAAAGAGCAAAGCTGATCGGGAACGTGAAGCGGCCATTTACGAAAAGGCCAAGCGTCGGCGTCAAGATGAAGAAGCCCCGGTAATGAGGATTCATAAAGTACCCCAACCGGATCGAAGCGCACATGCCATCAGCAAGAGCAGAATCAAGGTAGGGAAGCAGTTCGCCAAACCTCTGTCAATAGGAATGAAGCTGCCACCTTTCGAAGGAAATACTCCCGGGAGTACGTTCCTCGACGAAGCGAATGTACATCCGAACTACTGCTTAGACCATCGGAAGGTCACGCACCCTACCGAAGAGTGCAATACCTTCAAGAAGTGGTGGCAGGGATACGTTTCCCATCGACAACACTTCAAGCGAATGAACGGGAATAGAGAAGCGTGACAGACAAGCGTGAAGGAACGGCTGGCAACTGTCATATGGTTGGTACCGTTTCGACAAGAGCAAAATCTCAAGTTCTTACCTTCGGGAGCGATTCTGACGAAGAAATAGCCCTCGGCCCTCTCTTCAAGGAATTCACCTCTGAAAAAGAAGAAGAGATGAAGAACTGTGAGAACATTCAGCTGCGTAACCATACGTTGCCTGAAAAGAATCTCGAACCTTCAAACAAAGGTTCGGGCAAAAAGGACAAAGGAAAGGAAAAAGTCCCTGAGGAGATTGCCCTTGATGATAGAGTTGTCGAAGAGCTCACAGCCAAGGACCCGCCCAAGAAGAACAAGGTGGATTACAATGTCCTGGCACATCTGAGGAAGATACCCTCACAATTGAGTATTTTGGATGCCCTTCTCCTGTCTAAAGAGGCACAAGATTCCCTGATCAAGGCGTTACAAGAGCCCAACCAGTTTCAAGCCTTCCTTGCGAAAGAAAAGATGAAAGACGAGCTGGAAGAAGTCCACACGGCTGACATCATATTCAGCGATGAAGACCTCCTTCTCAGAACGTGTGAGCACAATCGTCTGCTGTATGTAACCGGGTATTGTCACGATATCAAGATAGGGAAGATCCCGGTTGACAACGGGTCCTCCGTCAACCTTCTTAATGTGAGAGTGTTGATGGAGATTTTTATGAACGTTCAACATCTGGCGCGGGACAAAATTACTATCTCCGAGTTTGACTCGCAATCATCACAAACACTTGGGTCTGTAATACTGACATTACGCTTCGGGCTGCTCGTCACTGACATCAAGTTCCATGTCATTGATGCCAAGACTTGCTACAACGCCTTGCTTGGCAGGCCTTGGTTACATGAGTACAACATCATCCCTTCTACACAACATCAATGTATGAAGTACTTCAAAGACGGCCTCGAGTACACAGTTACAGGGGAGCTGAACCCATTCTCCGTAAATGAAGTCCGTAAATATGAAGACGCCAAGTACTTCTTACCAGACTTCGAAGACATGGAAAGATGTCGCAAACCGGAGAATAAACAAAAAGCCATCGCCACTATCCCAAAATTTAGGAGCGATACCGAAGAGGATGAAGAGATGGTCTACTCGGGACAACCTCAAGGAAACAGGCCAGGACCATCTACTCCTATTCTGTTCTTCGGCAGTGACTCTGAAGACGAAGCCAACACAGTGTTCTCCGTCCGCCCGTCAATGCAGACCTTTGCTGGAGCTGACCAGAGTTTACAAATTAACATGGTTCCGCAGCGGCATTACAAAGAACTTGATGCACTTGATACGTACAGCGTGCAAGAGCTGCAAACCTTCTACATCCCTCCGAAGCAAAAGGGTGAGAAGGCGATCCTTTTCTATCAATCCACGGAGGACAAGGTGGAGAAAGAAGTATGGCACGGTGCTGAACCTGCACTCGACAGACTTCAACCAATCCGTCTGCCAGATACTACGCAGAGGGACTGAAAAGGCTATTAAGATGTCAAGGCGTACCCTTCAAACAGACTGCTCGACTAGCCCAGTTCTGTAACAAGATTTAGGATGTTCCCGGAACTCAGCAAAAGATGCCCAACGATAGAATGGAGACGGCTGGCCTTGGATATGTTCGGTCCAAGAAAAGGGAACGGTTCCATGGCTACTATGTCATAAATAACTCCGGTCAAGAAGCGAATGCATTTCTAGATAGCGTTGATGTCGAACCAGAGCGAGATCCCGCCGTGAGAATACCAAGCCCGTCATTCGAAGAACAGATTGACAAGATGATAAGAGAAGCGGGTCAAAAGGTTCGGGATGACCATAGTCACGAAATGGCCATTTACGAGAAGGCCACGACGCAGCGTATCATTCAGCGGGATACGGAAGGAGAAGACGACGATGCCCTTCACCCTCAGCCTGCTGTGCGGTCTCATGGCAAGGAAAAAGTCCGACGCAGAAGCAATGGCAAGATCAAGAATGGGGAACGGCGTTCAAAGACAGCGAAGCGGATCCAAAAAACACGCGAGCGAGAAAAAGTCAGCTGGAACCCGTCTTTTATGAAGAAGATGGGTCGGGAGTACTCTTTCCCTCAAGACAAGACAAGGAAAATATTCAACCTTGTCATGAAGTATCAAATGATGACGCTCCCGGAGTCTCGATACCCCGAACAGATGAACGAGGTCCATCACCTGGCTTATTGCTCCTATTACCGAGCAAAAGGACATCCTCTTAGAGACTGCTTCACCCCTCAAAGACTGGGTTGAAGATCAGTATCAGCATGGCAGGTTTGCTCTATCCGACAGTTGGAGGGTAGCCCCGCCACGAAAGCATGAGCCGAGAGCAACCTACACTGCGAGGGAAAGTCTAGATCATCATCGAGCTTTGAAACGAGCTCGTACCTGCCATATGATAACATTCATAAAGGAGGGAGAGCACGAGAATATGGACGACCTCTCCCAGTGCTTCGCAAATGAAGATGAGAATGAGGTGATCTCAGAATTTCTGCCGGCGCTAAAAGAGATGGAAGATGGGGACGGCAAACGAGCCAAGGCCAACGTTTGTCAGTGAGCTATTGTCTGAGGAGCGGATGGCTACATTAAAAGATGTGCTTATCCAGTATAAAGACTTCTTCGTGTGGAACTATTCCGAGATGCCGGGACTAGACCCAAAAATAGTCGTGCATAAACTGGCAATATCACCGGACGTCAAGCCAGTCAAGCAAGCACCAAGAAGAATGCGGCTCGAGCTTGAGATAAGTATCAATGCCGAAGTCTAAAAGCAAACCGACTCCGACTTCATCCAAGAAGTTCAATACCCTAACTGGATCGCCAATATCGTTCCGGTAATGAAGAAAAACGGGACAGTACGCATCTGCGTAGATTTTTGGGATCTCAACAAAGCTTGTCCGAAGGATGACTTCCCAGTGCCTATTACCGAGCTGATGATCGATAACATATCCACCCATGAAGTCTTCTCCTTCATGGATGGATCCTCAGGGTACAACCAAATCAAGATGCATCCTGAAGACCAAAAGCACACTGCTTTCTGGACTCCGCTCGGCATATTCTGCTACAAAGTGATGCCCTTCGGTCTGAAGAACGCTGGCGCTACCTACCAGAAGGCCATGACAAAGATCTTTGATGACCTCATACACGAAATTTTCGAATGTTATATTGACTACCTCATGGTGAAAAGCAAATCGTATGAGGAGCACTGGGAGCATCTGAAGATAGTGTTCCAGCGCCTTCGAAAATACAACCTGAAGATGAACACTCTGAAATGCGCGTTTGGAGTATCCTTAGGAAAATTCCTGGGATTCATCGTACGACATCGATGTATCGAAATATACCCGTTAAAGATCAGGGCAATTATGGAAATGCTTTCGCCAAGAACACTCAAGCAACTGTGGTCTCTCCAAGGAAAGCTCCCGTATATCCGGCGGTTCATAACTAACCTCTCCGGCAAATGCCGCCCCTACAGTCATCTAATGAAGAAGGGGACCCCGTTCGTTTAGGATCGTAAATGGCAAAGCGCACTGGACGAAATCAAGCAATATCTGCAGAACCCGCCGGTACTGACCGCTCCAGTCAAAGGAAAGCCCATCATCCTGTACATAACAGCCCTTGAAGATTCTTTAGGCGCGCTATGGGCACAAGAGAATGACCAGGAGAAAGTTAGAGCTCTCTACTATTTGAATCGAGTTCTCCTGGGGACAGAAAACAATTACTCCCCCATCGAAAAGCATTGCCTAGCACTGATCTTCTAGGCAATGAAGCTCCGACATTACGCCTTGGTACATGAGGTCCATCTCATATCAAAGGTGGATCCTCTCAAATATTTGATGTCAAGAGACATACTAACGGGAAGGCTTGCCAAATGGGCCTTCCTCTTGATGGAGTTCTCGATAGTATATCGACCCCTCAAGGCAATAAAAAGACAAGCCATCGCTGACTTTCTCGCTGAGCATCCGATACCAGCTAATTCTCCCTTAAACTGCGAGTTGCCGGACGAACACGGGTTTGACGCAGTCGACGGGGAGAAAGAAGGGAGTGATACCCTATGGGAACTCTACTTCGATGGGGCATCGTCTATGAAGAGGTGAAAGCAAAGCATCCCTATAATCAAAGCCGGAGTAGGCCTTATCTTTGTGACTCCACAAGGAGGGATAATGCGTTTTGTCACTTCCTTAACAGAGCCAAGAACAAACAACGAAGCGGAATATGAAGCTTTAGTAGCAGGTCTCGAGATCGCTATTGACATGGGAATCGAGAACCTCCTCATATATGGAGACTCCCAGCTGGTCGTTAGCTAAGTAAATGGCGACTATCAGACGTGTAAGCCAGAACTAGTAAAATATGGCAAAAGAGTGCAGCAATTACTGACTCAAATCCCCTCTTACATTCTGGAAAGCATACCACGTGCAGAAAATAGCAAGGCGGATGCGTTAGCCAAGCTCGCTAAAGAACTGGCCGACGAAAACTTCGATGACGTAAGGATCATCGTGCAAAGCCGCCGGATTCTCGCACTGGCAGAGATGTCTCCGAAGACATATGAAAGAAAGGAAGCGACCGAACGAACAGCCTTCCAAATAGAGGACGAAGAAAAGGCTAAGGATTGGAGAGAAATCTTCATAGACTACTTCAAATACCATCGAACACCCGAAGACGCATCGTCAAAACATCGGCTCATGAAGCGAGCTCTGTCTTTCGCCTTCGTCAATGATACTCTATATAAGAGATCGTTCGATTATTTGTGGCTAAGATGTCTGGGACCAGAAGAAGCAAGGAGAGTCGTCCATGAAACTCATGACGGACTCTGTGGTTCTCATTAAACCGGGCCAAAGATGAAGCTGAAAATCAAAAGAATGGGTTACTATTGGCCCACGATGATTCAGGACTGCCTCGATATGCGAAGCAGTGTCACTCGTGCCAAATTCACGGGGACTTCATCCACCAGCATCCGAATCCGCTACACCCAACATTGGCCAGCTGGCCATTCGAAATATGGGGAACCGATATAATCGGGTCTATCGAACCAGCGTCATCTAAAGGACATCGGTTCATATTGGCAACAACCGATTACTTCTCTAAGTGGGCAGAAGCAATACTGCTAAGAGAGGTGAAGATGGAGAACATCCTCCATTTTTTTGGACACATGTTATCTACCGGTTCGGCACTCCGCGAAGGATCATCTCGGATAATGGGCCGGCCTACAAAAACCATAAGATCAGCCGCTTCGCACAGCAGCATAAAATAGATTGGAAATACTCTTCAGTCTATAACCCCCGAGCTAACGGTCTAGCTGAGGCTTTCAACAAGATCTTGACGAAGATCATAAAGAAGACGGTGTCCAGAAACAAAAAGGACTGGCACAAGAGATTGCATGAAGCTCTCTGGGCTTATCGGACCACGTTCAAGATGGCCACGAATACAACGCCATTCGCGTTGGTATTTGGCACGGAAGCAGTACTTCCCTTGGAGATAGAGCTACCCTCTCTACGAGTAGCAGTTCGATACGAGCTTACGGATGAAGAAAATGCCCATCTTCGGCTTGAGGAGCTTGATGCCCTCGATGAAACTCGTTGCATGGCACAGCAAACCCTAGAAGCTTATGATTTAGAGGGATTTTTACGATCAAAAATAATTTACCGCAATCAAGAACGGCGTCGCTTTGCAGCTAGCCGGTGAGTATGGGTCGGTCCACAGGGATGGTGTTAATTTCCTAAATGTTCTTACGAGCTAATTCCAATGGGTGTTGGATCTTCTAATTAAATCTAAAAACTAAGTTGTACGAGAATTAAGAAACTTGCTAGGATTAGGTTTAGGTAAAGTTTGGTAAGATTAAATTTCACACATTTTTCAATGCCCTAAATTAAATCTTTTTAGGAGTTATAGCAATTATTAGTAAAGGGGATTAGGATGATTGGGAAGAAACGATATTTCTTCCTCTAGATCCTTGTCCGTCCTTTCCTAATAATTGCTCTAACCTTCATGGAAGACATGCATGTCCGGTCTTTTATACTACAGTTTCACCGTTACCTCGTGGGTAGGGTGCCGTAGGGAGCGGATCATGCATGCATGCATGAAATTCTAATTATTGCAAATGATTGGGCACGAAAGAGATGAGAGATCTTCATCTCTCAAACTCTTCCCTATTCCTAACCCTTACAAGCGAGGAAATTACTCGCTCATTAAGGGATCTATTAAACATCATTTTTATTTTGTTTTTTTATTGCAAATAGATTAATTACCTACTGCAGTTTAAGAAATTCTACACTAGATTAAACTGAGGCAAAAGAATAATTTATCTAGGGCAAGAATTTAATTATAGAACTAAGGAAGAAATAAAAGAATGATGCTCTCCCAACTTCAAAATGAATCTGAATTTTATTTATGAAAAAGAGGCATACCTAATACAATATTTAGAATTCCAAATTATAGAGGATAGGAAAATTAGGGTTTCAATGACTCGCATATGTGTTATTACAAAATTGCCCCTAGGATGACTAGTCAACGCACCGCCAGAGCTTCCGTGAAATTTTCCACCGACGTGTGCTATACACGGCCGCGGAACCGCGGCCCGAGGCCAGGTTTGGCCGCGGTTCCGCGGCTAAAAGAAGGAGTTGGGCTATGAAAATTTTGGGCCTGGCTTCTCTTGACTTGTTATTCCTGTTTCTATGTGTCTTTTTTCAATTGGGCTTCTAGGTCTTCTCCAGATCTCTAGTGAACATTGTAGCGGACTTTTACCGTTGCTTCGTGACGAAGTCCTAAACCTTGCGTTGTTTTGTACTGATCTCTGTGTAGGCTTGATCAAGATTCTCTGTTTATTGGTCAAAGTCTCACTTTTGCATTATCTTTTATCTTTTTCACTGTTTTAGATCCAAGAACCTGTAACCTGTAATAAGTAGCAGACATGCGTCAAAAGCACATGTTTATTTATAAAATGAATAAGAATGGGAAATATAATAATGCAATATTATGGTATGAACAAATACCCCCAAACTTATCTTTTGCTCGTCCTCGAGCAAACTTAGTTTTATTCTCTACAAAATCCTAACCGCATTTTCGCAGGGAAACGCGATTGCACTGAGCTCGTGCAACAAGCCGTTAAACCTCTAGGTGTCCCTAGTAGGAGGAGTGTTGTCTCCTGAGGGTTTTCAGCGGATACTACCCACAAAATCCTATCAATTAGGCTTTTCGACTTTTGTTCTCCAATTAAGTTTTCTAATAAGGAATTCTATTATCGTCGACTCGTAAATTATCCACACATATTCTTCATACTTCCTCATCATTTAACTTAAGATTATATATGTTCTGCAGACCTACTCAGCTTTCGGCATTTCTTAAGTTTTCCTTCTAGGGTTCCATCTCCACTTAGGAATTTTTATCAACTCTACTAAAGATACAAGTTCTATTCTTCATTCCTTTCTCTTATCTAAACTCTAATCACATATCCCCATGTGTGTGTATAAATCACCCCTACACTTGGAAATTCAAATCAAGCAATCATACCCTTGTCCGTTGTCCAAAGTACTTATTAGTAGGTGAATTTTTAATTGAATTTTGCTTACACATCCTTCATGCGACCGTTAATACATCTTGAGGTACCAACAACCGATTACAAGATATGTTTGCACTTTAAAACGTAATTCCTAGTCTTGCAACACCCAAGGCTTTTAGCAGTGACTCCCAAACCAGTTGGTCTAAGGCACTAGGTGATGAAGCACCTTCGCTAAATATTTTTCTATTTTTTTTACAGCCTTAAGAAATCACAAAAACCAGTGTTCATTTTTTTTTATTTATTCACTTTTTTTTCTTTTATTTTCTTCGTACTAAGGACTTTAGACAAAAGCTTTTCAAGGTCTCCTCTACTATTCCAAGTTTTAAGGTGCGTGATTGTGCAATTTGTAGGGTATACATTTTCAGAATCTATACTTAAGCTAGGAATTATTTTTCAAACTTATACTCTAATAAAAATCAATACTTTTCCTTTATTTCGACTTAGCCCAAGAAGTGAACCCAAAATTTGCCTATTTCTAAATAAACTACAAAGACATATACTTTCTACTGTTAAACTTTAAGAAAGGTTATTTTTAGGGTTTTTAATTTACTAAGTCTAAGATCTAGTTGTTCGTAGCCAGTTAACCTATTTGTCAAACTCAAGTCAAATATAGCCAAAATTGAATACAATACTTTTTATAATTTTTGAATTTTTTCAATTTTTATGGGTTTTCAAATGAATATGCAAATGCGAGGGAAGAAAACTTATCGCGCATACCCCCAAACTTAAACTGGACAGTGTCCTCACTGTCATGCTGCACCAAGTGGATCGATAGTGTCGGCAATTTCCTGCTTATTATCAGATTTACAAATGATACACACCCCCAAACTTATTTGAAATAAAGTTTTGGAAAAATTGATTGGAAATTCGGGGGTGAAAGTGGAGGAAAATCAATCAGTGTAAATCGGCTCCTGCAAAAACAGGAGCTCCTCCGAATGGTCCGCTGTGAGGAACGGTTTCAATCGCTGTCCATTTACTTTGAATAAAGTACCGTCCTCTGAATTTTCAAGATCGACTGCACCGTGCGGATAAACGGTGCGAACTACAAATGGACCTTTTCACCTAGAACGGAGCTTGCCGGGGTGATAATGTAACCGAGTATCATAGAGTAAAACCTGTTGACCAGGTTTAAAAGTTTTTCGCAAAAGGTGTTTATCGTGAAACACCTTAGTTCGGTTCTTAACAATTACGGCATTATCATAAGCCTCATCCGGCAGCTTTTCTAGTTCATTTAACTGCAGCTTTCGATTGCTGCCCGCATCTCCTAATGATACATTTAGCTCTTTAATAGCCCAAAATGCCTTGTGCTCAATCTCTACTGGGAGGTGGCAAGCCTTCCCGTAAACAAACCGGTATGAAGACATACCAAGATCGGTCTTGTATGCAGTACGGAAAGCCCATAGTGCATCGATCAGTTTGAGTGACCAATCTTTACGGTTTTTAGAAACCGTTTTCTCTAAGATTTGCTTAATTTGCCGATTCGAAACCTCGGCTTGCCCACATGTTTGGGGATGGTATGGCATTGACAGCTTGTGGGTAATAGAATATTTGCGCATTAAGGACTCAAAAGTCCTATTGCAAAAGTGAGAACCATTATCACTTATAATCGCTCGAGGGTGCCCAAATCGAGAAAAGATGTGCTCTTTAAGAAATCGAACGACAACCTTATTGTCATTCGTTCGGCTAGGCACAGCCTCGACCCACTTTGAAACGTAGTCAACAGCCAAAAGAATATAAATATTCCCAAAAGAATTGGGAAATGGTCCCATGAAGTCTATTCCCCAAACATCAAAAATATCCACAACCAAAATTGGTTAGAGCGGCATTTCGTTTCTCCGCGATATCCGGCCCAAGTGTTGGCACCGGGAGCAAGTCTTGCAGTATTCATATGCATCCTTAAAGAGTCGTGGCCAATAGAAACCACACTGCAAGATTTTTTCGGCTGTCTTCTTTGGGCCAAAGTGCCCGCCACATGCTTGATCGTGGCAAAAAGACAGCACACTCTTAAACTCGTTTTCCGGTACAAACCGACGAATGATTTAATCGGAACAGTATTTAAAAAGATAAGGTTCATCCCAGTAAAAATGATTTGCTTGGGACAAGAATCGAAGTTTATCCTGTTTCAACCAATCTTTAGGGATCAAGCCAGTGACTAAGTAGTTTACAATATCGGCGAACCATGGTTCGCAAGAAACGGTTAAGAGTTGCTCATCGGGAAAAACATCTTTGATTGGAAGTTCAAGTGTATGTGAAGAAGGAAGTCGTGAAAGGTGATCGGCCACTACGTTTTCACATCCTCTTTTGTCCCTTATGACAAGGTCAAACTCTTGTAGCAAGAGAATCCAACGTATCAGCCTTGATTTAGCATCCTTCTTCGCAAAAAGGTGGCGAAGAGCTGAATGGTCCGTGTATGCAATAACTGGAGAACCGATTAAATAAGGCCAGAATTTTTCAAGTGCAAACACAACTGCTAAAAAATCTTTTTCCGTTGTTGTGTAGTTTAGTTGGGCCACATTTAGTGTTCGGCTAGCGTAATAAATCACGTGCGGCATCTTATTAATGTGCTGTCCAAGAACAGCACCAATGGCAAAATCTGATGCGTCGCACATAATTTCGAAAGGATGCGTCCAGTCTGGAGATGAAAGAATGGGTGCAGAAATGAGAGAGTGTTTCAAAGACTCGAACGCTTCCATGCAAGTTGAGTCAAAATCAAATGTTGTGTCCTTGGACAATAAGAGAGTCAAGGGTCTAGCAATCTTGCTAAAATCCTTGATGAACCGTCTATAAAAACCGGCATGGCCAAGGAAAGCTCGGATATCTTTGACGCATTTAGGAGGAGGAAGATTGGAAATGACTTCAATTTTGGCTCTATCAACCTCTATGCCATTTTGCGAGATGACATGTCCTAAGACAATGCCTTCTCGTACCATAAAGTGGCACTTCTCCTAATTTAAAGTTAGGTTCTTATCCCTACAGCGGGTAAGAACTGCGTCAAGGTGTAGCAAACACTCGTCGAAGGAGTCACCAAAAATGGAGAAATAATCCATAAAGATCTCCAAAAACTTTTCAACCATGTCTGAAAAGATCCCCATCATACACCGCTGAAATGTAGCGGGTGGATTGCATAACCCAAAGGGCATGCGACGATAAGCAAAAGTGCCAAAAGGACAAGTAAATGCGGTCTTGTCTTAATCCTCTTTGGCTATGGGGACTTGGTTATAGCCGGAATAGCCATCCAAAAAGCAATAGAACTCATGCTCAGCCAATCGTTCTAGCATTTGGTCAATGAAAGGTAAAGCAAAGTGGTCTTTCCTTGTCGCGGCATTGAGTTTTCTATAGTCGATGCAAACTCGCCACCCAGTTTGGGTGCGAGTAGGAATTAACTCATTTGCCTCATTGGTAATGACCGTGATGCCCGATTTCTTTGGCACAACATGAATGGGGCTAACCCATTGGCTATCCGAGATAGGGTAAATGATACCACTATCAAGACATTTAACAATCTCCTTCTTGACAACCTCTTTCATTATGGGGTTGAGGCGTCTTTGTGGATCCCTTACCGGCTTGGCATCATCCATCAAGTGTATATGATGTTCGACTATGAGGGGACTAATCCCCTTGATGTCCGCCATAGACCAGCCAAAAGCTTGCCGATTATTTTGCAAGACCATTAAAAGGGCCTTCTCTTGTTCAAGAGCTAGAGAGGCCGATATGATAACGGGTAAGGTCTCATTCTCACCTAGATAAGCATATTTTAGGTGCGACGGCAAAAGCTTTAGTTCGAGTTGAGGAGGTGAAACAATAGATGGTAACAATGGAGTAACTGTTTCAAACTCGAAGGATTCCATCAAAGGTTCAAATCGAGTGTACGCAACCGAGTCGGATGGTTCAACTAACTCATCCGAAAAAGCAAAAGACTCAAGCTCGAGTGGTGAGTCTTCAAAATCGTCTACAAAGATGAAACACTCATAATCGTTGTCCGCCGTGAAAGCTGTGTCAGATTCTAGGAGGAACGCACTAGTGGCGTCAACACTGCTGTGATCAAACATAAAATTTTCGAACTCACAGTCCTCCTCCGCGATCTCATTGATCGAGCAAACATCAAGTACGCTAGCATTAGGCTCGAAAGGCTGATTCCCCAACTTAAAAATATTGAGTTCAATTGTCATATTGCCAAAAGATAGATTCATTGAACCATTATGACAGTTAATCACCGCGTTAGAGGTCGCAAGGAATGGTCGACCAAGTATCACCAAAATTTGATTCCGGGGGTTAGCGACAGGTTGTGTATCTATAACAATAAAGTCAATGGGGAAAATGAAATCCCCTACTCTAATTAACACATCCTCCAACTCCCCCCTAGGGTGGGTGATGGATTGATCGGCCATTTGGAGAGTGCAATGAGCAGGCTTAAGCTCTCCAACGCCTAATTGCTCGTACACAGAATAAGGTAGCAAATTGACACTAGCACCAAGATCTAATAGTGCTCTATTGATGTTCTTGTCCCCAATTGTGATCGAAATAGTAGGACAACCGGGGTCCTTGTGCTTTTGGGGTAAAGAGTGGACAAGAGCATCGCTAACAGCACTAGCCACGAAAACTTTCTTTGGTACTTGTGACTTTCTCTTTTTGGTGCATAAGTCCTTTAAGATTTTTGCATATGAAGGAACTTGTTGGATTGCATCCAAGAGAGAGATATTTATGCTAACCTGTTTGAACAACTCTACAATCTTCTCCATCTGCGGAGTTGGTTTATTGGATCTCAACCGGTTTGGAAAAGGAATATTTTGAAAAGTTGTTGAGTCCAATTTTTGCGGATCAGATTGTTGAGTTGGAACGGATCCCCGTGTAGATGTGTTCGTGTTGTGAGATGTGGGTCCGTTCGAGCTAGAAGAAGTAGAGCCTTGTAAAGGATGGAGAATAGGCTCTAACAAAGAAGAAGAAGGTGAAGAAGAACCACCGGCAGGGATGTCATGGTTAATACCCACATTGTTTTACAACACTTTTCCGGATCTCAACGTGGTCACAGCATTTACGTTATGATTTTGCTGTTGATATGCAACATGTGCGTGACCGCGATTTGGCAGTGGTTGAGATGGAAACTTTCCTTTTTCTCGCTCGCTCAATGCTTCATTGAGTTGTGCAATTTGTGCCTCAATAGATTTGATGCTTTGATCGTGTGAGGCACTGTTTTGCACCAAATATTGAATAGAAGTCTCTAATCTTGCTGCAGATTGTGTAGATTGCTTTAGGAACGCATCTAGACTTCTTTCGAGCGAAGTAACCTTGTCATTATTAGGTTGAACAAAATTGTTTGGCGGGTAAGAATTGTTAGGCACAAAATTGTTCACTTGATTAGGGTAAGGTTGCTGTTGGAAAGGTTGCTGAAATTGAGTTTGTGGAGGTGCTTGTTGTTGTGGAGGAGGAGGCCTTTGAAAATTGTTGTTTCCTTGGAATTGTTGATTTTGGTTCCAAGCGAAATTTGGGTGACTCCTCCAACCCGGATTGTATGTCGAAGAGTATGGATTGTTTCTTTGTCGTTGCTGAAAGGCAGCATTGACTTGATCGTGTCCTTGAGTAGATGGATTGTAAGGACACTCTTCGGTGAAATGCGATGGATCCGAACAACAAGCACACACAGTTCGTGGAGGCATAACAGGGGCAGGAGAAGACGATGAGATTTTGGTATCAATCGCTTCTAGCTTTTTCGTAAGAGCGGCCATCTCGGCCTTCATAGCAATCGACATATCTAATTGATGTATGCCTGCCCTAGATTGACCAATAGAAGAAGATGATGATGTGGTCTTGGTGCTCTCCCACTGAATTGTTTGTTCACTAAGGTCCTCAAGAAACTGCCACGCTTCCTCACTAGATTTGATTAGAAAGTGACATTGACAAATGGTTTCTAGCAACTGCTTCGTTGCCGGGTTCAATCTCTCGTATTATATTTGGCAGAGTTGCCAACTTTCGATCCCATGATGAAGGCATTGAACGAGTAGGTCTTTAAATCTTTCAAAACACTTTCAAAATGGTTCGGAAGGAAGCTGGGAAAATTGTATAATCTCATTACGGATTCTAGCAGTTTTGTGATGAGGATAGAACTTTTTAAGAAAAGCTTTCACAAACTCGTCCCAATTTCTAATTGAATGTGATGCTGTGCTGTATAGCCACTTCTCGGCTAAGTCACATAAGAGGTGAAAGGAATGACCCTTAGCCTTATAGCGTCATCACTTAATTGGGTAGTTTTCATCATGGTGCAAACGTTTTGGAATTTATTAATAAAGATATAGGCATCTTCAGATTCCAATCCATGAAATTTTGGCAACATATTGATGAAGTTGGGTTTTATTTCAAAATTGTCCCCATTTGTCGGTGGGGATGAAAGACAGGTAGGTAAAGAGGTGTGGACAGGGTAGAAGAGATCCTGGAGCGCGACTCGTGTGGGCGCTTCAACAGGCGGGTGATTCGGGTTATTCGCACCTAACGGAGGTGGAATCAGTCCCATCGGTAAGCTGTTGTTAGGATTGTATCCCGACATACCTTCGGAAGAAGAATTTGAAGGTGGAGGTAACGAAGTGGACGGAATTTCGACTTCGGTGTCGAAAGGTTCGTCGGTCGGTACCAACGAAACACGGACTAATTGGGCGCTAGTGTCCCTAGTCCAAAGTGACATACACTAAAGGGGTAGTGTTGTCAGAAAAATGAAAGACAGAATGTGGAGGTAAGAAAACGTCAATGAGAAAAAGTGGTGTAAGTGGAGTGCAAGGATTTCTTTACCGACAAGTTGCAAGTTTTTGAAAAGATTTTTCCTTTTTTATGTGAAATTTTTGCAAAAAGATTTTTAAAAAGAGACCTGTGACACAAATGCGATCAACCACAAATGCACAATCAGGCCTAGATCTAGGGTCACCTAGGTCAGCTAGACAGCTCCTAACTGTTCCAAAGGGTTAGAAATAGGACCTCAAACCGCCTCTTGACCGCCAATTGCGGCCAGGTAAGTGCCAGGTAAGTGGGAGGCTCCCCGCTACAAGTAGCGGTCCTAATTAAATAACCACTTGCCTTAGACACACTTGCCTAGACACCGCAAAGTCAGGTTAGGATAAACGGTCGATGCCTATAACTAGTCCTCTGTCCTATTGAACTCGACGTCCTTAGAGCTGAGTCTAGTATTTTTTTAATTAAGAGTGGTCAATGCAAATGCTTTAAGTGATTTCTGGGGTCCTGGGAAGGGTAATGAAATCCCCACCCAATCTGAATTGGTCAATAGCCCCTTAAAGTCCAATTAAAATATGCAAAACAGTAAATCACTTGCAATTAATTAATTTTTTTAGTGCGGCGCAAAGAATCCTGCAGAAAATCTGTTATTGAGAAGGGGGAAGAAGATTTTTAGCGCAAAGAATCCTGCAGAAAATTTCGCAAAAAGATATATGTAGGTTGACAGAGGAGGAAAATAGAAAACAAACAGAGAAGATTTTGCGCAAAGAGGCCACGTAAGTTCTGCGGTTCGGGGCGCTGTTGAACCGCGGTTTCGCGGTCAGGAGGAAGGATCAGGTTCTGAAAAAAATTATGTAGCTCCGATTCTCCAATCCTATTCTGTTCTGATATATCTTTTTCTGTTTCGCACTCTGGATTTTTCCAGATCCGTCAATTCTTCGCTGTTCCTAGAAAATTCAAACGATAAACCCTTCAAACAATAAAAGATGATAAAATTTTTATATTTTTGATTTTTTTTTCTTCAAATTTTTATGGTTTTTATATTTTATATTAACCCGAAATTACAAAAAGGAAATTTTACGCCATCCCCGGAAACGACGCCATTTGATTTAGAGGGATTTTTACGATCAAAAATAATTTACCGCAATCAAGAACGGCGTCGCTTTGCAGTTAGCCGGTGAGTACGGGTCGGTCCACAGGGTGTTAATTTCCTAAATGTTCTTACGAGCTAATTCCAATGGGTGTTGGATCTTCTAATTAAATCTAAAAACTAAGTTGTACGAGAATTAAGAAACTTGCTAGGATTAGGTCTAGGTAAAGTTTGGTAAGATTAAATTTCACACCTCTTTCAATACCCTAAATTAAATCCTTTTAGGAGTTATAGCAATTATTAGTAAAGGGGATTAGGATGATTGGGAAGAAACTCTAGATCCTTGTCCGTCCTTTCTTAATAATTGCTCTAACCTTCATGGAAGACATGCATGTCCGGTCCTTTATACTACAGTTTCACCGTTACCTCGTGGGTATGGTGCCGTAGGGAGCGGATCATGCATGCATGCATGAAGTTCTAATTATTGCAAATGATTGGGCACGAAAGAGATGAGATATCTTCATCTCTCAAACTCTTTCCTATTCCTAACCCTTACAAGCGAGGAAATTACTCGCTCATTAAGGGATCTATTAAAAACATCATTTTTATTTTGTTTTTTTTATTGCAAATAAATTAATTACCTACTGCAGTTTAAGAAATTCTACACTAGATTAAACTAAGGCAAAAGAATAATTTATCTAGGGCAAGAATTTAATTATAGAACTAAGGCAGAAATAAAAATGAACTTACAGAATGATGCTCTCCCAACTTCAAAATGAATCTGAATTTTATTTATGAAAAAGAGGCATACCTAATATAATATTTAGAATTCCTATTTATAGAGGATAGGAAAATTAGGGTTACAATGACTCGCACATGTGCTATTACAAAATTGCCCCTAGGACGACTAGTCAACGCACCGCCAGAGCTTCGGTGAAATTTGCCACCGACGTGTGCTATACACGGCCGCGGAACCGTGGCCCGAAGCCAGGTTTGGCCGCGGTTCCGCGGCCAAAAGAAGGAGTTGGGCTATGAAAATTTTGGGCCTGGCTTCTCTTGACTTGTTATTCCTGTTTCTATGTGTCTTTTTTCAATTGGGTTTCTAGGTCTTCTCCAGATCTCTAGTGAACATTGTAGCGGACTTTTACCGTTGCTTCGTGATGAAGTCCTGAACCTTGCGCTGTTTTGTACTGATCTCTGTGTAGGATTGATCAAGATTCTCTGTTTATTGGTCAAAGTCTCACTTTTGCATTATCTTTTATCTTTTTCACTGTTTTAGATCCAAGAACCTGTAACCTGTAATATGTAGCAGACATGCGTCAAAAGCACCTGTTTATTTATAAAATGAATAAGAATGGGAAATATAATAATGCAATATTATGGTATGAACAGCTTACAAAGCAAGGATAACGTGCTCATACAAAAGATTGATTAGGCCAAGAACATTCCGCCAAGGCGAACTCGTGCTAGTCGTAAAAAGACCTATGATCCCCAATCGTGCTAAACGGGGGAAATTCGAACCATACTATGAAGGCCCGTACGTCATAGACAGGGTCTACCAAGGTGGGGGCTACTTGCTCATGGATATGCATGGCGAAAGACCCTTCCGGTCAATAAACGTCCGGTTCTTTAAGAAATACTACGCTTCACAAGTCAGGGCTCAGGTTAATGATGGATGACGACGCTCGTGTCCGCTCACTGTCTTCCGGAGTACAAACTCTATAAGTAGTATCCGGCGAAACCTCGCCTCAAAATCCCAGCGGACCGCAACGTCCTTAAACTAGCTGCGGACCGGAATGTCCCTAAACTAACAACGGACCACAACGTCCTTAAACTAGCTGCGGACCGAGATGTCCTTAAACTAATGATGGACCGAGATGTCTTTAAACTAAATACGCCGCCTCAAACACGGCGAGAGTGAAATCCAGGTCCACAGGTCCCAGCGGCAAGGATTGCAACTTAAGTACCGCTGGCTGCACAACCGCCCCAGTGGCGAAATTCCCCTAAGTGCCATGAGCAAACGGATGAGTTAAAAAATGGGTACGTCCGCAAGCAAAAAGGGCAAGAATGAAAACCTGAAAGGACTCCGTAAGTAAAAACAGCAGGGCTACCGGCGAGTTTGTGAAAACCCGCAAGGGCGCAGACTCGTAAAAAATTCATGCACATTTGCAAGGTCATCTCGACCTTGTAAGGAGAAAATACCTGCGTGAGATCCTTACGACTCACAAGAGAGGAACACACTTAGGGATCCTCACGATTCCTAAGGAGAAATTACACTTACAAGATCCTCACGACTCATAAGGAGAATTCCCCCTATGAGACCCTCATGGCTCGTAGGATTCAAAAGCCTTAAGCTATAGGGATCTGAACCTGTTATTAAGCCATCACACTCCCTAAGTTACCCTACAAGCAGTTCAATATTGACCCTTGTTTAAAATCCAGGGCACAAATAAACGTTTCCCCCACCAAGTCCCGCCAACGACAAGGAATGTCCTCATGTGATGAACGACACTTGTAAGTCCTCTCGACTTATAAGGACAAAACACTCTTGTAAGATCCTTACGACTTATAAGAGGACACACACTTAGGAATCCTCATGACTCCTAAGGAGAAAACACACCTACGAGATCCTCACGACTCCTAGGAAGAGACACCTTTATATGACCCTTACGGCTCATGAAGTCAAAAACCTTAGCTGACAGGATCTTAACCCTGTTTGCTAAGCTACCTTTGTTCGAATTGAAAAAGGCAAATGATGATTCGCTCGTGACAATATTCCAGTCGCAGCGATGCTGATGCCAAATTGGTGTCAGATCTCAAATTCCATACTCGCAGCAAAAATCAGCGAGCCAAAAATGCATATGAAATAGCCAAAATGATAGGGTAACTCGCAACAAAAATCAGCGAGTAAGATATATGCATATAAACATAGCCGAAATGATTGGGCAACTCGCAATAAAAAGCAGCGAGTAAAGAAAAGAAAAATAGCCAAAATGATTGGGAAATCGCGACTTTCGCGATATAAAAAGCTGAAATGATAGAGCATCGCGGAAAGAAATAAAAAATGAAATGAAACTTTTGCCCTGCAGGTGAGATCACATCGACCCCTATATACAATCCATGGGCACAAACGAAAAGGGAACCACATTGTCCCAAAAGGAAGCTAGATCTCGATGCCTACATCTACAGCCTAGAAATCAACAACGGCGTTCCTTCTCATTCTAACCAGAAGCAGATAGGACGTCAGCAAAATGGAGCCACGGCAAAGTCCCCTAGTTCCAAATCTCGATGGTTCACAGACGGCCTAAAGACTACCTCGGAGCCACGGCAAAGTCCCCTAGTTCCAAATCTCAACGGTTCACAGACAGCCTAGAGGCTACCTCGGAGCCATGGCAAAGTCCCTAATTCCAAGTCTCGACGGCGGCATCCACAGTCTAGAGATCAACAACAGCGTTCTTCCTCTCTCCCAGCAGGATGTAGACGCGACATCAACAAATGGAACCATGGCAAAGTCCCCTAGTTCCAAATCTCGATGGTTCACAGACAACCTAGAGACAATCTCGATGTTCGTCGCAATATTGCAGGCACAATGTCAACAAACGAAGTAAAGGAAGATCCCTAAATTCAGGGTCTTGACAGCAACTCAAATGAGACCTGAAAGACTATCGGAGATCATCCTACTCCAGCGCGGAGTGGTCATGACTCATTTGGGCTCCCAAACTGAGCCTAACCTCAATTAAAAAGCGACATGGAATATCCCTAATGCTTGCTCTTTCTACGGTAATATCACCTGGAAGATTACTTGAAGATGTCTTGTCCATCCCCCGAAGGGATCAGAGACACAAAAGTCGCGGGGCTACTCAAACAGCAAGATTGAGTATCGAGGAATACACCGGCCAACGCGGTCGTACGACGGGTAAGAAACACTAGTACCACAGACCCTAACAGACTTCTATTAGCAGGAGTTAACTATGACGTTAGGACATCCTTATAAGAACTTCTCGGTTCGTCTCGACTCGTGGGGAAAATAATATTCCTGCGAGAACTTCTCGACTCGTCTCGATTTGTAAGGAAAAGCCTTAGGCAATGGGGATAAGGACCTGTTCCCTAAGCACTGAGGCCCTGCAAGTCGGTCCAAGATGAACTTTTGCATACTATTCATGGCCACACTCTCCAAAGTCGAATATCGACAAGGAGGGAAACAACCACTTACGAGTCCTCTCGACTTGTAAGGGGGGAAATTCTCTTGTGATACCCTTACGACTCTCAAGAGAAAAAACACTTAGGAGTCCTCACAATTCCTAAGGAGAAAATACACCTACGGGATCCTCTCGACTCGTAGGGAGAAAACCCTTTATGAGACCCTCACGGCTCATAAAATTGAAAAGTCTTAGGCGGCAGATCTGAACCTGTTTCTTAAGCCATCGCTGCCCTGCAAGGAGATCAAGATAGACTATCTACAATGGCGCTCGCACTTAAAAAAAATTCCTAAGGGTAAAGTATAAATCTCATGTACAGGGGCGAGATACACGCACAAATATATGATGAACAGAAAACATTCAACAGAAAGCATTCAACAGGTAATAATAAGAAAAATACATTGAAACAAATATACTACTCTACAGGGAAGAGATCACCAAATGTGGGATCATAGATACAAGGGTTAACAAAACAATAAATAAAGTTTTTCAATTCTCTCTCTGCCTTCTCTACCATGTCGAAGCGGCGGTCTTCGTGAGGAGTTGCTCCCCATCGATTAGTGCCATGCTCATCGGTGAAGGCAATCATGATGGCTCGCTAAGCTCAAATCTGGCTCAGTAAATGAACCGAATGATCCTTCAGAGGCTGAGTAATCAAGTGGACCTCGTGGAAACATTCAATCTTGTCATCCGCCGCATCGAGAATCGCCGGAGTCATCTACACTGGATGAGGAGGGATATCAGCAAGCACGGACAAGAAAATCATCCAGAGCCAAATGAAACCCATAGGAAGGGGAGAATCCCTACGAGCTAGGAGCTTGTACAATACCACTTCACATTGGTCATCAGTAAGAAGAGGATCCGCTAACCGCACGGCAAAGCAAGGAATAATCTCCTCAATAGGCACCTCCCAGGGCTGCCGACGAGCATGGGAACGGTTGCAAACTATAATTCTTGGTTTGTTTCTAAAAAATGATCACCCTAAGGGCTGAATGGGTCTCTCTCTATGAAGAAAGAAGAAGACGAAGCTTCAGATTATAAAGAGAAGCATTCAAATCTAGACACGGAAAATTTTGTGCATGGTAGAACTATTTCCAAGGCCGGAAAAAGGGGCATGGGGAACAAGATAGTTGACCCATAAGAATCAGAACAAGGAGGTGAAACGACCCCCTCAGTAGAGTCTCACGTGCATGGCACGTGAGCACCCGTGTTGATCTTTTTAGGGACTAAAGCGGTGACGCACGTGCATAACACGTGAACGTCGACGCTAGTACAGAATTAAATTCTCAACAGCGCCTCACGCGCAAAACACGTGAATGCCAACAACGGTATAACGACACTTCATGCAAGAAATATGTGAGCATTGGTAAAAAAGAAGGAAAGATGAAGTTTTGTCATTCATGCTCCAGGAACTTATACATGATGTAAAAAAATGTTTACAATGGTAAAACACTAAATCCCGGACATGGATTGAGGAATTCAGAAGCAAGGCCGAGTAAAATGCTTCTGGCTTCCCTTACCATTTTCGTGTGCATTTTCTCACGAATGCAAGCGTCAGGATTCTCGCTAATATCGTCCGTCCTTTGGTAGGCAGAGATTATCGTCGTATGTTGGAAGACTTGATGCAAGATATCAACAAGATCATCTCTCCGCCTTTTCGAGATCAAGCACATCAGATATACTTAGTGCACCTTGTCTTCAGCATCATCAAGTGACTTAAGCGGAATGTCTTCGTTAAATTCAGGAAGTGCTTCCCAAATCGCCCCCACGATGATCTTCAAAAGAGCGGAACGACGGGAGAGTAGTCGCCGTTGTATTCATCGAAGCGACGCATAACCTTAGCGCATTGGGCATTTGTAAACTCCTGGTTTTGACAGTGGCCTTGGACACGAATGTCTTCATAGGAGATAATTTCGTCAAGATCATACAGATAAGCGGCCATAGTATCTGAAAAGAAAAATCAGTGAGAGTTTAGTGATCAAAATGATCAAGAAAATGCTTATTGTGAAAATCAAAAAAGGATTCTCATTAAACAGACACGGGAGTTTAAACAACTCTTGACATCCTCATAGAGAAAACAAGTTCCTTTAAAATACCCAACGAATTTAAATTCGTGCAAATAAAAAAAATCTATGAAAATGTTCTCAAGAACACCAGGGAATGAAATTCCTGAAGGGCCCTTTTGATCTTTTAGAGCTAAGCTCCTTAGGACCAAATCCTGAATCGGACTCGGGTTCTTCGGTGAGGAATTAAATTCCTTTTATGCGGTGGAATTAAATTCAAGAAGCCCCCATGATAAGAAAACGAAAAATAAAAATGCCATGAATTCTTAAAGATCAGAAGGGGAATGCTCAAGACATTGAGTTTTACCACTCAAAGATCACGTCTTTGGATCTCTAAGAGATGGGTTTCAGAAGAGAGCAAAGCTCTTATGGTAGATTTAAAATATGGGAATTTTTTTAACAAAAGGGTTTCTTTTTTGTTCAAGATCTTTACCTAAAAGGGGTTTCTTTTCTGAACAGAGTTCAACTCTGGAATTGCAATGGGCAGAGAACTAAGCACTGAAGAAGAGGATTGAATTCCCGAAGAAGACAAGGAAGGAAGAAGATGAAAGAACGGTGGCTTCCCAGAGACAAAAACCCTTGCATTTATAAGACGTGACAAGGGCGGTTCATCTCCCCCATCCCCCTAGGCAATCCAATGCTGTAAAGGTGACAGCCTTGCACTCACGTGCAAGCCACATGAGAACAACGTTGTGGGGGCATTTGTTCCCTTCTAAAAAATAAATAATAAATAAAAAGCGATGGGAAAAATTCCCCGAATGGAGCATCACGTGCCCACACGTGATGCGCCTTAGAGCAAACATTATAGGTATTGCGCTTAATAAATAAGGCTGAAATTGAAGCTCACGTGCAAACACGTGAGCATCTATATACAAAGTATATAGGCGCCTCCCGAAAACAAATAACAGGCCAGAGAAGCTCACGTGTCAGCACGTGATCCTTTTTGTTGGCTTAATTTATAAGTCCACGTTGCCCACCCCAGTTCTTTCGGGGATGCGGAAACGGCGAAAAACGATTTTTGGCGCAAAGGTTACATGGACTAAAACACGGATCTTTGCTAAACTACAAACTAGCAAACTGCTAGAGGTGTTATCTACTATGCCATAAAGATTATACCTCACGATACCGGTCCTTCGGGTCTTCTCTCCACTGTCCCGCTCGTCCATCCAAGCTCCGAGGATCGATCCGGATCTTGGTCACCTCCGCGGCCTCTTTGAGTCGAAGACGATCCACCCGAGAGTTGTACACCAAGTTCCTCCTCGAGCCGAGGCAACTAGGGAAACAAGATCGCTAGTCTTGATGTCCTAGGTTGTGTAGAAGAGGTTGATGGAAGTGCTTGTCTATGTGGATTCTTTTTCTCTCAACACATGAGCTCAAAAGAAAATTTCAAGAGGAGGAAGATGAAGGAGATCTAGCAACCATGGAGCTCGTTTTCTTTCTTCTCACTTGCAAGAGAGAGAGTGAGAAAAGAGAAAATGAAATTATCAACTAAAGAAAAAAGGCACCATGGTTGCAATAATACTAAACATCATCATTACTAATCCTATCATGATAAAGTTGATGGCTACATTGACATGACCATTTTCATAATCCAAAAGGAAAAAGAAAACCAAAAAAGAGTGTAGACCTCTCATGAAGGTCAATGTCAACTTTGGTCAACGGGTCAACAAAGTCAAGAGTGGTCAAGGTGGTCAAATGGTCAAAGTAATTAGCCTTCACAAAATTATCACTGAAAAGATTAGTAAGTAATGCCCGTGGCTCATAATGGTTTTGACCGAACGAATTGCCAAAACCCTAATGAGTCCGCCTCAAAATGGTTTTGACCGAATCAACTGTCAAACCCCTAATGAGCCTGCCACATAACGGTTTTGGCCGAATCAACTGCCAAAACCCTAATGAGGCACCTCCTCCTTCTTCGCTCTGCAAAACTGTGCATATACACCCGCATCCGCATTCTGTAGAATGCGAATGCACAGAAGACAAGACAAATCCATCCGTGCAATACTAGGATCCGGCTTAAACCAAAGCCCACTAGTATTGCCTGCCCGAACAGCATACGTACACAAGTGCACGTAAGTGATCGTAGCCCTGCCGTAAAACCATACGGCCTCTACACGTTTCGCTCAGTGCAGGGAAACTCTCTGTGTGGGACTCTAAAGACTCGACACTACGCTGGCAGTGGGTTTAACCACAGACCGCAAGCGGCACTAGCTGTACGTAACGGTCCCAAGGTAGATGTCGATAAGAAGGCCGATGAGGTAAACCCATCCGAACTCCTACTGAGCCTGTATGTGACAATCTCCATACAGTCCGGTCTGTTCGTCTGATACATCGCATGGCGGGCCTAGGGGGTGGTAAACGTCAGTCCCCTAATAGCGGTACAAGTCGTGTCGGAGTGTAGCCCAGAACACCCTGAGATAACACTGGAAACCTACCAGTATATCTCGCTTGCCCTAGCCAAAGACTACTCGTGTAATGGCTCTCCTAGACACAGCGCGATGTCAACCCCCAATACCAGGAGAGACGAATCCTATCTAACTGTCACTGCCTCCAAGTGCTTCGGGACTGCACCAAACTACTACCTGTTTGCATGACTCCTTTGAGCCGTGGTAGGGTAGTAATCTAAGTACAGTGGGAACACACTCGAGGCGAAGTGACAGTGTCAAGTCAGCGGACTAAGCTGTACTCATGTCACCTAGGAACTGATAACTGACGATAGGTATAATACCAACCAACAGTTCCCGACGAGTCCTGTCCAGTGTACTCATAACCTAACGAGCACCCGCATACTATCTCCAGTACGACGTACTGATGGCTGTGGGACAGACCATCTCCCCTGCTGGGATGAGAAGCGCATACGCTAGTCTACTCCGGAGTATCGATGCCCTGTCTCGATAGTCCTACGACTAGGGACCTGTATAAGGATGTGCTTATAGATTACCCAGCCCCCACAAGTGTGACTGTCATCACAACGCTGGTAATCAAGCAAAGATCCTAAGGGCTCTACTAATATGTATAAGCGATATGCTAAAAGAAACACATGCACATATTGAAGTAGATACAAACCAAGTAGCATACTACCATTTTGAGCAAGATTGTCTATACAACTGTGAATATCCCAAGCTTCCATTAAGTAATATACAAACTAGTATGATACAGTAATCGCCTCTAGGGCATATACACTAACAATATCCCACTTGCACTAAGGCCATGTACTGGCGTATCGAAGACCTATCATCTCGATCAGCCGCTCGAAATGAGTCTGGGGTAGGGCCTTTGTGAGTGGATCTCCAGTGTTATTCTCCGAATTTACTCTCTTCACCTCGATTTCCTGGCGATCTACGATCTCCCTGATCAGGTGATACCGCCTCAAAATATGCCTGGACTTCTGATGGGACCTAGGTTTCTTCGCTAAAGCTATAGCGTCGTTGTTGTCGCAATACAGTGGTATTGGATCAACAATGGTAGGAACCACCTGAAGCTCCGTGAGGAACTTCTTCATCCAGACAGCTTCCTTTGCTTCATCGCAAGCAGCTATGTACTCCGCTTCCATAGTTGAGTCAGCAACGATCTCCTGCTTGGAACTCTTCCAGAAAACCTCCCCTCCATTGAGGCTAAAGACGTAACCCGACATGGACTTGGAGTCATCCTTGTCACTCTGAAAGCTGGAGTCAGCAAAGGCCTCGATCTGGAGGTCTTTTCCGCCATACACCAAGAACATCTCCTTAGTCCTTCTTAGGTACTTGAGAATGTTCTTTACCGCTATCCAGTGTTTCTCCCCTGGGTCCGACTGATACCGGCTTACAACGCTCAATGCGTATGCTACATCTGGTCTGGTACATAACATCGTATACATTATAGAGCCTACCGCAGAAGCGTAGGGTATAATAGACATGCGATCCCTTTCCAAATCAGTCTTGGGAGACATCTCTTTGGAGAGGGTGATCCCGTGACAAGCCGGTAAATCACCGCGCTTGGAATCTTCCATACTGAATCTTTTCAGTATGGTGTCAATGTACCTGGACTGTGAAAGTCCCAACATCCTCTTAGATCTATCACGATAGATCTGGATCCCCAGAATATAGTTGGCATCGCCCAGGTCCTTCATGGAGAGCCTCTGTGACAAGAATCCTTTGACTGGCTGTAGCATAGGAATATCATTTCCTATTAGGAGAATGTCATCCACGTACAAGACGAGGACTACCACAGTTCTCCCTATAATCTTACTGTAAATGCATGGTTCATCTAGGTTTTTGATAAAGTCGAATTCCTTGACAGTATCATCAAAGCAGATGTTCCAACTCCGCGATGCCTGCTTCAGTCCATAGATGGACTTGAGCAACTTGCACACTTTACCGCTGCTCCCACTCTTAATGAATCCTTCTGGCTGATCCATATAGACACACTCCTTTAAATTTCCATTTAGGAAAGCCGTCTTTACGTCCATCTGCCAGATTTCATAATCGTGGAAGGCAGCAATGGCAAGAAGGATCCGAATGGATTTGAGCATAGCCACTAGAGAAAATGTCTCGTCATAGTCTAAACCAGGTCGTTGACGAAAACCCTTTGCTACAAGTCTAGCTTTATAGGTTTCAACCTGCCCATCTACACCAATCTTCTTTCTGAAGATCCATTTGCAGCCTACGGGTTTTACCCCTTCTGGAGCAAAGTCCAAAGTCCAAACTTTGTTGGTGTACATGGACTCTATCTCGGTCCGCATTGCATCCAGCCATTTTCTCGAGTCACCGCTCTGAATGGCTTGCTGGAAGCTAGTAGGTTCACCATAGTCAATGGTGCAATCCTCTCTATCCCCGTCTATGAGAAAACCGTAGTATCTCTCGGGCGGATGAGACTGCCTACTACTCCTGAGGAGTGGCGCTGGGATGTCCGGTTCTCCTGAACCTTCTAGTTCTACCAAGGTTTCAGTAATAGCTTGTGGTTCTGGAATTTCTTCCAGTTCTATTGCGCTCCCACTTATCTGATTTTCTAAAAATTCAGTTTTCAAGAAGTGGGCATGCTGAGAAACAAAAACCTTTTGTTCCTCTGCGGAATAGAAAAGATACCCCCTGGAGTTCTTTAGGTATCCCACAAACTTACACAGTACTGAGCGTGCCTCGAGCTTGTCCGCATGCTGCTTCTTTACAAAAGCTGGACATCCCCATGTCTTAAGGTACTTAAGACAGGGTTTCTTCCCACTCCACATCTGATATGGGGTGGTAGGCACAGTCTTGGTTGGAGCCTTGTTCAAGAGATATGCAGCTGTTTCTAGTGCATAACCCCAGAAGGATCGCGGCAACCCAGCCTTACTCATCATGGAACGAACCATATCCAATAGGGTTCGATTTCGCCTTTCCGATACACCGTTGTGTTGTGGTGTGTATGGAGGAGTATGCTGAGAGAGAATTCCATTCTCTTTTAAGTAGTCCAGAAACTCGGCACTCAAGTATTCACCACCTCGATCAGATCTCAGTGTCTTGATACTTTTTCCTGTTTGTTTTTCAACTTCATTCTTGTATTCCTGAAATTTCTCAAAGGCCTCGGATTTGTGCTTCATTAAGAAGACATGCCCATACCTAGAGAAATCATCTGTGAAAGTAATGAAGTATGAATAACCACTTCGCGCATGTGTAGACATTGGACCACACACATCACTGTGTATGAGTCCCAAGAGCTCGCTTTCTCTTTCTCCGTGTCCAGTGAACGGAGTCTTTGTCATCTTTCCCATGAGACAAGATTCACAAGTGGCATAAGACTGATACTCGAACGGATTCAAGTATCCCTCTTTATGTAACTTTGTTAATCGTGTCTCATTAATGTGACCCAGTCTACAATGCCATAAGAAAGCCTGATTTGTTTCCGGAGACTTTCTTTTAAGTGTGTTCTGGACACTGAAAATCTGAGCTTGATTTAATACGTATATTCCGTTTTCTAATGTACCCGACCCAATCAGAACTTGATTTAGGTGGATGTGGACCACATCGCTTACAAAAGTAAAATCATATCCTTCCTTAGAAAGTAAGGATACAGATATGATATTACAAGTCGCACCTGGTACATAAAAACAGTTACGCAGAATCAATATCTGCCCAGTTGTCAGTCCAAGATGATATTCCCCTGCGAATTCAGCGTACATGCTAATTCCGTTAGCAACCCTGAGAGTCATATCACCTATCTTGATAACCCTACGGTTTCTCAAAGCCTGTAACAAATTACAGATGTGAGATCCTGATCCGGTATCCAATACCCAGGAGGTAGGGTTAACTGACATACAGTTCTCTATCACAAACACACCCGAAGCCGAAGCCACAACATACTTCGAATCCTGGCTACTGGCTATGCTAGCCCTGCAATCCTTCTGCCAATGTTCATTCCCGTAACAATAGGAACGTCCCTCTTTTACTACATCCAGTCCCGAAACTTCTGCCCTTTCCTTACCTTTTATTTCCCTGGTTTCTTTCAGGGTATAAGGTAGAGACTGTAGAATCAAGTCAGCATCTGACCCATTCTTCAACGTGGTCTTCAGGTCCGTGAGCTCAAAATAGCCGGTCTCTGTAAGGACGTTGTCCCTTACAGATGACCCGATAGCCAACCTCGCTGGAAGCAATTCGTTCGAGATCTCATATCTTGCGATATGAGATTGCTCTCCATATAAATCTTTGTTATGGAGGAAGATAGAAACTAAGTCCATCTTCTCGTGCTGCCTCTGGTATGCACCATCAACTGAGGCTAACACGAGGCACTTGGCTTTCGCATAGTTCTTTTCCGATGTCTCGCGGATATGAATATCCGTGACAGGGGAAACTGGAAGGGGTTGGATCAGTCAAGAGGTGTCCCAGCTTGTCATGGGCAATGGACATCTGGACAGACCTTTGCCAGTCATAACAGTCAGATTCAGTCATTTTATTATCTAGATGTAACCTAGGTGCGGTCACTGGGTCGCTGCAATTAAGAGAGAGAGAAGAAAACACTCAGCATGATGCTCTTGCAAGTTTAGATTGGTTTTTAATTTATCTAAACAGGATGGCTCCCACTATCTCTCGAATCCCTCCTCAAACCATAAAGGAAGAATTAGTCAGGATCAATTTCACCGTACAATACTTGCTTAACCGTTCAGCCAGGCCATTGTCGGTACTTCGAGGGAGGTTTTCCAACGCTTTCGCGAAGTTCCTTAATTAAATAACCTCTTTTCCCTGTGGGCGTAGCCCCGCTAACACCTTTCTAGACACCTACTTGGTTTATAGCATTGATCGTTAAGTGAGAAAGTTCCCGAGGAGTAGCATATACTCACGGTAGGATCGGGATCCAAATATCAACGCGTGACAAAACTGAAGGAATCCTACCAGAATCATCACACTCCAAATGGTATGCAGCGCTAGCAAGTTTCAGTTTCTTTAGAAACTTCCGATGTGTATTTTTGCCCCATGCTCTTATGACCTTGACGAAGGTCAACAAATCATAAGTCACATGTCAAGTTCTACCCGTCATTGTCCAGATTAATTTGAACCCACCCGTACATACCCTTGACGAAGGTCATGTTAGTTAAATGTATGCCCTAGAGGCCATTACTGTACATAGGATGTATATTGTAGTGGATGCTGGGACATATATATGGAGAACTTTCTTGCTCGACATGATAGTATGCTATCTGGTTGCTCTTTATCTTAACGTGTACACTGATTGTCTCTCTGTTACATGTTGGTAAAGCCCTTAGGATGTGTACTTGACTACCTGGACTATGATGCGGATCATACTAGTGGGGACATGGTAGTCCATAAGTACATCCTTCAAGGTCCCTAGTCGTGGGTGTATCGAGACGGGGCATCGATATACCAGAATAGACTAGCGTATACTTTCTCGACCCATACAGATGGGCGATGGATGATCCCATATCCATTGGTGTTTGACATCAGAGATGATATACGGGTGCTCAGTGGAGACTGGGTACACTGGACGGACTCGCCGAGAACTCCCAGATGGTATTATACCTTACGTCAGATGGCAGTTCTCTGGTGACACTGGTACAGGTTAGTCTGTAGACCCGAGATCGTCATAGAGTCTTGTGTGATTCCCACTGTGCTTTGATTTCCACCTTACCACGTCTAAGAGGGCGTGCAAAACAGTGGTTTTTGGGTACAGTCCCGAATCACATGGAGGCAATGAGCGATAGGAGGGGATTCGTCTATCCCGGTATAGGGAGTTGATGTTGCGCTGTGTTCGATTGGCTATAACAGGAAATCCCTGGCCAGGGTTGCTGAGATTTACTGGTAAGTGTTACCAGTAGTTTCTCGAACTGTTATAGACCTCATATCGACACGACTTATCGAGCTACTGGGGTCTGACGTTTACCACCCCTAGGCAAGATATGCGACATATCAGACGAACAGACCGGACTGTACGGTAAGTGTTACTGGTTGGATTCACAGGAGTGTGAGCGGGCTTGCTCGTTGATCTTCTGATCGCTCAATACCCGGGTGGCCGTTACGTTTAGCAGACTGCTTGCGGCTTGTGGGTGTTTGATATGATCATCACCTGCTGCCGGCGTATTGACGAGTCTTTAGAGTCCTACACAGAGGTTTCCTGGCTCAAGCGAAACGAAATAGGAGCGCATATGAGATACGTGCGGGACCGAGAATAATACCAGTATGTGATACTGTATTCTATTCTCGCGAATTGTATCATTGGACGGTTATATAAGATATAGCCGGGATACCGAATCAAGTGTTGATTCGATACATTGATACACTTGATATTAGTCGGTTATATGCGATATGACCGGATCGTTAAATCAAGTGTTGATTTAATGATTTAATGTATAATCATATATTTGATATATTATTTTACATTAACTAGTATTTGTTCACTTAAGATGGATTTTCTCACTTGATGTGCACAAGTAGTATATGTGATATATTTTTGTGCACTTGATTGTATCATGTTTGATGATACATGCAAACTTGGGTGTGTGTATGCTATACACCATGTTTAGTAAATGGTTAGGGTTTTATTTACCTTATTTATTTTTGGTTAAAAGGAAAAAAAAACTAAATGGTTGCTTTTGTTTTATGCAAGAAGCTTCTTGATGCTTCATGCATTTTTGACAAAGTGACAATTTTGCTTTTATTCTTAACCTAACCATTTAACTAAACCATAGTTTATTCTCTACATTAGTTACACTAACCCATGGTTGCTAAATGATAACCTTCACTTGTATTTTCTTTTTAGATAATTGATTATTCTTTTTCTTTCTTCTTCTTCTTCAAGAAGAAAGAAAAACCTTTGCTTGAAAATTATCAAATGATGAATCCAAGTGAGAAATCCAAATCCAAATCCAAAGTGAACCCACTTTCTATTTCTTCATCCTCTACCACTTGCCATGTTGTATAGGGTGTTTTCTTCACAAGTTTAATGACCTAGTGAAGATAGAGCTTGAGTTTGAGTTGCCTCGACGTAGATCATCTTCGGCATCGAAGTCAACGACCTAACTCGCTCATTTCCCCGACGAAACCATCGCTAGAGTCCGGGATCCCGGTGATCGCAGCGAAGGGACGTCATCACGGAGCTAAAGAAGTGGTGGACCGGATCTACAAAGGTTGTAGTCCCTTTCACTTAGCAATAAAGTTGTTTACTTGCTTGCTTTTCGCCTAATCTCTAGTTAACGATCTTGCATAGGATTCTTAGGCACATGAAAAATTTGATTTTGGCATGGTTGATGCCTTGTGGAACCTCTTGAGTGTGCCTAGGAACCCTACAGTGGTATCAGAGCCTAGCTAGAGTTTTAGGCGAAGTGTAGTCGATGTTTTAAGTCCGATCGAAACACGAAACCCTAATCCGACCCCTTCTCTGTACAATTTTTAAAACAGTGGATATTTCCAGATTTAAAATTTCCAAAAAATTCAGCAGGGAAATGTAGGAGTTACTGTGCAGCACGTGCACTTAACTCGACAGAAGCGCCGCAGAACCGCGGCCCCACCCTGGTTTGTGCGGCGGTTCCGCGGCCAGTTTGTTGAATTAGTGCACGTGGTTTGCACAGTAATTTGTTTCTGTTAGTGCTGTGTTTTATGAGAATTTTTAATATTTACTCAAGAGTTGAGTTTTCTGGGTTGTATTGGGGACTCGGTGTTTCGATCGGGAAGTTTAACTTCGTCTATGGGTTTTTTCGGATAATTTTAGAAAATGTTGAAAAGTTCGACCGGATATAAATACCCATTTTTTCCCCTGTCGGGAAATTTCCAAGTGTTGAATCTTTCCATAGTTTAAGAACGTTCAAAGTAGTGCAAGTAACGCGATGGACCCTCTAGAAGACAACAAACCTTAACTCGATTATGTGACCGTCTTGAACTGCCCTTTGAACCTTAGGATTTGGGGCAGTACGGCGTGCCACATGTGAGGCGTTGGCTTGACCCTTCTACGGCTGGACCGTTGGTACTGTGGCACGAAGTGAATGTTCTTAAACTTATTTCATGTGTTGAGCTGTTTCGGGAAAACTTTGGTGTTTGACTGTTCGATCGGAAAGTTTAACATTTTCTGTTTATATGGAATGTGATACAATATTTGGAATCCACAAATAGTTATGAGATAACTGAATGAATGTTATAAATATAGCAGTTTAGTCTCACTTGATCGGTTGCCACGGAATTTTGATGCGATCAAAAGTCCATCGCAATCGCGTAGCGTACGCGGATACTCGCCGGTAAACTTAATAGACAGTTACGCCCCATAGCCCCGACCAAGTGACTGTAGGAGAACTCCGTCGCCGAAAGCATCTGTTCGGGTGCTCGCGGCAGCGGTGTTCCGCCTTAGTGCACTTCGTCGATGGTATCGGGGGTGCGGCCGTCTACTAAAGTTTGCGACGAGCATTCGGTCAGGATGCCGGGAATCTTGTTGAATTGCCCGACTAGATATTGAAAAGAGTTTTCGATAAATGAGACTAAAATGTGGGGTTTATAATTGTTAGGCATGTGATGTCTAAGGAATTCATTTGATTAGGCATGCGATGTCTAAAGAGTTTGCGGATTCCAACTGTTGTAGTTTTACACTTTCTTTTCTGCGACCGTAAGTGTAATATGTGATATCGCCGGTTTTGTTGCTATATGTCAACGACAATTGGGGTGGGCATATTTACTTACGTTGATGACATATGATGTTATGTGATGCTGGATATGTTATATTGGATCGTCGTATTTGAATAGCCGGGGTTTTTTTATGTGAGATGAGTGTTTTTCATTTTCATTCATGTAAAAACTTGTATGTAATATTCTTTTATTGGGACACTTCCAGGTTGTGGAAGATGTCACCATTGTATATTATTTACTTTTCCGCACTAGGATAGACCCAAGGAGGAGGGCACAAGTAACCGGGTTCTGGAGTCCAGTGGGAGACCAGCTCGAGGAGTCAAGTCTGGGTCTCCTAACTCTAGAATTGGTAGGGTTGCTTACCGCTCTCGTAGGGGTCTAGGGGCATGGGTTTGGCTATTCATCGCGACCGTGGAATCCGTGTTTTATACTGCCTCGTATTGAAAACACGGACGTCCTAGTATATCCAATATTTCATATGTTTATTATGCTGCGATATCTGTGATGTGATCATTTGATATGCTGTGATGGATACTGTATATAGTATATATGATATATTATATAGACGTTACTTATGTTTTATACCCGCGCTAGCCCTGCCCCACTCTGCCGTTAGTCACCTAACCTAATGGTGCACGAGGGGACATCGAGACGAACACGGATGGCATAAGTGTACGTCGTATTTATCTGTGATGTTTAGGTGACTTAAATGATGGGACTTCATTAATATGATTAATGAAAGTAAAAGAAACCTAAAGATGTTGTGGAATCGAATTTCAAAAATAAAACAGGTAGCTACAGTTCTTGCTTTGCACAGCGGTATATATGATATATCCTGCACCTTATTCGATGAGGAAAGGGCCAACGATCCCTTCACCGGGAGTGACCCCTTTAGCAATAACTGGCAGATGCTACACACTCGGTTTGTCTTTTGATAGCTTCTATAGTTTCTGCTTTGCACAGCGGTATATATGATATATCCTGCATCTTATTCGATGAGGAAAGGGCGGACGATCCCTTCACCGGGAGTGACCCCGTTAGCAAAACTAGAGAAGCCTAAAAAACACTCCATTTTAAAATCATTTGATTCTACAACGATATCAAGTTCATTACGCAATAGGTTTTCAGAAAAACCTATTGTAGCCCTCCGTCATTTCAGAAAAGTCCTACTTAGTATTCGTGCTACGTTTGTTGGCCTGCGTCAAGGCGTAGTGTGCGGTAGCTAACTAGTATTTATCTGTTTATGCATATGATGCAGATTGGATTAGGGTAGTCGTGCGACTTTGTTGGCCTGCATCAAGGGTCATGCGGGTGGGTTTAATTCAATCAAAAAATGACGGGTTGAACTTGACTAGCGGACTATGGTTTGTTGGCCTGCGTCAAGGTCATAGGACGCTAGGGGCAAAATATTATCGGGAATTTCAAGTGTTGAAATTTGCAATGAGATTGCATACCTTCTATGAGATAGTTGGATCCCGATATCCGCTGCGAGTAAGAGTTACTCCTGGGAGAGTTTTACAAATTACAATTAGCCGATCAAGTAGGTGTCTAGAAAGGCGTTAACGAGGTTACGCCTCTGGGAAAACGAGGTTTACATTAATTAGGTTCGTGCGAAATCACGGGGGATCTCCCTCAAAGTACCGACACTGGCTTGGCTGAAAGATTGGCGAACTTGTAGAGTGTAATTAATCCCGGCTAGTCTTTCCTTTTAGGGTTTGAAGGAAGATTTGATAAAAACGGTGGGAGCCATCCTGATTAGATAAAATAATAACCAATCTATTCTTGCAAGAGTGCGCGCTGAGTGTTTTCTTCTCTCTCTCTCCAGTCAGCAACCATATCATGCCTTAATCAAGATAATAATACGGATATATTGACCGAAGCCGCTTGTTATACTGAGCTGGGGAACGTTGATCCCGCTCCAACTTATAATTGTTATAAGACAGAGCAGGAAATTGGGAAATACCAGATTTCCTGTGCCGCCCAAACGAAGAAAGTGCATGCTGATGCATCATCTTCGGGTGTGTTCATTACAGAGAACTGTTTCTCAGTATCCTCTACGTCCCAGGTATTAGATACCAGATCAGGATCCCGCAAATGTAATCCATTACATGGGCTACAGAAAGGTAGAAAACTGAGAACGGGCGATAAGTTTCATGAGACAGAAAACGGTGCAAGTGTTGCAGCCAACTCTGTTGGTCACTGTCACCCTGTATTACAAATACATTGATTCTGAACAAATGCTATTAGATACCGAACCTGATATGCAAAATCATATCAGTCTCTTTATTAGTAAAGAAGGATATAATTTTATATTGTTGGATAATGTTTTGAACATTTCCTATTTCAAAAGTTGATCGGTTCAGGCACGTTATCTAAAAGCATTGACCTTCTAAATCAAACTACAGTTCCTAATATACAGAACACACACAAGAGGAAGAGTTCAGAAATGAACGAATCCTGCTTGAGGCATTGTAGACTAGGTCATATCAATATGACTCGACTGGCTTAAGTTACATTTTAGATGCATATTTAAATTAGTTTGAATTTACATCTTGTGAAACTTGCCGGTCATGTCACAAAGATACGATGACCACAGCTCTGTTTGATGGAAACAGAGAAAGAGTTAGTAAACTCTTGGGACTGATACATAGTGGTGTATGTAAGGTCCCCTGTCTACATATGCCAGAACCGATTCTTTGTACTTCATTACATTCTCTGATAATCTCTCAAGATTCAGACATATGTTCCTGTTGAAACACAAGTCCAAAGCTTTTGAGATATTCACAGAATATAAGTTAGAAGTAGAGAACCAAAAACGGGTATAAGTATTATGTCCTTTGATGAGATCAAGGAGGAGAATACTTGAGCACGGAATTCCTGGACTATTCTAAAGGAGAATGAGATTCTCTCTCAGCATTACTCCTCCATATACACCATAGCACGTCGGTGTATCGGGGCGGAGCAATCACACCCTATATGATAAGGTGTGCTCTATGATGAGTACTACCGAGTTACCTATTTCGTTTTGGGAGTTATGCACTTGAGAAGATGCATACCTATTGAATAGGGTTCAAATCAAATCAGTTGCCTACCACTTCATATTTGATATGATAGGGGAAGAGCCCATCTCTTAAGTCAGTTAAGATTTGGGGTTGTCCGGGCTATGTCTAAAAGCATAATCCGGACAAGCTCAAGGCAAGGTCTGTAATGTAGAACTGGAAAGGTTCCAGCTATACAAACTACAGCAGATGATTTGATAGAACCAAAGAATTCAATAGTTACCAACGAACCTCAGCCTCTCCGCCGATCTAGTAGGGTTCCTCACCCACCTAAGAGATACTTCAGTTTCTCTATGACAGTGGGAGCGAGAATTGCATCATGAGATGATGACCCAACTAGTTTCGAACTGGCCATCAGGAGTAAGACTCTATAAGAATGGCTGGATGCTTAGTGATCTGAGATGGAATCCTTATACACCAACAAAGTATGGACTTTGGTTGCTTTATCTGAAGGGTTAAATCCCCATCAGGAGCAAGTATATCTTGAGAAGATTACTTGGTGTACATGGAAAGGTTGAGACTTTCAAAGCTAGACTTGTTAAAGGTTTGCATCGTAGACCAGTTTTGGCTAATAATGAAACCTTTTCTGGGGCCTATGCTTAAGTCCATCCAGATCCTACTTGCCACGACTACATACCATGACTACGATATCTGGTGGTTGGGTGCCATGACAGCTTTTCTAAATAATGTTTTAGAAGAGGGCGTCTATAAGTACACAGCCAGAGGGCTTCGTAGACAGTGGGAGCAGCGGAAACGTGCACAAGTTGCTTTATAGGATAAAGCAGGCATCGCGGAGTTGGAACGTCTGTTTTGATGTGGTAGTCAAAGAGTTTGACTTCATCAAAATGGTAGATGAACCTTGTACATACAAAAAGGTACTAGGGAGTATGGTGGTGATCCTCGTAGAGTACGTGGATGACATACTCTTGATAGGGAAGGAGTTTCCTATGCTACGATCGGTCAATCTCCGCTTATCACAATGATTTTCCATATAGTATAAAGGTGAAACCTCCTGAATTCTGGGTTATGGATCTATGAGATAGATCTATTTGGATATTAGGAATCTCACTAGTTGTAGTAAGATGGTATCAATCGATCCTAGGGAGAATCACAGGAAAGGTTCCAGGGTGATAAGGACGACTGAATGCCAGTCGCAGGCATTGTCTTTACCCTCAGTAAAGGGACGGTATGTTGGAAGAGTTCCAAGCTAGATACCGTGGCATACTAGACGATAAAGGCTGGATACATTGCTACTTAAGATACTACCAAAGAGGCAGTCTGGATGTATATTTGTTCATGAGATGAATTTAGTTCCTCCCATTGTGTGACAATGGAGTTATGGCTTATGCCAAGGAACGTCCGTCCCATCAGTGATCCAGACATATTCTAAGGCAGTATCACCTGATCATGGAGATGGTTGATCTCCAGGGTGATCGAGGTAAGGAGAGTAGACTCAGAGGACAACACGGCGGATCCACTCACAAGGGCCTTTTCCCAGAGAGAGACTTTTATGGGATGGTTGAGTATGAGATACTGCAACCACTGCTACAGATGGCCCTAGTGTAAGTGGGAGATTGTTAGTTATATGTATGCCCTAGAGGCCATTACTGTACATAGGATGTATATTGTAGTGGATGCTGGGACATATATAGGGAGGACTTTCTTGCTCGACATGATAGTATGCTATCTGGTTGCTCTTTATCTTAACGTGTACACTAATTGTCTCTCTGTTATATGTTGGTAAATCCCTTAGGATGTGTACTTGACTACCTGGACTATGATGCAGATCATACTAGTGGGAACATGGTAGTCCATAAGTACATCCTTCAAGGTCCCTAGTCGTGGGTGTATCGAGACGGGGCATCGATATACCAGAGTAGACTAGCGTATACCTTCTCGACCCATACAGACGGACGATGGATGATCCCATATCCATTAGTGTTTGACATCAGAGATGATATACGGGTGCTTAGTGGAGACTGGGTACACTGGACGGACTCGCCGAGAACTCCCAGATGGTATTATACCTTACGTCAGATAGCAGTTCTCTGGTGACACTGGTACAGGTTAGTCTGTAGACCCGAGATCGTCATAGAGTCTTGTGTGATTCCCACTGTGCTTTGATTTCCACCTTACCACGTCTAAGAGGGCGTGCAAAACGTTGGTTTTTGGGTACAGTCCCGAATCACATGGAGGCAATGAGCGATAGGAGGGGATTCGTCTTTCCCGGTATAGGGAGTTGATGTTGCGCTGTGTTCGATTGGCTATAACCGGAAATCCCTGGCCAGGGTTGCTGAGATTTACTGGTAAGTGTTACCAGTAGTTTCTCAAACTGTTATAGACCTCATATCGACACGACTTATCGAGCTACTGGGGTCTGACGTTTACCACCCCTAGGCAAGATATGCGACATATCAGATGAACAGACCGGACTGTACGGTAAGTGTTACTGGTTGAATTCACAGGAGTGTGAGCGGGCTTGCTCGTTGATCTTCTGATCGCTCAATACCTGGGTGGCCGTTACGTTTAGCAGACCGCTTGCGGCTTGTGGGTGTTTGATATGATCATCACCTGCTGCCGGCGTATTGACGAGTCTTTAGAGTCCTACACAGAGGTTTCCTGGCTCAAGCGAAACGAAATAGGAGCGCATATGAGATATGTGCGGGACCGAGAATAATACCAGTATGTGATACTGTATTCTATTCTCGTGAATTGTATCATTGGACGGTTATATATGATATAGCCGGGATACCGAATCAAGTGTTGATTCGATACATTGATACACTTGATATTAGTCGGTTATATGCGATATGACCGGATCGTTAAATCAAGTGTTGATTTAATGATTTAATGTATAATCATATATTTGATATATTATTTTACATTAACTAGTATTTGTTCACTTAAAATGGATTTTCTCACTTGATGTGCACAAGTAGTATATGTAATATATTTTTGTGCACTTGATTGTATCATGTTTGATGATACATGCAAACTTGGGTGTGTGTATACTATACATCATGTTTAGTAAATGATTAGGGTTTTATTTACCTTATTTATTTTTGGTTAAATGGAAAAAAAACTAAATGGTTGCTTTTGTTTTATGCAAGAAGCTTCTTGATGCTTCATGCATTTTTGACAAAGTGACCATTTTGTTTTTATTCTTAACCTAACCATTTAACTAAACCATAGTTTATTCTCTACATTAGTTACACTAACCCATGGTTGCTAAATGATAACCTTCACTTGTATTTTCTTTTTAGATAATTGATTATTTCTTTTCTTTCTTCTTCTTCTTCTTCTTTAAGAAGAAAGAAAAACCTTTGCTTGAAAATTATCAAATGATGAATCCAAGTGAGAAATCCAAATCCAAAGTGAACCCACTTCCTATTTCTTCATCCTCTACCACTTGCCATGTTGTATAGAGTGTTTTCTTCACAAGTTTCATGACCTGGTGAAGATGGAGCTTGAGTTTGAGTTGCCTCAACGTAGATCATCTTCGGTATCGAAGTCAACGACCTAGCCCGCTCATTTCCCCGACGAAACCATCGCTAGAGCCCGGGATCCCGGTGATCGCAGCGAAGGGACGTCATCACGGAGCTAAAGAAGTGGTGGACCGGATCTACAAAGGTTGTAGTCTCTTTCACTTAGCAATAAAGTTGTTTACTTGCTTGCTTTTCGCCTAATCTCTAGTTAACGATCTTGCATAGGATTCTTAGGCACATGAAAAATTTGATTTTGGTATGGTTGATGCCTTGTGGAACCTCCTGAGTGTGCCTAGAAACCCTACAGGTCAACAAGGTAATACGACTGTCCCAAAGCAACGCATCTATCTATGCTACATATGAACACCCTACAGCTACCAATCACTATGCCTTGACGAAGGTCAACAAACATAGCTTGAATACTATTGAATATTCATACGAAATGACGGAGGGCTACAAATGGTTTTGGCGAAACCGTGAACGTAGTGAACTTGATATAATCGATGGAACAAGATAGCTTTTTAAAAAGAGTGGTTCAAGCTCCGCGTTTAAAAGCTGGTTTTTGAAAAGAACCGAGTGGTTTTGAAAGTGTTCCAACGACTTTTACTTGATTTATTTTCATGCATTAATTTTAATGCGTCCCATCATTTAATCCTACCATTGCAGAAAACAACGAAAATATAACGTACGCTTATGCCATCCGCATTCGCCACGGGGCCCGTCATCACCCGTTAGGTTACATAACTAACGACAGAGCGGGGGCTGGACTAGCGCGGATGCAAAACATAAGCAACGCCTAAATAGATATCATATATAGATATATACATTCGTCAGATGCAATGATAGCCATTCCAGATCACAGATGAACACTTTGGATATACTTGGAATTCGCGATTCGTTCGAGCCTGCAACGAAAAGCGGATTACACGGTGGCGATGAATAGCCAAACCCCACCCTAGACCCCTACGGGTGCGGCAAACTACCCGCCAAGTACCCGAAGCGAAGCAACCTCCCTCAACAACGTGAGTAGGCCACTCGGCACTTCGAGATACCCGGTAGTTTATATACCCCACCTTGGGTCTATCCTAGGAGCAAAAACAGTAAAAAGAAATTATACAATGGCGGCTACAACCTCATCCCGGATGTGCGGCCAAACAAATAATATTACATCAATTTACAAATTTTACATGAATGAAAGAAAAATAAACTCTCATCTCACATCCACCCGGCTATTCATCCGCGACAATCCAACGAGTTCATATACACAAACCATCAACATTACAGATCACAGATATGTATAACCCCCACTAATCGACGTATAGCGATTAGTAGACGTTCAATACATATATCACACTACAGATAATATCTATTAGCCAAAGTCTACGGAATATCGATCAAAATACGGATTTGTAATCACCCCAAAAATGAATTTGTTCTCTGGAAAATCTGGGTAGAAACAGTATGTACTAAAAATCCTAAAACAGCCAAATAAAAATACTGCACAAAACCCGGTCCACGACCGAGTCAACTTGGCCGCGGATCCGCGGCAAGAAGCATGTTCTTGCCGCGGAACCGCAGCGCTTTGACCGATTCAGTGGACCATTTTTGTTCTGTGTTTTTACAAAACCCTGAGCCGATTTTTCATGTATGTTAAATTATTTTTAGAGCAATATAAAAAATCGGCAGAAACATGGTTTTTTCGGACGTGTTTTGCGACTTTTTTCCGATCGATATTCTAAATACTTTGCTAACTTGCTAGTTTATATTTAGCTAGGCTCTGATACCACTGTAAGTCCACGTTGCCCACCCCGGTTCTTTCGGGGAGGCGGAAACGGCGAAAAACGATTTTTGGCGCAAAGGCTACATGGACTAAAACACGGATCTTTGCTAAACTACAAACTAGCAAACTGCTAGAGGTGTTATCTACTATGCCATAAAGATTATACCTCACGATACCGGTCCTTCGGGTCTTCTCTCCGCTGTCCCGCTCGTCCATCCAAGCTCCGAGGATCGATCCGGATCTTGGTCACCTCCGTGGCCTCCTTGAGTCGAAGACGATCCACCCGAGAGTTGTACACCGATCTCCTCCTCGAGCCGAGGCAACTAGGGAAACAAGATCGCTAGTCTTGATGTCCTAGGTTGTGTAGAAGAGGTTGATGGAAGTGCTTGTCTATGTGGATTCTTTTTCTCTCAACACATGAGATCAAAAGAAAATTTCAAGAGGAGGAAGATGAAGGAGATCTAACAACCATGGAGCTCTTTTTCTTTCTTCTCACTTGCAAGAGAGAGAGTGAGAAAAGAGAAAATGAAATTATCAACTAAAGAAAAAAGGCACCGTGGTTGAAAAATACTAAACATCATCATTACTAATCCTATCATGATAAAGTTGATGGCTACATTGACATGACCATTTTCATAATCCAAAAGGAAAAAGAAAACCAAAGAAGAGTGTAGACCTCTCATGAAGGTCAAGGTCAACTTTGGTCAACGGGTCAACAAAGTCAAGAGTGGTCAAGGTGGTCAAATGGTCAAAGCAATTAGCCATCACAAAATTATCACTGAAAAGATTAATAAGTAATGTCCGCGGCTCATAATGGTTTTGACCGAACGAATTGCCAAAACCCTAATGAGTCCGCCTCAAAATGGTTTTGACCGAATCAACTGTCAAACCCCTAATGAGCCTGCCACATAACGGTTTTGGCCGAATCAACTGCCAAAACCCTAATGAGGCACCTCCTCCTTCTTCGCTCTGCAAAAATGTGCATACACACCCGCATCCGCATTCCGTAGAATGCGAATGCACAGAAGACAAGACAAATCCATCCGTGCAATCCTAGGATCCGGCTTAAACCAAAACCCACTAGTATTGCCTGCCCGAACAGCATACGTACACAAGTGCACGTAAGTGATCGTAGCCCTGCCGTAAAACCATACGGTCTCTACACGTTTCGCTCAGTGCAGGGAAACTCTCTGTGTGGGACTCTAAAGACTCGACACTACGCTGGCAGTGGGTTTAACCACAGACCGCAAGCGGCACTAGCTGTACGTAACGGTCCCCAGGTAGATGTCGATAAGAAGGCCGATGAGGTAAACCCATCCGAACTCCTACTGAGCCTGTATGTGACAATCTCCGTACAGTCCGGTCTGTTCGTCTGATACATCGCATGGCGGGCCTAGGGGGTGGTAAACGTCAGTCCCCTAATAGCGGTATAAGTCATGTCGGAGTGTAGCCCAAAACACCCTGAGATAACACTGGAAACCTACCAGTATATCTCGCTTGCCCTGGCCAGGGACTACTCGTGTAATGGCTCTTCTAGACACAGCGCGATGTCAACCCCCAATACCGGGAGAGACGAATCCTATCTAACCGTCACTGCCTCCAAGTGCTTCGGGACTGCACCCACTACTACCTGTTTACACGACTCCTTTGAGCCGTGGTAGGGTAGTAATCTAAGTATAGTGGGAACACACTCTAGGCGAAGTGACAGTGTCAAGTCAGCGGACTAAGCTGTACTTATGTCACCTAGGAACTGATAACTGACGATAGGTATAATACCAACCAACAGTTCCCGACGAGTCATGTCCAGTGTACTCGTAACCTAACGAGCACCCGCATACTATCTCCAGTACGACGTACTGATGGCTGTGGGACAGACCATCTCCCCTGCTGGGATGAGAAGCGCATACGCTAGTCTACTCCGGAGTATCGATGCCCTGTCTCGATAGTCCTACGACTAGGGACCTGTATAAGGATGTGCTTATAGATTACCCAGCCCCCACAAGTGTGACTGCCATCACAACGCTGGTAATCAAGCAAAGATCGTAAGGGCTCTACTAATATGTATAAGCGATATGCTAAAAGAAACACATGCACATATTGAAGTAGATACAAACCAAGTAGCATACTACCATTTTGAGCAAGATTGTCTATACAACTGTGAATATCCCAAGCTTTCATTAAGTAATATACAAACTAGTATGATACAGTAATCGCCTCTAGGGCATATACACTAACATGACATTCCTGAACATCAGCTCACGTGCAAACACGTGATACCTTTCTCTAGGACTGCTGCATATAAGCAAACCAGTTTAATGCTATGGGGGTCACGTGCTACACGTGAGGGTTCCTAATCACCTTCCAAGCTGATAGAATTAAATTCCAAATAAAAAGGATCAAAACCCTAATTGGGAAATATTTCCTTAGATCTTTCTAAACAAGAAAAATTACACTCTGTAAAACAGTGCATCGTTGGATTAAAAATCCAATGGTGATTAAAAATCACAAGCTACAGAATAAGCTATGTATGGGAAAACATTTCCCCAATCTTTCTAAACACAAAAGATTACGCTCTGTAAAACATAGCACCGTTGGATTAAAAATCTAACGGTGATTAAAAATCACCAAGCTACAGAATATGCTCTGTATGGGAAAATATTTTCCCAATCTTGTTAAAAACAAGAAAAATATTTTGTATAAAACAGAAGTCTTTGGATCAAAGATCCAACGGTGGATAAAATCCCCAAATCAATTAAGATCTCTCAACGAGAGATTTTCTTAACTAAATCAACAAATCGGCCTCTACTATATAAACGACCCGAGACTTTAAGTCAAAAAAAGAGAGAGAAGAGACCCCCTATAAGATTTAAGGAGAAAAAAAAAGAAGAGGAGGAGTTCTCTTTTGAGAAAAGAAACCCTATGTAAGAAAAAAAAAACTATAGATCATTTTCTTCGCCATTAGAAGAGTTTAACTCTTCCAAAAAAGAACTTAGTTCTTCCTCTGATTGAGGTCTGCAGAAGAAGATCTCGCCACAAGTTGAGAATTTAATTCTCATCGGGGAGATTCTGTCATGCAGTCCCAAAACTTAGAGGAAAGAACTAAGTTTGAAGAATTTAATTCTTCCAAAAGATATAGGAATTTAATTCCCCTGACAAAACTACGGTTTAACCCTGTATAAAAAAAACAACTGAGATCGACTCACGTGTTCCCACGTGACCCCTTAAAACAAGTGCTTAGCACTTATAAAAGAAAAAGAGAATAAACCAAAGACAGTTCCCATTTTAGGGGCGCCTTACGTGATCCCACGTGATCCCCTAATAGTGATTAGCACTTTCAAAAGGAAAAGGGGAATAAATCAAAGATAGTTCCCATTTTGGGGCACCTCACGTGATCCCACGTGACCCCCTAATAGTGCTTAGCACTTTCAAAAGGAAAAAGGGAATAAATCAAAAGACAGTCCCCATTTTGGGGCGCCTCACGTGATCCCACGTGACCCCCTAATAGTGCTTAGCACTTTCAAAAGGAAAAGGGGAATAAATCCAAAGACAACTCCCGTTTTGAGGCGCCTTACGTGATCTCACGTGACCCCCAATTGTGCTCACCACTTATAAAAGAAAAAGGGAATAAACCCAAAGAATCAGTGCCCAATTCTCAGGCGCCTCACGTGCCACACGTGAGTGCTCCAAATTTCAGTGTTTAACACTGCTTTAGAGCCTCACGTGGAAGCACGTGAGCACCGAGAAAATATTAGTGTTTAACACTATGAGAGGCCAACTTTAGCCCAGATTAGTCAAGTCTCCCAAGGCCAAAACCCCTTTGATCATCAATCAACCGAGCCCTTCTATACTCAGGTCTCCCCAAATCGATCTTAGTTCCAAAGATGACTAATGATCTCCTAACATATGGTATCTAAAATGGTGTTCATGGTGTTCATTCCACCATGATCTTTCCCTTCAATCTGGAATTCGGTTCAAGGGTACATCTCTTCATACCTCTGATATATGTCGTTGTAATTCTTCAACGTCTTCAGAGAGGTGGAGGGTCCCGACAGCCAACAGTTCTTGGGTGCATTCCCAAACCCATGAGCATATCACAATGGACCACAATGTCCTTAAACTAACTATGGACCGTAATGTCCTTAAACTAGCTATGGACCGCAACGTCCTTAAACTAAACCCTCATACCAAAAATGGTGATTTATGGACCGTAACATCCATAAACTAAAGCAATAGAGCCCAAATGCTCTTTTGTTGGGTCTGAATGATCCAAAAAATCCTGCTGAGTAGATCTTAGTCTAAAATTAGACTAATGTATCCTCAACAAACATTAAAGTTGTTCTTAATCCCAAACGAGATTAACGATCCTTAAACCAAACCAAACCCAAATCTAAGAAAATACAGATTTGGACTAATCCATACCCTACGGGCGACAACACAAATTAGTCTCCGTATACAATCCACAGGCAACCAAAAATAAAATAAACACACACGACACGAAGTGAACATCTGGAGCAGGAGAAGGTAGTTATCGCTACGTGGTAACGTAATTAACTGCAGGGGCTTGCGCCTGCAGGGAAGAGCGTCCCCACAATCAAAAACCCCTCACAATGAGGGGGAATCTGACGAAGTCCGCTACAACGGCCGCATCCGTCTAAACCTCCGATACACGGTGGCATAAATCAGCTTGGCATCTTCGGAGAGGTGGACGGATAAACCCAAATAGCATCTGCCTCTAAATTCGGGCAAGACATCCGTCTTTCCCGGCTTTCGGCGGTAAACAATCCCAAGATAAGTACATCATAAGGTTACTTAAGTGGAGCATCGTATCGTAAGTATGCCGCGGAACATACGCACGGTACGTCACTCTACTCAAGCTGCCTACTCCATCAATCAAGGTCAACCTATATAACGAAAGTTCGGGTCTAATACCTCCCCCCGGTCAAGTCTATGTTCCGTAAGGTCAAGCCCAGGTTCCAAAATATATTACGCCCTAGACTTCGCATAGTCAAATCTAGACTCAAACCAAGGTTAAACCTGACGTTCTGATACCAACTTTGTCACAACCCGGAATTTAGCTCATGACCGGCACTTAAATCACGTAACGTCTAAAGGCGTAACGTAATTCAAGTAAGCCAAAACCCGGAAATCTAAACCTTTTTGCGGAAAATAGTAGATGTGCAGTTTTGAAATAAAGGTATAATGAAATCATGTTTTTCTTTAAATGCATATATAATGATATATGAAAATGCAAATGGATTATATATTAGTTGAAAACATTTTTCGTCCTTTAAAATTTGGGCAATACCTCCCTTGTAAATTTTGATTCAAAAACCACATACAAGCAATATATATATAGGCATCCCCAAGAGGGAGCTAGCTCTTCGCTAATCGGCGGAAACACAACCATGCAAGTAAGCAATATATATATGACGCCCAACGGCGAAGATCAAACATAGAAAGAAACAAATAATAAAGCAAGACATCATCATCTCAAGAAGCGAACATACACCCATTGCTCTGAGTCACGCGACCACACAAGTCTGACTGGGTCTACCAATATACAAATTCTAGTTTCTGATTGATGAAGTTTATCTAGATACAACAGAATATAAAAGTACAAGAGTGGGTACGATCCAATATGTGTCCCACCTACCAAAGCAAAACACCCTGGATGAAGCTGTATGCCGGCGATACCGCTATTGATCCCAAGCGGCAAAACCTACAAGAACTGTGGCACAACGGGGGTAGGTTGCCAACTCGTGAGTAGAAAACATCAGCAGGTAGAAATCGAATAAAACAACAATTTCCTAGGTCATACTATATCGTGAAGGTAATACTATGATATCTAGGGTGACCATGAATGCATATATGTCAACAATAGAGTTAAAACCAATAGCATGTAGAAATAAACATCTAGCATCATATGTCTGTATGCATGTGGATATCATCCACGTGTCTATCAACGATATAAACAATATCATGGAATCCAAGTGTCTAACATCGACACTCGAATCATCATGAAAACATGTGCATGTATGTATGAGGATATCAACCACGTGTGTCCATCAACGACACATCAAAATCGTGGAACCTGAGTGTCCAACATCGATACTCGAAACATCATGAAAACCCGTGTCCAGCATCGACACGTAAATCCTCATATCTCAGGCGCCGCATCCTCTGATCAGCCCTCAGGCGCCGCATACTCTGATCGGCCCTCATATCCATCTCACGACTCCGGTCGGTATCTACCAGATAACCGCCGGGTCTAAACTATCACCGGTAGGTAGTGCTCCCATGCCAAGCTCATCGTCTACATCTCGAGCTTCTTGCCCCGGGATATCTTACCGGGTCCACCATGTACCCGCAGACGGTGTCTCCCACTTCTCGAATCGGGTATGCTCACAACTCGGAACCGAAAAAACTCATTGTGGACACCTCGAAATATCATATCAAGAGAAACCGCGTTTTTAAAACAATACACAATTTCCTTTGAAATATAACCATGGTTCTCAAATCCAAAGATCTCACAAAAACAGTATCTCAATACATATAACCATAAAGTACAATGTATGCAACATAGAACAGTAATATGAGCATATCAAGTATATTACGCAAACATGTCATATGATAATACTGAAAATGAATGTACTTATGGTTATGAATAATATCATGATACATCAGCTCTACTGTGCAAATGGCATGGCAATTACCGATAATGAATGTGTGCGAGCCGTCAATTCTGTGTAAGTGAAACATGCGCATCATCGGTAATTGTGCGGGTGTACTAGCAGCTGATATCATACAGTGGTAAATATCGGAAACATGATACGTATCATACGAGGGATAAGCCAACAAATACACGAACTATTACAAGGTATGAAACTACGCATGAACCACACGATCAGTTTAAAAGATTCGAATCGTAGTTTTGAAAGTGGGGGCTACGGTGTTTTTAAGAAAAAAACACCATTTGAAAATCCTTAGCATCCCATGAGGTTTCCATATAAAAGTGCATACGATTCGTCGGTTTTGGAAGTAAGTATGGTTCAGGTGACATTTTTATGTCGGCGATCCAGCCTCATAGTATCCGATATGGCAACATCCTCGAATATCATCCTCAAATCACGAGTGCAGATCATTCATCCTGTAAAACATATCGCGTACGGTAATCTATCGTACGGTGACATCAAACAAAATAGGCATTCTATCATCCTATTCAGCAATAAGGGTACGGATCTATAGTTTCGTACGGCATATCACTCTTTATTCTCATAAATATATTTATGTACACATCCGTATCAATCTCATATCATGTCATCTTGCATAAACGTCATATCTTATTAATCTCACCCCATCTATCTCAATCTCAGGTCGTTTCGATATCGATCTCGTATCACACCACTATCAACGCATACTTGTCATCTTTCATTTCTATATATCATGCTTCACATCCTCATATCATATCCTCATATATTAATTCGAATCATCCTTAGCTATCATATCCGCGAGTTTATACATAGGTTTTCTCCAAACCATAGTTTATATATCACTTATCCATATCAGTGGTTGCGGGGGTGCTATACGCCATCCACCTGACTACCCCCGTAAATATAAATCTACTCACCTGTTAAAACTCCTTGCTTATCCGAAGTCGATGTACTTCGTCGTCTCAGAAGTCCACACGAAGGTACCTACAATCAAAATACATCGAAACGCAATTAAAACCAAGTCTGGAAAACCGATACGGCACACGGTGTGCTCATAGGTTAGAACCTATAACCTACGCATGCAAAACAACCAAATAACCCCTATCGTTGACATACAAACGTCCTACGACGAAATCCAATCTCAAATACAAAAACCAAGTTTCAGAAATCGCAAAACCGAAATCAGCAACTAAGGAAATCGTTCACAGATTCTACCCTAGGCCAAACTAAGGAATTTTGCATATAAGGTTGCTCTAGATATCAGATAAGCATGCTATGGTCTAAAATTCACACGTTTCCACCACGACTTGGCCGCAATTTGCGGCCAAATTAATTAAATCTACGGCCAGAACCTAATGAAATGGGCTCGGGTTTCAAGGGGTGCTTCTAGGTTGCCTGCTCATCTCTCTGTCATGGGAACTTATTTTATGGGTCTCTCGGGTCATCCCAGATTACAAAACATCATCACAATCTGTCGAAATTCCAATGTCGGGCAAATTCTAAGTTTTGGTTTTGGGTTTCTAGTCTTATAGTTTTGTCAGGAAAACGGCATCTAGATCTTTTAAACACTCATTAAACCTAAATTTACCACTTACAAGTCCAAATATCCACTAAACTTCAACCTAGAAACTTCTAAGATCACTAATCTACCCTAGATCGAACTCTAAACTAAACTAGAAAGTTAGGAACTCATTACAAGACGGGAAGTGAGAATTATACCTCATGAGAGCAACTCAAGAAAAACTCTAGATGCCCAAAGTCTCCAAAATCCAAACTTGAAAAGTTCATAGGATTTAGAAAGAGATGGGAATCATTTTTAATGAAGGTGGCATGGGGTTTTGGTGAAAATTTAGGGATGGTTGTCATGGGATAGAGAAGGTGAAAGAGGAGGAGAAGAAAGATGAAGGATGAGGGAGTGGAAAAATAAGTGAAGTGAGGAAAGAATAAAGGATGAGAGTATGGAGCCATGCTACCTCTCTCTCTCCCTCTCTCTTTCTCATGCCCATGTTGCATTGACGTTTTCTTTTCTCCTTTTTTCTTTCTTTTTTTTTCTCTTCTCACAAAATAAAGAAAAACCCAAATACAAATGAAACAAACACAATGAAACAACATGCAATAAAAATGCAACATGTTATGGTGCACTAATCATGGCTTAATTAAAAATACTAATTTGGTTTAATCGTGATTAGTAGTGCATTAATCAAGTTTAGCATAAACTTGCATATAATTAATTATAAAGATGCCCAAATCCGATAAATATATTTTTAGTGGCTAAATCATTTTAATCTCCAATTATTTCCCAAATATTGGTATATAATTATACGATTTTACGAAAAACCCTTATTCGCAAATCGAATAGTTTTCGCGAAATATATTATTTTAATATTTAAATCCAAAAATAATATTTTATATTTCTGAAATGTTACAGTGACCACCGTAGGAACCTCTGACGATCAAGTTAGCCAAGAAAAAATGAGCAGAGTAGTGGCTTGTTAGATTAAAATTACCTTATCTGAGTCGTCTGAGAAAGGGGTTTTATAGGGGTCGTATGAAGCGAGCAGGTGCGAGATCTTAGCCTTCGGTTACGCCCCTAACGTTATGCCTGCGTGAGTGACGGATCCGCCATTAATGGCGGGATACGCTCGTTGATAGGGGATGCGTCAGCGTGGGACGCGGGATGTGGGGCGGCGGATATCTCGCTCTGGCGAGATACACGGAGCCGTTGCGGAAGCGCTAAGGCCTCGCGTTCTCGTTTGTCCGGATGGGCTAGGGAGGTTTAGCTCGGCGTGAGCTCGGAGACGAGCCGGAAAGTCGAGGAAGCTCAGCTCTGTGATAGCTCGGAGACGAGCATAGGTGGGTGGCATCAGCTCGGCGGCTGGGTCGTTCTTCGGTAAGAGGCGGAATGTAAGCTCAGAGACGAATCGGAGGTCATCAGTGCTCCAGACTGATTTTGCCTCGGCAGCCCCCTAGGAGTCTAGTAAGCTGTCACGGATGACACGTCATTCGCCACGTATCGTGATCTGAGAAATTCCTATTTATGAGCATCATCACCCGGCCACGCCGCCACCATCTCCAGCACCTACTCCGCTGTGCCGCCGCCGCATCCCTCCGGCACCAGCCCGAAGTTCGCGAAGTACGGCTTCCCCTTGATCGTCACGGACCTGACGTCGTCGAACCTCACCGCCGCCGTCGAGAGGGATACGGCATAGCAGTTGTCAAGGACGAGGCGGCGGCGGAGGCACTTGGAGGCGAGGGAGAGGCGGCGCGGTCACCGTCACCATCACCGTCACCGTCACCGTCACCGCCACCGCCGAGGAAGGAGGAGATGAGGTCTCACACCTTTTCGGGGAAGACGGGGGTCATCGGGAGCAGGTGAGGTTACTGTGCGGTGGCGGGATGCGTGGAAAAGAGAGAGAGAAAAGGGAATTGTGTTTGGTTTTAAAATTGGTGTGGGATCGGATCTGGGGACACGTAACGATGGGGTGGGCTTATCCTGACTTGCGTATGTGGCGGTCTCTGTCGCCCATCAGATCTCATCTACCCACAGTAAATGCTATACCTGATAAACCGGTAAACGACAGTGGGGTTTTGTACGGTTAGCATTTATGTTCAAGGAGGTCTCAAAACTTTACCTCCGCTCGTAAACTGCTAAATACTTGAACGACGGTGATTTAGGGATAGTTGATATTGGTTGCATTAGCATATCGGTTTAGATTTCAGTCTTTGTTTTTATTACCATCATTGTGATGTGGCCCAGTGTTATCAGGTACTCCATGTATTTAATCCTAGTGCCTTTTGATAATGTGTGGAGAAAATATTGATGAAGTAATAAGTGATAATTTGGCAAGTGATCTTCAGTGATTAGACATGAAAGTCAAACTATTTTGTGTTGAAAGGATAGGAGTGAATAAGATATTTTGTGTTGCCTTGAAGAATGTGAGGTTGCTGCATCTTAAAAAGTCTTCGGTCACTCAGATTTAAGTTCAGCACCTCAGCTTCAAAGAAAACATATAATTGACCTCTTAATCGAATGGGCTTGGTGTTTAACCTAAATTTGAGGAATAGATCCTTAATTATAATTCATCCTAAGCATTAGGCCTATGCAGCTGATGTACAATATGTGACTAATTAGTTATTCCATGTAATATGATTAAACTATACGAGATTTTTTGCATGTGCTGCACACATATATATATACTGAGTCTTGTGCTTAAAATGAATGAAAAACACAAATAAAGAGAGGGAGGGAGAAATAAATGCAAAGCACAAATTTTGAGAGGGAGGGAGAGGAGAGAGATGAGATGGACACCTTTTGGTTTAAAGATAAATTAATGAAATTATTTCCTTTCATTGAATTTTCTTTGAAAATTGTGAAGATGACATGTAGCAACTTCTAATTAGAATAGTAAAGATTATATAACACAATACTCGACTATTTGATAGAATATGCTAGTTTCTTATGGCAGCTCATTTTTCGTGTTAAATATATCGATTGCAAATAGAAAAAAAGATCGATATACCCTAAAAATCGAGGCCTTCAGTATTAATTACATAAAGTTACAAACACAAGAACACCCTTCATAACCCCCTTAAAAGAAATTTTGCAGCTACATCAAATTGACAAAGTAATTGCATAGCAATATAGCATAGACATGCCATTCACAAATATACAATCTACACACGCACCAACAAACACTGCACTCTTCTTTTAATGAAATCTGTGGTGGCTAGACTAGAGCCGTTTTGACTCTATCCGGCATCCTGAAACAAACAAACACTACACCCTTATGAATTCAATACCATTATCCAACATATCAATCCTCGCTAAATCGAATCATGCGCAAATAAGAATTAAAATTAAAAAATCACCAAATTCTTTAACAAAAAGCTTTCATTCTTCTTTCGTTGATCATGTCATATCAGACATCCTTCTTCTATGTTGGTGAACTGTAACCCTCAAGCTAGAATAAGATGAAGATGCCTTCTTGCTTCGAAACATCAACGACGTCTTTGAATCTACACTCTTAAATCTCGGAGAATTTTGTTTCACATAAATTTCATTGGCACTCAGTCTCTGTCGGCTGGATACGGTAGAAGCCATGAAATGAGGAACCGAAACAATTTGAGCTTTTGCGATGATTCGAGGAGTTTCTAATACTTCTTGTTCGTGAACTATTATTAAAGGGCTTCTTGGCGATCCCTTGTGTTCTTCAAGAAGTTGGTTTGTTTCTTGAATTAGTTTTTCTGATCTTTGTATATGATTCGTCACTTTTTGTAGCTCGGTCTCAGTGTCCTTTATCTGCTGATCGAGTTCAGAGATGAGCTTCTCCTTCTGATTCTTCTGTTCCTGCATTACAACTTATCAAATATTAAGAGGCGACCTTCTGTTCTTGATGAACAGAATTGTCCATATTTAGCAAGAAATTTATTCTTGCATATTAATTCTTAACATGTAATTACCTATAATTTATTTGATAGTGTTTACGTGACACAAAAATATTAATATGGAAGTGTTCATACCTCTGATATCTCTCTGTTATGCTCTATTGCCCTCACTCTTTTCGCAAAATTTAGAGAACATATCGTCTCTCCAACATCATCTTCGCTAGGACTCACATGAACAATCATCAACACTTTCGAACCATCACCTGATATAAATTAATCGGGGAAACGATCGCAGATTACTACATAAACAATGTCTCATATATACTTACAAGGATCAAAACTTGTTTAATTACTACCTAGAGAGTCACTGAGGATCTGAGTAAGTTTGCTGTTCCTGTAAAATGCAATCGTAAAACTAATATAAGCTCGAAGAACTCCGCATCATTGTATATAGGTTTAATTTCAGAAAAATATCAAGAGCTTTCAATTTTCAGATAAATATCATATACTCCATGTATTGAAAATAATTAAATACCATGAACTTAACATTTTTTGCATAAATACCATGACCTTTTGGATTTTCAGATGTCATACATTGTTCTCTTTGAAACGACGAACAGGTATATAAAGTCGAGAAGATTCTAACCAAAGCGGTGTATGGTAATAAACAGATAAATTTATTTAAATTTTAAGGCCTTTGTTTTGCAACCAAAGAGTACACATATTTGTCTGAAAAACGCTTAAAACTCATGGTATCTAGTGAAACTTAGCCTTGTATATATAAACCACCCTTTAAACTTGCCTATAAGGAATGTGATTTCTCTTCTTCTTGAGCGAACCAACGACATCTCCAAGAGCCGATAGAGATAAATTTATCGCCTTTCCCTCGTCTAGAGTTTGCCCCATAGCTCCGGTCTTTAGAAGGCGCTCGCTCCCTCCAAGATCGACCATCCACAGCTTGGAAATTGTTTTGTTACTCTCAGAGCTCCGAATCATAATTCTAGTTAAGCTGAACATGAGAAACTATGAAAGAGATAATATGATTACCGACCAAAATTAATTGCAGGAAACAAGAAGGTAGTTTTTATGCAATTTATCCATAAATTAATGTATGAAGTCTCCATACAATTCCCAGTATAGCAGGATACCATCTTCTCTTTTTCGTTAAAAAAAAAAGGAGCTTCATTTGTTAATCTTTTCCATTTCTGTCTATTTATTATCCCAAAATACTACGGATTTTTTCTATGCTTTTGTCATTCTTTTAACTAACATTGCATATTTAATTCTTGGGTTAATTGCATATAGCACCCCTCGTTTATACCTTAATTAGCCCTGCACTAACTATATTATAGCAGATGACACCCCTAAGTTGGTCAACAGCCGCATGTAATCGGCTCTTCTGAGTCATATCAACCTATCTCTATGGATGGTATATGCTAATAAACCAGATGAAGGGTGAAAAAGGCCGGACAAGGTATACGTCAAGGGTATTATATGCAAAAAGGTACATATGAAGGGTGTTAATGCAATTAATCCGTAATTCTTTAACTGAGAGTTATTTTCCGAACGAAACGTCTCAAAAACAAAATAATGGCTATTGAGACAGGGGCAAGGGGCAATTTTTGAAAGGGGAGTGACATTCAAATATATTAGCAAGATTCGAGACCGGAAAAAACCCACCAGTGTGATCTGCTAGAGACATCATTGACATTAGTCCAAGAAGTAGCGCGGGCTCTCTTTCCCTTTGAGTACCATCGATAGGCTTGCTTGAAATCGGGTACTAATACATCCGTTAGGCCCTCGACTTCGACCGAGCTATTATTGCTCGATAATATACTCAGGCCACTAAAAAAACAATTTACACCAATTAAATAGATATTTGAAAAGTTACTTATGAACATGAAAACTCAAACATATATTTATAATTTTATATCTACCATTTGTGAGTAGAAGAAGAATGTTTTTTTGCGAGGAGATCCCTGATACTCCCCATATAGATCTCTAACATACTGATTGAGAAAGTGAAGGATGCTGATTTTTCTTGAGAAGCTCGACAAAATAGCTCTTCGATAGACCGCGGAACAATACCCAATTGATCATTTCTTCCTTCCTTGACGATTATGAAACAAGTTATCGATTTTTGTTTAAACAAAAAAAAAGGTAGAAATGCATTCCTAAGATTTGAGACACTGACCATGGTAAAAGTCTTGCCAGTTCCAGTTTGCCCATAAGCAAAAATGCACACATTGTGCCCGTCGAGGGCCGATCTGAGCACTGGATCTACTTCTTTGAAAACACCCTCTGTATTTTAATAGGAGTCTTTTTTTTTTTAATAAATATCTAATATGGTATCAGACGCCAAGATTAGCAAAGCATACTAAAATATTTTACCCTGTTTTGATTCCTGAGAAAAAACTTTATCGACATTGAACTCTTTCTTTGTTCCTCCTGCTGACTTCACCGTGACCTTCTCTCCCTCAACGGAAATCGGCGATTGCGCGTTTTTTCGATGTATCGATGGAGATGAGCAAACTCTGCAGAAAACCCTAATGCTTCCTACAAGATCAAGACTAGTTTAGACTTCAAATATTATCTCCGACAACAAAATTCAGATCAAGAAGTATATATTTGCACCTTTGATGTCTAAAAGCTTGTTGAGAGCTTCTCTTCTTCTCCCATCCAAGCTCCTCTGTTTTAATCTCAACGCCGAAATTTCAGCTGCACTTAAACTTTCAGCCAAGTTACAAAATCATTCAAAAAGTAACTAGACAACAATTTAGTTTTTAAAAATATTCTTGCCTTCGATGATACTGGCATCTTCAAGTGAGGAGTTCAGCATGATCATTTTTCATGAAAACAAATGAAAACCCGCGAAGAAAACCTCATACATAGAAGAGAAAGACATGTATTAATTCCCTTAATGCATGATTGATACCTTGCTGAAAGCTGAAGCAAAAAGCTGAAAGGAAAAAAGATGTGGTAATTAATGTTGTAAAGTTTGAGTAAAGCAAGTGGAGGATAACTAAAGCTTACAGCACAAAAGGGAGAAAATGAGTTTTAAGTCTTTGGACAGGGGAAGAATCAATGCCTGAAAACAAGGAGAGCTCAGATGAGAAGGAGATGATTAGTAAATAAGTTGAAGTCAATGTTTAGTTTAACTTCCCAAGGATTTGTGTATTGGAAAAAGCCCAACATGAAGCATGTAAGCAATGAAATGAGAGGAGAAAAGAAAAATCCAACTGTTGCCAATCAGAAAGCAAGTGGTGGGGTTTTTTTTTTTTTTTTCTTCTTGTTATTGGAGAGGAGGGGAGGTTGGAATGGAGTTTTCATGTAAAAAGTTGTAGGTTTTTGTTTTAATAAATATTAAAATTATGAAGCAACTCCCGCGGATGTCATAAGAGGGAATTTTCTCGTATGGCGTGATTTTATCCGACGATCGGAACATATCTTCTTCATTATCATCATCTAAGATATGGATACACCAAATTTCATGTGATTCTACCGCATTTTATGAATAATGTAAAAGGTTCTAATGTCAGTAATCCGTTAATTTTGTGTTAGAAATTATGGGGTTTCTTTCAAGCCAGACATCTGCCGAATACAAGAGCAGACGTCTGGACATGCCCATGTCAGAAGCATAGAGCAAGAGCAGACGTTTGAAGGCCAACACGGCAGACGTCTTCATAAGACCACACCCCAACCCAAGACTGAAGGCCAGACGTCTGACCAAGTGTAGTTCAGACGTCTGGTGAAGAGATGAACTCCAACCCGAGACTGAAAGCCAGACGTCTGCACAAGGAAAATCAAGATGTGTAGATCAGAGATAGACGTTTGCCCAAACGTGGGTCATACGTCTGCCGACGGCGAAACTGCAACGAATGTTTATTTGGTAAATTGAGATTTATCTCAATTTTGGATAGGTGTAGGACATGCCTATATAATGGAACCTCTCATACATGTATTTTTGGGCTGCCTAAATTAATCTATAGAGAGATCGTTGTATTGAGAGGGTAACGGCTGGAATTTGTGAGATCTAGAGAGATTTGAGAGAAATCTCCTAGGATTGCTCGTGCTTGTAATTGATTCAGGAATTCTAGTAGACGTTTGCAGATTCCGCTCGGCCGGAGACTAACCATACGGTGAGTGAACCTCATTAACAAATCCCCTCTTGTTTGTGTTTGATTTCTTATTTATTCTCGAATCATTATTGATTTTATGTTTCGCTGATTAATTTCGTGGTAGTGTTGATTGTGTTGTCACGAGTATTGTTCCGTCTAACGACTCCTCCTATCCACAACAACTAGTATTATAGCTTGGTGCTTGTTAAGGAACTTAAAATCTTTCGATTCTACGATTTAAATTTACGGTGGGTGACGACACTTGTATCCACTCCCCCATCTTCTTAGATTGTAGACTTGAAGTAGTTGATTCAAATCCGAGGGAGAAGTTGTGTTTGCTGCGACGTTAGGCAAATACGGAGGATAAGATAAGGATCGAAAAGTTCAATGATCACAATTATGGTTGGTGGCGCATGCAGATGGAAGACTACCTATATCAAAAGGATCTGTATCTTCCATCGATATGCGAGAACCCCGAGAAGATGGCCGATGAGGCGTGAAACTTTTTGGATAGGAAAGCCTTGGCGATAATTAGGTTGTCGTTGACTCCGTATGTGACCTTTAATATCTCAAAGGAGAAGACAACAATGGGGAAAATGACGACGTTAGTCAAGTTGTATGAGAAACCTTCTACATCAAATAAAATCTTCCTGATGAAAAAGCTTTTCAACATGAAGATGGCATAAAGTTGGTTGGTGACAGAACGCTTAAATGATTTCAACAGCTTGAAGAGCAAATTAGAATCTATTTTAATTGCGTTTGAAGACGAGATTCTAGCCCTATTATTTTTCTGCTCGTTGCCAGAGAGTTGGGAAAACCTCATGATTGAGCTTAGCAACTCTATTTTAGGAACTCTTACGTTTAATGATACTGTGAGTAGCATATTAAGCGATGAGACGAGAAGAAAAGATGTGAGTGGGAGTTCGGGAACTTCTACGCTTGCAGTGAAGAATAGCGGCAGGTCGATGGAAAGGGGAAAAGGGAAGAAGGGCAAGTCTAAAAGCCAAGAAAAAATTCAAGGAAAAATCCAAGATGCGTGTTAGAATTGTGGGAAGAAGGGTTACAGGAAAAGTGAATGCAAATCTTCGAAGAAAGACTCAGATGAGAAGACGGGTGAAAAGGAAGCGAATGTAGTGTCTACACAAGAACAAGAGAAATAAGGTCTTTGTCTATCGGCTAGCGAGAGCACAAAAGCAGATACTTAGTTCCTAGATTCGGGGGCTTCTTTTCACTGCACTTCGGGCCGGCATCACTTTAGCGAGTATCAAGGCGATTTTGGACATATGACAGTGGGAAATGCTCGGCAGTGCAAGTTTGTTGGAAAAGGGATGATCATATTGAAACCGTTAGAAGAAGGTCAAATCAAGCTAAAGAACGCACGATATATTCCAAATTTGAAGAAAAGTCTAATTTCTACAAGCCAGCTTGACAATGAAAATTATATGACGGTGTTTGGGAATTCTCAGTGGAATATTTCCAAAGGACCGATGGAGATCGCAAGGGGCAAGTTGAGCGGTTCGTTGTATTTCTTCAGTGGGAGCAGTTGGGATTCAATTGCATTAGCGGAGAATTCGGAGGTAAATTCGGAGACTTCGTTGTGGCACAAACGTTTGAAGCTAAAGTTGTGTTTGCGAGAAGCAAAGTGCGCTCAGATTTTAAATTGGAGGCGTTGCTAAGAAGACCAAGAAGCTGAGAATGGTGCATACAGACGTATGAGGTTCGGCCTCTGTGGAGTCTAATGGAGGTAACTGGTATTTCGTGACGTTCATCGACGATGCAAGCTGGAAAATATGAGTGTATGCGAAGAAGAAGAAATCCGGTATGTTTGGTATTTTCAAATATTGGATTGCACAAGTGGAGAACCAAACGAGGATTGAGGTAAAATGCCCTAAGTTCGAAAATGGAGGGAAATATTGCATACAAGAATTCAAGAAATTTTGCCCGCAAAAGAGTATTCGTTGGTTGAAAAAAATACCGGAAACACCACAGCAGAATGGCATCGCTGAAATGATAAATATGACGATCTTAGAGCGAGTGTGGAGTATGACCTTGGATGCGGACGTGCCAAATTTCCTATGGGCAACGGCTGTAGATATTGCTGTGTATCTGATCTGTTGGGGTCAAAAATTACACACCGGTTGACCAAGTCAAAGTCAAAGTCAAGCCCAAACCAAGTGGGCCCATGCCCAAGTCGAGCCTAAATATGAAGAGGTCGGCCTCCCCCATGCCAAGAAGAAGATTATGTAATTAATAATTTTAATATAATTTTTATGAATAAATGTAAGGAAAATGGGTATAAAACCAAATTTTTGTAAAGCCCATGGCTCATATGCAAAAACAAATAAGCACATAGACATGGAATGGGAAAAATACCGTTTTGTAAAGCCCAAGGGGCTATGTATAAACTTGTAAACCTATATAAGGCAACAAGATGATGAAATGAAAGAAAATTGATTCTCTCAAAAATATTAGGGTTTGTGTCTCCATCTCCTCTCTCTCAAGTTCTTTCTCTTCATTTTCCAATTAAATCAAGAGCTTAGCTCTCTTTTTCTCTAAACTAAATAAAATTTTACCATAAATCTATTGAAAGAGAGTTTAACTCTCATATCAAATCCAAAAAAGGAAGATTTTTACTATCTTTTTCTTCCTCCGCAAGATCTAATTTGAGAGGGGGGAAGAAGGGAAACCCACATCCCAAGACTCCATCAAGAGAAGAAAAAAGATCTATCTTCATCATCCGAGATCCAAATCTTGGAATTTCAAGAGAACCCATTTGGGTTTCTTCTTAAGAGAGAAAGGGGGGAAATGTTTTGGAGTTTAACTCCATTTAAATTCTTTTGCGAGTTTAACTCCATCTAAAATTCTTTGGGAGTTCAACTCCACGTTTTAAAATATTTTGGAGTTTAACTCCATAATAAAAAATTTTGGGAGTGCAACTCCGTGTTTTAAAATCTTTTGGAGTTTAACTCCATAATAAAAATTTCTCTAGGAGTTTCACTCCATTTAAAAATCTCTTGGAGTTTAACTACATAATAAAAATTCTTTGGGGAGTTTAACTCTATTAAAAAAATTTGGGAGTTCAACTCCATATTTTAAAATTTTTTGGAGTTGAATTTCATAATAAAAATTTCTCTGGGAGTTTAACTCCATAATAAAAATTCCTTCGTGGGTTTAACTCCATCAAAAAATCTTTTGGAGTTTAACTCCATAATGAAAATTCTTTAGGTGTTTAACTCCAAACTAAAACCGGGAGTTTAACTCCATTAATAATTTTTGGGAGTTTAACTCCATAATAAAAATCAAAAGAGTTCAATTCCAAATCCGAAGGCTTAGCCCTCTCCCTTCCTCGTCCGCGACCGTGCTCTATGAGCACGTGCCCCCATGGGTACGTGCCTCACACGTGCCCCTTCACGTCCTTCCCCTCACGTGAGGGGGATTCCTTTTATCCCTCACGTAAGGGGAGCTCCCACCTAGTAGGAGCATCCCCTCACGTGAGGGGGTTCCTTTCCCTATATTAAGGGGAGGTTCCCTTTCCCCCGTGTGGGGGGAAGCTCCCACTTAGTGGAAGCAACCTCCCCTTTACGTGAGGGGGGAGCTCCTATTAAGTGGGAGCTTCCGCCCCTATTTTAAATATATATATATATATATATATATATATATATATATATATATATATAAAATAAAAGAAGAAAAAATAAATAATAAATTAAATAAAATAAAATTTAAAAAAATGTTTCTTTGATTAAAAATAAATTCGTTTGTCACAAATAAAATAAAAAAAATGAAATGAACATGCCCCTATGCTTTTTTTTAAAACACCAACATCTCATATTGAGTCCGCATGACCAGTTTGACCCGTCAATCAGAGGTTCCGTCACTCCAAAAACGAGAGGTAATTAACGGCAGTTTAGTACGCGGCTGTCGAAGATTTGGATCCACACAATCAATAAATCGCTGCCTACTCCAGGCAGGGGGGATATGTACATGCCTGACAAACGCGCGCATTCCCATCTCAATGGGGTGACGAAAAACACTCTACAGATTCTGGCATGCCCGGTGGGACCCTTCTCTCCTTCAATGTATCAGGATAAGTAATCATGCGAGCTCAATTAATATATGTTAATCGATCGTACTGAAATCATGTTTCTTTACAGAGATTAAAACCTTTAATCTTAATCTTCAGACGCAACTAAGATGTCTCCAAGGAAAAGCTCAGCTCTCGACACAACTCTCATCTCTTACATAATGAAGATGGACGTTGTTTCCCCAATAAAAGAGTAAAGCTCTGTGAGGCAGCACCCAGCACTCAAGCGCCTCACTTGCCTTACATGAGGGCGCCAGCGCCAAAATTAAAAACTCTTATATGAGCGGCGTCAGTGTGCAAAGCACACAAAAATTTTAAGCAGCGTCCACGTGCACAACATGCGAGTGCCGGCGCCCAGTAGAATTATATTCTACTCTCTGTTAAACAGAGTCGTTGGATCAAAAATCCAACGGAGATGATAAATCATTAGGATGCAGAATAAAATTCTGTTTAGTGGAAATATTCCTCAAATCTTTCTAAATAAGAGTTGCCCTCTGTAAAACATAGTACCGTTGGATTAAAATCCAATAGTGATTAAAAAATCACCAATCTACAGAATAAATTTTATATGGGTAAATATTTCTTTAATTTTATTAAAAACAAGAAAATACTTTCTGTAAAACAGAATTCCTTGGATCAAAAATTCAACGGTGGGTAAAATCCCCAAATCATTTGGGATCACATAATGAGAGATTTCCTCGGAGCTAATCAACAAACCGCCCCTACTATATAAAGGACCCAAGACTTCAAGTTTGAGGGAGAGGAACCCCCTTCTAGCAGTCCTTCCTTTGTAAATAGAACTCCCTTCTCTCCGAGTAGTGGTTCGATATGAGCTAACAGATGATGAAAATGCCCAGTTTTGACTTGAGGAGCTCGACGCCCTCGATGAAACTCGCCTCATGGCGCAGAAAAACCTAGAAGCTTACAAGGCAAGGATGACGCGCTCATATGAAAAACTGACTAGGCCGAGAACATACCGCCATGGCGAACCGTGCTAGACGTCAAAAGACTTATGATCTCCTATCGTACAAAACGGGGGAAATTCAAGCCAAACTATGAAGGCACGTACATCATAGACAAGGTCTATCAAGGTGGGGCCTATTTGCTTATGGATATGTGGCGAAAGACCCTTCCGGCCAATAAACGGCCGATTCCTCAAGAAATACCACGCTTGACGAGTAACGACTTCGGTCAATGATAGATGACGATACTCGTATCCGCTCGCTATCTTCCTGAGTCAAAACTCTAAGTGATATTCGGAAAAACATCACCCAAAAAATGGTGATAATGGACCACTACGTTCTTAAACTGGCAACGGACCGTAATGTCCTTAAACTAAAGTTTCACCCCAAAAATGGTGATAATGGACCACTACGTTCTTAAACTGGCAACGGGCCGTAATGTCCTTAAACAAAAGTTTCACCCCAAAAATAGTGATAATGGACCGCTACGTTCTTAAACGTACAATGGACTGAAATATCCATAACCTAGTACTCCGCCTCAAACATGGCGTATCGTCCCAAATACGGCGATGTCTTCTCTTGGGATCTATATTGCAATCAAAGCTCCAACGGTGAAGACTGTAACTCAAGTCCCGTTGTTAAAAATTAAAAAAATGGTATGTCCACAAGCAAGATGGGCACGGAAGAAAACCCGAAAGGGCGTTGTGAGTAAAAACAGTAGGGCTACTGGCAAGCTTGTGAAAACCCGAAAGAGCGCAATCTCGTTGTTAAAAAATGGTATGTCCAAACGAAAGATGGGCACGGATGAAAATCCGAAAGGGCACCGTGAGTAAAAACAGCAGGGCTACCGGCGAGCTTGTGAAAACCCGAAAGGACGCAATCTCGTAAAATTTTCACTTATGAGATCCTCTCGATTCGTAAGGAGAGCTTCCCCTATGAGACCCTCACGGCCCATAGAATTTGAAAGTTTTAAGTTATAAGGACTTGGACCTATTCTTAAGCCATCGTATTCCCCTTTTGGCCTACAGAAGGTCCAATATCGGCCCTTGTGTACAATCCACGAGCACAAATAAACGATTTCCCCCACCAAGTTCCACCAATGACGAGGAATGTCCTCATATGGTGAACGACAGTTGTAAGTGCTCTCAATTTATAAAGAGAAAACACTCTTGTAAGATCCTTACGACTTATAAGAGAACACACACTTAGGAATTCCCATAATTCCTAAGGAGAAAATACGCCTACGAGATCCTCACGACCCGTAGGGAAAAATAACTTTATGAGACCCTTACGGCTCATAAAGTCGAAAACTCTTAGTCGGCAGGATCCTAACCCTGTGTACTAAGCCACCTTTGTTCAAATCAGCACAGGCAAATGATGATTCGCTCCTGGCGATGTTACATTAGTAGCGATGCTAATGCCTAAAACGGTATCAAATTCCAAGTCCTCTCACAGCAGATGATGATTCACTCCTGGCATTATTCCAGCCATAGCGATGCTGATACTTGAACAGGTATCAAATTTCAAGTCCTTTCAAGGCAAATGATGATTCGCTCCTGGCAATATTCCAGTCACAGCGATGCTGATGCCAAAATTGGTATCAGATCTCAAGTTCCATACCCGCAACAAAAATCAGGAGCAAGAAATGCATATGAAATAGCCGAAATGATGGGACAACTCGCAATAAAAATCAGCGAGCGAAATATATGCATATAAAAATAGCCGAAATGTTTGGGCAACTCGCAATAAAAAGCAGCGAGTAAAAAGAAAGAATAACTGAAAAGATTGGGCACCGCGATAAAAAGCCGAAATGGTTGGGCAATCGCGACTTTCGCTATATAAAAAGCTGAAATGATAGAGTATCGCGGAAAGAAATGAAATGAACTGAAACTTTGGCCCCAAGGTGAGTCCAAATCAACCCCTGTATACAATCTATGGGCACAAATAAAAAGGGAACCATATTTTCCTACCAGGCTCCGTCAAAAGGAGAGTCAAGTCGTGATGGTTCACAAAACAACCTAAAGACTACCTCAACATTCGTCTCGTCACAGCAGACGCAATGTCAACAGTGGCATTCCTTCTCACTCCAGCAGGATGCAGACGCGACGTCAACAAAGACTCCAGGGTCAAAACAAAACGGAGCCATAGCAAAATTCCTAGCTCCAAGTCTTGACGGTTCACAAAACAACCTAAAGACTACTCCGACATTCTTCTTGTTACAGCAGACGCAATGTCAACAAAGGCTCCAAAATAGCCAAATCAAAAGGAAGCGAAGGCCAAATTCCTAGTTTCAGGGTCTTGACGGCAACTCAAATAAAACCTGAAAGACTGTCGGAGATCATCCCACACCAGTGCGGAGTGGTTATGACTCATCGGGGCTCCCCAAACTAAGTCTAATCTCAAGTAAAAAGCGACATGGCAAAATTCCTAACGCTTACTCTTCCGACGATCAAACTGCCTAAGAAAATTACTTGAAGACGTCTTATCCAGCCCCCAAAGGGATCAAAGACACGACAGTCACGGGGCTACTCGAACAGCAGTGTAAAGTCTGCATATCGGGGAACGCATTAGCCAACGCGACGGTACCACGGACTAAAACCCTAGTACCACAAAACCTAACGGACCTCTGTCGTAAAGAGCAGGGGTTAACTATAACGTTAGGACAAGTTTTCCTATAAACCCAAGGGAGGTAAACTAAATAAACTCCGAAATAAGTCCATAAACTAGAGACTCTGGAATAAGTAAATAAACTACAAACTCCGAAATGAGTCCATAAATTAGAAACTCTGAAATGAGTGAATAAACTACAGGCTCCGAAACAAGTGCATAAACTACAAACTCCGAAACGGGTAAGTAAACTAATTACCTCCGCATTAAGGCATCAAGACATGGATAAGCGCATAAAAGAGAATGTATGTTCTTATTCATGAATTAAAATGTTTAAGAGATACAACCAATGCAAAAAGGGGAATACAATTACAATGATTAAGAAGGTGGCGCTTTCAACAAACTAACGACCCGCTCACGTGTTCACTGCAATTCCTCCTCGCGTTCAGTTATGACGGCCAGCTCCGCTTCGATTTGAGCTTGTTGTTGTAAGCAGGATGAAAGCTTCTCAGCAATTTCCCGTTTGGCAGCTTTGCAACTTTGCGTGACCCGCTCAGAGAAGTTGTCACGCCCCGCTTCCCAGTGTACGGCGAAGGGGACGCGGCGAGATCCGCTACGTATGTACTCAGAAGTATATACGCTAAGCGTAGCTAAGCAATATAGAAATAATTACACAAAAGACAAGAGTATAAAAAGAACAACAACTTTTATTTATTAACATTCTTTATACAATACATGAAAAGGAAATACAACTGAAATAAAGATGCCTAAACAGTGGCATAACAGGAAATGTAAAGTACTGGAAAGAAAAGTGTACAATGAAATTATATTGCAGGGTCTTCAGTAAAGTGCTCCAAGTCTTCTTGTGATGGCTCAACTTCTGCCGGGTCCAAGTCACCTGACAACATTCAAAGAAGAGAGAAACAGAATGTCGTCAGCGAACAGATCACTCGGTAAGTCCCAAAGATAAGAGGGAAGTAGAGAAGACAGAATAAGAAGATACATTTTAAAATGTAAAATATTGTTGTAATATTATGTTATCGCTGTTGTTTGTAGCTTGGTACAGAAGGTTGCCAGTGTATACGAGGGGGGTCTCTATATGCTAGAGATCAGGGCAAACGGAAAGTACAAGGAACTGTTAAGCCACGGTACAACAGCAATGGGATTCAGGTTAGGTGTCTTAATCTGACCACCTCGTGCCACCTTTAACATCTTCCGTACCAATCTACCCCTTAAACCTCATAGTGTTTTAACATTATTGTTGTATTGTAATGTGTAAGTTGGATGACTGACCAAAACCATGATATCAGTAAACATGTTGTAACTGCATAATCAGGTAAATGGAATAACAGGATAATGGATGTATATCCATGGTTTGATTCAGTCAAATTGAATAGATTGTTAACTGGATTCAGGGATTCATGTATTCATATTGAGTTGGAATATAAAAGAATATAGATTGACTTGAATCATATTCAAGTCAGAAATAGTCAGACTCTAAACCGAGTCAGACTAAAAGAAAGATAATTTGAAGTTCTATATTTGTTAGGGTCTTTATTGTAATTTATAAAATTTGAGGGGGTTTTATGTAAAAAGTACTGTTGTATAGTTTTCAAGATACACCTCAAGTATTTATTATTCGTCTTTATAGTTATACCGAGTGTAAGTTTTATTTGTGTTTGTCTAGTGAATATATCCTAATAAAAGTATTAATTTATAATATTGATTTATTTGAAATTCATGGTATTTTAATGTAACTTTTAATCTTGTAATTTTTAGAAAAAGTGGAAACTTTATCTTATAATAAAATAGGCGTTTAAATGATAATTAGATATATACTAATACAAGAATAATTTAAAATAGATATTTTATTTTCCAAAAATCTCATTTTTCTTAAATGTCGTATTTTAAACCTTTCGAGACCGAATGCTCCTTGCGGAGGTCTGAATCCCGCACTACTAGCCCGCGGGTGCACGATAAACCGTACTATCCCTAACGGATTCCCCAAAGGTGGGTTGTAGTGGCGCTTTGCAAAGATTTAATAAATACCATTCATTTAGAAAAACGGTTTTATAAATATAAGGTATTTATTTGAAAAGTGTAATTTTCCGTATTTTAGATTCTAGGGTTTCGTAAGCCAACTAGCCTATTTCTAAAAGGTCTAAACGACAAGTCGTTAGAAGCCTCAAATCGCCTCTTCACCGCCAATTATGGCCAGTTAAGTATAAGTGAGGAGGGAGGGATCCGCTCACGAATCGTGAGGCGGGCCTTTTAAAGTTACCCAAGCTCACTTGCCTAGCCTAGACACCACAAAGTCAGTTTAGATAAACGATCGATGTCCACAACTTATCGTATTTTCCTAGTAAGAAATATTTACTAAAAAGTGTAACAAATCTAAAATCTTTAAGGATGGTTTTATGAAGATTATGGTATTTTAATATAAAGTCTTGTATTTTCGTATTCTAAGTTTTGATGATAACAATTAAGGTTGTATTTGCGTGTGTGTGGAGGTAGGTCATTACCTCGTGACTTATTTTAAGGTATTGTGAAGTTTAGGGGTTAAACATGATAAATTAAATATGAAGGTATTTAAGTGTCAGAATACGGTATTTGTAAAAGTTATCATTTCATGTGTGAAAACTCATTCAAATTGATTTTTACAAGTTTAGTGGTCAAGATGAACATGTTTAGGAATGATGAAATTGATTAAAAGAAGAAAAATAAATATGGTATTATTGTGAAAAGAATACGATATTACAAGAAAGCTATCATTTCATGTGAGAAATTTTGTCCAAATTGATTTTTATATGATTAATAGTCATCATGAATATGTTTAGGTGTTATGGAATTGGTGACAAGTGAAATTTTGTAGAAAAAACCGAATCGGAAATCGGTTTGTTCCGATTTCCGTCGGGTTTCATAATTCCGTATTTTAAGAAATAGAAAAGAGAGAAGAATGGGACTTACGGGTTTCAAACTCTTCTAAAGAGTATAGAGAGGAGTAAGAGAAAAGGCCGAGGTGTTGTTTCGTCGCCGGTTGCTTCAAAGAACGTCGCCGGAATCCGTCAGCGCTTCGCCGTGAACTCGGTTTCAAAACACACTTTTCTTGTGGAAATTTCAAGAGAGTAATTCTAAGGTTTTGGAATGAGAAGGTAGGGGGTAGGGGGTCTATTTATAGGGTAGCTAGGATAGGGTAGGTGAAAGGTTTTGTTTATTAAAAAAATTTGTAAAAATTTAAAGAAAATCATTAAAATTTTGTAGTAATTAGGGTGTATTAAAAATTCTGAAACTGATTAAATAAATTGGAGTTAACAGGGGGTTTAAGAATACGAAGAGGCACACTTTTGCTGTTGGGACCCCGGCCATCCGACCAACTCCGGCCGGCCGGCCGAGTTGACCGATCCCGGCCGAGTTCGGCGACGGTTGGGTGCGGGGTTCTCCGACTAAGACTTTGGCATACTCCGTTTTTGGGGTTCAGTTCAACATTTGGGAGTTATGGCCTGTGAACTGTTGGGCTTCCAAGAATTTTAAAAGAAAAATAATCTAAAAATAATGTGGAGCATGGGATTCGAACTCTGGTGGCTTGGTTCAGCAGTGCAAGGTATTACCAGTGAGCTACAAGCTCTTGCTTGTAATTATTGTGTTATTTAATTACTTAAAATGATAGCAGCAAGAGTAAATACTCCAAGTATACATTAAATTTTAAAGTAATTTCTTGTACACTAAAAATGGAGTTATTAAATTCTTGTAGCTTGTAATTAAAAACAAAAATAATTACCTAAATCTTGTGCTCAGGTTAAAATACCCCTTTGTGGATTTTTGAAAAAATATTTGAAAAATTTTGTATAGGAAAAGTGTATAAGAAATTAGGGTTGTTACAGAAGTCAAGCTTCTGCCTTAGCGCCAACCAGTCAGAAATACATCGTTGGAGGTTTTCAAAATAGCTTTCAGCTACGCGGCATTCGCTTCAATTTGGGCGCGCAATTGGATAGATTCGCCGGAAGTAGTCTCATGCGCTTTTCGCCTCAGAGTCACCTCTTGTTCAAAATATCAAATGAAAGCGATACTCTGCTTGATCCACGCGGTTCGCTGAGATTTCAAAGTTAATACCTCAGGAGTGAGGCGCTTAAGCTCAATCTCATGCAGACAAGCATCGATCTTCCTGCAAAAATTAACCCAAGAACTGATTAGGTCTTCGGTGTGGAAATTCATGAGTGTCGCCAGCATTGGATTGCTTCGTCGGTAAAATCCGTAGCAGAAGTGAAAGCCTCGGCATCAAGATCCTCAATAAACTTGCTTAACATTCTCCGACTAGTCACCGTGCCCCTGGAAGATGGACGTTTAGAGAAGGGCCCCGTAGGCATGGGAATGTGGGATTTAAAAGGAGTTGAAACCGGAGTAATCGCTGCAAAATAAATTACGGTCTGATTTCAACTTAAAAGACAAAGAAGACACCTAACGGACGAAATCTACCGTACCAACTGTTGAAGGTAGCAAAATAGGGAGCTCCGAAGGCTTGGCTATTCCTTCGCTCCCTCCTTTGAACTGTGATACTGGGGTCAATATAAGGAAGACTTATCAGCAGAAAATTTACTCACGAAAAGGAGAAACACTAAATAAAGAGTATACTGACCACTGCTGGAAGAGGGAACGACTTTCGATTGGAATGAGAAGTGCGGGTGTAGCACTTGGTATAAGTGGTCAAAGAGCACTCCTGCAAGGTTGCGACAATATATGGTTAAGGCAAAGAAAAATTGGTATCTACAATAAAGCAACTAAATGAGAAACCTTTACCTTCCAAAACTCGAGGAGGCACAGAAGGAACCGTGACAGTCAAGGCAGCGGCCGACGATAATTCTTCGGCCAGTACAACTTCAGGGTTTATTGCGCCTATGCTCAAGACAAAGGAAATATCATCAGAGACGCTTAGCAGGATTAAAATACTCAAAGATAATAACCCAAGAAATACCTGACAAGTCAGAAACCAAAACCGTGCCCGAAGCGTCACCAGCTGTGACAGCTTCTTCGGTTTCCATTGGGAGAGCAGATTCAACACCGACAGCTTCATCCCCTGATTCGACAAGGGCTGTCGAACATCCACTGGGGCAAAGAGCGGCAGTTGGAACGGTCCCAGAGTCCACAGAAAGATTGGACGCTTCATGCTCTTTAGTTGCCGGCGCATCATCTGTCACGCCGTCATCCAAATTTGGTCCTGTAAATAAAAATGTGTATGTTAAATAAATAAACAGGGGGGAGGAGTTGTTATTAAGGACCGTGCGTTGTTCTACCTTGAAGTAATCGTTCACTATCTTCACGAGCTATACACGCAACCTATGTATGGGCAGTAGACAGGGCAGAAGGAACGTTCACCGAAGGAATGTCAGCAGGCGGAACATTGCTTGAGCCTGCACCCACGGCCAAGACAGCGTTGCGTTCCCTTGCCGCATACTTTCTGCGCTTCCTCTCAGCCTGTATCGTGAGAACCGGCCTCTTTAAAATTTCCGACAGAGGGACATCGTCGTCCGAACAGAGCTCTGCCTCCGGAGCCGCTATGGCGTCCATCATCGGCTGCTTCAGCAACGCCTCCTGTGGTGGCTTTAGGATGGCCTCGGTCGTAGTCGATGGCTCTGGAATCTTTTTTGCATCACCGCCTGGGATTAGAATTGCACTTGGAACAACCTGGGGTTTGGTAGTCCCTACGGCAAGATAAAGAAAAGAGTCAGACCATGAATAGAAGGAACTAAAAAAGCAAAGGTGTAGTGAAGCGAATTATACCAAGACCCAAGGTAGCGTGAAGCCTCTCTTTCTCCTCAAACGTCTTGAGGGAAGCCGCGAGAGCCTCTTCGACAGAAATACCTGTTAAAGAAAAGAGCATTAATAAAGTATAATAAGGGGAGAAGGGATAGATGCAGAAGAATGTAAATGAAGTATACCCGACTCCTATAAGTCCATGCTACCTCTCCCGGTACTTACGGGCTTGTGGAAATGGTGAAAAAACAATTTTTCTAGAGGCGGTAACATGTACTCAAAACGGATCTTTGTTAAACTATCTACCTAACAACCTAACTAGGAGTTGTTAACTACTCGGTTAGGGGGTTATACCTTTCTTGAACTCCTTCTTCTTCAACTCTTGAAGGTGTACGGATCGGCTTCACCCCGTCGTCTCCTTGCGCCGAAGATCGATCCACCCGAAAACTTCTACCTTTGGCTTCTTCTTCGATCTTTGAAGAAACTAGTTCACTCGGGTTGCTAAACCTTGTGAACTAGAGTGAGTAGAGGATTGTTTTGGTGTCTTTTTATCTCTTGGGCAATGAGTCTCAACACATAAGAATGGTTTGCCTTGAGGTAGAGAGAGCAAGAGAAAGAGGGTGAGAGCAAGAGAATGAGAGAGCTCAAAGGAGAGAGAAAGCCAATGAAAGAATGAGACTCACTTTTCTCTTTCACCCTCTCATAATCCAAAAACATCATGAGCCATAATGATAATCAAGTATTATGTGATGGTTCATATCATGTCAAAGGCAATATCATTTTCATGCACTCATTTTGCAAACCACAACAAGCAAGCAAAAGTCTTTACATGAAAATGACAACCATTGTGATGATGATGGTCAACTAGTCCAACCTAGTCAACCGGTCAACAAAGTCAACAAGTCAACAAAGTCAACCCCTCAACAACCATGTCACTATAATACTTAATTAATATTATTGCTAATTATATTTCATATTCTCATTAGGGTTTAGCAAAAAGTCAATAGTCAACAGTCAACAGTCAACAACCCTAATGAGAATCCTCTGCCTCTGTCTCTCTGTCAACTGTGCATACACACCCGTATCCGCGTTCCGAGGAACACGAATACATACGAGATAAAACCAATCCCAAAACGTACACTAGGATCTGGCTTAAACCAAAGCCCGCTAGTGTTAACTGTCCGGACACCAAACGTGCACAAGTGCACGGATGTGACCGAACCCTGTCGCAAAACCATGCGACCTGTGGCAAAACCATGCGACCTCTACTCTTTTTCCTGAAGGCGAATAGCTCTCTGTGTGGGACTCTAAAGACTCGACACTACGCTGGCAGTGGGTTTAACCACAGACCGCAAGCGGCACTAGCTGTGCGTAACGGCCCCCAGGTAGATGCCGACAAGAAGACTGACGAGGTGAAACCCATCTGAACTCCTACTGAGCCTGAATGTGATAATCTCCGTACAGTCCGGTCTGTTCGTCTGATACATCGCATGGCGGGCCTAGGGGGTGGTGAACGTCAGTCCCCTAATAGCGGTACAAGTCGTGTCGGAGTGTAGCCCATAACACCCTGAGATAACACTGGAAACCTACCAGTATATCTCGCTTGCCCTGGCCAGGAACTACTCGTGTAATGGCTCTCCTAGACACAGCGCGATGTCAACCCCCAATACCGGGAGAGACGAATCCTGTCTAACCGTCACTGCCTCCAAGTGCTTCGGGACTGCACCCAACTACTACCTGTCTGCACGACTCCTTTGAGCCGTGGTAGGGTAGTAATCAAAGTACAGTGGGAACACACTCGAGGCGAAGTGACAGTGTCAAGTCAGCGGACTAAGCTGTACTCATGTCACCTGGGAACTGATAACTAACGATAGGTATAGTACCAACCAATCAGTTCCCGATGAGTCCTGTCCAGTATACTCGTAACCTAACGAGCACCCGCATACTATCTCAAGTACGACGTACTGACGGCTGTGGGACAGACCGTCTTCCCTGCTGGGATGAGAAGCGCATACGCTAGTCTACTCCGGAGTATCGATGCCCTGTCTCGATAGTCCTGCGACTAGGGACCTGTATAAGGATGTGCTTATGGATTACCCAGCCCCCACGAGTGTGACTGCCATCACAACGCTGGTAATCAAGCAAAGATCCTAAGGCTCCACTAATGCGTATAGGTGATATAATAAAATAAATACATGTACGCATTGAAGTAGAAACAAACCAAGTAGCATACTACCATTTTGAGCAAGATTGTCAATACAAGGTGAATATCCCAAGCTTGATTCAATACGTATATACTGTTATTTAATGTACCTGACCCAATCAGAACTTGATTTAGGTGGATGTTTACTACATCGCTTACAAAAGTAAAATCATATCCTTCCTTAGAAAGTAAGGATACAGATATGATATTACAAGTCGCACCTGGTACATATAAACAGTTACGCAGAATCAATATCTGCCCAGTTGTCAGTCCAAGGTGATATTCCCCTACGGATTCAGCATCCATGCTCATTCCGTTAGCAACCCTGAGAGTCATATCATCTTTCCTGATAACCCTACGGTTTCTCAAAGCCTGTAACGAATTACAGATGTGAGATCCTGATCCGGTATCCAATACCCAGGAAGTAGGGTTAACTGACATACAGTTCTCTATTACTAACACACCCGAAGCCGAAGCCACAACATGCTTCGAATTCTGGCTACTGGCTTTGCTAGCCCTGCAATCCTTCTGCCAATGTTCATTCTCACAACAATAGGAACGACCCTCTTTCACTACATCCGTTCCCGAAACTTTTGCCCTTCTCTTTGCTTCTGCTTCCCTGGTTTCCTTCAGGGTAGAAGGTTGAGACTGTAGAATCAAGTCAGCTCTTGACCCGTTCTTCAACGTGGTCTTCAGGTCCGTGAGCTTAAAATAGCTGGTCTCTGCAAGGACGTTGTCCCTTGCAGATGACCCGATAGCCAACCTCGCTTGAAGCAATTCGTTCGAGGTCTCATATCTTGCGATACGAGATTGCTCTCCATATAAATCCTTGTTATGGAGGAAGATAGAAACTAAGTCCATCTTCTCGTGCTGCCTCTGGTCTGCACCATCAACTGAGGCTAACACGAGGCACTTGGCTTTCGCACATTCCTTTTCCGATGTCCTACGGATATCAATATCCGTGACAGGGAAAACTGGACCTGAGACGGCAGGGGTTGGATTAGTTAAGAGGTGTCCCAGCTTGTCATGGGCAATGGACATCTGGACAGACCTTTACCAGTCATGACAGTCAGATTCAGTCATTTTATTATCTAGATGTAACCTAGGTGTGGTCACAGGGTCGCTGCAATTAAGAGAGAGAGAAGAAAACACTCAGCATGATGCTCTTGCAATTTTAGATTGGTTTTTAATTTATCTAAACAGGATGGCTCCCACTGTCTCTCGAATCCCTCCTCAAACCATAAAGGAAGAATTAGTCGGGATCAATCTCACCGTACAATAATTGCTTAACCGTTCAGCCAGGCCAGTGTCGGTACTTCGAGGGAGGTTTCCAACGCTTTCGCGAAGTTCCTTAATTTAAGAACCTCTTTTCCCTGGGGGCGTAGCCCCGCTAACACCTTTCTAGACACCTACTAGGTTATAGCATTGATCGTTAAGTGAGAAAATTACCGAGGAGTAGCATATACTCACAGTAGGATCGGGATCCAAATATCACTGCGTAACAAAACTGAAGGAATCCTACCAGAATCATCACACTCCAAATGGTATGCATCGCTAGCAAGTTTCAGTACTTATGAAACTCCCGATATGGATTTTTGCCCCATGCTCTTATGACCTTGACGAAGGTCAACAAATCATAAGTCGCATGTCAAGTTCTACCCGTCATTGTCCAGGTTAATATGAACCCACCCGTATATACCCTTGACGAAGGTCAACAAGGTAATACGACTGTCCCAAACCAACGCATCTATCTATGCTACATATGAACATCCAATAGCTACCAATCACTATGCCTTGACGAAGGCCAACAAACATAGCTTGAATACTATTGAATATTCATATGAAACGACGGAGGGCTACGAATGGTTTTGGCGAAACCGTGAACGTAGTGAACTTGATATAATCGATGGAACCATGATAGCTTTTAAAAGGAGTGGCTTAAGCTCCGCATTTAAAAGTTGCTTTTTGAAAAGAAACCGAGTGGTTTTGAAAATGTTCCAACGACTTTTACTTTGGTTTATTTTTCTTGCATTAGTTCTTTTAACGCGTCCCATCATTTAATCCTACCATTGCAAAAAACAACCAAAATATGACGTACGCTTATACCATTCGCATTCGCCACGGGGCCCCGTCATTACCCGTTAGGTTACTTAACTAACGACAGAGCGAGGGCTGGGCTAGCGCGGCTGTAAAACATAAGCAACGCCTAAATAATATCATATATAGATATATTGCAATGATAGCCATTTCAGATCATAGATGAACACATTGGATATACTAGGAATCCGCAATTCGTACGAGCCTGTAATGAAAAGCAGATTACACGGTCGCGGTGAATAGCCAATACCCCACCCAAGATCCATACGGGTGCGGCAAACTACCCGCCAAATACCCGAAGCGGAGCAACCTCCCTCAACACCGTGAGTAGGCCACTCGGCACTTAGAGATACCCGGTAGTTTGTGCACCCCCTCCATGGGTCTATCCTAGGAGCAAAAACAGTAAAAAGAAATTATACAATGACGGCTACAATCCCGACCCGGTTGTGCGGTCATACAAATAATTATTACATCAATTTACAAATTTACATGAATTGAAAGAAAAGAAAACTCTCGTCTCACAACCCCCCGGCTATTCACCCGCGACAATCCAATGAATTCATATACACATACCAACATCATTACAGATCACCGATTTGTATAACCCCCACTAATCGACATATAGCGATTAGTAGACGTTCAATACAAATATCACATCACAGATATAAACCCGTTAGCCTTAGTCTTTAGAAGTTCGATAAAAAATACGGATTTTCAAGCCCCCAAAACAAATTTTTCTTTCTGGAAAATCTGGGCTGAAAATACATATTCCAAAAATCCCAAAATACCCCATAGAACAAACTGCAACCAAAATTCCCCACGGCCGAGTCAACTTGGCCGCGGAACCGCGGCGGGAGCACGCTCCCGCCGCGTTTCCGCGGCGCTTTGATCGGATCAGTAGACCAATTTTTTGCAGTTTCTTCTAAAAACCCTGCGCCGAATTTTAAAGCATGATTTATCATTTTTTGAACAGTGGAAAAATTCGACAGCAAGTTGGTTTTACGGGTGTTTTTTGCGACTTTTTTTACAATCGAACTTCTACTTACATTGCTAACATGTTAGATAGTGTTTAACTAGGCTCTGATACCACTGTAAGTCCATGCTACCTCTCCCGGTACTTACGGGCTTGCGGAAATGGTGAAAAAACAATTTTTCTAGAGGCGGTAACATGTACTCAAAATGGATCTTTGTTAAACTATCTACCTAACAACCTAACTAGGAGTTGTTAACTACTCGGTTAGGGGGTTATACCTTTCTTGAACTCCTTCGTCTTCAACTCTTGAAGGTGTACGGATCGGCTTCACCCCGTCGTCTCCTTGCGCCGAAGATCGATCCACCCAAAAGCTTCTACCTTTGGCTTCTTCTTCGATCTTTGAAGAAACTAGTTCACTCGGTTTGCTAAACCTTGTGAACTAGAGTGAGTAGAGGATTGTTTTGGTGTCTTTTTATCTCTAGGGCAATGAGTCTCAACACATGAGAATGGTTTGCCTTGAGGTAGAGAGAGCAAGAGAAAGAGGGTGAGAGCAAGAGAATGAGAGAGCTCAAAGGAGAGAGAAAGCCAATGAAAGAATGAGCCTCACTTTTCTTTTTCACCCTCTCATAATCCAAAAACATCATGAGCCATAAAGATAATCAAGTATTATGTGATGGTTCATATCATGTCAAAGGCAATATCATTTTCATGCACTCATTTTGCAAACCACAACAAGCAAGCAAAAGTATTTGCATGAAAATGACAACCATTGTGATGATGATGATCAACTAGTCCAACCTAATCAACCGGTCAACAAAGTCAACAAGTCAACAAAGTCAACCCCTCAACAACCATGTCACTATAATACTTAATTAATATTATTGCTAATTATATTTCATATTCTCATTAGGGTTTAGCAAAAAGTCAACAGTCAACAGTCAACAACCTTAATGAGAATCCTCTGCCTCTGTCTCTCTGTCAACTGTGCATACACACCCGTATCCGCGTTCCGAGGAACACGAATACATACGAGATAAAACCAATCCCAAAACGTACACTAGGATCTGGCTTAAACCAAAGCCCGCTAGTGTTAACTGTCCGGACACCAAATGTGCACAAGTGCACGGATGTGACCGAACCCTGTCGCAAAACCATGCGACCTGTCGCAAAACCATGCGACCTGTCGCAAAACCATGCGACCTCTACTCTTTTGCCTGAAGGCGAATAGCTCTCTGTGTGGGACTCTAAAGACTCGACACTACGCTGGCAGTGGGTTTAACCACAGACCGCAAGCGGCACTAGCTGTGCGTAACGGCCCCCAGGTAGATGCCGACAAGAAGACTGACGAGGTAAAACCCATCTGAACTCCTACTGAGCCTGAATGTGACAATCTCCGTACAGTCCGGTCTGTTCGTCTGATACATCGCATGGCGGGCCTAGGGGGTGGTGAACGTCAGTCCCCTAATAGCGGTACAAGTCGTGTCGGAGTGTAGCCCATAACACCCTGAGATAACACTGGAAACCTACCAGTATATCTCGCTTGCCCTGGCCAGGGACTACTCGTGTAATGGCTCTCCTAGACACAGCGTGATGTCAACCCCCAATACCGGGAGAGACGAATCCTGTCTAACCGTCACTGCCTCCAAGTGCTTCGGGACTGCACCCAACTACTACCTGTTTGCACGACTCCTTTGAGCAGTGGTAGGGTAGTAATCAAAATACAGTGGGAACACACTCGAGGCAAAATGACAGTGTCAAGTCAGCGGACTAAGCTGTACTCATGTCACCTGGGAACTGATAACTGACGATAGGTATAGTACCAACCAATCAGTTCCCGGCGAGTCCTGTCCAGTATACTCGTAACCTAACGAGCACCCGCATACTATCTCCAGTACGACGTACTGACGGCTGTGGGACAGACCGTCTTCCCTGCTGGGATGAGAAGCGCATACGCTAGTCTACTCCGGAGTATCGATGCCCTGTCTCGATAGTCCTGCGACTAGGGACCTGTATAAGGATGTGCTTATGGATTACCCAGCCCTCACGAGTGTGACTGCCATCACAACGCTGGTAATCAAGCAAAGATCCTAAGGGCTCCACTAATACATATAGGTGATATAATAAAATAAATACATGTACACATTGAAGTAGAAACAAACCAAGAAGCATACTACCATTTTGAGCAAGATTGTCAATACAAGGTGAATATCCCAAGCTTCCATTAAGTAATATACATACTAGTATGATACAGTAATGACCTCTAGGGCATATACACTAACAACTCCGCAATAGAGACCAACGCTTCTTCCTCGCGATCCAGTCACTCGGAAGCTGCGAGGGCAACCTGAAGATCAGTATCAATTGCAGGCGTGTCAAACAAACCCTCATTGGTGCCATATTCACACAAGCCCTCACTGTAGGGAGCATGGGGCTCCTGACCGAATACGACGTCGGTAGAGAATTGAGATTTCTTTTTCTTCTACGAACTGACACCAACAGCCGATGATAAAAGCTTTCGCTTGACAGGCCTCTTCGGACGGCAGGTCCCGACCTCCGAACCAATGCCCGATTCCGGGGATGCCATGGCTACCATAGTCGCAGGAACATCCGGCCGATGCTTATCAGGAAAAGCTCATAGGACTATAGCCGTAGTGATTTCTCTTAAAGAAGGGTGAACGGCTGCTCGTCGCTTCAAAGGGACCGCTAGATTGCCGGCTGGGACGGCATCCTTGTGATCGAATAACAACCGCCTCTCCTTCCTAACAACAGCACCCGTCGCATGCTGGTACCATGCCACATGAGCATTTGAAGCTTTCGGCACATAGCTCGGCTCGCTAACAAGGATATAGGACCCCGTATTTAATCGCATAAAATGATGCATCACGCTGCGAATACCCTCCTCCGTAGCAACCAGCTCGACTAAGAACGCCTCAAGAGTAATACCTTGATTATAGCTCAATTGTTGAGCGAAGCGGTGCAGGTTGTACATCATGAACAGCACCGAGGCGTTCTGTCTAAACACTAGGAAGCTCGGCCTGATAGAGTACAGGTGCATGACCTCCCGGGACCTCAACGCAGAAGCCCCATCCTTAAAAGTATCGTGCATCGGTTGGACCATCTTGGTGGATTCATTGCCGATAGTCAAGACTCTATCGACAAAGATCATACTGTCCCCAACCATGCGTAGTCGAAGGAGTAATCGCCGAGCCTCTCGCTGTGACAGGTCTGGAGCGGAAGCGTCAACTAGATACATAACCCGGGGGAAGTTGTAGCTTTCGTAGAATCCGGGTCGTTTAGGAACACCAAAGGCACCCAGCACGTGTATCTCGACCCATGATGTGAAGTAATGCAATGGGAGATACACGGGCTTTACCCCCGACTGAGTAGTGTCAGCCGCTAAACTCAGGCCGTGGTATAGATGAGCTAACCCCACGATCCCAACGGCCACACGCGTCCTTGCGACGATGCGATGAGCCGGATAAAAAATAGATGGCCTCATGTAGCGGGGGTGCGTCGGAAGCGCGAATCAACTCAGCCACAGGCTAATAAACCCCAAAAAGAACGTCTCTTCGTCAATACCCGGGGCATCAATCTCTGCAAAGGGGACGACTAGAGTGTCTGGAATAAAGAAATTCTTTAGATCCGCCTCCGCCGTCAGCAAATTATCCAAACCAAATCCGAACGGGTCCTCGAGTTTGGCGAATTTCGTGGCCTGTTTAGACAGAACTTCCGGACGAAGAAAGCGGGTGATAAAATCCGCGAAGCTAACCCCATGCCCACCAGACTCAAGGAATAAATTCTCAAACATGTTCAATACCTTAATCAAGCCGGGGAACTGATGTTGAACGGCGTTCTCCGGGATAAGGTCCATTACAACTGACTTAGTGGCAAAGATGTACTCATCGGGGGGAAGTATCTTCTCATAGTGCTCCCCTCTGACGGGTAAACCGGAGATCTCCGCGAACTCTTCTAATGAAATCGAAACCTCCCGATCTGATAAGAGAAAGGTATGGGTCAGGATGTTCTATTGTTCCAAAAAGGACTTGATCCACCACACATGAGGAACGTGGTAGTGAAAGATGGACGCGTAGATTGTGGGGTACATCCCGGTCTTTAATAGCAGCGACTTCTTGGCCGACTGGATATACTGGGCCCACTATAGATAGCCGGCCGAATGACGGGGAGTCAATCCTATCATGTAAACTTGCCCTCAAGGGCGCGACTCTCCTTGGCATATACGTCGCCCCAAAATGTCCATGGCCATCGGTGGCTGTACAAGTATCGATGCCATGGAAGGCTGAAGGCGACCTTCCGAGGTCCAGTTGACCTCTTCTACGGCGTAAGTCACTTAAGGCGGGTCAGTGTAACGAATCGCTGGGATTGGCTCCGAAGGTGCTGCACAAGAAAAACTGCGCCGATCCCGGATAATCTAACTATACTATGACCCAATAGATGAAGATATTTTTGCTCTGGGTCATGATCCTTAATAAGCGTGAAGACTTCCCGATCTACGGGCGCGTCGGCAAAAGCGCTTTCCGAACGTACGAAGGGAAAAGAGGATTCGAAAACCATAGTACCTGCAAAAAAAGGGACGAGTCATCTATTGACGCAATGATTAAGGTCTTAACATTCTTTGTCACTTAAAATTGTACTGCACCACAGTTCAAAAAAAAGGGACATGTGCCCCACAAAATCAAGGAGACGCCCCATCAATGATGGGGCAGTCACTCATTAAAAATAGAATCCAAAAAGATTCTCATATAATGAGAAAACATCATTGGACTCGGGAGTAAAACTCTCTCGAGAACTGTGTTCTGCAAACAGATTTCAAATCTGTTAAGAAAATTAGAGAGGGAATAAAATTCCCAAAAAATTTCAAAGCCAAGATCTGTAGAATAATGGGATAACATCCCAGAACCCTCAAAAGCAAAGCTTTCTAACGGGAAAAAACCCCAAAGATCTTCAAGATCTGCAAGAAAAAGTCTTAGAACGCTAAGAGATCTTTATAAAAGAAGAGCAAAGCTCTGTTAATGGGTTAAAACCCTAGAACATGAAGAAATTCCTTCAAGAGTTTGGTCATAATTCTTACCAAATTTTTGACAGAGTTTTGACTCTAAAAGAGTTTCCTTGGACATTGATCTGAGCTCTGGAAAGAGAATTGAATTCTCAGAGAAAGAAGAAGGCTAAAAAAGAAGAACAACAGTTATCTCAAAGGCCAGAGGCCCTATTTATAGGCACAGGAAGACAGTTTAACTTCCAAGAAGATCAAACGGTGGAAAAGGTGCCACCGCTGCACTCATGTGCGAGCCACGTGAGCGCAACGGTGGGGAACATGCGTTTCCCCAATAAAAGAGCAAAACTCTATGAGGCAGCACCCAGCACTCAAGCGCCTCACGTGCCTTACACGAGGGCGCCAGCGCCAAAGTTAAAAACTCTTAAATGAGCGGCGCCAGTGTCCAAAACACACAAAAATCTTAAGCAGCACCCACATGCACAACACGTGAGCACCGGCGCCCAGTAGAATTAAATTCTACTCTCTGTTAAACAGAGCCGATGGATCAAAGAACCAATGAAGATGATAAATCATCAGGATGCAGAATTAAATTCTGTTTAGAGAAAATATTCCTCAAATCTTTCTAAAAAAGAAAGATTGCCCTCTGTAACACAGAGTACCGTTGGATTAAAAATCCAATGGTGATTAAAGAATCACCAATCTACAGAATAAATTCTGTATGGGTAAATATTTTCCTAATCTTGTTAAAAACAAGAAAATACTTTCTGTAAAACAGAAGTCCTTGGATCAAAAATCCAACGGTAGGTAAAATCCCCAAATCATTTGGGATCTCTTAATGAGAGATTTCCTCTGAGCTAATCAACAAACCGCCCCTACTATATAAAGGACCCAAGGCTTCAAGTCTGAGAGAGAGGAACCCCCCATAAGCTTAAAAAAATAGAAAAAGTTTCGAAAGAACAAAGAATTAAATTCTCGAGGAAGAAGAACTCTCTTCTTGGAAATTTTAGATAAATAAAAGTAGATAAAGATCCCGTGGATCATTCAAGAGAAAAAAAGAACTCGGTACCCAGCGCCCCACGTGTTCCTCACGTGGGCACTACAAGAGTGCCTAGCACTAATTGAGCGGCCCTCAACGCCTAGTTCCCCATGTGTTCCTCACGTGGACGCCACAGAATAAAAAGATCTTATTGAGTGGCGCTCAGCGTCTAGTGCTCCACGTGCCCCTCACGTAGGCGCCACAAAATAAAAAGATCTCAGAGAGTGGCGTTCAGCGCCCAACGCTCCACGTGCCTCTCACGTGGGCTCTACAAAAGAACTCAGGAGTGCTTAGCACTCGGTGGGTGACGCTCAGCACCGAGCGCCCCACGTGCCTCTTACGTGGGCACTACAAAAGAACTCAGGAGTGCTTAGCACTCGGTGGATGACGCTCAGCACCGAGCGCCCCACGTGCCTCTCACGAAGGCGCTACAAAAGAACTCAGGAGTGCTTAGCACTCGGTGGGTGACGCTCAGCACCGAGCCCCAAGTGCCTCTCACGTGGGTGCTAAAAAAGAACTTGGGAGTGATTATCACCCAATGTGCTGCGCCCAGCGCCCAGCTCCTCACGTGACCCTAACGTAGGCACCACAGAATAGAAGAGTGCTTGGCACTCACTAGGCAGCTCCTAGCGCCTAGCGTCTCACGTGCTTCGCACCTGAGCTCCATAAAGAGTGCCTAGCACTCCATACAAAGAAAAAAACGGGTAAAGTGTTTAACACTTATTAGGTAATCCCCATGACTAAAAGCCTACATGATTATATGTGAGCCTCAGAACTTACATAAGTGCTCAACACTTTTTGCACAAAAAAGGTACTGAGCCCAAACAAGTGCTTAGCACTCTTTTTCAAATAAAAAGAAAACTGAGTCGACCAAGCCTAGGTTGGTTAGGTCCCTTGAGAGTAGAAACTCCCAAATTCAGATCAACCGAGCCCATGTGCTCACTACTTTCCAAACTGATCTTAGTCCTAAATCCGACTATCGATCTTCCAACTGATGATATCCCAAAACGATATTCGTCCCACATTCCCCTGAGGAAATCTTAGTCTCAAAATACAACTAATCATTTACTGGTTTACCATTAATCCCTTTTCCCTAAAACACGGGAATTGGTTCAAGGGTAGATCTCTCTACACCTTTGATACATGTCGTTGTAATTCCTCAACATCTTCAGAGAGGTGGCGGCTCTCAAAAACCAACTTCTTTTTGGTGCACTTCCCAAACTGACATGCAGATCCTAAATCAAACCACAACCCAGACTGGATGCATCCCATATCATCGTTGCTCATCCCGTCACGTAACTACACGTGCACGCAAGATGGACAATGGACCGAGACATCCTTAAACTAACAACGGACTGAAATGTCCTTAAACTAACTGTTACCTCCAAAATGGCAATAATGGACCGAAACGTCCTTAAACTAACCGTTTCCTCCAAAATGGTAACAACAGACCGTAACGTCCTTAAACTAAAATATCACCCCCAAATGGTGATAAACAGACCGTAACGTTCTTAAACTAAAATCTCACCCCTAAATGGTGATCAACGGACCGAGACATCCTTAAATTAAAACTCTAGTCTCCAAAATGGTGATCAACGGACCGAGAGGTCCTTAAACTAAAATCTCACCTGCAAAATGGTGATCAACGGACCGAGACGTTCTCAAACTAGAACTTCGCCTCCAAAATAGCGATAATGGACCGAAATGACCCTAAACTAAGGCAACAAATCCCAAATGCTCTCTTGTTGGATCTGAAACAAAAATCATCCTAAAATCTTGTTAAGTAGATCTTAGTCTCAAATTGGACTAACATATCCTTAAAAAAAGACTAACCGAGCCTCAACTGCTCACATATATTTAAGTCGATCTTAATCTCAAACCAGATTAACGATCCTTAAATAAAATAAACCCAAATCTAAGATATACGGATTTGGACTAATCCACGCCATACGGGCGACAACATAAATTAGTCTCCGTATACAATCCATGGGCAACCAAAACAAACAAAAACACACATGACATGAAGTGAACTTCCGGAGCAGGAGAAAGTTGTTATCCTGATGCGATAACGTAATTAACTGCAAGGGCTTACGCCTGCAGAAAGAGCATCCCAATAATCAAAAACCCTCGCAAACGAGGGGGAATCTGACGAAGTCTGCTACAACGGCCGCATCTGTCCAAACCTCCGATATACGGTGCCATAAATCAACTTGGTATCTTCAAAGAGGTGGACGGATAAATCCAAATAGCATCTGCTCCCAAAATTCAGGCCAGATGTCATAATGTCTCGATCGCGTCTTTCGGCGGTGAACAGACGCCAGGACAGTCCTCTCGGCCAGTCTCGGGCGACAGTGGGAGGAGCCCCTGTCAAGCCCCGCTTCCCGGTGTACGGTAAGGAGACGTGACTGGACCGCTACGTATTTACTCAGAAGCAAATACGCTAAGCGTAAATAAGCAATATGATAAATTACACAAGAAAATGACAAGAGATGTAATTGAACAACAACTTTTATTTATTAAACATTTCTTTACAATACAACTGAAAATGTAAATACAGGAATGGAAAGCAATACCTAAACAATGGCATGAATTGAAAGTAAAGTATATACAAGTGTCTAAAGCAAGGGGTCTTTTGAGAACTGCTCCAAGTCGTCTGTGCCGGGCTCTATCTCCAGTGAGTCGGATCCACCTGACAATATTCCAAAGAAAGAAGAGAAAAGGAATGTCGTCAGCGAAAAATCGCTCGGTAAGTCTCAAAGAAAGTTAGAAGTAGAGTAGACGGATAAGAGGATATAACTGGTAAATTGTTTGATTGTTATGTTAACGCAATTGTTTATAGCTTGGTACAGAATATGCCAGTGTATACGAGAGGATTCCCACTATTCCGTGGACTAAGGTATACGGAGCATAAGAAACTGTTAAGCCACGAAACAAGAGCAACGGATATTCAGGTTAGATGTATTAAAGTGACCGTCTCGTGCCACTTCTAACACATTCCGTACCAGTCTACCTCTTTAAAACCCCGTAATGTATTTTGTATTGATTTGTATTGTTTTGTTTAATAGATGTAGGACTTTTCGAAACCATGATATCAGTAGTTCATGTAAACCGAAGGGATATAAACGGATAGTCATGTAAATAGAGTATATTTATGGTTCAGTTCGGTCAAGTCATGTTGATATTGATTGTATTCTGGTATAAATGGATTCATGTTGAATTGGAATTGTACTTGAATTGTATTCAAGGATGGATTGATTTCAGATTAGACTGAGACTCTATCTGATTCAGACACTTTAAAAAAAATTGAAGTCCTGAATTAGTTTTGGTGTTATCGGTAACTGCTGCACATTGGCGGCAGGATTTGTGATTTTTTTCCAAGCCAATTACTGTATTGATAACCCCGTTTTTAGTTGTCTACCTTAAATAGGCAAGCACCCAAATTCTCCGGCTCCCTGAGGCTCAAGAGAACTGGTCCCGCCTAAACATATATTTACTAGGGTCCTTATTGTAATTTAAGATAACTTGAGGGGGTTTTATGAAAAATAGTTTTAATATATTTTCAAAATACACCTCAAGTATTTAATTATCGTCTTTATGGTTTTCATAAATATAATTTTTTAAGAGTGATGAGATAATCTAGTGGATATAAACCTAACTTGAATAGTTTATATGGAATTTTCATGTAATTTGACTTGTATTGATTCTTGATGGTATTTTCATGAACTTTTGTGATTCTTTTCTTTTGATTAGAAAACATGGAATATATTATATATTTAAAATAGATATTTTGATAATATTTTTATATATATATATATAATTATTAAAAATAGAATTTATTTATTAAATAGAAATCACGTTTTCTTAAAAATTGTAATAAAAATTCCATCGGGATCGTATGCTCCATGAGCAGATCCGCATCTCGCTCTATTAGTCCCGAGGACGGGCGATAACTCGCACCATCCCTATCGGGTTCCCCAAAATAGGTTGTAGAGCCTTATTTGCAAGGAATTAATTAAAACAATTTTAAAAATACGGGTTTTGATAGTTTAAGGTATTTTAATGTAAAATATTGCATTTTGTCCCACAAAAATTGTTACGCAAGCCATCGTGCTATGTCAAGATAAGTGTTGTGATGAGGTAGGTTATTATCTCGTGAGTTTTCTAAAGGTAATATGAGCAAAATGATAAAGTAATGTCGTATGTAAAGTTATGGTATTTTACCGAAAAAGTGAAATAAAAGTTGTAATACATATTATTTTGAATTGAAACTTATTGTAAATGTTGTTTTATGTTTTTTAAACAATATATAAAAATATGGTAAATTTGTTATTAAGAAAAATTATGTTTTTGATGAAATTAGAATCGGAAGTCGGAATAACTCCGCTTCCGACGAGTTTTGAGAACAAATCTTTTTGAGAGGTGAAAAAGAGAGAAGAGAAAGGACTTACTGGTTTAGAGAAGAAAGGGGAGGTAGAAGGAACTTTTGAAAGCGGCGTAGAGTAGCGGTGTCGCCGGATTTGCCCCGAGTCGTCGCCGGAACTTAGCCTTGGGCTAACTCCACTTGTACAACTTTTGGACTTGGAAAATTTAAAGAGTTTTGGCAAAAGAATTCTGAATGAGGAGGGCTATGGTGTAGGGTGGTATTTATAGGAGAAATTAGTGTTTAGGGTATTGAAATAAGAATTAAAAATGCATTAAAATTTGGTTTTAAGGCTCATTTAATTCTCTGGAAATGTGCAGGGAAATCAAACAGACTAGGGTTAGTGGGGGAGTCCAAGGGGTGCTAGGGTTAAAGAATTGGAGCATTTAGGATGGAGGGGACCGGTGATGCCGGCCCCAAGCACGATCTCGTCGGCCATCATGGTGTGGTGGGTGCTTGGATTTTTTCCACGTGTCGATATCGTTTCGTATAGCTTAGTGCACATGTTTGACTTCTGAGATTTTTCATTTTTAGGTGTTTTGCACGTGTAAACTTTTAGGCTTCCAAAAAGTTTAAAAGAAAAATCAGCAAAAATATTATGTGGATGAGGGGATTCGAACACAGAGGCTATGTCACAGCAGTGCAAGGTTTTACCAATGAGCTACAAGTGCTTTCTTGCTATTCAAAAGCAAATCAAATTTATAACTTGTGCTCAGGACTTATAAATACTCCATTTATACATTAACTTTAAAAAATGTACATTAAAACAGAGTCGTTACATTCTACCCTACTTACAAAAATTTCGTCCTCAAAATTTACAGTTATTTAAGGGCTGATTTACAAACAAGTGAGGATATCTTGCATGCATATCATTTTCACTTTTCCATGTTGATTCTCCTGGTGTGACTTTTCTCCACATCACTCGAACCAAGTTTACTTCTTTGTTCTGAAGTGACTTTCCTTTCTATCCAGGATTTCAACGGGTTGTTGCTCACAAGATAAATCCGTCTGTACAGTGAGCTCGGAGTGATCAAGAATATGATTAGGGTCACTCACATACCTTCTGAGTTGAGATATGTGGAACATATTGGGCACTCCTTCCAATGAGGGTGGAAGTGCTAAGCGATAAGCCACTTCTCCGACTCGTTCGAGTATATCGAACGGTCCAATATTTCTCGGACTTTACTTACCCCTTCTTCCAAAGCGAATCACTCCATGGTTTAGTGAAATCTTCAAAAATACATGATCTCCCTGTTGGAACTCCAAGTGATGGCGCTTTGCATCAGCCCAGTGCTTCTGTTGGTCTTGGGCTATGCGCATTCTTTCCCTGATAGTGCGAACTACATCTACAGTTGCCACTACCATCTCAGGTCCAAGGAATTCTCTATCTCCGATATCGTCCCAACTTAATGGTGATCGACACTTCCTTCCATAGAGTGCTGCAAACGGTGTCATTCCAATACTTGCTTGGTAGCTGTTGTTGTATGAAAACTCCACAAGATGTAGGTGATCTTCCCATGATCCTCCAAAGTCTAATATACACGCTCTTAGCATATCTTCAAGTATCTGAATTTTTCGTTTAGACTATCCATCTATTTGTGGATGGTAAGCTGTGCTAAATTTCAGATTTGTTCCTAAGCTAGCTTGCAGACTCTGCCAAAATTACGATCGGAATCTGATGTCACGATCGGAGACAATGCAAACCGGTACTCCATGTAATCTCACGATCTCCTGCATGAGTTCATGGATATCAGAGATAGTACATATTGAAGAGTTAAATCTTACTTAGACTCAAACTTACCTCCATGTACTTCTTTGCTAATGTCTCGTTAGATTGGCCAATTCAAAAGGCAATAAAGTGATCCGACTTTGTGAGTCGGTCTACAATAACCCATACCGCATCATTACATTTCGTACTGTGAGGAAGAGCAGTCACAAAGTCCATGGTGATGTGTTGCCACATACATTCTGAAATAGGTAACGGATGAAGTAAACCAGCAATCCTGTGATGTTCAGCTTTCACTTGCTGACACACCAAACATTTAGCGACGCTTCTGGCTACTTCACGCTTCATTCGATGCCACCAGTAATGTTGCCGCAGATCTTTGTACATCTTTGTACCACCAGGGTGTACTGAATAGGGAGAGCTGTGAGCTTCTTTCATCAATTCTTCCCGAACAGAACCTTGTGGTACACACAATCTACTGCCGTATCTCAAAGATCCGTCTTCATGGATGATGAAGTCTGTTCGAAGTCCACTTTCTGCTTGTTCTTTAATCTTTTGCAACTTGGCATCACTTGCTTGAGCTGCTTTGATCTGATTGACAATTGTAGACTGAACTTGTAAGTTCATCAAACTTGAAGTGTTACCTGGCATGATCACTTCTATCTCCATCTGATGCGAATCTTGCTACAGCTTCTACTGTGCGGTGAGATTCATTGAAAGTGGTTGGCGACTAAGTGCATCATATACTACATTCACCTTCCCTGAATAATATTGTAGGTTGATGTCGAAGTCCGGCATAAGTTCTAACCATCTTCTCTGCCGCATATTCAACTATTTCTGAGTAAACACATACTTCAGACTTTTGTGGTCTGTGTAGATATCTAATGGTGCCAAATCTTGAGAGTAAAGATAACAGCTGCCAACTCCAGATCATGCGTCGGATAGCTGCGCTCATGAATCTTCAGCTGTCTTGATGCATAAGCTACAAGTTTACCGTGCTGATGTATAACACATCATAATTCCTTACCAGATGCATCACAATATACTACGAAACCTCCAGATTGGTCCGGTATTATGAGAATAGGTGTTGATATCAATCTTGACTTGAGTTCCATGAAAACTTGTTCGCATGCTTCTGACCACATGAATTCTTCATCTTTACGTGTGAGCTTCGTCAGGGGTGTTGCAATCTTCAAAAATCCTTCAATAAATCTTTGGTAGTATCCCGCTAATCCCAAGAAACTTCGAATGTCCTTCATTGTCTTTGGTGTCGGCCATTCACTTATTGCTTCTATTTTAGATGGATCTACGGATATTCCTTCACCTGCTGAAACGATATGTCCGAGAAATCTGACTTGTTCTAACCAAAACTTGCACCTGCTGTACTTGGCATAGAGTTGATTCTGTCGCAAAATCTCCAGGACAATTCATAAATGTTCAGCGTGCTCTTTCCGTGTAACATTTCAGAAATATAAAATATTAGTTTTGGAATTTAATGTTAAAATAATATATTTCGCGAAAACTACTCGATTTGCGAATTTAGGGTTTTCGTAAAATGGTATAAATATATACCAATATTTGTGAAATAATTGGAGATTAAAATGATTTATTCATTTAAAAATATATTTATCGGATTTGGGCATTTTTATAATTAATTATATGCAAGTTTAAATTAAACTCGATTAGTGCACTACTAAGCACAATTATGCCAAATCCGTATTTTTAATTAGTCATGGCTAGTGCACCATGTTATGTTGCATTGTTGTTGCATGTTGTGTTATTTTGTTCGTTTCATGTCGTATTTAGTTTTTATGGGAAAAAGAGAAGAAACAAATAGATGCCATAGTTGATAAAAGAAAAGAAAAAGAAAAGAAAAGTCAATGGTATGGGCATGAGAGAGAGAGAGAGTGGCATGGCATGCCATATGAGAGAGTGAGGGTGAGAGCGAAAGAGACCTTGACCTCATTCTTTTCCTTCATCATCTTCATCTCCTTCTTCATCTCTTCCTCCACCTCCTCTACCCTCATATTTCATCTCCAATCCTTCACCAAAACCCTATACTCTCTTCATTAAAACGATGCACAAGTTCATCCTCAACACTTTGGACTTTTCAAGCTTGGATTTTGAAGATTTTGAGCAACTCAAGAAAATTCTTGAGTTACCAAATGAGGTAAAACCCATATCTTTTAGTTAAGTTATTATGTTTAGTATATCCTAATTTAGTTTGGAGTTTTTATTAGTTGGGTTAGTAATGTTTAGAAATTCCAAGAGGGGGTTTAGGTGATTATGTGGACTTGTGATATGTAGTGACTGTTTACAAGACCTTAGTGTTGATTTTTCTGGACCAAAACAGAGATTAAAACCTGGTACACGAACTTAAGATTTATTCTGTGTCGGTTTTGTGAAGTATTGTTAGACTACAGGGAATCTGGAGTAACCTGGGATGTGTATAAGAAAAGCAAACAACTACATTAACCTAGATAAACCCCTAGCAACCCACCACCAAAGTATGAGCCCCTTTGTCCCTAGTATGGCCGGCGACGCCGGATTCTTAGGCCATCTCGCCGGATTTCCTTCGTGCTATGGTGTTTGGGTTTTGGCTTTAGCTCAATGTCCTTATAACCTATCCCCTGTACTTGCTTGTTTTGTCCCAATTAACCTGAGATAAAATCTGGGAGCTGTTTGTGAGTGCTTTAGCTATGTTTTCCCGATATTTGAATTCGTGGTTTTGGTATTTGGATTTGATTTGGTCGTTGGACATTTATACGTCAACGACGAGAGTTATTTGGTTGTTTTTGCATGCGTAGGCTATAGGTTCTAACCTATGAGCGCACCGTGTGCCGTATCGGTTTTCGGACATTGATTTTAATAGAATTGAGATTATGTATTGATTGTAGATACCTTCACGTGGACTTCCGAGATGACGAAGCACATCGACTTCGGCTAAGCGAGGAGTTTAGCAGGTGAGTATATTTATATCTACGGGGGAAGTCAGGTGGATGGCGTATAGCATCTGTTGGGGTCGAAAATTGCACCCCGTTTGACCAAGTCAAAGTCATGGTCAACCCCAAGCCAGGTGGGCCCAAGCCCAGATCAAGTGGGCTCATGCCCGAGTCGAGCCCGAACATGAAGCGGCCAGCCTCCCCCATGCCAAAAGAAAAATCATGTAATAAATAATTTTGATATAATTTTTTAAGCATGAATGTAAGCAAAATGGGTATAAAGCCAAATTTTTTGTCAAGCCCGTGGCTTATGTGCAAAAAAAATGAGCACATGAGGCATGGGATGGGCAAAATGCCATTCTGTAAAGCCCAAGGGCTATATGTAAATGTGTAAGCCTATATAAGGTAACATAATGTTGAAATAAAAGAAAAGACAATTCATTCTCCCAAAAAAAAATAGGGTTTGTGCCTCCATCCTCTCTCTTCCAAATTCTTCCTCTTCATTTTCATTTTTGAATTAAATCAATAGTTTAACTCTTCCTTTCTAAAAAAGTAGTTTTTCACTACAAAACCCACAAAGGGGAACTCAGATCTCCCATCAGATCTCAAAAATAAGAGATTTTTAAAATCTCATATTTCTTGTTCTTCAAGATCCGGCAAACAGAGGAGGAAGAAGGTGACCCATCTCCAAAGACCCTATTTTGGGAAAGATCCAAGGCTCAGGGGAGAAGAAAGGGATTCCCTTGAGCATTTACAAAGATTTCTTGGAGTTTAACTCCATAAATTAAAGTTTCTGGGAGTCTAACTCCATATAAAACAAAAAAGAAGAAGTCTTTCTTTCTACGAGTTCAACTCCATGAGTCAAATCGGGAGCACAGCTCCTAGTGCAGAGACCAAGTCCCTTTTCCTGCTGACGCCCAGCGCCCGCGTGCCTAGCACGTGGGGCGCTGGCGCCCAGCCCTCGCGTGCCATGCATGTAGGGCGCTGGCGCCCAACGCCCAGCGCCCAGCATGCTAGCGCCCACGTGCCAAGCACGTGAGGCGCTAGGCACGTGAGGCGCTGGCGCCCGGCGCCCAGCGCCTAGCGCCCATGTAACATTTCAGAAAAATAAAATATTATTTTTGGGAATTTTTATAATTAAATAATAAAATATTGAATATTGTAATAGGGCGGTATAATTAAATACCGATAAATTAGGAAAAAATTTTGGAAAATTATAGAAATTACTAAAAAGAGGATGGTTTATGTGATTTATGCAAATTATGAAATTCTATGATTTATTTTATACTATTTTAGTGCTAATCGCGATTAAATATCGCTAATCATGCTTTAAACTGGATTTGTACACATGACATGCACTAAGTCATTTTTAGCACCTGTTATATTTTTCTTTCATGCTTTCTCTTTTATCATGCATGGTTTGGGTTTTATTATGAGAAAAGAAAAGAAAGTAGAAAAGAAAAGAAAAGGAAAACATTAAAGTATTAAGGCATGAATATGAGAGAGAAGAGAGAGTGAGGTGAGGGGTTCATTGACCTAGTCTTCATTCTTCATCCTCTTCATCTTTTCTCCCCTCCCTCAACTCCCATGGCAGCACCTCCTCCCTCCCCCTCTTCAGCCCTCACTTCATCATCAAAAATTCACCAAAAGTCCCTCCCCACTTCACAAAAAATGTGCACAAGCTCTCAAGCTACACCTTGGACCAAGAAAGTTTGCATTTTGGCGCTGTAGAGGATTCATGAGTGTCAAATGGGGTAATCCTTTCATATATAGTGTAGTGTTTCACTTGTTTAAGCCTCTTTTCAAGTTTAAAATTGATTTGACGAGTTTAGTGAACTTTGAAATCTCATGTTGGGAATTAGAGTTTGAGTTGAATAGAGATTGTGTAATTGGGTTTTAGAGATGACCTTAAACCCCCATAGATGTTAGAAACCCAGAACTTACGTTAGATAAAAACCTGAAACCCAATTTCTGGAAAACTGTAACTGTTCACGTCGGTTTTGTAACTATTAGAGGGTGCAGGGAAATATAGGATGACCTGGGGTATTTTCTAGACTAGTAAACAACTTCAGAGACTTATTTGAACCAATGTGAGACCACCCTGACCATACGAGACCTCAACTCCATGGAAAAACCGAGCAGGCCGGAATTCTGGAGGGTGTGGCCGGCAATAGGGTGGGGATTAGGGCCCAGGTTGCTTCAGTAGGTCTTATACACACTATATAACACCCCAGTGTTGTTTGGGAACATTGTTTTCACCTTAATCAAAATCTGGGACCGCTTTCTCAAGTTGCTATTTTGATTCGGGATATGGTTTTGTGTATTTTGAAATCTGGATTTTAGTGTTTGTGTTTTATCTCGATCACTTGACGTTTGTACGTCTATATCGAGTGATATCGGGTTGATTTGCGAGAGCTAACAATAGGTTTTGACCTATATGAGTTTCGTGTGTCGTTTTGGCTTTGATTTGGATTTTAATGCGGCACGATACGTTATAATGTGTAGGTACCCCCACGATGATTCAAGACGAAGAAGAAGATGATGGCGACATCGACATCGGCAAGAAAGATCAAGGTGAGTTGATTATATCTACGGGGGAAGTCGGGTGGATGGCGTATAGCACCCCCGCAGTTCGTAGTATAGTGTATGGTATATATATTTTATATGAATATATTATATGTTATTGTGGGGATATGATTATCTAAATAGACTTTGGGAGTCATGGATAACTTTAGTGTAATTGGATGATGGTGTCGCTGGTTAGTTTAGTCGCGAGCCCTAGAATAAGGTTTACACCCACACGCACACACATGCTTACTTGTTATGCTTGTGCGTATATGGGGATAGGTATATATATACACACACATAGGTATGGGACTATATATATATATATATACGTATACCTACACATGGATGATGAGAATTGTACATAGTATTTGGAGATGAGTCGATGAGATTGGGCATGGTGCCACGAGATCGGTGATATGATGTGGTTCGTATTAGGAGATACGACATGAGATTTTAGCGGGCCTTTAGGCGTGTGTTTTCATACACGCATAGATATATAGATGGTATCAGTTTGTACTAGACTTGGATCAGTACCCCAGTTCATGAGATATGATGATAATGGATACCAGATGAATAATGAGATGAATGTGATATTTGACCCGTACCCAGATTTGGGTTGCCGTACGACGAATTTACATACGAGCTTTATATTGATGCTAGATCTACACTCTTGACTCGAGAATGTCATAATATATATTGTATCGTATGTGATACTATTGAGGCGGGATCAATGACTATTATATTTATATGTATCGACTCAGATTTAGGTGGTTTTCTTACCGTTCGATTAGTCCTGTAGTTTACTTATAGATGTTAGACTAGACTCGAGTCATACCTATTTCAAAAACTAACGAATCGTGAATATTTTAAAGACAAGCCAAGGGATTTTACGGATATTTTCAAAAGACGCGTCTTTTCTTAAAACACCGTAGCCCTTATTTTTGTAAACACCACGATTCGTGTTATTTCAAATGGCAAAACTGTATGACATATATATATTGATGTAGATTCTTCACTGTTGCGTTTATTATTTAATTTCCGCATATTCTTGCTATTCGCATCGCATCGCATGTTTAAATATGTTTATTGTTATATTAAACCCATACTATCAGGACACCAGCACCATTATCGATGATGTGTATGTTCCACATACACCTGCTTGCTAGCTCACACACTTCATCATCGATGATTGCCATGTCGCTACACAGTAGGACTGTTGCATCAGGATATGACTCCTTGCATGGCATACTTGCGTACATACATATTGTATACTCATACCTGCGTACATACATATTATACACTCATACTTGCGTACATACATATTGTACACTCATAATTACGTACACACATATTGTACACCCATACTTGCATACATACGTATTTGCACATACGCAGATGATTCTGGCTTGATTTTGGAGATTTGGGAACCGCAAGATTTATTTTAAAACTGGATTCATTTTAAAAGAGCGGTTTTCCCTCGATATGTGCATATTACTGTTCTAAGTTGCATGATATACGGATATGCTTACATTTCTGTTATATGTCGCATACATAATGCTATATGATTATACGCATTGAGATATGTTGTTTTCATGAGATTTCTGGATTTGGGAACCATTGTTATTTCAAAAGAGAGTATGTATTGTTTTAAAAACCCGGTTACCCTTGATATGATATTTCAGTGCGTCCACCATGTGTTTTCTCGGTTCTGAGAGTGGCATGTGAAACCCGATTCAGAAGCGGTATGCACCGTCTGCTGGTACATAGTGGACCCGGTGAGGTACCTCGGGGCAAGAAGACTCGTATTGTTAGACGGTGAGCCTGGCAGGGGAGTGTTACCCGCCGAAAACCGGAGACGCGACCGCGTGGGTCCGTCTTGCCTGAATTCGGGGTAGATGCTAATTGATGCTATCCGTCTACCTCTCCAAAGATGCCAAGTTGATTTATGACACCATGTATCGAAGGTTTAAACGGATGCGGCCGATATAGCAGACTTCGTCAGATTCCCCCTCATTTGAGGGGGTTTTGATTGTGGGGACACTCTTCCATGCAGGCGCAAGCCCCTGCAGTTAATTACGCTACCGCATCGCGGTAACCACTTTCTCCTTCTCCAGATGGTCACTTCGTGTCGTGTGTGTTTGTTTTGTTTTTGGTTGCCCGTGGATTGTATACGGAGACTAATTTATGTTGTTGCCCGTAGGGCGTGGATTAGTCCAAATCCGTATCTTCTTAGATTTGGGTTTGGGGATTGGGTTTAAGGATACGTTAACCTCATTTGAGACTAAGATCAACTTAAACGTTTGTTAAGGATACGTTAGTCTCATTTTAGACTAAGATCAACTTAACGGGATCATTTAGATCCAACAAAAGAGCATTTGGGATCTATTGTTAGTTTAGGGACATTGCGGTCGATTAGTTTAAGGACATTACGGTCCAGTGTTAGTTTAAGGACATCTCGGTCCGACATTAGTTTAAGGACATCTCGGTCCAAGGTTAAGGACATCATAGTTCGTGAGTTTAAATACCTCACAGTCAAGGTTAAGGACATCATAGTCCGTGGGTTTAAAGACCTCACAGTCAAGGTTAAGGACATCATAGTTCATGGGTTTTAAAGGACCCCACAGTCCGTAGAATGTTTGGTTGTCGGGACCCGTCACCTCTCTGAAGACGTTGAACAATTACAACGAGAAATATCAGAGGAGTAAAGAGATGTACCCTCAAACCGACGTGAGTTGGTTGAAAGATCTGTAGTCCAATTTGAGGCTAAGATCTGTTAACATATTTATGAGCAGATGAGCTCAATTAATATGAGTTGGGGACTTATAGCCAATCTTGGGCTAAGTCCAATAAATATTTAACATTTTATTTCGGGCTGTTGAGCCTTTATTTGGGCTTGGCCCTTTTAACAATGCTGAGCATTATATCTTGACAATGTTTTTTTCTTTTATTGAATGCTGAGCATTCATCAGAGCTCTGGGCTTATTAAAGAACAATTTATGTTCTGTCAGCCCAACATGTGGCGCGCTAGGCGGTTTGCTCCAGTCAAAAAGCGCAGTGCGCTCCCGCCACGTGGCGCACATGTAAGGGACACGTGTCGCACTTGGCGCTAGGCGCCAGATGATGAGCGCATGATGCCAGTTTATGAGCATTGAGCGCTGATCCATGAGCGCATTGCGCTTTCAGTTTAGTGGCGCACACGTGAGTGACACGTAGTGCGCTTGGCGCTGAGCGCCAGCCCATAAGCGCAGTGCGCTATTTCAATAGCGCAAAGCGCTAGTGGTTAATTGGCGCATACGTGATTGACACGTGGCGCATTTGAAGCTGAGCGCCAATCCAGAGAGCGCAGAAGCGCAGTTCAAGAGCGCAAAGCACATTTGATCAATTTTATGATCTGAGCTTTTTTAAAAGAGACTTTGTCTCAAGATCTAAGAACAATCGTTCTTATTTGTTTCAATCTCTTATATTGATGAAAGGCTTTGCCTTTATGGATCTATGATCTTTAAGAGAATTGAATTATTCTCCTTTTTATAATGAGATGTGCATGATCTCTTTGAGAAAGACTTTAGTCTTATAGATCTATGATCTGTGAGAAGTAAGTTCTTCTTTTATTTTATGATGAGATCTTTTGATCTCTTTGTCAAAGACTTCTTGTCTTTGTAGATCTATGATCTTTTTAAAGAAATGAATTCTTCTTTTTATGAGATAATTTCATCTCTATGTTCATCATCATCATTTTTACCTTGAAGAAAGATCTTCTTGCAAGAGCTTGCTCTTTGAATTTTCTCAAAGTTTTTGGCGCGGTTTCTCTCTTTTTTGTATCTGTATATGTGAGACTTGAAGTCTAGGGGCCTTTTTATAGGGTAGGCTGATTTATTGAATCAGTTAAAGAGATCTTTCTCAGATTGATTTGGGGATGTTTCCCCACCATTGGATCTTTGATCCTAGGGCTTCTGTTTTACAGAAGGCAATCTTCTTGTTTTTAACAAGATTGGAAAATCTTTCCATACAGAATTTATTATGTCTTTTGGTAATTTTTATTTTCCTTTGGATTATTGATCCAACGGTGCTCTGATTTACAGAGCACAATCTTGTTATTTAGAAAGATTTTGAGGAATCTTTCCTTAACAGAATTTTTAATTCTGATTAATTAATAATTTATCGTTATTATTAGATCTTTGATCTAACGGTAGGGAGTTTTTAATTCCAGCGCTAGCGCACCCGTGCTTTGCACGTGGTGCGCTGCTTAAAAGGCGGCACACATTGCGCTAGCGCACCCGTATTTGACACGTGGTGCGCTGCTCGGAGCGCAGCGCACCCTGCGCTAGCGCACCCGTGTTTGACACGTGGTGCGCTGCTTAGAGCGCAGCGCACCTAGCATTAGCGCACACATGGTGCGCTGCTTAGGGTGCAGCGCACTTGGCGCTGCATCTGAAACGTTGCTTCATTTCAGAATTTGAATTTTTGAACAAAGCTTTGCTCTGATTGGGGGAAACAAATGTCCCCCTACCGTTGCGCTCATGTGGCCCACACGTGAGTGCAGCGGTGGCAGCATCTGCGCCCTCGGATCAACTGAGAAGTTGAAACGGCACTCAGTGCCTATAAATAGGACCTTTGGTCCTCAGGATGATTTTTGTTCATCTTCTTCCTTATTTTCTGAAAAATTTTATTCTCTCACAGAGCATAGCTCTCCATCTGTCAAAATTTAGGTAAAGATTAAATCTTTTAATAATCTAGGGTTTTACCCATTAACAGAGCCTTTCTCTTCATAGATCTTTGATCTAAAGAAAACCCTTTTAAGGTCTCATTAACGGAGCTTTGCTCTCTTGGAATCATAGATCTAAAGAGATCTCTTTCAGGGTTTCTTAACTCATTAACAGAGCTTTGCTCTCTTCAAATCATGTAGATTTATTAATCTCTTATGAAGAATTCTTAAAAAGTTTGTTCATGGATTTTGAAGATCTCAGAATTTTTAATTCATAAAAATTGATTTCAATTTTTCTGATGGATTATTCCATCATCATTTTTTTCCAGAGCAAGGCTCTTGAGGAATTTTTATTCCTTCATGATTAGAGTTTGACAAGTGTCACTTTATCACAGAGCACTGCTCTCAAAGGGAGATTTGCTCCTCTGCCCGAGGGATTTCTCATTTAATGAGAATTCTTGAGGATTTCCTCACTTAATGACAGACTCATCAAATGATGAGGCTGTTTTATTAATGATGAACTGTCATCTAGATTTTGTAGGCCCTCTTTGGTCCCTCTCCACTGCATTGCAGTGTGGTACAAATTCTAAAGTATGAAGTGTCAGAATTTAAATTAAATCATAGCACTGACAGTTGACTTTTGTCCCTTTTCGCGTAGGCGACATGTCTTTCGACGCTTCTTTTCCGTTCATCCACTCAAAAGGCGGATTTCCTGAGGCGCCCGTAGACCGAGAGGTTCTTGCGCTGATCAAAGACCATGACCCGGAATACAAGAATCTTCTCCTATGGGGTAGATGGTATGATCAAATTATCAGAGGCCACCGGAGCTTTTCTTGTGCGACACCCTCGGAGCTTATCTCTGTGATCCCTTATGCAGATGCACCCCCGATCAATTATACTGTAGAGAAAGTAAATTGGACTTCAGAAGATCTCCTTCGGCCTTCTATTGCCGCAGTACCCGTGCAGCCGCCGGTGGCTTTGGAAACCCTAGGGTGGCGCATATGTCAGGGCGAGTCGCGCCCTTAAGGACAGCCCTATAACATCGGACTAACTCCCCGTCATCCGGCCGGATACTTGCAGTGGGCCCGATATGTCTTATCAGCAAAGAAATCGCAGCTACTGAAGCTTGGCTTATACCCTGCGATCTACGCTTCCTTGTTCCAGTATTCTGCACCTCCCACATGGTGGATCAAGGTATTTTTAGAGCAGTGGAACATTCCTACCCATACCTTCCTCCTATTGGATAGAGAGGTCTCCATTTCCTTGGAGGAATTCGCCGAGGTTTTTGGTTTACCAGTTAGGGGGGAGCACTATGAGGAGCTACTTCCTCCGGATGAGTATGTTTTTGCCACCAAATTAATGGTAATGGGTCTTACCCCAGAGAACACCATTCAGCACTAGTTCCTAACTCTGATAAAGGTGTTGAACATGTATGGGAGCATCTTTCTTGAATCCGGAGGTCGGGAGGTCAGCTTTGCGGACTTCATTGCCTGTTTTCTTCGCCCAGAAATTTTGTCGCGACAAGGTTAAAAGTTTGCTAAACTTGATGATCCTTTCGGCTTTGGTTTGGACCGTCGGCCAATATTGGAAGTCGATCAAAAGGATTTCTTTCTTCCCGACGTCGCGATCGTCCCCCTGTCAGAAATCGCCGCTCCGGGCATTGATGAGGAAGCGTTCTTTCTCGGGTTCCTCAGTTTATGGTTAAGCTGGTTCGCGCTTCCTATGCACCCTCGTTACATGAGGCCTTCTGTCTTCTACCCTGCGCATCGCATGGTTGCCGGAATACAAGTGGCCATCGGGATCACCGGATTAGCCCACCTATATCACGGCCTCAGCTTGGCAGCGGATACCACTGAACCAGGGGTGCATCCCGCCAACTTCTCAATGCATTACTTCACTTCATAGCTAGAGTTGCACGTGCTTGGGGTCTTCGGTATCCACAAAAGACCTTCTTTTTATGACAGATGTTGATTCTCTCGGATAATGCGGCTGGTTGACGCCTCCATCGTAAGTCCGTCACCGCGGGAAGCTAGGGGTTTGCTCCTTCGTCCGCGCACGGTTGGAGATAGTATGTCTTTCACCAACAAAGTCTTGACCGTCGGCCAGGAAACTTCAAAAGCGGTGCTGCCATTGCAAGACATCTTTACAGACGGGGCCTTTGTGTTGAAAGCTCAGGAGATTCTTCATCTGTACTCCATCAGGCCGGGCTTTCTTGTATTCAGGCAAAATGATGCGGCTTTATTCATGAGATACAACCCGCATCGTTTCGCCCAGCAGCTGAGTTACAATCAGGGCGTCCCACTTGAGGCTTTCTTGGCCGAACCGGCTCCTACTGAAGAGGGAATGCGGAGCGCACTGCATCATTTCATGCGCTTGAACACAGGGTCCAACTCTGTATCAGCGAACCGAGCTGTGTCCTAAAGGCCCTTAATGTGTACGTGGCGTGGTACCAGCATTCAATGGGCGCCGTCATCAGGGAGGAGAAGCGACTACTGCTCGATCTCAAAGGTGCACCCCCTCCTGGTGATCGAAACGTCCCTCTGAAGCGATGGACCATTGTCCCACCTCCCTTAAGAGAAGCTGCCGTGATCGAAGTCCCGCACGACAGGCCCGAGCTACCGATACCCCAGGTTCCTGTAGAAACGGTGAGTGTAGCTTCCCCCGATTCTGGCGTGGGTTCAGATATCGGGACTCGTCGTCCTAAAGTGCCTACCAAGCGTAAGCTTGAGCTAGCTGCGACCGGAGCTCGCTCGCAGAAGAGGAAGAAAAAGTAGATTCTTTCTGCCGACGTTGTACTCGGCCAGGAGCCTCATGCTCCTTATGGCGAGGGCTTGAGCGAGTATAGGACAAACGAGGGTCTATTCATGCCGCCAGATGATACTAATCTGGCGGCTGCCATTGCAGCTTCTGAGCAATTAGCAAGCCATGAAGCGGGACTGGCCATCCTCGTGCAATCAGGTAACCATCAGCTGTATCTTTCGTCATTGCGTCATATTTTTATCATCATATTTTGACTGACACTTTTCCCCCTTTTTTTTAACAGGCATTTCCACCGAAGAAGCTCTCGCAGCTTCTCTCAAGACTTTTGAGGAAGAGGAAATACTTCGAGCATCCTTAGGCATCGATACATTTCGGTTCATCGCGTCTCCGCTCCCATTTCTTATGAGTAAACTGACCCCTCCTTTTCATCTTATTACAGGAACTACCTCTACTCAGGTTATTCCAGGCGTAGCACCGACTTCCCAGGGTAGTGCAGAGATGCTTCCCGGGTCGGCTATCGAAGTCTCAGTTCCGCCGGTATTGCCGAAAGAAGCTTCACTTAAGCAACCGATGACGGATGCCATAACGGCTCCAGAGGTAACTATTGGCGCGGACGATGACGTCCCATTAACGGAGGTCTTTAGAAGATCTACCCTCATGGCCCGGGCGGAAAGGAAGCGTAGAATGCGCGCGGCAAGGGCGCGTACTGCCGTCTTGGATGCGGGTGCAGGTCCAAGCGCTGTTGCCCCTGCCCCTATTCCTTCAGAGGATACTTCGGCTGCCATGTCTACTGCCCACAGACAGGCAGCATGTGCTCCTCGGGAGGCAATCGAAAAACCGATCCAAGGTAACGTGACATTGGGTCCTTTTGTCAAAGTTTTAATTTTCAGGTTCTCATATATCCTATCCTGCAGGGCCGAGTCTTGCCGAGGAAGCGGTAGGTGACGTGGCGGTAACCACCAAGCCTGAAGTAGCGGCAGGTGAGACAGCCACAATCGCCGAGCCCGAGGTAGCGGTAGGTGAGATGGCTACAATCGCCGAGACCGAGGTAGCCACTCTTTCTCAAGAGTCGGGCACTGCTCCAATCGTTGCTCTTTCCCCTTGCGGCTCCTTGCTGTTGCCGGGCGCTGCGAGTGTAACGACGATTCTCATGGAATCGGGAGATGAGGCTACGAGTGGCAAGACCGTTCTGATGGAGGAGGGTGAAGCATTCGCTGCATCCAGTGACGCCCTTGTCGCGGTCTCGACCGGCGACTCACCAGGTAGATTTTGGGTCATTACTTTTCCCTTTATTCTGCAATCCCTTTCAATTTTTTTTGACAGCGTTTCTCTTATTTCTAATACAGGTGTGATGAGCGTTGGGGTTATGCCATCCGAGGAAGCGTCTCCAGTTGCTGTTTTGACGATGACCGCTCCTTTACCTTCTCTCGTACCCTCTCAAATGCTGGAAGGTGCGGATTTGTGACCCATCGGCTTCATTGTAGACAGTATACTTCATGTACTGACATTGCAATATTATATCCTTGCAGGAGTCATTTTTGATCACCTGTATCAGGTGCTACACCCACACTTCTCCTTTCAATCAGAGATTGCCTCTTCTAGCGGAGCTGGTGAGTACAGCCTTTAGCTAACGTCTCTTCTTTTCTTTGACGGGTAGTCAAATCGTTTCCAATTCTTCTTTGTTTTAATTACAGCCCTACAGCTCGAAAGGGGAGACAAAAGAACAGTTGCATTGCCGGTACTCCCAGTCTTGCCCCCTGCTGCAGCCGGTATAGTAAACTCTATTGTTCATGAACCTCCTCTATTTCTTGAACCGTCACTTGACTGTGATTTGTTTTGCAGCGGTGATGCCGACTTCAGCTCCGTTCGAATCTCGAATCATAATGCCAGCAGGCCCCTTTTCTCGACGTTCATCTTCAAAAGGCGCCGTGAATAGTCTTTGCATGTTGAGCGATTACATAGAGGAGCTTGACGTGGAGGCTCCTACATTCGCTGCAGATTTTGCTGCGGAGGTTAATCCTATGCTGGCGACGCTCGTGAACTTTCATAGTGAGGGCGTCGTTGAGTCTTGGGTTAATCACTGCAGGAAAATTGAGGCCTATCTGCATGAGCTAGAATTCGGACTTCCTGCTCCTGAGGTCCTGGCTGTGAACTCTCAACGGGCTGCATGGGTTGAGCAGAGCACTCCCTACTTCCACCATCTTGAACAAGAAGCGACCTTAAAGTGTAAGGAATGTGAAGAGATTTCAAGCGACTCTGCTCGACTGCATGCTCAGGTTGATGCCAATGCTGTGCAGTTGAAGGCTATCTTTGAGGCCTTCTACGATGTATTTCCGAAGGGCTAACGCTGAGGCAGAAGCTCGACCTCATCGAGCGAGATGCACAGCATCATGGGGCAGCTCAGCGGGCCGTCGAAGAGCAACTTTCGTCCTACTTGCACCAACGAGCCCAGGTCGAAGCAGAGTTGGCTGCGGCAGCTGACCAAGAAAAGAGGCTGGGGGAAGTGCGCGAGCGGCTGATTCGTCTATTGAAAACGCTTCCCTCTCAATAATCGTTTTTGTACCATTTGTAATTTCGAATAAAATGTATCCATTTTTTTTATTCTTTCATAAGATGTATTTTGTACCTGATTGAATTTATGAATAAAAGATACATTTCTTTCGTAATGTCTTGTGTCATCTCTTTGCTTTCTTCTTTTCTTTGTTATCAGCATATCACTTTAGTAAGCATAGCCTGCAGATGATAGAGAGAGCATTCCGTTTTGAATTCTTCGAGAGGTAGTGATGTCTTAGAAAGTAGATTCAGATCTGCTGCCTAAGATTTTTCAATTTCATGAGCCGTGAGGGTCTCATGAAGACTTTTCTCCCTACGAGTCGAGAGGATCTCGTAGGTGTATTTTCTCCTTAGGAATCGTGAGAATTTCTAAGCGCGTTTTCTCTTGTAAGTCGTAAGGATCTTACAAGAGAGTTTTCTTCTTTACGGGTCGAGAGGACCTGTAAGTGATTGATGGTGTTGCCATTATCCGCACTTCGCGGAGTCAGGAGTTGCTCTGGGCATTTCCCACGGGGTCAAAATTGACTTTAACCGTGTTCCACGGGACCAGGAATTTGCTCTGGATGCTTCCCACGGGGTCATAGCCATGTTCTGCGAGGACCAGGCTCCGCTCTGGACGTTTCCCATGAGGTTAGGATTGACAAAAGCCGCGTTCTACATGACCAGGAATTTTCTCTGGATGCTTCCCACAGGGTCATAGCCGTGTTCTACGAGGACCAGGATCCGCTCTGGACGTTTCCCACGGGGTCAGGATTGACATAAGCCGCATTTCACGTGACCAGGAATTTGCTCTGGATGCTTCCCACGGGGTCATAGCCGTGTTCTGTGAGGACCAGACTCCGCTCTGGACATTTCCTATGGGGTCAGGATTGACATAAGCCGCGTTCCACGTAACCAGGAATTTGCTCTGGATGCTTCCCACGGGGTCATAGCCGTGTTCTGCGAGGACCAGGATCTGCTCTGAACGTTTCCCACGGGGTCTGGATTGACATAGGCCGTGTTCTACGTGACCAAGAATTTGCTCTGGATACTTCCCACGGGGTCATAGCCATGTTCTGGGAGGACCAGGCTCCGCTCTGGACATTTCCTACGGGGTCAGGATTGACATAGGTCGTGTTCCATGTGACTAGGAATTTACTCTGTATGCTTCCCACGGGGTCATAGCCGTGTTCTGCGAGGACCAGGCTCTGCTCTAGACGTTTCCCACGGGGTCAGGATTGACATAAGCCGCGTTCCACGTGACCAGGAATTTGCTCTGGATGCTTCCCACGGGGTCATAGCCGTGTTCTGCGAGGACCAGGCTCCGCTCTTGACGTTTCCCATGGGGTCAGGATTGACATAAGCCGCGTTCCACGTGACCAAGAATTTGCTCTGGATGCTTCCCACGGGGTCATAGCCGTGTTCTGCGAGGACCAGGCTCCGCTCTGGACGTTTCCAACGGGGTCAGGATTGACATAAGCCGCGTTCCAAGTGACCAGGAATTTGCTCCGGATGCTTCCCACGGGGCCACAGCCGTGTTCTGCGAGGACCAGGCTCTGCTCTGGACATTTCCTACGGGTTCAGGATTGACATAGGCCGTGTTCCACGTGACCAGGAATTTGCTCTGGATGCTTCCCACGGGATCATAGCCGTGTTCTGCGAGGACCAGGCTCCGCTCTGGACATTTCCCACGGGGTCAGGATTGACATGGGCCGTGTTCCACGTGACCAAGAATTTGCTCTGGATGCTTCCCACGGGGTCATAGCCATATTCTGCGAGGATCAGGCTCCACTCTGGACGTTTCCCACGGGGTCAGAGTTGACATGGGCCGTGTTCCACGTGACCAATAAGGGTTGACTTTATCCGAATTTCACGGAGTCGGGGTTTGACTCTCGGTCATCTGTGCTCCGCCGAGTCATGGATCTGGGAATTGCCGCTGTTCCACTTTGCTTGATATTGCGCCTGTTGTAATGAGACGCATGTTGAAATGATCTCCAGGCTGTCTGTGAACCGTTGAGATTTGGCTTCTTCTTCCGATGGAGCCTGGGGAGGGAAGGTGTGATTCCCTCTTTGTTTGCGTCCCTGGATTGTATACAGGGATTGATGTGATATCACCTCTAGGGCATAAATTTCATTTTTTTTATTTCTTTCCGCGATGCTCTATCATTTCAGCTTTTATATCGCGAAGGTCGCGATTGCCCAATCATTTCGGCTATTTTTCGCGGTGCCCAATCATTTCGGCTATTTTGTATTTATTTGCTCGTTGCTTTTTATTGCGAGTTGCCCAATCATTTCGGCTATTTTGCATGCATATATTTTTACTTGCTGATTTTGTTTGCAAGTTGCCCCATCATTTCGGTTATTTCGTATGCATGTGTGGCTCGCTGGCTTTTCGCTGCAAGCTTGGAATTAGACACTGATTTCGGCATCAACAGCGCTACAACTGGGATATTTCCAAGAGCGAATCATCATTTGCCTCTGTTGATCTTGAACAAAGGTGGCTTAGCGAACAGGGTTAGGATTCTGTCGGCTAAGGCTTTTGACTTCATAGGCCGTAAGGGTCTCATAAAGGTATTTCTCCCTGCGAGTCGTGAGGATCTCGTAGGTGCGTTTTCTCCTTAGGAATGTGAGGACTCCTAAGTGTATGTTTTCTCGTAAGTCATAAGGATCTTACAAGATTATTTTCCCCTTCTAAGTCGAGAGGACTTACAAGGGTTGTTCACCATGTAGACATAACCCCAGTCACGGATGGGACTTTGTTAGGGAAATGTTTGTTTGCACCCGTGGATTGTATACAAGGGTCAGCATTGAGCCACTTGTAGGGCAGCATTGGAGGTTGTGGTGGTCGCTTAAGAATAGGTTCAGATCCCTGTAGCTTAAGACTTTTGAATCTTATGAGCCGTGAGGGTCTCATAAGAGGGTTCTCCTTACGAGTCGTGAGGATCTCGTAAGTGTAATTTCTTCTTAGGAATCATGGGGATCCCTAAGTGTGTTGCTCCCTTGTGAGTCGTAAGGATCTCACGCAGGTGGTTTCTCCTCACAAGGTCGAGAGGATCTTGCAAGTGTCTTTTAACGAGGTTGCGCCCTTTCGGGTTTTCACACAAACTCGCCGATAGCCCTGCTGTTTTTACTCATGGAGCCCTTTCGGGTTTTCATCCGTGCCCATTTTGCTTATGGACATACAGTTTTCTTTTTTTTCTTCTCTTTTTTCTTCTTTTTTTTTGTGTCGGCCTTGGGATGCTGCAGTCTACAGTAGTTTATCGACGTCTCGGTCAACAGCTAGTTTTAGGACATAGTGGTCCATCATTAGTTTAAGGACGTTTCGGTCCGACGCCAGTTTTAGGACATAGCGGTCTATTGTTAGTTTTAGGATATTTCGGTCCGTTGTTAGTTTTAGGACATTTCGGTACGACGAAAAGGAAGACGGCTACTACTTATAGAGTTTAGGCTTAGGAAGATAGCGAGCGGACATAGGCGTCGTCATCTATCGTTGACCTAGGCCGTGACTCGTCAAGCGTAGTATTTCTTTAGGAAGCGACCGTTTATTGGTCTGAAAGGTCTTTCACCATGCATGTCCATGAGTAGATATGCTCCACCCTGGTAAACTTTATCTATGATATACGGGCTTTCATAGTTCGGCTCGAACTTCCCCCACTTGGCACGATTAGGGATCATAGGTCTTTTGACCACTAGCACGAGTTCGCCTTGGCGGAATGTTCTCGGCCTAATCAATTTCTCATATGAGCGCGTCATGTTTGCTTTATAAGCCTCCAGATTTTATTGCGCTATGAGCCGGGTTTCATCAAGGGCATCGAGCTCCTCAATTCGAAGGTGAGTGTTTTCTTCGTCTGTTAGCTCGTAGTGAACTGCCACTTACAGATAGGGTAGCTCTATCTCAAGGGGGAGTACCACTTCCGTACCGAATACCAACACGTACGGCGTTTTGTTTGTGGCCGTTTTGAACGTAGTTCGATATGCCCAGAGAGCTTCATGTAGTTTCTCATGCCAGTCCCTCTTATTTCAAGACACCGTCTTTTTCACGATCTTCGTCAATGTCTTGTTGAAAGCCTCTGCTAGACCGTTAGCTCGAGAATTATAGACTGAAGAGTATCTCCAGTCTATGTTATGCTGTTGTGCAAAGCGGCTGATCTTGTGGCTTCTGTAGGCTGGCCCGTTATCGAAGATGATCCGTCGCGGAGTTCCAAACTGATAAATGACGTACGTCTTGAAGAAATGGAGGATATTCTCCGTCTTCACTTCCCTCAGTGGTACTGCTTCTGCCCACTTGGAGAAGTAATCAGTTGTCGCCAAAATGAACTGATGTCCTCTGGATGATGCTGGCTCGATGGGGCCAATTATGTCAGTTCCCCACATTTCGAACGGCCAGCTAGCCACTGTCGGATGTAGCGGATTTGGATATTGATGGATAAAGTCCCCATGAATCTGGCATGAGTGGCACTGCTTCGCGTATTCGAGACAGTCTTGGATCATCGTGGGCCAATAATAACCCATCCGTTTGATCTTCAGCTTCATCTTCGGCCCGGCATGGTGAGAACCGCAGAGTCCGTCATGAGTTTCTTGGACGACTCGTTTTGCCTCTTCAGGTCCCAAGCATCTTAGCCATAGAGAATCAAATGATCTCTTATACAGAGTATCATTGACGAAAGCAAAAGACAGAGCTCGTTTCATAAGCTAATGTCTTGAGGACGCATCTTCAGGTGTTCGACGGGATATGAAGTAGTCTATAAAGACTTCTCTCCAATCCGTAAGATTTCCTGGTCTTTTATTTGTAGAGTCGTTTGCTCGGTCGCTCCCTTCTCCTCCGACGATTCTGGAGATATTTCTGCCGGTGTAAGAACCCGACGACTTTGTACCACAATCCTTACGTCATCGAGGTTCTCGTCGGCCAATTCTTTAGCGAGCTTAGCTAATGCATCCGCCTTGCTATTTTCCGTACGCGGTATACTTTCCAGGGTGTAGGAAGGAATTTGAGTCAGCAGTTGTTGCATTTTCTCGCCGTACTTCACCAACTCAGGCTTGCACGTCTGATAGTCGCCATTTACTTGACTAACGACCAGCTGGGAGTCTCCGTATATGAGGAGGTTTTCAATTTCCCATGTCGACGGCGATCTCAAGACCTGCTATCAAAGCTTTATATTCGGTTTCGTTGTTCGTCCTCGTCTCTGTTAAGGAGAAGGTAAAACGCATTATCCCTCCTTGTGGAGTCACAAAGATGAGGCCTACCCCTGATTTGATTACAGGGGTGCTTTGTTTGCGCTTGTTCATTTAAGACGCTCCATCAAAGTAGAGTTCCCACCGGGGATCATCCCCGTCGATCGTGTCAAACGCATGTTCGTCTGGCAATTCGTAGTTCAAAGGAGAATCGGCGGGTATCGGATGCTCAGCGAGGAGGTCGGCGATGGCCTGGCCTTTCACTGCCATAAGAGGCCGATAGGTTATCGAGAATTCCATCAAGAGCAGGGCCCATTTAGCGAGCCGCCCTACTAATATAGCTTTCGACATCAAATACTTGAGAGGATCCACTTTTGATATGAGATGGACCTCGTGCGCCAACGCGTAGTGTCTGAGCTTCGTTACCGCGAAGATCAACGCTAGGCAGTGTTTTCGATGGGGGAGTAGTTACTTTCTGCCCTTAGGAGAACTCGACTCAGATAGTAGAGAGCTCTTTCTTTCCCTTGATCGTTCTCTTGTGCCTACAGCGCGCCTAAAGAACCTTCGAGAGCTGTCGTATAAAGGACGAGAGATTTTCCTTTAACTGGAGCGGCCAGTACTGGCGGATTCTGCAGGTATTGCTTGATTTCGTCCAGTGCGCTTTGGCATTTGTGATCCCAGACGAACGGGGTTCACTTTTTCATTAAGAGACTGTAGGGGCGGCACTTGCCGAAGAGATTGGCTATGAATCGCCGGATATATGCGAGCTTTCCTTGAAAAGATCGCAGCTTCTTGAGAGTCTTTGGCAGGAGCATTTCCATGATCGCCTTGATCTTTGACGGGTCTATCTCGATGCCTCGATGTCGTATGATGAATCCTAGGAATTTGCCTGAGAAAACTCCGAACGCGCATTTGAGAGGGTTCATCTTCAGGTTGTATTTCTGAAGGCGTTGAAACACAATCTTCAGATGCTCTAAATGTTCCTCGTATGATTTGCTTTTTACTACGAGGTCGTCGATATAGCATTCGACGATTTCATGTATGAGGTCATCGAAAATCTTCGGCGTGGCCCTCTGATAGGTGGCACCGGCGTTCTTTAGACCGAAAGGCATCACCTTGTAGCAGAATATACCCAAAGGGGTCCGGAAAGCGGTATGCTTCTGGTCCTCGGGATGCATCTTTATCTGATTGTATCCTGACGAGTCGTCCATAAAAGAGAAAACTTCGTGAGTGGACATATTATCTATCATCAGCTCGGTGACTGGTACTGGGAAGTCGTCCTTCGGGCAGGCTTTATTGAGATCCCAAAAGTCCACACATATGCACACCGTCCCATTTTTCTTCATCACTGAGATGATGTTGGCGATCCAGTCAGGATACTGAACTTCTTGGATGAAACCGGAGTCGATTAGCTTCTTGACCTCGGCGTTGATGCTCATCTCAAGCTTGAGCCGCATTCTTCTCGATGCTTGTTTGATCGTCTTGACTCCGGGGATATCGCCAATTTGTGCACAGCAATCTCTGGATCTAGTCCCGGCATCTCTGAATAGTTCCATACGAAGAAATCTCTATGCTGCATGAGCACATCTTTTAGCATAGCCACCCTTTCTTCAGACAACAGCCCACTGACGAATGTCGGTCGCGGGTCACTTGCCATCCCCAAATTAATTTTCTTGAGGTTATCTGCAGTAGTATGTATTCCATCTTCCAGCTCTTTCGGCGCCGGTGGAAACTCTGATATCATTTCGTCATCATTGTTTTTGAAGCACCAGGGGAGGTCATCCGTATTCTCGGGTCCTTCTTCTGACAACATTATCATATGACAAGTACAAGATCGCTTCCAAGACTGATGTTGATCTGGTTCTACTCTCGCTGTAGGCGCAGCTTTTGGTTCATGCTTCTGCGGCGGGGTTACCCTCCAGCTACTGGATAGAGCGAACCTGCCTTGCTGATACTGGTCTTCTACCCAGTCTTTGAATGTGAAGCAGTCTTCGAGAGGATGTCCTATTGCTCGGTGATAGGAGCAATAATCCAGATGATTAACTTCACCTGCTTGCCCGGGGTGCTTGGACTCCGGGAGTGTCATCATCTGATATTTATGACAAGATCGAATATTTTCCTTGTCTTGTCTTGAGGAAAAGAATATGCTCGACCCATCTTCTTTATAAGAGACGAATCCGGACTGCTCGATTCCTGATCGCGTGGCTTCTTAGTCCCGCTTTGTCGCTGTCGAACGCCTTTCCCGCTTTTTGATTTATTTTTGCCTCTGCGTCGGGCCTTTTTTATGACGGTTTGAGGAGGAAGAGCATTTTCATTTTTCGCAACCTACTGAAGGAGGCGCTGCGTTCTGGCTTCTCATAGATGGCCATTTCGCGATTATGGTCGTCTTGAACCTTTTGACCCGCTTCCCTTATAAGCTTGTCCATCTGTTCTTCAAACGACGGACTTGGCATTTTCCTGGTTCAGGGTTAGCATCTTCCCACAGAGCATCTCCTTCTTCGTCGAAGTCATGTATGACGTAGCAGTCGCGGAATAGCTCACGTTTCTTGGATTGAACATACCCAAGCCCGATCGTTTCCATTCTCCCGTTGAGCAACTTTCGTTGAGTTCCAGGAACGTTCCAAATCCTGTTATAGAACCGTGCTTGTCGCGCAGTTTGCTTAAGGGATATACCTTGGCGTCTCAAGAGTCTCTTCAATCCTTCTGTGTAATATCTAGGCAGACGGATGGGCTGGAGTCTGTCAGGTATAGAATCGGCACCATGCCAAATTTCTTTTTCCACTTTAGTTTCCGTGGATTGATAAAAGAGCATCGCCTTTTCACCTTTTCGCCTGGAAGGGACGTAGAATGCCTGCAGTTCTTCCACACTATAGGTATCAAGCGCGTCTAGCTCTTTATGATGCTTTGGCGGAACCATGGCAACTTGCAAACTTTTATCTTCATTAGCAAAGGCTTGTATTGATGGCCGAGCAGAGAATACGACATTGACTTCATCTTCCGAGTCGCTGCCGAAGATCAACATAGGGGTGGACGGTTCTGGCTTGTTGCAATGGGGCGGCCCTGAATAAACTATCTCTTCTTCTTCCTCGGTATCACTCCCGAAGACTGGAATAGTGGTGATAGCTTTGTTCTTGTCCTCCAATTTGTGACATCTTTCTGTGTCTTCGAAATCTGGCAGGAAGTATTTTGCATCTTCATACTTTCCGACTTCGTTCATGGAGAATGGGTTCAGCTCTCCTGTTACGGTATACTCGAGACCATCCTTGAAATACTTCATACACTGATGTTATGTAGACGGGATGATGTTGTACTCGTGTAACCAAGGCCGGCCGAGCAAAGCGTTATAGCAGGTCTTAGCATCAATGACGTGGAACTTGATGTCCGTGACGAGCAGCCCAAAGCGTAGTGTCAATATTACAAACCCAAGCGTCCGTGATGACTGGGAGTCAAACCCGGAAATGGTGATTTTATCGCGAGCGAGATGCTGAACGCTCATGCAGATTTCCTTCAACACTCTCACATTGAGGAGATTGACGGAGGACCCATTATCAACCAGGATTTTGCCTATCTTGATGTCATGACAGTATCCGGAGACATATAGGGGACGGTTATGCTCACACGTCCCGAGGAGAAGATCTTCATCGCCGAAAGTGATATCGGCTGTGTGCACTTCTTCCAACTCGTCCTTCATCTTTTCTTCGGCGAGGAAAGCTTGGAATTGTTCAGGCTCTTGTAATGCCTTGATCAGCGAATCTCTCGCCTATTTGGATAGCAAATGGGCGTCGAGAATACTGAGCTGCGAGGGTATCTTCCTCAGGTATGCAAGAACGTTGTAATCCACCTTACTTTTGTTGGGCGGGTCCTTGGCTGCCAGCTCGTCAATGACTCGATCATCAAGGGCGATATCCTCAGGGACTTTTTCTTTCTCCTTATCCTTTTTGTTCAGGCCCTTATTTGTAGGTTCGAGATTCTTTTCAGGTAATGTGCGATTGCGCGGCTGAATGTTCTCGCAGCTCTTCGGTTCTTCCTCTTTTCTCGAGGTGGATTCTTTGAAGAGAGGGCCAAGAGTCATTTCTTCGGCAGAGTCGCTCCCGAAGGTAAGAACTTGCGATCCCAGCGTTGACCATGCGACGGTTGCTGGTAGTTCTTTTATGCTCCTCGGTCGTATTTCTTTGCTCCCGACGAATTTTCTGTTTCATCCGCTTGAAATATTGTCGGTGAGCAACATACCCCTGCCACCATCTTTTAAAAGCGTTGCACTCTTCGGTGGGGTGCGCGATCTTTCGATGATATAAGCAGTAGCTAGGATGTGTTTCCGCTTCACCAAGAGCGTTCCCTTCGGAGGGTGGCAGCTTCATTCCTATCGATATGGCTTTCCTCTTCCTCGTTTTGAACCTGCTTTTATTTGCGGCGAATGTACTTTGATCTGGCGGGAGTGTTTCAACCCTTTCGTCCAGTCGCCGGCGTTTGGATTTTTCAAATATGGCCATCTCACGCTCTCGAGCAGCTTTGCTTTTAAGAAGAGCCTCGTCCAGGAATGCATCAATCATTTCGTCTGATGGCCCTCAAAGTTCCGGCTTAGGATCTGCCCCCAGTTTCTCTATGTAAGGAGCTTCTTCATTGTCTATCGACGAGTGAGAGATCACATGGCAGCTTGCTACATAACCTTCAGATTCATCCGACGAGTCTTCTCCATTGTCATTATCTCCGTTCTCAAGGACGTGGCCGAGAAATTCTTGGAGTGTAACTAGAGTCCGCGCTTTTTGATTATATTCTTCCAATGCGTCAATCTGTTTTTGCAGGTCCGTGCGCTTGTCACCAGGCTTCACGGGCGTTTTGGTCTTCTTCTTCTTCTTCGAAGATTTTGACGGCTGGGTGTGAGTGCTTTGGCTATCACCACCAATCTTTGGAGTTGGGCATGGTTTCAGCATTCCCTCAATGATCTCGGGTTCCAGTGGATTTTTCCACCTGATCGCCGGGCATGTTTGGAGTTCCTTCAGCATTCTTTTCGTCTTAGCTGAAAGAGCGACCTCCCATGGAGCTTCTTCTATGAAGGAGCATGATGCCCCCGGTGTATCCATCTTCTTGGGAGCGTGTGGCTGTGGTAGGTTCACTTTCCATTTCTCGGACAGGGCGAATTTGCCCTGTTGAAACTGGTCTTCAATCCAGCCCTTGAAGACGAAGCAATCTTTAATTGGATGGCTTACCGTTTGATGGTAGGGGCAATAATCAGGACTATTAGCCTCGCCAAGTTGCAACGGTCATTTTGGATTCGGCAGATTGATGAGCCTGTTGCGCACCGCCAGCTCAAACAATCTCTCGTTTTGTCCCGGGAAAATGAATAAGGGCTCTTCATCTTCTCATTATAGTATCGCCGTCTTTCCTCGAGGCGATCCATTAATTTTGGACCACTGGGCTGCTGTTGAGTATTCGCAACGAATGTCGCCTTCCCTTTACCCTTTTCGTTCCGTGGCTCTGGCTTTGAAGGAGATGGGCTATGACCCATCTGGTCCATTTGGGCCAGTTTGTCGATCAAGGCCTGAAACGTGGTCGGCTTGAAGAACATCATGAATTGGGAAATAGTTGCTTGAGGGTCAAGAGTGCCCACGAACATGCCCACTGCCGGCGCTTCCTCGATGCATTGTTCACATTTTGACCATAAATTTCGCCATCGTATTACGTATTGCACCCACATTTCATCTGGCTTCACCCTGGCATTGATCAATGCCGTTATTGGGGTGCGTTCACTAGCACTTGCGAAAAGCTGGGTGAATAATAGCTCCATCTCTGCAAAAGTCTTGACGGAGTCGTTTGGAAGTTCAGAATACCACTCGAATGCCATCTCCAACAAGCTACTAACAAACTAGCGGAGCAGAAGTTTATCGTCACCCTCGGTGTTGCCGCAAAATGCTCTGAATTGAGCGACATGCTGATGTGGATTCCCCGTCCCCTTATATACATGAAATTTAGGGATCGTATATCCCGGCGGGTACCTTATTTGGTGATACCAGCCTGGATAAGGTCATCCTGTCTTAACGACCTGCCCAGCTGCTTCATTCGCCTGGTGAGCTCGTATTTTCTGAGCGATGTAGTCGTCCAAGGTGGCCTTAGAGATGGTCTCCTCTTTGGCTGCTGAAAGAGCCTGAGGAGGGTTCAATGTCTCCCCTCTGTCGTCTTCAATGATGATCGGGGGTTCTTCAGCTAGAGGTTCCGGCTGTAACATCATCCCAGCCATGTCTTGGAACAAAAGGGCCATTCGTTTTATATTGGCTGCCTGCTCCGCAGCCTCTTTTTCTTTCTTCTCGAGCATTCATCGGAGGAACTCGGTATCAGTTTCTTGTTCCCGACGCTGCTCTGAGGTCTCTGGATTTTCTTTCGGCCCAGTGAGTGCGGCCATTCCAGTCAGCATCTCCGGAAGTTTCTGCTGCTGTTGTTCCTGAGCCTTCGTTATCGATCGGGTAAGCGGTCGATGACCTGTGGAAGCACGGCTTTCTTCTTTTCCGGAAGCCATATAAACGGTATGTATTACCATGCCCCCAGACTTGGGGCGTTTAGATTCAGCGCTTTTGCGGTTCGCCGCAGTAATAGGGGCCTTCTCCGGACTCCTTCTCTTTTGAGCGGTTGACGTTGAGGGAGCTGTTGCAGCGGGCACCCAAACGGCTGTCTCCTTTGATGGCTTGACAGGATGGTTTTCTTCTTGTCGAGCTTTAAGCTTCTTTGATCGGCGAGAGTAGTCCTGGTCAATCACCGATTCCTGGACCTGTCGCCAGACTTTATAAATTTTGGAAGACAACCGCTGAGGGGGCTGCTCCGGCTTCTTTTCTGTAGCATTCTCCATAGGTGAAGGAGATCTTTTCAGCATGGTAGTTGGAGAGTTCTTGCGGACCCTCCTAAGTGATTCAAAGCTGTTCCCAGTTGGAACAGCAGCATCGATTTCCGCCATGATAGCTGGCGGAGTCATTCCTGAAGGGGAGCTGCCCCCATCCTTCCTTACTCGGCGCCAGTGACGACGGCGAGCATGTCGTGCGGATGGAGTTGGTTCAGCTATAGGAGTGACTTTCTCATGCCCCCTATGTTGGTCAGAAGTTGTCGTTGTCAGCCTATTGAAGACTGATGTCCACTGAGCAGCAATGTCCAATCTGTCAAAGACAGACCTCTGGGCAGGGGAAGCAACTTTGAGGACTTCGCCTAGAGCGGGAGCCGGAACGGCCAACCTTATGAAGACTGACTTCTTGGCAGAAGAAGCCTCTCTGATAATTTCATTCGCCTGAGCCGGGATGGCTATCCGCTTTGGGATGACTGCTTCAGGTATCGCGGGCTTGTTGGCGTTCTGGCCCAGTCTGGTGAAAACTGAGGCATTGGATTTGGGCGACCCGTTGAGAGGGGCCGCGGCAGTGGTAAGTCGATCAAAGACCGACTTCTTTGGGGCTTCTTGTGACAGCAGCGGGGTATTGAAGCTCATCGGTGGGATCATGGTCCCAAAGAACAGCCCAGTGGTGGCCTGAATTATTTGGTCCACCGGCATTGTGAACAGGGAGGCCGCCTGGGGCCCGTAAGTTACACCTCCAGAAGAGGCGGAACGGGAGTTGCAGCTACAGATGGAACATTTTGTGTCGGAAGACGCCATTAATCTTTCGTTTTCTGCACCGAGTAAGACACCAAATCTTAATATCTCAAATCCAAGGGCAACCATAGCAAACCGCGATTAGTTCGCGAACACGACACACGAAGTGTGGAGTGGAAAGAGGAAAAGGTCCCACCGGGCGTGCCAGAATCTGTTCCCCGCCGAAAACCGGAGACGCGACCGCGTGGATCCGTCTTGCCTGAATTCGGGGCAGATGCTAATTGGTGCTATCCGTCTACCTCTTCGAAGATGCCAAGTTGATTTATGAAACCATGTATCGAAGGTTTAAATGGATGTGGCCGATATAGCAGACTTCGTCAGATTCCCCCTCATTTGAGGGGTTTTTGATTGTGGGGACGCTCTTCCCTGCAGGCGCAAGCCCCTGCAGTTAATTACGCTACCGCATCGCGGTAACCACTTTCTCCTTCTCCAGATGGTCACTTCGTGTCGTGTGTGTTTATTTTATTTTTGGTTGCCCGTGGATTGTATACGGAGACTAATTTATGTTGTCGCCCATAGGGCGTGCATTAGTTCAAATCCGTATCTTCTTAGATTTGAGTTTAGGGGTTGGGTGTAAGGATACGTTGGCCTCATTTGAGACTAAGATCAACTTAAACATTTGTTAAGAATACGTTAGTCTCATTTTAGACTAAGATCAACTTAACGGGATCATTTAGATCCAACAAAAGAGCATTTGGGCTCTATTGTTAGTTTAGGGACATTGCGGTCGATTAGTTTAAGGACATTACGGTCCAGTGTTAGTTTAAGGATATCTCGGTCCGACGTTAGTTTAAAGACATCTCGGTCCAAGGTTAAGGACATCATAATCCGTGAGTTTAAAGACCTTACAGTCAAGGTTAAGGACATTATAGTCCGTGAGTTTAAAGACCTCACAGTCAAAGTTAAGGACATCCTAGTTCATGGGTTTTAAAGGACCCCACAGTCTATAGAATGTTTGGTTGTTGGGACCTGTCACCTCTCTGAAGACGTTGAAGGATTACAACGACAAATACCAGAGAAGTAAAGAGATGTACCCTCGAACCGACATGAGTTGGTTGAAAGATCTGTAGTCCAATTTGGGGCTAAGATCTGTTAACTTATTTATGAGCAGATGAGCTCAATTAATATGAGTTGAGCACTTATGGCCAATCTTGGGCTAAGTCCAATAAATGTTTAACATTTTATTTCGGGCTGTTGAGCCTTTATTTGGGCTTGGCCCTTTTAACAATACTGAGCATTATATCTTGACAATGTTTTTGTCTTTTATTGAATGCTGAGCATTCATCAGAGCTCTGGGCTTATTAAAGAACAATTTATGTTCTGTCAGCGCAACACGTGGCGCGCTAGGTGCTTTGTGCCAGTCAAAAAGCACAGTGCGCTTCCGCCACGTGGCACACATGTAAGGGACACGTGTCGCACTTGGCGCTTGGTGTCAGATGATGAGCGCATGATGCCAGTTTATGAGCGCTGAGCGCTGATCCATGAGCGCATTGCGCTTTCAGTTTAGTGGCGCACACATGAGTGACACGTGGTGCGCTAGGCGCTGAGCGCCAGCCCATAAGCGCAGTGCACTACTTCAAGAGTGCAAAACGCTGGTGGTTAATTGGCGCATACGTGATTGACACGTGGTGCATTTGATGCTGAGCGCCAGTCCAGAGAGCGCAGAAGCGCAGTTCAAGAGCGCAAAGCGCATTTGATCAATTTTATGATCTGAGCTTTTTTAAAAGAGACTTTGTCTCAAGATCTAAGAACAATCGTTCTTATTTGTTTCAATCTCTTATATTGATGAAAAGCTTTGCCTTTATGGATCTATGATCCTTAAAAGAATTGAATTATTCTCCTTTTTATAATGAGATGTTCATGATCTCTTTGAGAAAGACTTTAGTCTTATAGATCTATGATCTGTGAGAAGTAAGTTCTTCTTTTATTTTATGATGAGATCTTTTGATCTCTTTGTGAAAGACTTCTTGTCTTTGTAGATCTACGATCTTTTTAAAGAAATGAATTCTTCTTTTTATGAGATGATTTCATTTCTATGTTCATCATCATCATTTTTACCTTGAAGAAAGATCTTCTTGCAAGAGCTTGCTCTTTGAATTTTCTCAAAGTTTTTGGGGCGGTTTCTCTCTCTTTTTTGTATCTGTATATGTGAGACTTAAAGTCTAGGGGATTTTTTATAGGGTATGCCGATTTGTTGAATCAGTTAAAGAGATCTTTCTCTGATTGATTTGGGGTTGTTTCCCCACCATTGGATCTTTGATCCTAGGGCTTCTGTTTTACAGAAGGCAATCTTCTTGTTTTTAACAAGATTTGAAAATCTTTCCATACATAATTTATTCTGTCTTTTGGTAATTTTTATTTACCGTGCTCTGATTTACAGAGCACAATCTTGTTATTTAGAAAGATTTTGAGGAATCTTTCCTTAACAGAATTTTTAATTCTGATTAATTAATAATTTATCATTATTATTAGATCTTTGATCTAACGGTGGGGAGTTTTTAATTCCATCGCTAGCGCACTCGTGCTTTGCACGTGGTGCGCTGCTTAAAAGGCAGCACACATTGCCTAGCGCACCCGTGTTTGACACGTGGTGCGCTGCTCGGAGCGCAGCGCACCCTGTGCTAGCGCACCCGTGTTTGACACGTGGTGCGCTGGTTAGAGCGCAGCGCACCTTGCACTAGCGCACACATGGTGCACTGCTTAGGGCGCAGCGCACTTGGCGCTGCATCTGAAGTGTTGCTTCATTTCAAAATTTGAATTTTTGAACAGAGCTTTGCTCTGATTGGGGGAAACAGGGAGTACTACCTACCGGTGATAGTATTTGGACTCGGCGGTTATCCGGAGGATGCCAACCGGAGTAGTGAGATGGATATGAGGGCCGACCAGAGTGTGCGGCGCCTGAGATATATGGATATAAGGGCCGGCCCAGGTGTGCGGCGCCTGAGATATATGAGGATTTACGTGCTGATGCTGGGTACAGGTTTCATGATGTTTTCGAGTGTCGATGCTGGACACTCAGGTTCCATGATTTTGATGTGTCGCGAGGGACACACGTTGATTTATATCCTCATACTTCCATGCATATGCTTTATGACATTTACATGCATGATGTTTTATGTCATTGGTTGACACGTGGACGAGATCCACATGCATACAGAAGTTGATTACATTGATCATACCTCATATTTATGATATGTTGCTACCTGAGGCACTGACACGAGCACTTGGTATTACACAGATGTATAGATGTTTACCCTTGCCACCTTATCATGCTTCAGACCTTATCATTTTGAGGATATATATATTACTGATCGTATTTGACCTAAAATTGAGTCATACATACAATTTCTGCTCTGTGATATTTTCTACTCACGAGTTGGCAACTCACCCTCGTTGTGCCACAGTTTTTTGCAGATTTTGCCGTACAGGTTTTTCCTTGGCGGCTTCGTTGGCACATTACTTCATTCCGAGTGATTGCTTTGGTAGGTGGGTTCACTCACATCGTGACCACCATTGTACTTATTTATTTTCAGTTTTATCTAGTAAAATTCCATCAACCAGACTTGTATATTATTTCAGACTTAGAAAACCAGTTGTTTATTCTTTCGACCTTAGAGTCGCGCGTTGTATTATTATGGTTTTCTAGATGTTTTGAGTTTCCTTTTGAATTCTGATCCTCACCTTTCGGCGTTGTATATTATATTGCTTGCGTGGTTGTGACCGTCGATTGACGAAGAGCTAGCTCCCGCTTGGGGATGCCTTTTATAATTGATGTATATATTATTCATGTTGTACCCCGTTCGGGGCCAGTTTTTACAAACGAAACTCTGCCAAAATTTTCAGAAAAGACTTGGGATTTTAAAAACGCATAGTTTGGCTTATGCTATTAAAACCGCTTATTTTAAAACATGTTTTCTTCACTTCTTTCTTCAAAATGGTTTTAGATTTCTGGGCTTTTGGCTTACTTGAATTAGATGGGGTTCTATAGACTTCATATGATTCAAGGGCCAGTCACGTGCTATTTCGGGTCGTGACAAAGTTGGTATCAGAGCGCTAGGTTAACCTTGGTTCGAGTCTAAGTTTGACTATGCGGAGCCTAGAGCGTTTGTATATATTCGGAACTTAGGCTTGACCTTACAGAACTTAGACATAGTCGAGGGAGTATTAAACTCGAAATTTCGTCGCGTAGGTTGACCTTGGTTGATAGAGTGGGTGACTTAAGAAGAGTGACGTACCATGTGTATGTTCCGCGGCATACTTACGATACGCTACTCCGCTTAAGAAGCTTTAGGATGTACATTTCCTTGCACAGCATTATATTCATTCCTGATCTATCCTCATCGATATCGGTTTATAGTTTTGCTGTCATGATTACACGGGCAGAGAGAGCTACGGCTAAAGTTGCGGTCAGCACGAGCTCGTCACGGACGGGGACTGACCAGGGCGTGATTCCAGGGATATACGATTTGCATAGATGCGTCGTTTTATTGTGTTTTCGCGCCATGAGCGTTGATGGATCGCTTTTACGAAGATTTCTCGGACGTGCAGATCAGCACCAGAGGATTGAGCCACTGATAGAGGCCAGCCAGATTTTGATGACCATTGATGTATCGCTTATTCTTGATGATTGAGGCACTATTCAGCGTGCGGATGAATGAGCCAGTTGTTGCTGCGAACGACGAGATATTGCCCCAGATGTTGGAGCTATTGCAGTACAAGTTGTATTTAGAGATATGATATAAGGTCGCTAGTCACCCGAGGATGAATGACTAGGACATGTGGTTCGTTCGCTTACCCCGATATGAGATCATCAGATAGATTGATTCCAGTTAGAGACGATTTCATGCAGGTATGTTGAGAGTCGATAGAGGTGATCGAATGTCAGAAACCCATATTCCAAGTTTAAAGTATTCGGAAAGATATGCAAGCAATTCTATGGACCCTCTAGAAGAATGAAACCCTAACTCGACATAATGGCCATGTGAAAGCCTTTGAAGCTTAGGGTTTGTGGCAGTTCCGCGGTGCCATTAGTGAGGCTTGGGTTTGCCCTTCTACGGCTGGTCTACCGATGATGTGGTATGTACTCGATACTATTATACTGTACCCAAGATGTTGAGCTCTTGGGGATTATGAGGTTTTGACAAATAGATCGAATGGTTCGACTTCATTCGGATGCTATGTGATGAGATGCATTTCTTGGAAGACTCTAGATACGAGTATAGCCGTTGGAGTGCAGTCCATGCAGCCACGAAGAGACGAGTCCGAAGCAGTTGACATTACAGAAAAGTGGAGTAAGAGGTTCGTACGAGATCTTGATGAGATGACGTTCCACTCCGCCGACATCAGAGATGTGATACGCATGCAGAGGCGATGTATATGGATATATCTTCTGGGAGGAGTCGCGGTGAGTATGCAGCCGTTCCGGAACAAGAAACAGATTTAGTGAAGGGTGATAACTTCCGGACAGTTCGGCAGAGACGAGATTTGGGAGAGACTTCGACAGGACCTTTCTGGAATATTATACGAGGAGACTTAGACTCAGGAGTGGTCATATTACGCACACCCAGCAGACCAGAGTTCGGCATCGTCGACGAGACATTTTATGAGTGACCACGACAGTTGGCCAGAGATTCTTTAGAGGTTGTGCTTGAGCGGGACTATTCCGCCATACTTGATTTCGGTATTTTGGGCGATCTATTCGCATAATTGAGTATTGATGACCAAGCTTCATGATATTTGTTTTCGTGCACCATGGTTGCACCTACTGGGTATTTATATTTTGTGCATAGTTATTACACTTGAGATATGCTTTATACACCGTTGTGTTGATTTATGATTTGTGCATAGTTATTGCACTTGATATCGTTTTGTGCCTTGGCTGCACATGTTTATGACTTCGTGGATTTTATACAGTTGAGTTGATTTTGTGCATATGGTACGCACACGATTTGGTTTTTTTGCACTCGGTATAGTTCACATATGCTTGCAATGCAGTGATACGTATTTTGTGCACTACAGTTGCACAGGACTTCGATTTGATGTTATTTGAGGTATTGATTTTGACTTCATGCCTAGGGCATGCATATGATTTGACTTATGCTTACGGCATAGTTTTCATGCACTTTTAGTGTTTTGATTAGATTTTGTGCACGCTGATGCACATGGTTGTGAGATTTGATACCACGGTATACCTGATTTGGATTTGAGATGTGTTGTATACCGTCGATTTCGATTGTGGTATTCGATATTTGTTCCCTGCACCTTGTGCACCTGATTGGATTCTTGTGCATATTTGACGCGCTTGATTTGGATCTTGCGCATGTTCGGCGCTTAAAATTGGAATTCGTGATTTCGAGCATGTTGGATGCACAAGATTTAGAATTTTATTCGTGCATGATGGATGCACCTGATTTGGATTTTCGCGCATGTTGGGCGTATGATATGAGATGCGATTTTAGTGCACATCAGATGCACTAAATCGGGATTCTTTATACATATCAGATGCACCTGATTTTACTGTCAGGCACACCGTTGCCTCTGACAGGTGTTTCGTGCACACCCGTTGCACTTAGACTTTGTTCTATGCACATGTGTGGCACATTCATGGGTTTCGATTTCCGTGCGCACCAGACGCACGTAGCATTCATATGCACATTTTGGGATTGATTTCTTATGGAGAAGTACGTTTTTATGATAATTACTATTTGTTTTCGTACTGAGCAGGACTAGTCAGAGGACAGTACTTAGATATATTTTGCATACATTGATAGTTATCGAAGGGATTTCCAAAAAGGAAGCTATAGTCTCAGTATTTACCTACGTGTTTGATATGACACGAAACGTTTAAAAACAAGGAACCCCTTCTAAATTGTTTTCAAAATGGCGGTACGTGCATGTAAACAAAGGATATATATAGAGAGAGTTATTTTCTTACTAGAGATGTCCGCCACTGTGCAGTGTTATGCGCATCGCACAGCGACTTAAAACTGTTTGGCATGCATTTTCTACAGGTGTTTATACGTATAGTGTTGATGTATATCATATTGGTTTTCGTATTGGATTTAGACATTGATGTCTTCCCCATAACTCCGATGATTGCGGGATGCTTGACGGAGTTTTGATTTTAAGTTGTCTGCTCATTGTTTATGTGCACGCATTGCGCTACAACGTGTTTTATGTATTGATGGTTTCGAGACCCTGACGGCTTAGTCTTTTACTGAAATGTTTTAGTAGTGAGGGGTTTAAATTTAAATTCGGGGACCGAATTTCTTTAAAGGGGAAGATTGTAACATTTCAGAAAATTAAAATATTATTTTTGGGAATTTTTATAATTAAATAATAAAATATTGAATATTTTAATAGGGCGGTATAATTAAATACCGATAAATTGGGGAGGGGATTTGGAAAATTATAGAAATTACTAAAAAGATGATGCTTTATGTGATTTATGCAATGATATTCTGTGATTTATTTGACACTATTTTAGTGCTAATCGCGATTAAAAATCGCTAATCATGCTTTAAACCGGATTTGTGCACATGACATGCACTAAGTCATTTTTAGCACTTGTTATATTTTTCTTTCATGCTTTCTCTTTTATCATGCATGGTTTGGGTTTTATTATGAGAAAAGAAAAGAAAGTAGAAAAGAAAAGAAAAGGAAAACATTAAAGTATTAAGGCATGGACATGAGAGAGAAGAGAGAGTGAGGTGAGGGGTTCATTGACCTAGTCTTCATTCTTCATCCTATTCATCTTTTCTCACCTCCCTCAACTCCCATGGTAGCACCTCCTCCCTCCCCTTCTTCAACCCTCACTTCATCATAAAAAATTCACCAAAAGTCCCTCCCCACTTCAAAAAAAATGTGCACAAGCTCTCAAGCTACACCTTGGACCAAGAAAGTTTGCATTTTAGCATTGTAGAGGATTCATGAGTGTCAAATGAGGTAATCCTTTCACATATAGTGTAGTGTTTCACTTGCTTAAGCCTCTTTTCAAGTTTAAAATTGATTTGACGAGTTTAGTGAACTTTGAAGTCTCATGTTGGGAATTAGGGTTTGAGTTGAATAGAGATTGTGTAATTGGGCTTTAGAGATGACCTTAAACCCCCATAGATGTTAGAAACCCAGAACTTATGTTAGATAAAAACCTGAAACCCAATTCCTGGAAAACTGTAACTGTTCACGTCGATTTTGTGACTATTAGAGGGTGCAGGGAAATCTGGGATGACCTGGGGTATTTTCTAGACAAGCAAACAACTTCATAGACTTATTTGGACCAATGTGAGACCACCCTGACCATACGAGACCCCAACTCCATGGAAAAACCGAGCAGGCCGGAATTCTGGAGGGTGTGGCCGGCCATGGGGTGGGGGTTAGGGCCCAAGTTGCTTCAGTAGGTCTTATACACACTATATAACACCCCAGTGTTGTTTGGGAGCATTGTTTTCACCTTAATCAAAATCTGGGACCGCTTTCTCAAGTTGCTGTTTTGATTCGGGATATGGTTTTGCGTATTTTGAATTCTGGATTTTAGTGTTTATGTTTTATCTCGATCACTTGATGTGTGTACGTCTATATCGAGTGATATCGGGTTGATTTGCGAGAGCTAACCATAGGTTTTGACCTATGTGAGTTTCGTGTGTCGTTTTGGTTTTGATTTGGATTTTAATGCGGCACGATATGTTATAATGCGTAGGTACCCCCACGATGATTCAAGACGATGAAGAAGATGATGGCGACATCGACATCGGCAAGCAAGATCAAGGTGAGTAGATTATATCTACGGGGGAAGTTGGGTGGATGGAGTATAGCACCCCCGCAGTTCGTAGTATAGTGTATGGTATATATATTTTATATGGATATATTATATGTTATTGTGGGGATATGATTATCTTGATAGATTTTGGGAATCATGGATAACTTTAGTGTAATTGGATGATGGTGTCACTAGTTAGTTTAGTCGCGAGCCCTAGAATAAGGTTTACACCCATACGCACACACATGCTTACTTGTTATGCTTGTGCGTATATGGGGATAGGTATATATACACACACACATAGGTATGGGACTGTGTGTGTGTGTGTATACATATACCTACACATGGATGATAAGGATTGTACATGGTATTTGGAGATGAGTCGATGAGATTGGGCATGGTACCACGAGATCGGTGATATGATGTGGTTCGTATTAGGAGATAAGACATGAGAATTTAGCGGGCCTTTAGGCGTATGTTTTCATACACGCATATATATGTAGATGGTATCAGTTTGTACTAGACTTGGATCAGTACCCCGGTTCATGAGATATGATGATAATGGATACCAGATGAATAATGAGATGAATGTGATATTTGACCCGTACCCAGATTTGGGATGCCGTACGACGGATTTACGTACGAGCTTTATATTGATGCTAGATCTACACTCTTGACTCGAGAATGTCATAATATATATTGTATCGTATGTGATACTATTGAGGCGGGATCACCGACTATTATATCTATATGTATCGACTCAGATTTAGGTGGTTTCCTTACCGTTCGATTAGTCCTGTAGTTTACTTATAGATGTTAGACTAGACTCGAGTCATACCTATTTCAAAAACTAACGAATCGTGAATATTTTAAAGACAGGCCAAGGGATTATATGGATATTTTCAAAAGACGCGTCTTTTCTTAAAACATCGTAGCCCTTATTTTTCTAAACACCACGATTCATGTTATTTCAAATGGCAAAACTGTATGACATATATATATATATTGATGTAGATTCTTCACTGTTGCGTTTATTATTTAATTTCCGCATATTCTTGCTATTCGCATCGCATCGCATGTTTAAATATGTTTATTGTTATATTAAACCCATACTGTCAGGACACCAGCACCATTATCGATGATGCGTATGTTCCACGTACACCTGCTTGCCGGCTCACACACTTCATCGTCGATGATTGCCATGTCACTACACAGTAGGACTGTTGCATCAGGATATGACTCCTTGCATGACATACTTGCGTACATACATATTGTATACTCATACCTGCGTACATACATATTGTACACTCATACTTGCATACATACATATTGTACACTCATACTTGCGTACACACATATTGTACAGCCATACTTGCATACATACGTATTTGCACATACTAGATGATTCTGGCTTGATTTTGGAGATTTGGGAACCGCAAGATTTATTTTAAAACTGGATTCATTTTAAACTAGCGGTTTTCCCTCGATATGTGCATATTACTGTTCTATGTTGCATGATATACGGATATGCTTACATTTCTGTTATATGTCGCATACATCATGCTATATGATTATACGCATTGAGATATGTTGTTTTCATGAGATTTCTGGATTTGGGAACCGTGGTTATTTCAAAAGAGAGTATGTATTGTTTTAAAAACCCGGTTACCCTTGATATGATATTTCAGTGTGTCCACCATGTGTTTTCTCGGTTCTGAGAGTGGCATGTGAAACCCGATTCGAGGAGCGGTAGGTACCGTTTGCGGGTACATGGTGGACCCGGTGAGGTACCCGGGAGCAAGAAGACTCGTATTTTTAGACGGTGTGCCTGGCAGGGGAGTACTACCTACCGGTGATAGTATTTGGACTCGGCGGTTATCCGGAGGATACCGACCGGAGTAGTGAGATGGATATGAGGGCCGATCAGGGTGTGCGGCGCCTGAGATATATGGATATGAGGGCCGACCCTGGTGTGCGGCGCCTGAGATATATGAGGATTTACGTGCCAATGCTGGGCATAGGTTTCATGATGTTTTCGAGTGTCGATGCTCAACATTCAGGTTCCATGATTTTGATGTGTCGCGAGGGACACACGTTGATTTATATCCTCATACTTCTATGCATATGCTTTATGACATTTACATGCATGATGTTTTATGTCATTGGTTGACACGTGGACGAGATCCACATGCATACAGATGTTGATTACATTGATCATACCTCATATTTATGATATGTTGCTACCTAAAGCACTGACACGAGCACTTGGTATTACACTGATGTATAGATGTTTACCCTTGCCACATTATCATGCTTCAGACCTTATCATTTTGAGGATATATATATTACTGATCGTATTTGACCTACGATTGAGTCGTACATACGATTTCTGTTCTGTGATGTTTTCGACTCACGAGTTGGCAACTCACCCTCGTTGTGCCACAGTTTCTTGCAGGTTTTGCCGTACAGGTTTTTCCTTGGCGGCTTCATTGGCACATTATTTCATTCCGGGTGATTGCTTTGGTAGGTGGGCTCACTCGCGTCGTGACCACCATTGTACTTATTTATTTTCAGTTGTATCTAGTAAAATTCCATCAACCAGACTTGTATATTATTTCAGACTTAGAAAACCAATTGTTTATTCTTTCGACCTTAGAGTCGCGCGTTGTATTATTATGGTTTTCCATATGCTTTGAGTTTCCTTTTGAATTCTGATCCTCGCCCTTCGGCATTGTATATTATATTGCTTGCGTGGTTGTGACCGTCGATTGATAAAGAGCTAGCTCCCGCTTAGGGATGCCTTTTATCATTGATGTATATATTATTCATGTTGTACCCCGTTCGGGGCCAGTTTTTACAAACGAAACTCTGCCGAAATTTTCAGAAAAGACTTGGGATTTTAAAAACGCATAGTTCGGCTTATGCTATTAAAACCACTTGTTTTAAAACATGTTTTCTTCACTTCTTTCTTTAAAATGGTTTTAGATTTCTGGGCTTTTGACTTACTTGAATTAGATGGGGTCATATAGACTTCATATGATTCAAGGGCCAGTCACGTGCTATTTCAGGTCGTGACAGCCCAGCATACTAGCGCCCACGTGCCAAGCACATGAGGCACCAGCGCCCAACGCCTGTATGCTGCGCACGTGAGGCGATGGCCCTCACGCGTCCTTTGGACGCATTTTCCCTTTCTTATATATATGTATATATGTATATATAGATATAGATACACACACTCCACGACACTGTCCCTGTTAGAAAAAAATTCTAACGGGATGCTGCCCCGCACCCCGTAAGGGGGATGCTAGCCCTCTTGACCCCCAGCCCGCTATCTGGGTAGTGGGCCCCCGTAAAAACTCTGCGGGGCCCCCGATATATCTGATTCCCTTTCAAAACACAACACTGCATATTGAGTTCGCATGACCTGTTTGACCAGTTAATCGGAGGTTTCTTCGCTCCAAAGGTGAAGGATAATTAATAGCAGCTTAGTTCGCGGCTGCCGGAGATTCGGATCCCCACAATCAATAAACCCCAGCCTACCCTAGGCAGGGGGAATCTGTAATGCGTCTGACAAGCGCCCGCGTATTCCCATCTCAATAGAGTGACGAAAAACACCCTACAGCACCCCTGCAAATTATAAATGGAAACCAATATATATAGAATATGGTTGGAGAAACCATGTGAGAAACTTATGGATATGGTTAAAAGAGTTAGAAAGCGATTAGATAAGATAATACGAGCGGATACGATTGATATAAGATATGAAATGAGATGTATAAGGATATGACATGAGATCGATGAATATGATAAGATTGAGATAAATGTGTTATGAGATCGGTAAAATAAGATAAATGTATATAAGATTACTTGATATGAGATATTGAGATAATGAAAAGAGAATGTGACGAAACAAGATGACTTGGCTTGATATGTTGATATACAGATGCGAGGTGATATGAGAGTATAGATACTATTGCCAAGACATGATATGAGATTTATACGGATGTGACTTGAAATATATATATATATATATATATATATATAAGAATAATGAGTGTCATGCCGTAAAAGATGTTAGGTCCGTACCTTTATTGTCATATAGGTTGATAGAATCCCTAATTGTTTAATGCTGTCGTACGATGGATTATCATACGTGATGAGTTTTACCTAATGATCGATCCATACCCTTGACTCGAGGATGCCGTATGATGGATTACACCGTACGCGATGTTATAAGGCTAAATTGCCAGTTGATAGATTCATCGACTCGGATATGTTATAGATATTGTTAATCTCTGTCTACACTGCTTAGTTTAGCCTTTATGTAGATGTTAGATTAGATATATATACCTTATAACATTGCGCTTACGATTTGCTTTCTGCTACGTTTATGATATTCTCACTGCTTTACATATACCTGTGCTAGTACACCTGCACAATTATCGATGATGCGTATGCTACAGTTACACAGATTTGCTGGCTCACACACAATCATCATCGGTAATTGCTATGTCACTTACACGGTCAACTGCTATATCATTCTATTACTCTTAATTGCTTATTATTATCACTATTCTATGTTGCATGATATACTGATATGCTCACATCACTATTCTATGTTGTATGATATACTGATATGCTTACATTTCTATTCTATGTTTGCATACATCATGATTTACGATTATACGCATTGAGATGTTGTTTTCATGAGATTCTGGATTTGAGAACCGTGGTTGTATTTTAAAAGAAAGTATGTATTGTTTTAAAAACCCAGTTTCTCTTGATATGATATTTCGAGGCGTCCACCATGTGTTTTCTCGGTTATGAGCTATGTGATACCCGATTCGAGGAGCTGGATGAACCGTTTGCGGGTACATGGTGAACCTGATATGGTGCCCCGGAGCAAGAAAGGTATGTTTTGCAGTAGACGATGAGCCTGACAAAGGGACTACTATCTACCGGTGATAGTTTGGACATGGCGGTTATCCGGAGGATACCGACCGGAGTCGTGAGATGGATATGGGCCGATCCGGACTGACGGAGCCTATGGGCCGATCCGGACTGACGGAGCCCGAGATATGAAGATTTACGTATCGATGATGGACACGGGTTTCATGAGGTTTCAAGTGTCGGTGTTGGGCACCCAGGTTCCATGATTTTGATGTGTCGTTGATGGACACACATTGGTTGTTATCCTCATATATACATGCTTATGCTTTCATGATGTTTCAAGTGTCGATGTTGGACACTCAGGTTTCAGGACGTTGATTGTGTCATTGATGGACACGTGGATGATATCCACCTGCATATAGGCATATGATTCAGATGTTTATTTGTATATGTCATTGGCATTGATTATTTTATTGACATATATGCATACATGGTCACCCTAGATATCATAGTATTACCTTCTTGATATAGTGACCTAGGAAATCGTTGTTTTATTCGATTTCTACCTGCTGATGTTTTCCACTCACGAGTTGGCAACTCAGCCCCGTTGTGCCACAGTTCTTGCAGGTTTGACCGCTTGGGATCAGTAGCGGTATCGCTGTCACGCAGCTTGCATTCGGGTATTTGCTATGATAGGTGGGACACATTGGATCGTGCCCACTATTGTATTTATTATTTCCTATTTTATCTAGATAAACTCCATCAATCAGAAAACTAGTATTTGTATATGTAGTAAGACTTAGAAGGACTTGTGGTTGCGAGACTTAGAGCGAGGGACTGTATGTTCGCTATTGGTGGATTTGATGTCTCGCTTTGTTTATCATTCTTTCTGTGCTGATCTTCACCGTTGGGTGTCGTGTATATATATATTGCTCACTTGCGTGGTTGTGATTCCGCCATTCGGCGAAGAGCTAGCTCCCACTTGGGGATACCTTTCATATTGTTATGTATATGTGGTTTTGGTTCAAAATATACAAGGGAGGTGCTGCCCAAATTTTTAAAAGACGAAAAATCTTCTCAACTTTAGTACATTCTACTTGCATTTTCTTATATCATTAGTTATGCATTTATAGATAAACTTTATTTCATTATATCTTTATTTCAAAACTATACCCCCACTATTTTCCGTAAAAAGGTTTAGATTTTCTGGGCTTCGGCTTACTTTAATTACGTTACGCATTTAGACGTTGCGTGATTTAAGTGCCGATCACGAACTAAATTTCAGGTCGTGACATTCCGATTATTTGAATAAATCAGGATGTCGTCGATGAATATGACAACGAACATGTCTAGGTACTCTTGGAAAACTTGATTCGTTAGGTTCATGAATATGGCAGGTGCGTTGGTCACTCCAAATGGTATCATGAGAAACTCATAATGTCTATAGTGAGTCATGAATGCCGTCTTCGGAATATAAGACTCTTTGATCTTCACCTAATGATAACCCGAACGAAGATCTAATTTTGAGAAAACGCAAGACCCACTTAGCTAATCGAACAGATCGTCGATTCGCCGTAGTGGATACTTGTTCTTTATCGTGATTTCGTTCAAAACTCTATAATCAATGCACATTCTGTATGAACCTTCCTTCTTCTTCACAAGAAAAACTGGAGATCCCCAATTTGAAGTACTGGGATGAATCCATCCTTTCTGCAGAAGTCCGTCCAGCTGAGTACGGACCTCCTTCAAACCTTCAGGGCTTAACCGATACGGTGCTTTGATCACCGGTTGTGCTCTAGATACTAAATCAATTCCGAATTCAAGAGCTCGATCGGGAGTCAAACCTGATATATCTTCAGGAAATACATCGTCGAACTTCTGAACTACCTCTAGCTTATCTTCTTCCGCCTGTAGAGTTGCAATCACTGCCTTCTTCGGTTTTGCTTTGTATATGCTTGGCTCCAGGGTACGGTCTACACTTTTGAAATAAAATACCGGATGCTCTAGATTCTCGAACACTACCCTCTTTTGACGACAGATGATGGTAGCGTAGAAAGTTTCTAGCCAATCCATACCCAAAACTACATCGAAGTTCGGTATGTCCAGCCCCTTGAAGTCAACATAGAATTCTCTGCTGCATACGACCACTGGACACAGGTCATATCCCATTGTTGCCTTTAGAACGCCGTTCCCTGAACTGACATTCCAGCTGGATACGATCAGTTTGACTGGAATCGCATGAGTTCGGACGAACCGTTGCGATAAAAAGCAATAAGATGCTCCAGAATTGAAGAGTGCTAGTGCAGAAAGTGAGGCTACTAAGATTGTACCTAAGTTATGTGGGATAGGTTTTAGGTATAGAAAAAGATATATGGATATGTATAAGGATTGAAAGAAAGCTTGAAAGAAAAGGGTTACCAATGATGACTTGGCCTGTAGCTTCAGCTTCTTCCACAGTCATTGTGAAAGTATGTCGCCTCAGTACATTCCTCCTTGCTAGAGAAGTATTCCTCTGTCCGTTCCTCTGTCCTTGAGGTAGGTTCCATTGCGCTTGATGGAACTGGCGAAGAGGAGGTGCAGTCGGTCCACGAGGAGGTGGAGCAGTAAGAGCAAGACGTGGTGCAAGTGCCTGGATAGCTGGCCGCTACTAATAGGTGATTGCTGGTCTGGATGCAGGAATGGGATTGAGTCTACGAGGACAGGACCCAATATTATGTATGGCTGAGCCACAGACTAAGCAGAGGCTATTAGCATGCCTGCAATCCTTCGCTAGGTGTCCATCACTCCTGCAGTATGTGCAAAAGTCTAGACTGGGCCGATTGAATGGTACTCCCAGTCTCCTGGGTACAAAAGGTGGCCTGTAAAAGGCTCCTCCTGCCATATGGGTGGCAGGGTGTTGGATATAGTGCCCTCAAAATCAATTATTGGATCGCAGGTACGTGATTGCAATGATTAAGGAGGTCCTATACCGGTAGCACAGTCTTACTCGAGATGATAGTATGCTATCTGGTTTGTCTTTATCAGTCGTGTATAGGTTCAGGTGACTGATCACGATTACACGTTGATAGAGCCCTTAGGATCTTGCTTGACTACCAACAGTATGATGGCGATCATATACGTGAGAGTTGGGTGGTCTATAAGCTCATCCTTAAAAGTGGTCCCTAGTCGTGGGAGTTTCGAGACAGGGCATCGATACTCCGGAGTAGGCTAGTGTATACAGTCGAGACCCCGACGAGGGGCGGTGGCCGGTCTCACAAGCAACTGGTGTCAGTTGGATCACCTAAGATGTATACAGGTGCTCATTGGGTTATGAGTACACCGGATAGGACTCGCCGGGAACCTGCTAGTTGGTATTATACCTATCGTCAAATAGCAGTTCCCTGGTGACATGTGTATAGGTTAGTTCATCGACCTGAGGTCGTCATTTGTCTCGTGTGAGTTCCCACTGTGCTTTGATTTCTACCCTACCACGGCTCAAAGGAGTCGTGCAAACAGGTATTTTTTGGGTACAGTCCCGAGCCACATGGAGGCAAGTAAGCGGATCGGCAGGGGATTCGTCTCTCCCGGTATTGGGGGTAGAGATCGCGCTGTGTCTAGGAAAGCCATTACACCAAGTCCTTGGCCAAGGCAGGTGAGATTTACTGGTAGGTACTCCAGTAGTATCTCAGGGTGTTCAGGGCTTGTCTCCGACACGACTTATACCGCTATTGGGGGTCTGACGTTACCAGCCCCCTAGGCTAGATATGCGATACTCATAGACGAACGGACTGGACTGTATGTATATTGTCACTGTTAGACTCAGTAGGGTTTCAGGATGAGTTCGCTCATCAGCCTCCCTTGAGGTCAGTGCATGGGCAGCCGTTACGCACGGCTAGTGCCGCTGACGGCTTGTAGTTAAACCCACTGCCAGGGTACTGACGAGTCATTAGAGTCCCCCACAGATAGTTTCCCAAGTTCGGGCGAAACGGTGTAGAGGCCGTATGGTTTTATGGCAGGGTTCGGAAAATGCACGTGCGTTTAAGCACGTGTCATATTTCGGGCAGATAATACTGGTGGGCTTTGGTTTAAGCCGGATCCGAGTATTATACTGTGTAGATATAATATCTTTGTCTCAGTTGCATTTGTATTCGGTCGTAATACAAATGCGGGTATGTTTATACTGTTACAGGGTTGTCCTGAAATTCATTTCAGGATCGCTTTTGGAAGTTGCTGTTCAGTTGATAAAACTGCACATTTGTATTACATTTTTCCTACCATTTTCATATTAAAAAAGGACTTTAATATAATATATTATACATATGAGGGTTTATGTGTTAAAACACCATTTTCCATGTGTTAATATATTTTAATTAGCATTTGGTAGGAAAATGTATGCAAATAAATTCATTGACCAAATCCTAGTAGAACTAAGTCTACTAAATATTATTTAAGATTATTGTGCAGAATTTGAACACCAACGGCGAAAGCACTCTGCTGGGCCGACACAGACACTGAGAGACGAAAGCTAGGGGAGCAAATGGGATTAGATACCCCAGTAGTCTTTCCAAGTTGTTATGCAGAATTTATCAAACAAATCAAGTTGTTGAAGAAAACTTGCCAAATTAAGAAGCAAAACTTGGAGACCAAGTCTGGGAGCAACCGAGAGAAGATTTCTGAATTCTGAAGGTGCCTAGGATTGCCATATGTCCCAAAGATAAAGACCAAGAAATTTCATCAGGAGATCCCCACCATTGGCCGCGGAACCGCGGCCAAACCCCCCTGTTGGCCGCGGATCCGCGGCAATATAGAGAGATCGTTTAGTAAAAATTTGGGGTATCAATCTTTGCTGAATTTTACCAAGTTTCCAACTAAAAAATTCTGTCTTTGCATTATAAAAGAGCACCGAGAGCCTCTTGGAAAAGTTATCAAGCCGAAGAGATCACGAAGCTCCCGGCGCTTACGCATCCAGGCTTATCATCGACTGTTCGACTACCTCCTTAGGAAAGATCGAGAAGCAACTAGTTTGTAATCATTTTCTACGGATTAAAGTGTAGTTTGTTCAGGTCGATTAATAAAGGTAGTTATTTTATTTAATTGTTTTTTTACATTATGTTTTCCCTCTTTGTCTTTTCATCTTCTTCTCCCAACATGCGCGAGTAATTCTCAGCTTGTTAGGGTTTGTAGGATTAGGGTAGGCTAATGGACGATGAAAATAACTAAACCCTTTTTAAGTCCTATAAAGTTTAGGAACTTTATCAAAAGAATCATTAACATCCTAATCGGGCGCGCTAGCAATTCTTTACTAGTTCCGACGGCGATCAGAGATTAGATTAATGATTGTTTTGGTAAAGGCTAGATATGAACGGAGTTCCATGTCGAGATAAGGGTTAAGAGTGGGATTTCTTTTCCCTCCAGAAACCCTAATCTACACGCATCACCGTCGTTCTAGTTCTAAATCTATTAATGGATAAAAATGGTAACTTTTAATTAATCGTCCATAACTACTAAATCCTAACGAACCCTACAAGCCCTCTTATTATATTAATTACATCTTTAAAATAATCTACATCTATATTTTACATTCTTGTTTAACGTAGATCTAGAAATCTTTCTATAAAATTCTTTATCCTTCCTCTCTTTCTCAACACATCTAAAGTAAAAGTAAAAGGTTCCACGTTTCCCAGAGGACGACCCGTACTCATCTCGGTCTAGCTACACGCGACACCGTTCTGATTGCGGTTAAACTACAAACAAACACAACTTTTTCACATCAATCAAATGGCGTCATTGCCGGGGATACGTGCGTAATTTTTTATTTTTACTATTTGTGTTGAATTCTTAGACAATCTATATCATAAATAAAACAAAACTGCAAATTGCATATTTAACGATTTGTGTGTGAATTTTGCGAGGGAATCTGGAGTCACGGACTTGAGGAAACAGGAGATCTCGGGTTTCACACTTCTCTGGTATCTTTCTTAACTCCTTCTCTCTCCTCTCAAATCCAATAAAATCTATCTTCTGCAGGATTCTTTGCAAAAATCGCACCGCTAAAAAAAAATCTTTTTGCAAAAGTTTTGTGATTGGTTTTGTTTTGCATATTTAATACGGACTTTAAAGGGCAAAGACCAAATCAAGATTAGGTGGGGATTTCATCACCCTTCCTAAGCCCCACAAATCACAAACTGAGCATATAGATCAACCCTTCATTAATTTAAAAAATATCTAGACCAGACTCTAAAGACTATCGCGCTCAATAAGGACAGAGGAAGGTCGTGGGTAATCTATCGTTTATCCGCATTACTTTTGTTACTTTTGTAGTGCCTAGGCAAGTGTGACGAAGGCTAGTGGTTTTTAATTAGGCCCACGACGTGGTTCCTTCCCACTTACCTGGCACTTACCTGGCTACAAGGGTAGTACGGAGGCGGTAGAGGATTTATCCTGCGGCTTGTCCTTTGGAAGTCTAGGAGCGGTCTAGAGACTGGACCTAGGTGACCTTAGTTCTAGGGTTGCTTATGCATCTTAGGGTGATCTGTCTTGAGTCCCACTTTTTCAAAAACAAGCCAATTTTTAAATCACACACACGCTGCCACTTGCACTAAACCCGCTTAGTGCATGCTCGGCTGGACACGGGATCCTAGTGCCCGTCTTGTCCGCGTTCCTGCTATCGACGCTGAAGTCGGTACTTCTTCATCTTCTTTTCCCCCACCACACACCACGACCGTGATGGACGGCACTCCATCCAATTAAAACACCACGCTGCCACCGCCCGTAGGTGAGCAGAATCCACCGCGCATCTCTCTCCAAGAGAGATGCTATCCTATTCGTGGTCCCCTTCCTACTTGTCTATTTCTTCCACCACCTAACGGGGATAATTTCGAAATTAAACCCCACTACATCAATCTGCTGCCCAAATTTCACGGGCTTGAGTCGGAAGACGCGTACGTTTTCATCACCAAATTCGAAAACGTATGCGCAATGATGGGTACTTCACAATTGACTTTAGATACTATGCGCTTACGTCTTCTCCCATTCACACTGTGCGACTTGGCAGAAAAATGGCTTTATAATACTGCCGCACATTCTATCACTAATTGGGATGAATTTGTCATAGCATTTCTTAAGAAGTTTTACCCAAATCATAAGACTGCCCATATTAGGAGCGAGATCAACCAGTTCACCCAGCTTCCCAATGAACCATTTTGGAAGTCCTTTGAACGTTTCAAAGATCTGCTTGTCCAATGCCCCCATCACGGAATACAAAGATGGGATTTATGTCGGATTATATATGAGGGCATTAATCCAGCGACAAAGCAGATGCTTGAAACAATGTGTCAATACAATTTCATGTCTAAAGATGACGGTGAAGCATGGAAATATCTGGAAGACCTTTCTGAACACACGTTGCAGTGGGAAAGCGTAAGACCACCTTCAACTAAGGGAGGTATTCACCAGCTCGATGTTTCTATCGCAGTAAAAGCCGAAATGGCAGTGATACAGAAGAAACTCGATGCTATTGAGAACAAATTTTCATCATTCTCCCTAAATCAGGTCACGCTTCCTAAGACCGTCTGTAGTTGCTGTTCGGATCCTTCACACTTAACGGAAGAATGTCCTATGAATGCTTCGTTTCAAGCTAATGCTGCTTCTCAGCAGCGACCTAGAAACGATCCTTATTCTTCCACGTACAATCAAGGATGGAGAAATCATCCTAACTTTGCTTGGAATCAAAACCAACAAAGCAATTATCAAAGACCTCCTCCACAGCAACCACAACCACAGAATCAGCCCCCCTTTCATTCACAGAATTTCCAAAATCCGGCCAACATTTCTACACCACAAGTGGCCGGTACTGACAACTCACTTGCACAAACTTTGGATATGTTCATAAAACAATCCATGCAATTTTCGGCTGAGATGAGGTCTTCTATTGATACCTTAACGAAAAACTCCGCCTCCCATGGTGAGAGTATTAAATCAATAGAAAATCAAATCGCACAGTTAAACGCCGCAATGAGTGCGAGAGAGAAAGGGAAACTCCCATCTCAACCCATACCTAATCCGGGCCACTCACAAAGTTATAATGTGAGTGCCGTTACTACGTTGAGATCGGGAAAAATGCTGAATAACCGAGTGGGTAAGCAGTTTGATGTTAGTGACACATTTTATACCCCAGCTTCTTCTTCTTCTTCCCCTAATTCGTCTAGTCTCCCACCTTCACCCGAGCCTATTCTCCGTTTTCCCCAAGGCTCGAACCCTTCGCCCATTTCGCCAGATCTATCTAAGTCGATTCCCATTCCAGTTTTGGGATCGAATCCGTCCCCACAATCCTCTCCAATGTTGGACCAAACCCTTATTGATAAAGCACCTTATCCAAACAGGTTAAGGGGCAACAGACCAAGTCCACAAATGGAGAAGATTGTGGAAATTTTTAAGCAAGTTAACATAAACATTCCTCTCCTAGATGCTATTCAACAAGTTCCGTCATATGCGAAAATCCATAAGGACTTGTGCCTAAGGAAGAGAAAAGTTCAAGTACCTAAAAAAGTTTTCCTTGCGAGTAATGTGAGCACAGCTTTTACACAACAACTACCCAAGAAACGAAAGGACCCCGGAAGTCCTACAATTTCAATTTCTATTGGGGGTAAAAATATCGATCGTGCTCTACTCGATCTAGGTGCTAGTGTTAACTTACTTCCGTATTCTGTTTATGAGCAATTAGGGATCGGAGAGTTAAAACCTGCGCATTGCACTCTTCAGATGGCCGATCGATCTATCACCCAACCTAGGGGTGAGCTAGAGGATGTGTTAATCAAAGTCGGGGAATTCATATTCCCTGTGGACTTTATCGTTATAGATACACAACCTGTGGCAAACCCACGCAATCAAATCTCGGTGATACTCGGTCGACCCTTTTTGGCCACTTCCAACGCAGTAATCAATTGTAGAAACGGCTCTATGACCCTATCCTTTGGAAAGAAGTCAATTGAGCTTAATATTTACAAGTTGGGAAGTGAACCCTCCGAACCCTATGCTCATGTGTGTTCTGTCGAATTAATGGATGTCGACAGCAGCGAATTTGATCAACCTCATGATACTGACTCTTTTCATATGTTGTTGCTTGACATGGACTCTTCCACCGAGTTGTCCGGGTCAACATCTAACACTGATGAGGAACTTTTTATATAGTCTGACGATCACCCCATTTTTTCTGATGACATTATTCTTCGGGGTATCGATGAAAGCTTTGAGGAAATTTTCGCTGATGAACTCGCATTTTTACAAGACACGGGTGCTGAGATGAATCAACTCCAAGATGAAGAAATTGGACCTCCACCTGATTGAAGAGATTTAGCGTGCTTGCGCTTAAAAGATAGATCAAAAATATTTGTAACCGCAATCAAGAACGGCGTCGCATGAAGCTAGCCGGTGAGTACGGGTCGGTCCACAGGGATGTTGTGAATTTCCGATTCGTTCTTACGAGTTAATTCCGAAGGGTGTTCGGATTAATTATTAAATTTAAAAACCTAATTAACCAAGGGCAATTATCTAGATCTACTCTTGCTAGGGCTAGGTTTAGGGATGGTTTGGAAATGTAATTAAATCTCACCGCTTTCAATACCCGAATGAAGATCTATGAGGAGTTATGATAATTATCAATAAAGTGGATTAGATCCGTTCGGGAAGGTGTTCCTTCCTCTAGGTTCTTGTCCTTCCTTTAGAGATCCTTACCCTAACCTCCATGGAAAACATCACACCCGGGCCTTTATACTACGGTATCACCGCTATCTCGAGGGATAGAGTGCCGTAGGGAGCGGTATGTGCATGTATGCATGGAGTCCTATTGTAAATATTTGGTGGGTAAGAAAAGGATAAGAGATCTCATCTCTCAAAATCCTTCCTCAAAGCTAAACCCTAAACAAGTTCCTAGGGCATGAATTTAAATCTACCTAGGACAAGGAATTGAAATCTACACTAGGGCAAGAAATTAAATTACTTACAGATGGCTCTCTCCAAATATCAAAGCAGGGTTGTCAGATCTGAATTTCTGAATTAAAGAGAGGCACCGATGCTCTCCAAAAGGATTTCTGAATTTTTATTAAAAGGAGGCATGAAGAGTTACAATGATTAGAGTTCCTATTTATAAAGAATAGGAAATCCTAGGGTTACATTTGTTTCGCATGTCTGAAATTACAAAAATACCCTTATGAAGACCAGTCAACGCCGCCCCTTTATTTTTCTAACAAAATTACTTTTTAAATCCTTTAAACTGCCGCGGAACCGCGGTCCGAGGCGTGGTTTGGCCGCGGTTCCGCGGCCAAAAGGAAGATTTGGCTTCTGCAACTTCTGGGCTGGGCTCCTGGTGACTTTGTCTTCCTGTTTCTATATGTCTTTTTCCATTTGGGCTTTTAGGTTGGTTCTAGATCTTCAGTGAACAATTTGCAATGGCTTTTTAACCGTTTGCCTTGACATTTTGGAGTCTTGCATTGCCTTGTTAATTGTGAACTGTCTTTCGATATAGGCTTGACTAAGATCCTCCCATTTGTTGGTCAAAAGTCCATATTTTCATCGTCTTTACATCGTTTTCACTGTTTCCTGTCCAAGAACCTGTAACCTGTAACATGTAGCAGACATGCGTCAAAAGTACCTGTTTATTTATAAAAAGAATAAGAATGGGGAATTTAATAATGCAATATTATGGTGTGAACAAATACCCCCAAACTTATCTTTTGCTCGTCCTCGAGCAAACTTATTTTTATTCACTAAAAACCTAACCGCACTTTCGCAGGGAAACGCGATTGCACTGAGCACGTGCAACAAGCCGTTAAACCTCTAGGTGTCCCTAGTAGGAGGAGTGTTGTCTCCTGAGGGTTTTCAGCGGATATTATCCACAAAATCCTATCAATTCGGCCCATTAACTTTTGTTCTCCAATTAGGTTTTCTAACAAGGAATTCTATTATCTTTTGACTCGCAAATTATCCACCCATATTCTTCACACTTCCTCATCATCTAACTTAAGATTATATATATCCTGTAGACTTACTTAGCTTTCGGCATTTCTTAAGTCTTTCTTCTAGGGTTACATCTCCACTCAGGAATTTCTATCAACCCTACTAAAGATACAAGTTTTATTCTTCATTCCTTTCTCTCATCTAAACTCTAATCACATATCCCCACGTGTGTGTAAATATCACCCCTACACTTGGAAATTCAAATCAAGCAATCGTACTCTCGTCCATTGTCCAAAGCACTTATTAATTAGTGAATTTTTAATTGAATTTCGCTTACACATCTTTCATGCGACCGTTAATACTTCTTGAGATACCAACAACCGATTACAAGATGTGCTTGCACATTAAAGCGTAATTTCTAGTCTTGCAACACCCAAGGCTTTAGCAGTGACTCCCAAACCAGTTGGTTTAAGGCACTAGGTGATGAAGCACCCTCGCTAAATATTTTTCTATTTTTGCAGCCTTAAGTAATCACAAAAACCAGTGTCCATTTTTTTTCTTTATTCACTTTTTTTTCCTTTTATTTTCATTGTACTAAGGACTTTAGACAAGAGCATTTCAAGGTCTCTTCTACTATTCCAAGTTTCAAGGTGTGTGATTGTGCAATTTGTAGGGTATACATTTTCAGAATCTAGACTTAAGCTAGGAACTATTTTTCAAACTTATACTCTAATAAGAACATCAATACTCTTCCTTCGTTTTGACTTAGCCCAAGAAGTGAACCCAAAATTTGCCTATTTCTAAATAAACTACAAGGCATATACTTTCTACCGTTAAATTTTAAGGAATGTCATTTTTAGGGTTTTTAATTCACTAAGTCTAAGATCTAGTTGTTCCTAGCCAGTTAACCTATTTGTCAAACTCAAGTCAATTAGCCAATATTGAATACAATATTTTTTTATAATTTTTGAAATTTTTGAAATTTTTATAGGTTTTCAAATAAATATGCAAATGCAAAAATATATACAAATGAATGCGAAGGAAGAAGACGTACCGAGCATACCCCCAAACTTGAACTTGACAGTGTCCTCACTGTCATGCTAAACCAAGAGGGTCAAAATACCGTCACTTCCCTGTTTATTTATTTATAATTTTTTTTTTATATTTTTAATGTTTTGAATTCTTTTTTTTTATTTTTTTGTAGAAAAAGAAAACAAAAATATATATACATATATACAAAGATTCCCCCAAACTTAAGCTTGGCCTTGCACAAGCCAAAAGTTAGCACCAACCATTCAAAAATCTTATCGTGGAAATGGTATAGTTGGTGCAAGAAAATGAAAAGCACGCGAGACCGTGTGGAAAGAAGAATGGTAGAATATGGTCTCGGTGGGGGAGAAGAATGGCGAAAAGAAGAAGGAAGTGGAGTACGATCTTGATGGTGTAAATTAAGTGAATAAATTAGCGCAATATGTGATGACCGATATGTTATAAGCGATTGCGCTAACTTATCAACCCGTCGGGAAATGGGGTCAAATCCCTCAAGATTCGCAAGAAAACATGGGTACGCCGAACTTGGTATAGGAGATGAAAGCGTAACGGTCATTTGTTCGGTCGGAACAAGGGGAAAGACGAAAGGGGGTGAATTAGGGATAATATCTTTCTCACCGTAGTAAACTGTTTCGAACTTGAAAGATTCCATTAATGGTTCGAAACTACTATAATCAACCGAGTCTGATGGCTCATCTGAAAATGTAAAGGACTCAAACTCGGGCGGTGAGTCATCAACATCGTCCAAAAAGGTGAAACACTCGTAGGTGTTATCGTCTGTGAGAATTGTGTCAGATTCAAAGGAAAAGGTTTCAAGCTCACAGTCTTCAAGCGGGGTCGGAACGATGGGAAGGAGGGAGGGTGATATAGCAGTCAAAGGTTCAGGAGGATGAATTGGAAAATCAGACACATCAAATAAAAATGATTCAACCTCAATATTATCCTCAAGACTCTCCTCAATACTATCCTTAATATTTAACTCATCCATGCCATTATCATCAAATTCAAGACGCATATTAGATTCGGAAGAAACCTTTAATAACTCGGGATGATGATTTGAACATAAAATCTCAATTAAATCGACAGGTTCATCATCCGAAATATTCCCGGCGTCTATATCCTCAATCAAGTGAAAATCAATTTTCTTAGACACCTCATCAAAAGCATGGATATTTATCGATTTAGGTTCTAGAGTGGAGGTGTAAAGATCGAAAGGATTAGGTGCGGTTTCACTCGAAAGGGGTTCTTCACAATCTGGCAAATCAAGCACTACAAAATCACACAACTCATCATTTTGGACACATGTTTGAAAATTGGAGTTGTTGGATTCAATAGGGTATGGGTAGGTTTGATTTGGAAATCCTCTCTCATTCTCACTCTGTCCAACTGCCGCCTCATACATTGAAAAATTTGGAGCTAGCGGGACACTAGCTACCGGTTCACTAGGTTGCATAAGGGCGGCTAAAGACGCTTCCACATTCCTAGTCATTTTATTCGTTGCTGCACTGTACGCTTCCAACGACTCTTCCAAACTAGACTTAGGTGGTGAGGGGGTTTCAGTAAAAGATTCAAAATTGGTTGGATATGTGAAACTCCCTAATGGCTGTGTCAAAACAGTGTCTAGTGAAGGTGGGAAAGTCGGGTATGACTGGTAGGAAGTGGGTGATTGGACAGGAGTAGGGTCAACATATGGATAAATAGGTGAATAGTCGTGCGGATCCCTAAAACTAGATGAGTGGAGAGGGGTGAAAGATCGACTGCGAGATTGAGCAATATGCTCAGCAATGGATATCGGCTTAGGGGTTACAGCTGAACTTGAAAAAGTGGTGTCAACATACGAAGGTGGTGAAGGTTGACTTGGTTGACACAAAGGGGGTTGAAAAGTCAAACTGTTTGTCCTAGACGCCTCTATGTGATCTTTCAAAGATTTTTTAGGCATGGAGGGATCGTTTTTAAATTGACCGAACAAATTGACATATGACGCAAAATTAGGTTCGGGATACCAAAATTCGGCTAAAGATTTATTATGTGGGGTACTCATGTTGTAAGAAAAGGGAAAGAAGGAAAGTTTATTGTGGTGCAAGGATTTATTTGTGGCTAAAAAACTTTGCAAGTTTCTATCAAAATTTTCCTTATTCTTTTTTATTCTTTTTCTCTTTATTAGGAAAAATTTGTTGCAAAAAGATTTTTAACACAAGATATGCAACAGCAAAATATTACTTGCAATCTAATTTCATTTTAAGCAAGGCAAAAAAATCCTGCACAAGATCGTTATTTGGAAGGGAAAAAAATTGTTGAGCGTAAAGAAATCCTGCAGGTAAATTTACAGAAGATATATCAAGATTTGCAGAGGAGGAGAGAGAAAACTCACAGAAATATGCCGTGGCAGAACTGGTTTTTTTTTTTTTTTTTTTTTTTTTTTTATCGCGCACTACCCTTTTTTTTAAGCCCTGAATCGACCAGGCCGCGGCGGTTCCGCGGCCGAAAGGGGGCAGGCGCGGCGGTTCCGCCGCGCTTTGGTTGGATCAGCAAGTTTTTTTTGTTTTTTTTTTTTTGGAACAGATCACCACGGTTAACTTGTAGATTCGGTCCTCCAAATTTCTTCTATTCCTCGGTTGTTGTGATCTTCTATTGTTCCGATCTGTTTTTTCCTGTTTTGATCTCTGTAGATTTCTAGATCCGAATTTGATCCTGCAAAATTTCACAAAAAAACAAAGTATCCCTTCCAAAAATAACAAAATATATATATTTTTATATTTTTTTGATTTTTCAGATTATTATGATTTTTTAAATTTTATGATTAACACGAAATTGCGAAAAGGAAATGACACGCCATCCCCGGCAACGGCGCCATTTGATTGAAGAGATTTTAGCGTGCTTACGCTTAAAAGATAGATCAAAAATATTTGTAACCGCAATCAAGAACGGCGTCGCATGAAGCTAGCCGGTGAGTACGGGTCGGTCCACAGGGATGTTGTGAATTTCCGATTCGTTCTTACGAGTTAATTCCGAAGGGTGTTCGGATTAATTATTAAATTTAAAAACCTAATTAACCTAAGGCAATTATCTAGATCTACTCTTGCTAGGGCTAGGTTTAGGGATGGTTTGGAAATGTAATTAAATCTCTCCGCTTTCAATACCCGAATGAAGATCTATGAGGAGTTATGATAATTATCAATAAAGTGGATTAGATCCGTTCGGGAAGGTGTTCCTTCCTCTAGGTTCTTGTCCTTCCTTTAGAGATCCTTACCCTAACCTCCATGGAAAACATCACACCCGGGCCTTTATACTACGGTATCACCGCTATCTCGAGGGATAGAGTGCCGTAGGGAACGGTATGTGCATGTATGCATGGAGTCCTATTGTAAATATTTGGTGGGTAAGAAAAGGATGAGAGATCTCCTCTCTCAAAATCCTTCCTCAAAGCTAAAACCTAAACAAGTTCCTAGGGCATGAATTTAAATCTACCTAGGGCAAGGAATTGAAATCTACACTAGGGCAAGAAATTAAATTACTTACAGATGGCTCTCTCCAAACATCAAAGCAGGGTTGTCAGATCTGAATTTCTGAATTAAAGAGAGGCACCGATGCTCTCCAAAAGGATTTCTGAATTTTTATTAAAAGGAAGCATGAAGAGTTACAATGATTAGAGTTCCTATTTATAAAGAATAGGAAATCCTAGGGTTACATTTGTTTCGCATGTCTGAAATTACAAAAATACCCTTATGAAGACCAGTCAACGCCGCCCCTTTATTTTTCTAAAAAAATTACTTTTTAAATCCTTTAAACTGCCGCGGAACCGCGGTCCGAGGCGTGGTTTGGCCGCGGTTCCGCGGCCAAAAGGAAGATTTGGCTTCTGCAACTTCTGGGCTGGGCTCCTGGTGACTTTGTATTCCTGTTTCTATATGTCTTTTTCCATTTGGGCTTTTAGGTTGGTTCCAGATCTTCAGTGAACAATTTGCAATGGCTTTTTAACCGTTTGCCTTGACATTTTGGAGTCTTGTGTTGCCTTGTTAATTGTGAACTGTCTTTCGATATAGGCTTGACTAAGATCCTCCCATTTGTTGGTCAAAAGTCCATATTTTCATCGTCTTTACATCGTTTTCACTGTTTCCTGTCCAAGAACCTGTAACCTGTAACATGTAGCAGACATGCGTCAAAAGTACCTGTTTATTTATAAAAAGAATAAGAATGGGGAATTTAATAATGCAATATTATGGTGTGAACACCACCCCTTCTTTTGGACAATCATGATAATGCGAGTAATCCATCATCACTATCACTGTGTCGTCTCTCCAAATTGAGACGCAATCCTTTTCCATCACACCTCTTATCACCTCCCCACTTTTTCACGTCAAAAGGTGACATGTTCTTCCACCAACCTTGGTGCTTCATCGATAAAATTTTTGAATGGTTGGTGTTGACCTTCGGTCTTTGCAAAGCTTGGCATTGACCAATAACCTTGACCCCCTCGTGTGATTTTAAAAGATTAAAATTGTTTAACTCAAGTTTTGGGGGGTTGGTATATTTTGGCTCTTGAAAGAAAATGATTTTGACAAAATTGTGAGTCTAAAATAAGTTTGGGGGAGGATTTCACTTGCATATATTCTTGCCCCCATTAATAATTTCCTCCCAAGTCTACAGGTTTTTGAGCTTAACGGATGACATCAGTGAGGACACTGCTGTAAACAGGTTTGGGGGAGGTTTGCGCTTATTTACACATCAATTTGCATCATATTTTGCATAAGCACAATATTTTCAAAAATTTCAAAAAAAATCTTTTATAACAAACGAGTAGAAAGTGAAAATTACATCCAAAAGATAGGAATAGTTTAAGAAAACCAAGAAAATTAGAAGTTTTCTTAAACGAACTAGTAATAAGTAGTTATGAGCCGTTGTCCCAAGGGTTAGTAAGATGAAGAAAGTCACTAATCTGAGGATAAAAATAAGTCTGAAAAATAGTTTCTATTCTGGAAGCCAAACATTTGAATGTTGATACCCTACTATTTGCACTTACACACATCATGAAACTCGGGATAGTAGAGGATACCTTGAAATGCTCTTGTCTAAAAGCCAAAGTATGAAGGAAATGAAAAAAAATGAAGAAAATATAAAAAAGGTGAAAAGAAAAAAATGAACACTGGTTTTGTTATCGCCAAGGCAGCAATAAAAAAATATAGCGAATGTGCATTTTCACCTAGTGCCCTAAGGCCAACTGGTCTGGGAGTCACTGCTAAGCCTTAGGTGGTGCAAGACGAGAAAAATATTATCACCTAATCAGCAAGCACATGAGTAATCGGTTGGTTAGTACCTCAAGAAGTATTAACAGTCCCATGAAAATTTGTGAGCAAATCTTAATATTCATCAAAATAAAAAGTACTAAGGTAGATGAACAAGAGTATGATAGCTTGAATTGAATTCTCCGAGTGTAGGGATGTTCTTTACACACACGTGGGGTTATATGATCGATGGTTGGATGAAAGGTAGGAATGAAGAATTAAGACGATGTTTTATTGAGAGATAATGTGATTTCTAACATTTTTTCATGACTATTAAGATAGGGCTCATAACAACTGAAAAGCTAGTATAGTTGGAAACTCTTCTTTTCAAGGCCTTTCTTTTATGGTTCTTATATTTATATGTAAATTTCACCATCTCTCTTTTATTATAGGATTTTGTGGGTGTAATCCGCTGAAAACCCTCAGGAGACAACACTCCTCCTACTAGGGACACCTAGAGGTTTAACGACTTGTTGCACGTGCTCAGTGCAATCGTGTTGCCTACGAAAGTGTGCTTAGTTTTCTCCTTTCTTTTTCTCCACTTGAATAAACTAGTTTGCTCGGGACGATCAAAGATAAGTTTGGGGGTATTTGTTCAGTTGATAAAACTGCACATTTGTATTACATTTTTCCTACCATTTTCATATTTAAAAAAGGACTTTAATATAATATATTATACATATGAGGGTTTATGTGTTAAAACACCATTTTCCATGTGTTAATATATTTTAATTAGCATTTGGTAGGAAAATGTATGCAAATAAATTCATTGACCAAATCCTAGTAGAACTAAGTCTACTAAATATTATTTAAGATTATTGTGCAGAATTTTCCATGTTGTTATGCAGAATTTATCAAACAAATCAAGTTGTTGAAGAAAACTTGCCAAATTAAGAAGCAAAACTTGGAGACCAAGTCTGGGAGCAACCGAGAGAAGATTTCTGAATTCTGAAGGTGCCTAGGATTGCCATATGTCCCAAAGATAAAGACCAAGAAATTTCATCAGGAGATCCCCACCATTGGCCGCGGAACCGCGGCTAAACCCCCCTGTTGGCCGCGGATCCGCGGCAATATAGAGAGATCGTTTAGTAAAAATTTGGGGTATCAATCTTTGCTGAATTTTACCAAGTTTCCAACTAAAAAATTCTGTCTTTGCATTATAAAAGAGCACCGAGAGCCTCTTGGAAAAGTTATCAAGCCGAAGAGATCACGAAGCTCCCGGCGCTTACGCATCCAGGCTGATCATCGACTGTTCGACTACCTCCTTAGGAAAGATCGAGAAGCAACTAGTTTGTAATCATTTTCTACGGATTAAAGTGTAGTTTGTTCAGGTCGATTAATAAAGGTAGTTATTTTATTTAATTGTTTTTTTACATTATGTTTTCCCTCTTTGTCTTTTCATCTTCTTCTCCCAACATGCGCGAGTAATTCTCAGCTTGTTAGGGTTTGTAGGATTAGGGTAGGCTAATGGACGATGAAAATAACTAAACCCTTTTTAAGTCCTACAAAGTTTAGGAACTTTATCAAAAGAATCATTAACATCCTAATCGGGCGCGCTAGCAATTCTTTACTAGTTCCGACGGCGATCAGAGATTAGATTAATGATTGTTTTGGTAAAGGCTAGATATGAATGGAGTTCCGTGTCGAGATAAGGGTTAAGAGTGGGATTTCTTTTCCCTCCAGAAACCCTAATCTACACGCATCACCGTCGTTCTAGTTCTAAATCTATTAATGGATAAAAATGGTAACTTTTAATTAATCGTCCATAACTACTAAATCCTAACGAACCCTACAAGCCCTCTTATTATATTAATTACATCTTTAAAATAATCTACATCTATATTTTACATTCTTGTTTAACGTAGATCTAGAAATCTTTCTATAAAATTCTTTATCCTTCCTCTCTTTCTCAACACATCTAAAGTAAAAGTAAAAGGTTCCACGTTTCCCAGAGGACGACCCGTACTCATCTCGGTCTAGCTACACGCGACACCGTTCTGATTGCGGTTAAACTACAAACAAACACAACTTTTTCACATCAATCAAATGGCGTCATTGCCGGGGATACGTGCGTAATTTTTTATTTTTACTATTTGTGTTGAATTCTTAGACAATCTATATCATAAATAAAACAAAACTGCAAATTGCATATTTAACGATTTGTGTGTGAATTTTGCGAGGGAATCTGGAGTCACGGACTTGAGGAAACAGGAGATCTCGGGTTTCACACTTCTCTGGTATCTTTCTTAACTCCTTCTCTCTCCTCTCAAATCCAATAAAATCTATCTTCTGCAGGATTCTTTGCAAAAATCGCACCGCTAAAAAAAATCTTTTTGCAAAAGTTTTGTGATTGGTTTTGTTTTGCATATTTAATACGGACTTTAAAGGGCAAAGACCAAATCAAGATTAGGTGGGGATTTCATCACCCTTCCTAAGCCCCACAAATCACAAACTGAGCATATAGATCAACCCTTCATTAATTTAAAAAATATCTAGACCAGACTCTAAGGACTATCGCGCTCAATAAGGACAGAGGAAGGTCGTGGGTAATCTATCGTTTATCCGCATTACTTTTGTTACTTTTGTAGTGCCTAGGTGAGTGTGACGAAGGCTAGTGGTTTTTAATTAGGCCCACGACGTGGTTCCTTCCCACTTACCTGGCACTTACCTGGCTACAAGGGTAGTACGGAGGCGGTAGAGGATTTATCCTGCGGCTTGTCCTTTGGAAGTCTAGGAGCGGTCTAGAGACTGGACCTAGGTGACCTTAGTTCTAGGGTTGCTTATGCATCTTAGGGTGATCTGTCTTGAGTCCCACTTTTTCAAAAACAAGCCAAGTTTTAAATCACACACGCGCTGCCACTTGCACTAAACCCGCTTAGTGCATGCTCGGCTGGACACGGGATCCTAGTGCCCGTCTTGTCCGCGTTCCTGCTATCGACGCTGAAGTCAGTACTTCTTCATCTTCTTTTCCCCCACCACACACCACGACCGTGATGGACGGCACTCCATCTAATTAAAACACCACGCTGCCACCGCCCGTAGGTGAGCAGAATCCACCGCGCATCTCTCTCCAAGAGAGATGCTATCCTATTCGTGGTCCCCTTCCTACTTGTCTATTTCTTCCACCACCTAACGGGGATAATTTCGAAATTAAACCCCACTACATCAATCTGCTGCCCAAATTTCACGGGCTTGAGTCGGAAGACGCGTACGTTTTCATCACCAAATTCGAAAACGTATGCGCAATGATGGGTACTTCACAATTGACTTTAGATGCTATGCGCTTACGTCTTCTCCCATTCACACTGTGCGACTTGGCAGAAAAATGGCTTTATAATACTGCCGCACATTCTATCACTAATTGGGATGAATTTGTCATAGCATTTCTTAAGAAGTTTTACCCAAATCATAAGACTGCCCATATTAGGAGCGAGATCAACCAGTTCACCCAGCTTCCCAATGAACCATTTTGGAAGTCCTTTGAACGTTTCAAAGATCTGCTTGTCCAATGCCCCCATCACGGAATACAAAGATGGGATTTATGTCGGATTATATATGAGGGCATTAATCCAGCGACAAAGCAGATGCTTGAAACAATGTGTCAATACAATTTCATGTCTAAAGATGACGGTGAAGCATGGAAATATCTGGAAGACCTTTCTGAACACACGTTGCAGTGGGAAAGCGTAAGACCACCTTCAACTAAGGGAGGTATTCACCAGCTCGATGTTTCTATCGCAGTAAAAGCCGAAATGGCAGTGATACAGAAGAAACTCGATGCTATTAAGAACAAATTTTCATCATTCTCCCTAAATCAGGTCACGCTTCCTAAGACCGTCTGTAGTTGCTGTTCGGATCCTTCACACTTAACGGAAGAATGTCCTATGAATGCTTCGTTTCAAGCTAATGCTGCTTCTCAGCAGCGACCTAGAAACGATCCTTATTCTTCCACGTACAATCAAGGATGGAGGAATCATCCTAACTTTGCTTGGAATCAAAACCAACAAAGCAATTATCAAAGACCTCCTCCACAGCAACCACAACCACAGAATCAGCCCCCCTTTCATTCACAGAATTTCCAAAATCCGGCCAACATTTCTACACCACAAGTGGCCGGTACTGACAACTCACTTGCACAAACTTTGGATATGTTCATAAAACAATCCATGCAATTTTCGGCTGAGATGAGGTCTTCTATTGATACCTTAACGAAAAACTCCGCCTCCCATGGTGAGAGTATTAAATCAATAGAAAATCAAATCGCACAGTTAAACGCCGCAATGAGTGCGAGAGAGAAAGGGAAGCTCCCATCTCAACCCATACCTAATCCGGGCCACTCACAAAGTTATAATGTGAGTGCCGTTACTACGTTGAGATCGGGAAAAATGCTGAATAACCGAGTGGGTGAGCAGTTTGATGTTAGTGACACATTTTATACCCCAGCTTCTTCTTCTTCTTCCCCTAATTCGTCTAGTCTCCCACCTTCACCCGAACCTATTCTCCGTTTTCCCCAAGGCTCGAACCCTTCGCCCATTTCGCCAGATCTATCTAAGTCGATTCCCATTCCAGTTTTGGGATCGAATCCGTCCCCACAATCCTCTCCAATGTTGGACCAAACCCTTATTGATAAAGCACCTTATCCAAACAGGTTAAGGGGCAACAGACCAAGTCCACAAATGGAGAAGATTGTGGAAATTTTTAAGCAAGTTAACATAAACATTCCTCTCCTAGATGCTATTCAACAAGTTCCGTCATATGCGAAAATCCATAAGGACTTGTGCCTAAGGAAGAGAAAAGTTCAAGTACCTAAAAAAGTTTTCCTTGCGAGTAATGTGAGCACAGCTTTTACACAACAACTACCCAAGAAACGAAAGGACCCCGGAAGTCCTACAATTTCAATTTCTATTGGGGGTAAAAATATCAATCGTGCTCTACTCGATCTAGGTGCTAGTGTTAACTTACTTCCGTATTCTGTTTATGAGCAATTAGGGATCGGAGAGTTAAAACCTGCGCATTGCACTCTTCAGATGGCCGATCGATCTATCACCCAACCTAGGGGTGAGCTAGAGGATGTGTTAATCAAAGTCGGGGAATTCATATTCCCTGTGGACTTTATCGTTATAGATACACAACCTGTGGCAAACCCATGCAATCAAATCTCGGTGATACTCGGTCGACCCTTTTTGGCCACTTCCAACGCAGTAATCAATTGTAGAAACGGCTCTATGACCCTATCCTTTGGAAAGAAGTCAATTGAGCTTAATATTTACAAGTTGGGAAGTGAACCCTCCGAATTCTATGCTCATGTGTGTTCTGTCGAATTAATGGATGTCGACAGCAGCGAATTTGATCAACCTCATGATACTGACTCTTTTCATATGTTGTTGCTTGACATGGACTCTTCCACCGAGTTGTCCGGGTCAACATCTAACACTGATGAGGAACTTTTTATATAGTCTGACGATCACCCCATTTTTTCTGATGACATTATTCTTCGGGGTATCGATGAAAGCTTTGAGGAAATTTTCGCTGATGAACTCGCATTTTTACAAGACACGGGTGCTGAGATGAATCAACTCCAAGATGAAGAAATTGGACCTCCACCTGATTGAAGAGATTTAGCGTGCTTGCGCTTAAAAGATAGATCAAAAATATTTGTAACCGCAATGAAGAACGGCGTCGCATGAAGCTAGCCGGTGAGTACGGGTCGGTCCACAGGGATGTTGTGAATTTCCGATTCGTTCTTACGAGTTAATTCCGAAGGGTGTTCGGATTAATTATTAAATTTAAAAACCTAATTAACCAAGGGCAATTATCTAGATCTACTCTTGCTAGGGCTAGGTTTAGGGATGGTTTGGAAATGTAATTAAATCTCACCGCTTTCAATACCCGAATGAAGATCTATGAGGAGTTATGATAATTATCAATAAAGTGGATTAGATCCGTTCGGGAAGGTGTTCCTTCCTCTAGGTTCTTGTCCTTCCTTTAGAGATCCTTACCCTAACCTCCATGGAAAACATCACACCCGGGCCTTTATACTACGGTATCACCGCTATCTCGAGGGATAGAGTGCCGTAGGGAGCGGTATGTGCATGTATGCATGGAGTCCTATTGTAAATATTTGGTGGGTAAGAAAAGGATGAGAGATCTCATCTCTCAAAATCCTTCCTCAAAGCTAAACCCTAAACAAGTTCCTAGGGCATGAATTTAAATCTACCTAGGGCAAGGAATTGAAATCTACACTAGGGCAAGAAATTAAATTACTTACAGATGGCTCTCTCCAAACATCAAAGCAGGGTTGTCAGATCTGAATTTCTGAATAAAAGAGAGGCACCGATGCTCTCCAAAAGGATTTCTGAATTTTTATTAAAAGGAGGCATGAAGAGTTACAATGATTAGAGTTCCTATTTATAAAGAATAGGAAATCCTAGGGTTACATTTGTTTCGCATGTCTGAAATTACAAAAATACCCTTATGAAGACCAGTCAACGCCGCCCCTTTATTTTTCTAACAAAATTACTTTTTAAATCCTTTAAACTGCCGCGGAACCGCGGTCCGAGGCGTGGTTTGGCCGCGGTTCCGCGGCCAAAAGGAAGATTTGGCTTCTGCAACTTCTGGGCTGGGCTCCTGGTGACTTTGTCTTCCTGTTTCTATATGTCTTTTTCCATTTGGGCTTTTAGGTTGGTTCTAGATCTTCAGTGAACAATTTGCAATGGCTTTTTAACCGTTTGCCTTGACATTTTGGAGTCTTGCATTGCCTTGTTAATTGTGAACTGTCTTTCGATATAGGCTTGACTAAGATCCTCCCATTTGTTGGTCAAAAGTCCATATTTTCATCGTCTTTACATCGTTTTCACTGTTTCCTGTCCAAGAACCTGTAACCTGTAACATGTAGCAGACATGCGTCAAAAGTACCTGTTTATTTATAAAAAGAATAAGAATGGGGAATTTAATAATGCAATATTATGGTGTGAACAAATACCCCCAAACTTATCTTTTGCTCGTCCTCGAGCAAACTTATTTTTATTCACTAAAAACCTAACCGCACTTTCGCAGGGAAACGCGATTGCACTGAGCACGTGCAACAAGCCGTTAAACCTCTAGGTGTCCCTAGTAGGAGGAGTGTTGTCTCCTGAGGGTTTTCAGCGGATATTATCCACAAAATCCTATCAATTCGGCCCATTAACTTTTGTTCTCCAATTAGGTTTTTTAACAAGGAATTCTATTATCTTTTGACTCGCAAATTATCCACCCATATTCTTCACACTTCCTCATCATCTAACTTAAGATTATATATATCCTGTAGACTTACTTAGTTTTCGGCATTTCTTAAGTCTTTCTTCTAGGGTTACATCTCCACTCAGGAATTTCTATCAACCCTACTAAAGATACAAGTTTTATTCTTCATTCCTTTCTCTCATCTAAACTCTAATCACATATCCCCACGTGTGTGTAAATATCACCCCTACACTTGGAAATTCAAATCAAGCAATCGTACTCTCGTCCATTGTCCAAAGCACTTATTAATTAGTGAATTTTTAATTGAATTTCGCTTACACATCTTTCATGCGACCGTTAATACTTCTTGAGATACCAACAACCGATTACAAGATGTGCTTGCACATTAAAGCGTAATTTCTAGTCTTGCAACACCCAAGGCTTTAGCAGTGACTCCCAAACCAGTTGGTTTAAGGCACTAGGTGATGAAGCACCCTCGCTAAATATTTTTCTATTTTTGCAGCCTTAAGTAATCACAAAAACCAGTGTCCATTTTTTTTCTTTATTCACTTTTTTTTCCTTTTATTTTCATTGTACTAAGGACTTTAGACAAGAGCATTTCAAGGTCTCTTCTACTATTCCAAGTTTCAAGGTGTGTGATTGTGCAATTTGTAGGGTATACATTTTCAGAATCTAGACTTAAGCTAGGAACTATTTTTCAAACTTATACTCTAATAAGAACATCAATACTCTTCCTTCGTTTTGACTTAGCCCAAGAAGTGAACCCAAAATTTGCCTATTTCTAAATAAACTACAAGGCATATACTTTCTACCGTTAAATTTTAAGGAATGTCATTTTTAGGGTTTTTAATTCACTAAGTCTAAGATCTAGTTGTTCCTAGCCAGTTAACCTATTTGTCAAACTCAAGTCAATTAGCCAATATTGAATACAATATTTTTTTATAATTTTTGAAATTTTTGAAATTTTTATAGGTTTTCAAATAAATATGCAAATGCAAAAATATATACAAATGAATGCGAAGGAAGAAGACGTACCGAGCATACCCCCAAACTTGAACTTGACAGTGTCCTCACTGTCATGCTAAACCAAGAGGGTCAAAATACCGTCACTTCCCTGTTTATTTATTTATAATTTTTTTTTTATATTTTTAATGTTTTGAATTCTTTTTTTTTATTTTTTTGTAGAAAAAGAAAACAAAAATATATATACATATATACAAAGATTCCCCCAAACTTAAGCTTGGCCTTGCACAAGCCAAAAGTTAGCACCAACCATTCAAAAATCTTATCGTGGAAATGGTATAGTTGGTGCAAGAAAATGAAAAGCACGCGAGACCGTGTGGAAAGAAGAATGGTAGAATATGGTCTCGGTGGGGGAGAAGAATGGCGAAAAGAAGAAGGAAGTGGAGTACGATCTTGATGGTGTAAATTGAGTGAATAAATTAGCGCAATATGTGATGACCGATATGTTATAAGCGATTGCGCTAACTTATCAACCCGTCGGGAAATAGGGTCAAATCCCTCAAGATTCGCAAGAAAACATGGGTACGCCGAACTTGGTATAGGAGATGAAAGCGTAACGGTCATTTGTTCGGTCGGAACAAGGGGAAAGACGAAAGGGGGTGAATTAGGGATAATATCTTTCTCGCCGTAGTAAACTGTTTCGAACTTGAAAGATTCCATTAATGGTTCGAAACTACTATAATCAACCGAGTCTGATGGCTCATCTGAAAATGTAAAGGACTCAAACTCGGGCGGTGAGTCATCAACATCGTCCAAAAAGGTGAAACACTCGTAGGTGTTATCGTCTGTGAGAATTGTGTCAGATTCAAAGGAAAAGGTTTCAAGCTCACAGTCTTCAAGCGGGGTCGGAACGATGGGAAGGAGGGAGGGTGATATAGCAGTCAAAGGTTCAGGAGGATGAATTGGAAAATCAGACACATCAAATAAAAATGATTCAACCTCAATATTATCCTCAAGACTCTCCTCAATACTATCCTTAATATTTAACTCATCCATGCCATTATCATCAAATTCAAGACGCATATTAGATTCGGGAGAAACCTTTAATAACTCGGGATGATGATTTGAACATAAAATCTCAATTAAATCGACAGGTTCATCATCCGAAATATTCCCGGCGTCTATATCCTCAATCAAGTGAAAATCAATTTTCTTAGACACCTCATCAAAAGCATGGATATTTATCGATTTAGGTTCTAGAGTGGAGGTGTAAAGATCGAAAGGATTAGGTGCGGTTTCACTCGAAAGGGGTTCTTCACAATCTGGCAAATCAAGCACTACAAAATCACACAACTCATCATTTTGGACACATGTTTGAAAATTGGAGTTGTTGGATTCAATAAGGTATGGGTAGGTTTGATTTGGAAATCCTCTCTCATTCTCACTCTGTCCAACTGCCGCCTCATACATTGAAAAATTTGGAGCTAGCGGGACACTAGCTACCGGTTCACTAGGTTGCATAAGGGCGGCTAAAGACGCTTCCACATTCCTAGTCATTTTATTCGTTGCTGCACTGTACGCTTCCAACGACTCTTCCAAACTAGACTTAGGTGGTGAGGGGGTTTCAGTAAAAGATTCAAAATTGGTTGGATATGTGAAACTCCCTAATGGCTGTGTCAAAACAGTGTCTAGTGAAGGTGGGAAAGTCGGGTATGACTGGTAGGAAGTGGGTGATTGGACAGGAGTAGGGTCAACATATGGATAAATAGGTGAATAGTCGTGCGGATCCCTAAAACTAGATGAGTGGAGAGGGGTGAAAGATCGACTGCGAGATTGAGCAATATGCTCAGCAATGGATATCGGCTTAGGGGTTACAGCTGAACTTGAAAAAGTGGTGTCAACATACGAAGGTGGTGAAGGTTGACTTGGTTGACACAAAGGGGGTTGAAAAGTCAAACTGTTTCTCCTAGACGCCTCTATGTGATCTTTCAAAGATTTTTTAGGCATGGAGGGATCGTTTATAAATTGACCGAACAAATTGACATATGACGCAAAATTAGGTTCGGGATACCAAAATTCGGCTAAAGATTTATTATGTGGGGTACTCATGTTGTAAGAAAAGGGAAAGAAGGAAAGTTTATTGTGGTGCAAGGATTTATTTGTGGCTAAAAAACTTTGCAAGTTTCTATCAAAATTTTCCTTATTCTTTTTTATTCTTTTTCTCTTTATTAGGAAAATTTTGTTGCAAAAAGATTTTTAACACAAGATATGCAACAGCAAAATATTACTTGCAATCTAATTTCATTTTAAGCAAGGCAAAAAAATCCTGCACAAGATCGTTATTTGGAAGGGAAAAAAATTGTTGAGCGTAAAGAAATCCTGCAGGCAAATTTACAGAAGATATATCAAGATTTGCAGAGGAGGAGAGAGAAAACTCACAGAAATATGCCGTGGCAGAACTGGTTTTTTTTTTTTTTTTTTTTTTATCGCGCTCTACCCTTTTTTTTAAGCCCTGAATCGACCAGGCCGCGGCGGTTCCGCGGCCGAAAGGGGGCAGGCGCGGCGGTTCCGCCGCGCTTTGGTTGGATCGGAAAGTTTTTTTTTTTTTTTTTTTTTTGGAACAGATCACCACGGTTTACTTGTAGATTCGGTCCTCCAAATTTCTTCTATTCCTCGGTTGTTGTGATCTTCTATTGTTCCGATCTGTTTTTTCCTGTTTTGATCTCTGTAGGTTTCTAGATCCGAATTTGATCCTGCAAAATTTCACAAAAAAACAAAGTATCCCTTCCAAAAATAACAAAATATATATATTTTTATATTTTTTTGATTTTTCAGATTATTATGATTTTTTAAATTTTATGATTAACACGAAATTGCGAAAAGGAAATGACACGCCATCCCCGGCAACGGCGCCATTTGATTGAAGAGATTTTAGCGTGCTTACGCTTAAAAGATAGATCAAAAATATTTGCAACCACAATCAAGAACGGCGTCGCATGAAGCTAGCCGGTGAGTACGGGTCGGTCCACAGGGATGTTGTGAATTTCCGATTCGTTCTTACGAGTTAATTCCGAAGGGTGTTCGGATTAATTATTAAATTTAAAAACCTAATTAACCTAAGGCAATTATCTAGATCTACTCTTGCTAGGGCTAGGTTTAGGGATGGTTTGGAAATGTAATTAAATCTCACCGCTTTCAATACCCGAATGAAGATCTATGAGGAGTTATGATAATTATCAATAAAGTGGATTAGATCCGTTCGGGAAGGTGTTCCTTCCTCTAGGTTCTTGTCCTTCCTTTAGAGATCCTTACCCTAACCTCCATGGAAAACATCACACCCGGGCCTTTATACTACGGTATTACCGCTATCTCGAGGGATAGAGTGCCGTAGGGAACGGTATGTGCATGTATGCATGGAGTCCTATTGTAAATATTTGGTGGGAAAGAAAAGGATGAGAGATCTCTTCTCTCAAAATCCTTCCTCAAAGCTAAAACCTAAACAAGTTTCTAGGGCATGAATTTAAATCTACCTAGGGCAAGGAATTGAAATCTACACTAGGGCAAGAAATTAAATTACTTACAGATGGCTCTCTCCAAACATCAAAGCAGGGTTGTCAGATCTGAATTTCTGAATTAAAGAGAGGCACCGATGCTCTCCAAAAGGATTTCTGAATTTTTATTAAAAGGAAGCATGAAGAGTTACAATGATTAGAGTTCCTATTTATAAAGAATAGGAAATCCTAGGGTTACATTTGTTTCGCATGTCTGAAATTACAAAAATACCCTTATGAAGACCAGTCAACGCCGTCCCTTTATTTTTCTAAAAAAATTACTTTTTAAATCCTTTAAACTGCCGCGGAACCGCGGTCCGAGGCGTGGTTTGGCCGCGGTTCCGCGGCCAAAAGGAAGATTTGGCTTCTGCAACTTCTGGGCTGGGCTCCTGGTGACTTTTTATTCCTGTTTCTATATGTCTTTTTCCATTTGGGCTTTTAGGTTGGTTCCAGATCTTCAGTAAACAATTTGCAATGGCTTTTTAACCGTTTGCCTTGACATTTTGGAGTCTTGTGTTGCCTTGTTAATTGTGAACTGTCTTTCGATATAGGCTTGACTAAGATCCTCCCATTTGTTGGTCAAAAGTCCATATTTTCATCGTCTTTACATCGTTTTCACTGTTTCCTGTCCAAGAACCTGTAACCTGTAACATGTAGCAGACATGCGTCAAAAGTACCTGTTTATTTATAAAAAGAATAAGAATGGGGAATTTAATAATGCAATATTATGGTGTGAACACCACCCCTTCTTTTGGACAATCATGATAATGCGAGTAATCCATCATCACTATCACTGTGTCGTCTCTCCAAATTGAGACGCAATCCTTTTCCATCACACCTCTTATCACCTCCCCACTTTTTCACGTCAAAAGGTGACATGTTCTTCCACCAACCTTGGTGCTTCATCGATAAAATTTTTGAATGGTTGGTGTTGACCTTCGGTCTTTGCAAAGCTTGGCATTGACCAATAACCTTGACCCCCTCGTGTGATTTTAAAAGATTAAAATTGTTTAACTCAAGTTTTGGGGGGTTGGTATATTTTGGCTCTTGAAAGAAAATGATTTTGACAAAATTGTGAGTCTAAAATAAGTTTGGGGGAGGATTTCACTTGCATATATTCTTGCCCCCATTAATAATTTCCTCCCAAGTCTACAGGTTTTTGAGCTTAACGGATGACATCAGTGAGGACACTGCTGTAAACAGGTTTGGGGGAGGTTTGCGCTTATTTACACATCAATTTGCATCATATTTTGCATAAGCACAATATTTTCAAAAATTTCAAAAAAAATCTTTTATAACAAACGAGTAGAAAGTGAAAATTACATCCAAAAGATAGGAATAGTTTAAGAAAACCAAGAAAATTAGAAGTTTTCTTAAACGAACTAGTAATAAGTAGTTATGAGCCGTTGTCCCAAGGGTTAGTAAGATGAAGAAAGTCACTAATCTGAGGATAAAAATAAGTCTGAAAAATAGTTTCTATTCTGGAAGCCAAACATTTGAATGTTGATACCCTACTATTTGCACTTACACACATCTTGAAACTCGGGATAGTAGAGGATACCTTGAAATGCTCTTGTCTAAAAGCCAAAGTATGAAGGAAATGAAAAAAAATGAAGAAAATATAAAAAAGGTGAAAAGAAAAAAATGAACACTGGTTTTGTTATCGCCAAGGCAGCAATAAAAAAATATAGCGAAGGTGCATCTTCACCTAGTGCCCTAAGGCCAACTGGTCTGGGAGTCACTGCTAAGCCTTAGGTGGTGCAAGACGAGAAAAATATTATCACCTAATCAGCAAGCACATGAGTAATCGGTTGGTTAGTACCTCAAGAAGTATTAACAGTCCCATGAAAATTTGTGAGCAAATCTTAATATTCATCAAAATAAAAAGTACTAAGGTAGATGGACAAGAGTATGATAGCTTGAATTGAATTCTCCGAGTGTAGGGATGTTCTTTACACACACGTGGGGTTATATGATCGATGGTTGGATGAAAGGTAGGAATGAAGAATTAAGACGATGTTTTATTGAGAGATAATGTGATTTCTAACATTTTTTCATGACTATTAAGATAGGGCTCATAACAACTGAAAAGCTAGTATAGTTGGAAACTCTTCTTTTCAAGGCCTTTCTTTTATGGTTCTTATGTTTATATGTAAATTTCACCATCTCTCTTTTATTATAGGATTTTGTGGGTGTAATCCGCTGAAAACCCTCAGGAGACAACACTCCTCCTACTAGGGACACCTAGAGGTTTAACGACTTATTGCACGTGCTCAGTGCAATCGTGTTGCCTACGAAAGTGTGCTTAGTTTTCTCCTTTCTTTTTCTCCACTTGAATAAACTAGTTTGCTCGGGACGATCAAAGATAAGTTTGGGGGTATTTGTTCAGTTGATAAAACTGCACATTTGTATTACATTTTTCCTACCATTTTCATATTTAAAAAAGGACTTTAATATAATATATTATACATATGAGGGTTTATGTGTTAAAACACCATTTTCCATGTGTTAATATATTTTAATTAGCATTTGGTAGGAAAATGTATGCAAATAAATTCATTGACCAAATCCTAGTAGAACTAAGTCTACTAAATATTATTTAAGATTATTGTGCAGAATTTTCCAAGTTGTTATGCAGAATTTATCAAACAAATCAAGTTGTTGAAGAAAACTTGCCAAATTAAGAAGCAAAACTTGGAGACCAAGTCTGGGAGCAACCGAGAGAAGATTTCTGAATTCTGAAGGTGCCTAGGATTGCCATATGTCCCAAAGATAAAGACCAAGAAATTTCATCAGGAGATCCCCACCATTGGCCGCGGAACCGCGGCCAAACCCCCCTATTGGCCGCGGATCCGCGGCAATATAGAGAGATCGTTTAGTAAAAATTTGGGGTATCAATCTTTGCTGAATTTTACCAAGTTTCCAACTAAAAAATTCTGTCTTTGCATTATAAAAGAGCACCGAGAGCCTCTTGGAAAAGTTATCAAGCCGAAGAGATCACGAAGCTCCCGGCGCTGACGCATCCAGGCTGATCATCGACTGTTCGACTACCTCCTTAGGAAAGATCGAGAAGCAACTAGTTTGTAATCATTTTCTACGGATTAAAGTGTAGTTTGTTCAGGTCGATTAATAAAGGTAGTTATTTTATTTAATTGTTTTTTTACATTATGTTTTCCCTCTTTGTCTTTTCATCTTCTTCTCCCAACATGCGCGAGTAATTCTCCGCTTGTTAAGGTTCGTAGGATTAGCGTTGGCTAATGGACGATGAAAATAACTAAACCCTTTTTAAGTCCTATAAAGTTTAGGAACTTTATCAAAAGAATCATTAACATCCTAATCGGGCGCGCTAGCAATTCTTTGCTAGTTCCGACTGCGATCAGAGATTAGATTAATGATTGTTTTGGTAAAGGCTAGATATGAACGGAGTTCCGTGTCGAGATAAGGGTTAAGAGTGGGATTTCTTTTCCCTCCAGAAACCCTAATGTACACGCATCACCGTCGTTCTAGTTCTAAATCTATTAATGGATAAAAATGGTAACTTTTAATTAATCGTCCATAACTACTAAATCCTAACGAACCCTACAAGCCCTCTTATTATATTAATTATATCTTTAAAATAATCTAGATCTATATTTTACATTCTTGTTTAACCTAGATCTAGAAATCGTTCTATAAAATTCTTTATCTCTCCTCTCTTTCTCAACACATCTAAAGTAAAAGTAAAAGGTTCCACGTTTCCCAGAGGACGACCCGTACTCATCTCGGTCTAGCTATACGCGACACCGTTCTGATTGCGGTTAAACTACAAACAAACACGACTTTTTCACATCAATCAGTTGCCAGTTTCCAGTTTTCTACCACCCGTATTAAACATTCGGTTTAATACGGATTTATCTTTTCTTGAGGTGAATCATGAGTGTGGATGATTCTAGAAGCTTCTTGTTTTGGTGACTAGGTTCATGAATCATTCATTTGCATTAATTGAATGGATGACTAGGTTAATGACTCATTTGGTTATATTTAATGTTATGCAAGGTGTCATTAGTGATTCATTCTTTTTCCTTCAATGAAGTGATAAGAATTCATTCTTATGGTCACCCTCTCTCTTGTTCCTACACTCACCACCACCCCCCACCTTATATTGTGGCCGGCCAATTCTTTTGGAGGCTAAGGAATGATTGGAAAAAATTGAGATGATAGTTTTGTTCATGGAAATTTCATATAGCTCATTTTTCCATTACCCGATTAAAAAGGCAACTTCATTAACCGTTCATCCATGGCTTTGGATGAAGCGAGATAAAGTGTTCTACTCATTCTCTAAATCAATCTTGGTCATCTCTTTTAGCAAACTTGATGACCGAGTTGCCTCGGTATAGAGGCGGGAGCCCGTTTAAAGATCCGTAGATGTGGTGCCACCTCGATGAGGAGCCAGGAGATCGGAGCAGCCGCAACGGAGCGTGGCATGATGGTTAAGGAACGAAGGACTCGAATCGTTCGGTATAACCTTTCTACCCACTTTGTAGTTTGTTAGTTTAGCGTTAATGGCAGATCCGGGTTATAGTATGCGATAGCGCCAGTATAAAAGTTTTTTGTTCCGCATTTGGCGTCAGTTTGACGGCCGGGCCGCTACCGTAGACTTACATGGTATCAGAGCCATGCCATTAAGCTTTACTAACTTGTGCTAACGCGTTTAAAATATCGATCGAACAGAATTTCAAAGATCGCAATTTTCTGTGAAAAGTTTCTGTCGAATTTTAAAACGGGTCTAAAAATCATTTTGAGCATCTCAGAAAATCGAGCAGCATTTTCTAAGAATTCTGGTGAAATTTGATCAACTGAAGCTTCCAAACCGCCGCGGAACCGCCGCTCAAACCCTTGTTTGGCCGCGGTTCCGCCACCGTTTTAAAGCTACAGTAAACCATTTTTCTACAGTGGGTTCTTCATGTAAAATTGTGGTTTCTGGAATATTTCTTTTGGACCCAGATTTTGTTACTGTACAGCAGATGTACGTGGGGCCCACTTCGGGAGGTTTTGACGATCGAAATTTAAACGTGTTAGTTTACAGTACTTGCATTATATCTCCGACCGTGAATGCCATTCGAGCGGTAAATTGCGTTTAATAGCTATAGCTCTTTTAGACGGATTTGCGAACGTGACATTCGCGTTGATGTTCTGTGTTATGCTGTGATGTTGCGGATTTGTCGTGGTAGATAGCAGTGTGCAATGGTAGTGCAGTTTGGATTTATTTGTACATTTGATATTGCGGGGCGAGCGTCCAACATGTGGACTGCCGTCATTGCCTGTTTGTATAATATTCTTTTGGGGGCATGACCGGGCTGAGGTCGATGTACCCGTTGTACATATTTTTCATTTCTGCACTAGGTTTTACCCCGCGACAGAGTACACGGATAGCCGGGTTCTGGAGGGCAACGGGCCCGTATCTCATAGCTTTGAGAGGCAAAGGGGCCTCACTCTAGAATTGGCAGACTATTCGTCGCACTCATAGGGAGTACAGGTTGACCCAAGGAGGGGTGCTCAAGTTACCGGATTCCGTGAAGTGCAGGGTGGTCCATTCACTTTGCTGTAGAGGGCTGCCTTGCTTCAGGTTTTGGCGGGTAACTTGCCGCACCCGTAGGGGTCTAGGTTTCATTGCACAGGCTATCCATACGACCAGGGGAACGTCGGGTTTCAGCAGCGGCTCTGTGAAACCCGGGGATCCCAGATTATCTGTATTGTTCTGTGATACTTATTACTTTTCTGTAATGTTGCATATATCACGCCTGGAGCGATTATTGTATATTGGTATATATACTAGTAGATGTTGTATATGTTTTGCACCCGCGCTAGTCCAGTCCCCGCTCTGTCGTTAGTTAAGTAACCTAACGGGTAAAGACGGGACCCAGTGACGAATGCGGATGGCATATACGTACATTTTATTTTCGTTCTTTTCTGGTGTGATTAATTGATGGGACTGCGTTGATTCTGATCAATGCAAAGGAAAAACAAACCTGTTTGGATGTTGTTGGAACAGTTTTAAAAAGTGTTATTACAAAGACGTTTTCTTTTGTTTTGCACAGTGGTATTCGGTTGGAATATCCTGCACCTCATTCGACGAGGCAAGGGCCGAGATCCCTTCACCGGGAGTGATCCCTTGGGCAGAAGTTTACATCAGGGTAATAACTTCACTATAGTCGATTACAAGTTGCTTTGCATCGTGGTATTCAGTTGGAATATCCTGCACCTCATTCCACGAGGAAAGAGCCGAGATCCCTTCACCGGGAGTGACCTCTTTAGCAAAGATTTTCGCCACTATATTTTTAGTAAAAAGCTATCAGGTTCCTTCAACGAGATCAAGTTCATTACGTTAAAGGTTTTTCGCCAAAAACCAGCCGTAGCCCTCCGTCATTTCTTATGGATAGTCAGTAGTATTCAAGCTATGTTTGTTGGCCTTCGTCAAGGCATAGTGTTTGGTAGCTGCTGGGGTATTCATTTGTTGCATAGATAGATGAGTTGGTTTGGGACAGTCGTATTACCTTGTTGGCATTCGTCAAGGGTATGTACGGGTGGGTTCGAATTAACAAGATAATGACGGGCAGAACTTGACATGTGACTTATGATTTGTTGGCCTTCGTCAAGGTCATAAGAACATGGGGTAAAAATCATATCGGGAGTTTCTAAAGAAAATGAAACTTGCCAGGCATGCGCATACCTTCTGGAGTGTGATAACGTGAGTGGATTCCGTCACGTTATCATGCGATGAGAGTTGGATCCCGATTCCCACTGATGAGTTGGTTTACTCTTCAGGTGATCCCGATTGATTCTTCTTTCAGGTTTGGAGGAGAATTTGACAGTACAGTGGGAGGTTTCCAGATTAGATAAAGTGATAACCATTCTGATCTAGGTTAGAGTGCACGCAGAGTGTTTCTTTTCTCTCTCTCTTTGACAGCGACCTTTGACCGACCCTAGACTATGACTCAGTGACCAAGTTGACCGAACCTTCTTAAAATGCTGGCTTTTGGATTGTCTGAGTTGCATAAGTCATTGCCACTCATTCTTTTACGCTTTGCATTTCTCAGAACACCCCGTATTACTACGGACATCCACTTCAATTGGATAGATCCATCGTATGGTTATATATGAACTCGAAGGGACTTCTTCAAGGATGGATCCAGGTTCAGGAGAAATAGAATTGGTTTATTCAGTTGCCTTTTATTATCACCTTCTCTCAGGTTGCGAGGGCTCCTTGGTTTAGGAGAGTACACATATTACGCTTATTGGATAATCTTCTTCCAAACCATATGCAGGTGCCGAAAGGTAGGGAATGAAGAAAACCAATTAGCCTAAGTAGGGTGTACAGAAGGTAATATGTAAAGACAAAATAAAGGGATTAGAAAGAGGGCAAAGTAAATTGCGACTGCTATCATTCACGACCAAACCGCGTACTTCATCGCCACTCCTATTTCACCTTTGCTTTTTTCCCCAGTTCGGGAGAAATAGAATAAGGTATTATTCAGTTGTCTTTTATCATCACCTTCTCTCAAGTTGCGAGTACTCCTTGGTTTAGGAGGGTACACCTATTACGCTTATTGGATAGTCTTCTTCCAAACCATAGGCTGGTGCCGAACGGTAGGGAAGGAAGAAAACCACTTAGCCTAAAAGGGGTGTACAGAAGGAAATGACTAAAGACAAATAAAGGGATTTGGAGAGATGGCAAAGAAATATACGGTTACAGTCATGAATTGGATTAAGGAAGAGGTATTACTAGGAATACCAGGATACCCCTACGAAACATTTTCATGTTTCAGTTTCACTGTACATTGTTAAAGGAAAACTGTTTTCCCGATTAGATACTTACTCCAGGGTATGTATTTACCAGGTATGATTCTCACATCTGTATAGTTTTACAGATGATGAGTGGGAGTAAGTTATTGGGAATTAGGTGATCATCCTCATTATATCGGGATTCGTTGTAATTGGTGATATTTGAGGAAATCGCCTGGGTACAGTTTTCGACCTAGGTCGCACAGGTTTTGAGTTATTCAACTCAGCGGACTTATACAGAGTATTGTATGTTGTCCAGTATCCATCAAGGCAAAGGGGTTGGTCCTCGTACTATGTTCTGGTTATTTATGACTTCTCTAGTTATTAGACAAGTGTTTCATAGAAATACAAGGTCTAAGTTTTGTGAAGTTATGGATATAGGAATAAAGTAGAGAACCAGATGTCGCAAGTATAGGGATTCTTCAAAAAGATCGAAGATGTAGATACTTGTGATTGGTATTCAGTTGATAGTAATGGTTTTTGAGAAACTTGTTTCTCTTTCAAATTACTCATAATTGGATGTATTCCTAAGTTGAGTAATGCTGATTAGCCTCTTTCCAATAAGTTGATATGCACTGGAGACAGCTGCATGATTAGAATCTGGTTCCAATTAAATAAGTGCCAAATTTCTATATTGGATATAGAATGGTTCATATCTTAACGATGTTAAGGTACGGGGAGTTGTCCGGCTTATGCTTAAAACCAGACTCTGGATAACTCAATGTACGTTTCTATAATGGCAGTTTGTGGGTTGACCTGGGCTATGTCGAGGGTTGACTTTCTACCATCTGGAAGATCAATGGTGATATTGTTCTTGACTCGCCGCAGTTTTAGTAAAATGGATTTTTTCAGAAAACAGTAGTGGGAGTATGGTAGAACTGGAAGTGATTCCAGAACCGCAAACGATTACGGAAAATTTAATAGGGCCTAAAGATTCAATCAGGTTTGACATTCCATTAGCCACTCCGCAGATATGGTGGGTAACCTCAGACACCCGAGAGGTACTCCGGTGGCCTCAAGGACGGTGACAGGGAGGTTCTTATCTACCCAGACTTGACACTACTGTTGTTCCAGGCTATGAGACCCAGCAGGAGGATAAGTATAGCGTCGTTCTAAACTAGCTTTAGAAGTGCACGTATATATTATTCTGCCAGAGGGTTGTTGTGGTCAGTGAGAGCAGCGGAAGCATAGTGGGCAAGTAGTTTAAGTCTATTTATAGACTTGAGTAGTTATAGCGGAGATAGATCATCTAATTTTGATGTGACAGTCATAGGTTTGACTTCATCAGAATAGGGGATGGATCTATTAAGAAGGTAGTAGGGTGTGATGTCCTAGTATTTGGATGACATACACAGAGTAGGAAGTAAAATTCCTATACTACGATCGGTTGTACTGTGGTCGTCACACAGTTGTTTCTCCACAAGGGATATGGATATAATATCTGACATTCTGGTTACTAGATCCATGGTTTTAGATCTAGAATTGGGTAGTTTCCCAATGTGGGTACTTTGACAGTATTCTAATAGTATTTTAGAATAGATAACTCCTGGTATGGTGGTGTACCTGCAGATGATGGAGTCACCCTCTCTAAAGGTGTCTTGCAGACTAAAGGGGAGAGAGATGTGCATGATTGGCATATCACTTGCTTAGGCAATTGAGTCAATCGTGAAATGTCAAGTACCACACCAGATGTTGTTTTTGCACTAGATGCAATAAGTTTGTATTAATTCAATCCTGGAGAAACATAAGAAAGCAGTTTTAGAACATAAGTGCATGTTCTACGGATTTGATGACGACAGCCTCCTTCGAGGGACGGTTATCATTCCAGGCTTCAAAGGTGACATGGATGACAGAGTGATTGTCAGAGTTATAGTTTTCCCTCTGACGAGGGACAGTATTATGGACAGGTAGTCCAAAAGGATACTGTGGGAGGCATGGTGCAGGATACTGATTAGGTTCAGTTATCGATACAGTCTAAGAAGTTTGGATTTGGAGTTCATTTATGAACTAGGTCCCATCAGATATCCAGACATATTCTAAGACAGGTATTACTCGATTCGGGAGATGGCTTTCTCCGCGAACTTGAGATTAAGAGAGACATAGAAAGAAACATCAGGGCGGATCCACTCACTGAGGCTATTTCTCGAACACAATAGTTTTACAAACGGGCTTTGTGAAACTAATTAGTAGAGAAGTTGGGTGCTCGGTATCACACGGGTTGTGACTATGCGATATTGCAATAATTAGCCTTAAGTGCAAGTGGGAGATTGTTGGATATAGTGCCCTCAAAGTCAATTATTGGATCGCAGGTACGTGATTGCAATGATTGAGGAGGTCTTATACCGGTAGCACAGTCTTACTCGAGATGATAGTATGCTATCTGGTTTGCCTTTATCAGTCGTGTATAGGTTCAGGTGACTGATCACGATTACACGTTGATAGAGCCCTTAGGATCTTGCTTGACTACCAACAGTATGATGGCGATCATATACGTGAGAGTTGGGCGGTCTTTAAGCTCATCCTTAAAAGTGGTCCCTAATCGTGGGAGTTTCGAGACAGGGCATCGATACTCCGGAGTAGACTAGTGTATACAGTCGAAACCCCGACGAGGGGCGGTGGCCGGTCTCACAAGCCACTGGTGTCAGTTGGATCACCTAAGATGTATACAGGTGCTCATTGGGTTATGAGTATACCGGACAGGACTCGCCGGGAACCTGCTAGTTGGTATTATACCTATCGTCAGATAGCAGTTTCCTAGTGACATGTGTACAGGTTAGTTCATCGACCTGAGGTCGTCATTTGTCTCGTATGAGTTCCCACTGTGCTTTGATTTCTACCCTCCCACGGCTCAAAAGAGTCGTGCAAACAGGTATTTTTTGGGCACAGTCCCGAGCCACATGGAGGCAAGTGAGCGGATCGGCAGGGGATTCGTCTCTCCCGGTATTGGGGATGGAGATCCCGTTGTGTCTAGGAAAGCCATTAGACCAAGTCCTTAGCCAAGGCAGGTGAGATTTACTGGTAGGTACTCCGGTAGTATCTCAGGGTGTTCAGGGCTTGTCTCCGACACAACTTATACCGCTATTGGGGGTCTGACGTTACCAGCCCCCTAGGCTAGATATGCGATACTCATAGACGAACGGACCGAACTGTATATATATTGTCACTGTTAGGCTCAGTAGGGTTTCAGGATGAGTTCGCTCATCGGCCTCCCTTGAGGTCAGTACATGGACAGCCGTTACGCACAGCTAGTGCCGCTGACGGCTTGTGGTTAAACCCACTGCCAGGGTACTGACGAGTCATTAGAGTCCCCCACAGATAGTTTCCTAAGTTCGGACGAAACGTTGTAGAGGCCGTATGGTTTTATGGCAGGGTTCGGAAAATGCATGTGCGTTTACGCACGTGTCATATTTCGGGCAGATAATACTGGTGGGCTTTGGTTTAAGCCGGATCCGAGTATTATACTGTGTAGATATAATATCTTTGTCTCAGTTGCATTTGTATTCGGTCGTAATACAAATGCGGGTATGTTTATACTGTTACAGGGTTGTCCTGAAATTCATTTCAGGATCTGTCACGCCCCGCTTCCCAGAGTACGCAAGATTGGGCACGTAACATAGCCAACCATGCTACCTGTGGGTACGAAGTATCCATCCACAGTCACATTACGGTTGTAGAGATATCAAGAACAAGATAAATAAACTAATCTAACACATGTCCAAATCCATAATAACAAGAGTCAATAAACAATAAGTGCGGAAGCAAATGATCCAATACAATAAATAAATAGTACGTCCCATAATGCGGGCTCACATCTGGAAATGAAATGAAATAAATGAACTAATCACTAAGGGACTCACAGATCAGCCTGCTGGCTGAAGTACTCCTGCTCGGTCGTCAACAGCGGTAAGGAATCTGGGCCATGCAAAACCCAGACGTCAGCGCGTCATGTCAACCAATAATATAATATAAACATGGTAATAAGCAATGCAAGGATGAACATGAATAAAGCAGTACTATGAAATAACAGTACCGGGTAATGCGCAGTGGTAACTAAACTGTCCTATCAGGTTTCTACTCTAAAGTCTTTGAAATCAATTGGTGACTCGTCGATGTAACTCAATAGTATCCCGTGCATGCCCGGGACCACGGTCAAGACCCTCGGGGCTGAATCCGAGACGTGCCGCTAGGTAGTAAATAGGTAGCAGGATGGACGAGTGATGTCAGCATCATCACTCCCGGACTGGCCAAGCCCGTAAGACTAATCAGAACAGGTATCGAACTGTTGAGTTACAAGTCGGTTTCACCTTTGATTTCCCCATACCCCCAAGTTATGTATGTCAGGTCAGGTATTCAATAATCAAGAACTAATGCCAACACAGGATCAGTAACAGGTCAGGTTTGTCTGGATAGACAACAAGAATGGTCCATGAGGACCCCAAGTCAGGTTTGTTGGCATTAGGCATGAGATCAGGTAACAAGTCAGGTCGTGGTACAACAGGTTGAGTCGGTATGTACAGGGTATCATGTCCGGTGCATCAGTATGTAAATATATGTCATATGTAGCAAGGTCCGGTCAATATGTAGTGCAATCGAGTACGTGTTCACAACAGGTATACGATCGAACAATAAACAGCAGCAAGAATTTAAAGTAAACGGCAATAATAGTCACTTAATCACAATGGTACTTTGTATTATCTTTATTAACCGGTTCAAGCACCCTTGGGGTGCAATAGTCACAGGGTAAAGCAATATCAATAACGTAAAGCAATGAAGCTATATGAAATTAAAACTAAAGCATAGATAATAGTCACATGGATGATCTAACAAATTAAGCAAGGACGTTCTACTTGGTTTAGTTAGTTAAAGCATGGATTAATAGCAGACCAATTAATTACACGAAGCTACTTTACTGATTCAATATTAAAGATAATTGCAACCATCAATTCTAAGCTATACTATACTATCGATATCACCATCACTGTGTTGTTATATATATTCAATAATATGATATTCAATGCATAGCAAGACTCGATCATGTATAATAGCATGTTAGAGCAAGTATTCGGATACTTGCCTCGACGGTTTCGCAAACCGGAAAACACGAATGCAACGTCGGCGGAAAACACGAGACGGATGCACGGGCCACGGATCGAGTTCAAACAGCGAACAGCGGGACCACACGGACCAGAGTACTTCGCTGGAGAGTCGGGTCCATACGTCGGCACGGCCGGAATCCGGCGAAATGTCAAACGGCGACCAAGCTAGCAAAATACGATACACGTATACTAAAGACCAGCGAGGGGGTTAACACGAATGGAAAGGTAAGGAGATGCTTACAGGGAAGAACCAGGGGCAACCACGACGGGTTCGACGGCGATGGGGCGCCGGTGAGGCAGCGACGGCGGCAGCGAAGGCTGGAAAATTTCTGGGTTCGCTGGAAAGGGGTGGTGCGGTGAGTAGAGGGGGTGCTGGCCTGCTCTGGTGTTCAGGGGGAGAAGGAGGTGGTCGGAGGTGGCTCTGGCAACGACGGCGAGGATCGGTGGCAAGTTTCCCGGCGACTAGGGTTGGTGTTAGGGTCGGCTCTGTTGCAGTTGCAACGCCGGCGAGGGAAGGAGGAGGAAGACGAGGAGGTCGGGACGAGGGTGAAGAGAGGGAGTCTCTGGCGTCGTCGGCGATGGGAGGCGGCGGCGGCGGCGAGATCTGCGTGCAGGTGGTGGCGTCGGGGTTGGGTCGTAGGCTCTGAAGGAGGGAGGAGAGGAGGTAGGGGTGCGGCTAGGCTGTGGAGGCGAGGACGGTGACGGCGAGGTCGCGGGGAGGTCGACGGCGAGGGCACGAGGAAGCTAGGGTTTCTCGCGGGGGTTCGTCGATGGGTTTTCTGCGATAGAGTTTGAGGACGAGGGCGTGAGGTTTAAAAGATAGAGAGAGAGAGAGGTTGTTAGAGAGAGAGAGAGAGAAAGATTTTTGGAGAGAGATAGAGAGAAGATTGAGAGGCAGAGAGAGAGAGTGTTGGGGGGCCCACGAGGGATTTAAATCCCTCGTGATTGGCTGGAGTGGGTACTGGGATTGTAAAGGAAAATTTAAAAGATTTTTAAAAAAGATTTTAACGTTAAAATAGTAACAGAATAAATATTTTATAGTTTTTAAATATATTTAATTAAATGGGCATTTCGGCGCTAAATGAAACATTTCCAAATCGCGCCCGGGTTGCGCCCAAATGTTTCAAATTCAAATTATAGGATTTTAAGCGAGTTCCAAATTTTAAAATGAGATGTTTTATGATTAAAATGCATGCCCCCAAGTCGGACACTTGCACGCGCGCGTAGTCGTCCAAACTTGCCCGTTTCACCAAACGGGACGAAGTCTCGACGCGCGGACGCTACCACGCGACTAGTGGCGACGAGTAGGCCAACATGGATATTTTTAATTTCATTTTAGGTGTTAAAATTTGTTATAGGCGAAAAATGACTTAGCCGGTTAAAATTTAGCAAAATTACCAAACAAGCAAGATAATTGAAATGAGCAATGTATAACACTCAACTAGTATCAGAAATAGTATTATTGGGCTCGGGTGTTACATCATACCCAACTACAAAAGAATTTCGTCCTCGAAATTCCAAGAATACAAGATAGCTAACTACAGGAAAAGGTGAGGAAACTTCTGCCGGATCTCGTCTTCTCGCTCCCAAGTGGATTCTCCATGCAATCGATTACCCCAAGAAACTAGCACAAGAGGGATAACCTTGTTCTTAAGAACCTTTTCTCTTCGATCCTTGATTTCAACTGGTCGCTCCTCAAAAGTTAGGTCCTCCCGTACAGTCAACTCCGAATGATCCAAGACGTGAGTTTCATCGCGAACATACCTCCGTAGTTGAGACACATGAAACACATCGTGCACTCCTGCCAATGACTGTGGTAACGCCAAACGGTACGCTACCTCTCCAACACGATCCAATATCTCGAAGGGTCCAACGAATCGAGGACTAAGCTTTCCCCGACTCCCAAAGCGAATCACCCCTCTAGTCGGTGATATCTTCAGGAATACCAAATCTCCCACGGCGAACTCTAGAGGTCTTCTTGATGTGTCAGCCCAACTTTTCTGTCTGTCTTGAGCTGCCTTCATGTGCTTCCTGATTGTATTCACCTTCTCGACTGTCTGTACCACCAAATCTGGTCCTAGTAACCTTCGTTCACCAACGTCATCCCAACAAACAGGTGAACGGCACTTACGACCATACAACGCTTCAAACGGAGCCATCTGAATAGTCGCTTGGAAGCTATTGTTGTACGAAAACTCCACCAGGTGTAGATGATCCTCCCAAGAACCTTTGAAGTCCAACATGCAAGCCCTCAACATATCTTCAAGGGTCTGGATCGTCCTCTCCGATTGTCCATCAGTTTGAGGATGATAAGCTGTGCTAAACTTCAATCGAGTCCCCAAACTTTCTTGTAAACTCCTCCAGAAGTGCGACAAGAACCGAGTGTCCCGATCGGACACGATGCTTACCGGTACTCCATGCAATCTTACAATCTCCTGCATGTACCGCTCTGCCAAAGTCTCCGTCGATTGACCAACCCGAAAAGGAATAAAGTGAGCTGCCTTGGTCAACCGATCGACAATCACCCATACAGCATTGTTGCCCTTTGGACTCCGCGGTAAAGCCGTCATGAAGTCCATGGTTATATGTTCCCACTTCCACCGAGGAATCGGAAGTGGTTGCAACAAACCAGCAACCCTTTGGTGTTCTGCCTTGACTTGCTGACACACCAAGCACTTAGCCACGAAGCGAGCAATCTCCCGTTTCATACCTTCCCACCAGAAGTGCTGTCGAATATCTCGGTACATCTTTGTCCCTCCTGGATGTACAGAGTAAGCTGAACTGTGTGCCTCCTTCATAAGCGCTTCACGCACATCTCCTTTTGGCACACACACACGGCTACCATATCTTAACTAACCATCTTCGTGGATCAGTAAATCGGTCCGTAGTCCGGCTTCAACCTGCTCTCGAAACTTTTGCAGTCTAGGATCCTGCGATTGTGCCGCTTTAATCTTCTCAACTAAGGACGACTGTACTTGCAACTGCATCAACTGTCCCGTAGCATGTGGTAGCACAACCTCCAAGTCAAATCTCTGAAAATCCGCAATGATCTCCCTTTGTGCGGTCAATACCTGAATTGCTGGTAACCGACTTAGCGCATCCGGCACGACGTTAACCTTCCCCGGATGGTACTTAAGATCAAGGTCGTAGTCGGCCATCAGCTCCAACCATCTGCGTTGCCTCATGTTCAACTCCTTCTGAGTGAACACATACTTCAAACTCTTGTGATCTGTAAAGACTTCGACTCTCTCACCCAAAAGGTAGTGTCTCCAAATCTTCAAGGCGAAGATCACGGCTGCAAGCTCCAAGTCATGAGTCGGATAATTCTTCTCATGAGTCTTCAGTTGTCTCGATGCGTAAGCCACGACCT